>OX336398.1:226191757-227391757 GCA_946902985.2 Meconema thalassinum
TTCATGCCTCTTGCACGTGATGACAAGTGTGCACTGCGGCTGGCAGCTCGCAACACGACTGTTGCCATAGTAACAGCACCTTGCTCCTGTCTCTCAACAAAGTGCCCAAATCTACTGCAGGATCTCCTTACTGACTCCAACATGATGAATGATACTAGTCTAGGCATTGCGCGGAATGCTAACATCCCAGAATTTTGCTTGGAATGGAAAATAATTTCAAGGATGGGAGACGGTGGGTTATGAACCCACACCCCTATAGAGACTGCAGATACCCTGGCCTCAAATCCAATTACTTTACCTCAGTGAGAGTAGCTACTGCTGTCCGGAAATTGTACCATTTCCTGTTGTTTGTGCTGCTGTTTTAAATTCATTTATGTCGGTAGGGCATCTTGGTTAACATCGCCGTGTACTTCTGCGTGCCCAGTAGTTGTTTGTTGAAGTCTAAAAATATCGTATCGTTAGAAAATCTCAAGTCACCGGTGCAATGCATTGAAGTCTTGAGTTGTAGATGAAATAAACTCGAGGCAACTCAAGATGATACCATAATTCAAGACTTCAACGAATTACTATTGTGACATAGGAATTTCAACGATAAGTTACGACTTTTATGACACTTCAATATTTGTCAATATAGTCTATTGTTACATAAGGGTTACGACACACATTTTCCATCATGGACATTTCTCACAGAGTTGTTGATGTGTAACATCTTTCCACTCGGTTGCTGGATATTTTTGTGGGAGTGATTTTGAAAAATGGGACGGAAGTGGATCGGAACGATCGAGGTGGCACCATCTGGCACACTTTCGTTCCATCGAACGGAAGTGTGCTAGCTGGCAGTGGTGGATCGAACGGAAGTGTAAGACGCACTGCCAACTCGATCGATCGATCCAGCTAGCAGGGTAAGATCCAGCTGGCAGTGGTAAGAGAAACAATGAGCGCACGGTGTCGGAAATTGATACCATGACGTACTCTCGGCCATGTGGAATGTATATGACATGCTGAACGGTAAACGCTCATGCGAACTCTGGTGTCATGTGATTGAAACAAAGCACATGGTACATGTTCGAAGTCTTCGTATCAGTATTTAAATGGTAAAATGCCTTAATATCAAACATTGTAAGAAGTCGGCATTGCCGGTGTTATGTTTCTGCACAATGGCTATTCAAATATTAACCCACGTAACGGTAATGCAGTCATCAATATAATATAATCGTTGTGGTTATACGACAATTGAGCAAGCCTTCGCGAACTATTGCTGAATACATTCTCCTTACTCACAAGAGGGCCTATTCATAAGGCATTTTAAACTCAATTTCACGCAGGAACATTATCGAAACAAGCAAAATATAAATGAAACTTAATTCCGTAATGCAGTATTATTGGAACGTGGATATAAGTCACCATCTTGTGCACAATATTTGCGTAGTCGAAATAGCCGTGGGTTTAGCGCCTATGACTGTAAATTCGGAGATCTCGGGTTCGAATTCCGGACGGGGTAGGTATTTTTGCTACCTGATTATTATTTTAAATGATATTTATCATATCAATATGACTCATTTTAACAGAATCCATATGAAATTACGTGTTGGTCTGTGAATCAAGAGGACCTGTTTATAAGGAATTTAAGGTTATGAGTGGTGTCGCGTCTATTAATCTAGTTGATCCAAATCGTATTCTTTATTTAGGCTAGTGCTGGTGGAAGCTACAAATCATCTAATAAAATAAGTTCCGTATTATAAACTACGATATCTGTAAAACACTCCATTTTACAATAGATTAATATTTGTGCCAATAATAGTATAAAATACCGGTGTATCAAAAATTTCACGTGAGGTTTCTTCTATGTCAGATGTTACACATCATATGAGACTACTGTAAGGCTCGTATTTTTTATTCTCATTTTAGAACCTTTCTGCAAATTACTTTTACGCTGCTATTATTTTAACTTAAGTCTCGATTATTCAAACTTGATGGAAGCGAGGTCAATAGGTAAATCGATAATTTGGACAAACTGGAGGTATTTTATTTTCGCGATATTGCGAGCATACACCACCACATTTAACGTCTATAAATCAATCTTGGTTGGTTGGTTCCTCAGTTTAGGGGCTGCGACAATGCGGTCATGTAACCCGGTGTACTTTGTGTGTTTCTAGAATCTGTCTGATAACCGGTGTTGATTGTGATGGCTGTATTAGTGGGTGTTATCTGTTTTTAATTCAAGTAAGGACTGCATACATTCGATTTTCAAGTATTTCCAACTTTTGCTACCAAACGCCACCGTCAACGACCAACTAGTTCTGAACTTGGTTACTAAATGCCATCGCAGTCAGCTCCTGGCGAAGAACGTTGGAACCTAAGAGCGTCAGTCAAATCTAACCTATGATTAACTTCACACAAGTGTAATTAGTGGAAGGTTCTTTATCATGCCATAAATCTATGACATGGGACCGCCGGCTTTACTTCCCCTCCGAAGGAAGGCATACTGAGGGATTTTTAACGCTCCTAAAATACGTCTTCGGGTTTGAACCCGCAACCTTGGGCGTAGAAGCTCAGCATGCTACTGACTACGTAACGGAAGCCGCCCTAAATCAATCTTAAAATAAAGGTTTCGAAGCGGTAAAATAGCGCATATTATGATTGTGTTTGTTAAGTAGAGAGACAGAAATGAATTACATTAAAATAATTCGTTTTGGTTAATCTGGTCGTTCGAAAGATCGGATTTCCGATGATTGAGAATATAAGTGTAATTAAATTCCTTTAAATTGCTCAAGTCAATACGGGTCCAAATTCGTAAATCAAGCTCATAAACATTTTGTACTATAAAATCCCTGTTAAGATAAAACTGTCCATCATATGTCAGAGTTGGTGTGCAACTTGCTACAGTTAATTTACGGTAACGCTGCTACTTAACGATGTAACAAAGAGGCTTGTTTCTTTTTTAAGAGGGAGCAATGCTTATAAATACTGTAGAAACGTAAAATAAGTAATTAAATAAATTATGTAATTAAGAATTTTAATTAATTAATTAATTAATTAATTACAAATATATAATTAAATAAAAATACCTAATACAGAAATAGGCTAAACAAACAAATAAACAAATGCAAAAATAAATAAATAAATAAAATAATTTAACAAACAAATCAAAATATAATAATAGACAATTACATGAAAATGAAAATCCACTGCCTGCTTCCAGTCTCCGACCGGGTCAGGAATGGAATGAATGAAGCCCCCATCTAGCGGCGAGGATATAAAATGTGCCGGCTGCCGAAGCCTGTCGCACTCCTCTGGGGCAATGATTAAATGATTGACAGATGAAATGAAATGATAGTGGAGAGTGTTGCTGGAATGAAATTGTGACAGGGAAAACCGGAGTACCCGGAGAAAAACCTGTCTGCCTCCGTTTTGTCCAGCACAGATCTCACATGGAGTGACCGGATTTGAACCACGGACCCAGCGGTGAGAGGCCAGCGTGCTGCCGCCTAAGCCACGGAGGCTCAATAATAGACAGTTACATAAATTATATAAATAAATAAATTAACTTATACATAAACAATTAAATAAAATGAAAATAATGGAAGTAATGAACATTAACAAGTCTGAATATGGAGTTAGATTGGGCTAAAAAAAACAGAACCTGATAGTTGACTGCCTAGCATTCGCAGATGACCTCGCAATTTTTTCAGATTCCCTCGATGCAACCGCAGTGCAAATTAATGAACTCCAGATTCAAGCAGCAAAAACGGGCCTTAAGATCTCCTTTGAAAATACAGAATTCATCACTAATATCAAGCTAGCGCCAAAAGAGCTGGATGTAGGACAGGGGAAAATCAAGCAAACAAAAGCGTTCAAATATTTGGGTGAGTGGATAGACCCCAATCTCTCCGAGAAGGCAGCTTTCGAGTCACGAATCAGGAAAATGGAAATGGCATATAATCTAACAAAGGCCATTTACAACAAGAAATCCATATCAACAAATGCCAAGTTAAGACACTACCAAACAGTCATCCGTCCAGAGGCTTTGTATGCTGCAGAGTGCCTGGCAATGCATCGCAAGGGACTAACAGAGAATCTGGAAGTGAAAGTAAGAAAAATCTTGGGTCCGGTAAAAGAAAATGGGGAATATAGGAGACGGCACAACCACGAAATTTACACCCACGTGGAAAAAATAACTGATACCATGAGGAAACGGAGAATTGCCTTTTACTGTCATATAACAATAATGAACCCAGCACGATTGACAAATAGAATTTTCACCTACTTCCTCATAAGAAAACCAAGGGAGATTGGTTCACTGATGTGGACAAAGATTTACATGAAGTGGGAATTACAGGCATCGATATTTGGGAACGTGCCACCCTTAAACAAAAACTAACAGCACACCGATGTTTCCAAGAATAGCCAAAGCTTCCAACTGGCAAGAAGTGGACTGCAGAAAGGAAACAACAGCATCCAGAACTAATGCGAAAGTACTGGGAGGATGTTAAAGCTCGATACAGGAAGAATCAGTTGAAATGACGTGGTCCTTAGATGGCCGAATCGAAATAATAATAAGAAGAAACCAATAATACAATAAATTAATCAATAAATAATTAATTTAAAAGGAGCAAACAAGTAAGATAATTAAAGGGCGAAATAAACAATTGAAAAATACAAAATGAAAATAAATAGGAAAATAAATAAATCATACTAATATATAACAAGTAGTTCCGTGAAGAACTATACAGCCTATTTTCATATATCCTACTCATGTTAATTGCCCCTATCAACATACACAATTTCAGTTTAATTGCTATAAGAGATTCGTAGATATTGAGAACCGTCTAAATATTTCAGATGGTCGCCTGGTTGGATTTTTATTTTTGTACTATTACATTAAGATTATTGTGTACGTGCGGTATTCAAACTTCAATCGCATGATTAGAACACCAGAAGTAAAAACGAGATTTTAAAATTACGCACAGCAGCCATCTTGTGATTATGCAAACAATTGAAATAAATTAGATGCCAGTGGATCAACATTTGTAAAAGCATTTAACGTGCAACGTTTCACGGCACTCGGATAGTTAATTCGCGAGAAACGTCCATTTAAATATTTATATTTCGCGTCGCCGCCATGTTGGATTTATGCTCTCCAGGTTACTGAAAATCCTATAGGTGAACGTATGTTAATAGTCTCTATGAACATAAAAAAAATCAGTTTGGTTGCTGTAAAAGATTCATAGATATTGAGAACCGTCTAAATATTTCGGAAGATCGCCATTTAGGATTGTTATATCTATAGGCCATAGAGTTATGTACCATTCAAGGACAATTATTGCCTAGGTTCATTATTCAAACTTTCACTTCGATCGCATGATAACGACACAAGAAATTAAAACTTAATTTTAAAATTTCGCACAGCCGCCATCTTGAGGTTATGTAAACAAATGAATTAAATTAGATGGCAGTGCATTACAATCTGCAAAATCATTTACTGTACCACATTTCAATGCGCTCATAGAGTTAAATCACGAGAAAAGTCTATTAAAATATTTAAAATTCGCTTGGTCGCCATGTTCGTTTTGTACTTTACAGGTTTATGAAATATACATAGGTAAACTTGTATCAGTACCCTTTATCACCGTACAAAATTGCAGGGTGATATCTGTAATAGTTTCGGAGATATAGAATGTCAGTGAAATATTGCGCACAGCTGCCATTTTGAGGTTATGTAAACAATTGAACTAAATTAGACTCCAGTGCAATACAATGCGTATAAACATTTGCTGTACCAAGTTTCATTACATTTGGATAGTTAAATCGCGAGAAAAGTCTATTTAAAAGTCTCAACTTCGCTTGGCCGCCCTGTTGGTTTTGTAGTCACCAGGTTTTCAAAAGTCACATTGGTAAACTTCTAGTAGTTCCCTTTATCACCATAATAAATTCCAGGGTGATCTCGGGAATTGTTTCGGAGATATTGAATACTGGTAAAATATTTCGCACGGCCGCCATGTTGGAACGGTGAGACGTAACAAAATTTGAAGGGCACGGTCGAGGTCGCCGGGAATGGTGCTATGAACTTACCGAGTTTCATTGAAATCGCTCCAGCCGTTTAGATTTTATTAGGGGGACACACACACACACCTCTCTCTCTCTCTCACACACACACACACACACTCACACACGCACACACACACACACGGACAAAAGGTGATCTCATAAGCCTATTTTTTCAAAATTGAAAATAGGCTAAAAATGAGATGGTGTGTCTGTCTTTCTGTCTGTCTGTCTGTTACCTAATAACGCAAGAACCACTGGTCCGATTTAAATGAAATTTTGCATGGATGTAGCTGAAATACCAGGTTTACATATAGGATACTTTTAATTTCGATATTTTTCACTATTAAGAAATGGCGACCATTTTAGTGACGTCACTACACCCTTTGGTTTCAAAATTTCCTATTTCCATATCAAATAAAAAGAGAACGGTAGGAAATAGCAAACTTTTGATGGCACTTACGAGCTTTGAAATTTAATTTCCTATCTGAAAGGTCCTTATCACTTTTCGTGTATCTCGAACGGTTAGCGAGTAAAACCTACTTTTGTGACGTCACTACGCCCTTTGGTTTCAAAATTTCATATTTCCATTTCAAATAAAAAGAGAACGCTAAGAAATAGCAAACTTTTGATGGTATACACGAGCTTTAGCATTTAATTTTCTATCCAAAAGGTTCTTATCACTTTTCGTGTATCTCCGACGGTTAGCGAGTATAACCTAAATTTGTGCAATAAAACCCGGTCAACACCGAGCGGTGCAGTATATCTCTATATATATAAATAGAAAATTTGTCTGTTTTTTTCTGAATTTCTACGGAAATTTGAGTTATTTACACGTTTCAGACTGTTTTTTGATAGATGCGCGCGAAAATAATGTTTTGGTCTGTCTGTTTGTTTGATTGTCGGTGGACAAATTTGTTCCCTTATAACTCGAGAATGGCTGGGTGTATCAACGTAAAATTTGGTACAGATATCCATCAGAGGCACGACACTAATCATTGATGTAACCCTTCTCCGTACCTCTCATAAAAGGGGGCCTACCCCCTTAAAATGCATGCTGAAATAGGAGTAGAAGGACGAGAAAAAAATCATTTTCAGCCCCTCGATGTGAGAGACAAAACTCGGGGGCCTTGAAGGGTCCCCGAAATCCACATTTTAAGGCCCTAAAACCAACCGTTTTTGAGATATTCCCAGAAAACTAATTTCATTTAATAAACTAATGAACGAATACAAGCCGGTAACCATGGCAACAGATTCTCAGAGGTCCATCTATTGCTGTAAGACGCAATGCAATTCCATTAATTACATTAGTGTGAAAGTTTGCAAACGGCTAGAAGGTTATCATGGAACCAAATTAAGCTGTAGAATTCATCAATACGTATAATGCGCTTAAGGGAGTCAAGGGGTAGAGTAGAATTTTTTCACGCGATTTACACCTCCGGGTGTGGTACGGCAGGTCTATTATATTCCTATCCCTATATTATATTATTATTATTATTATATTATGGCGTACAACGAGGAGACAAAGCCCCCTCGGTGCCAGAAACAAAACTTGGGGGCCCTAAAGGGTCCTCGAAAACTACATTTTAAGGCCCTAAAACCAAAAGTATCTGAAATATTCCCAGAAAACTAATTTAATTTAACAAACTAATGAAGGAATGGAAATCGCTAACCATGACAACATTATCTCAAAGGGTGGCATCCAACTTTCCAACTATTTCTGTAAGAAGTAATGTCACTCTATTTATTACATTTCTGTGAAAGTTTGCAAATGGCTATACGGTTATCACGGAACCAACGTAGACTGTATAATTCATCAATGCAATTAAGGGGGTCAAGTGGTAACCTAGATTTTTTTTCATGCAATTTTCACGTGCGACATATAGTACAGAAGACCTATTATATCTCCAAACATTTGCAAAGTGAAATGCCATGCCCTGTGGTTCAGATTCCACGTAAAATGGAGGTCCCGTGGATTATGATCTCGCGATTAATGGTCACGTAAAACTACAATCATCCTTTATATCTCCAAACAGCAACATTATTTTCAAAAATTCCTGAATTGAATCAGCATTTTTTGCGGCTTTTAGGAATTTGGGCCATTTGAGACTAAAGAACCTGAATTTTCATGCACCACAAGCCTTTATAATTTATGAAAGAGGTCTTCCTGTGTATGTGGACCTAACACAACGTAGAGGGTCATTTTTTATGTGAGGTGTATTGCGTTTCGTCTACAAGTCTTTCAATTCTATTTCACGTCAAGAAGTACAAGTTAGGTGAATTTAGTTTGAGAGCAAATTTTAACTAATCTTTCTTTTGTCGACATACGGGTTCATCGTAAGGATGATTTTGTTTGATACTGTATGGCAGATATACCCATATTTGGATATCTGGGTGATATGTTGTAGACAATAGAATTGTCTGTCTGTCTTTCTGTGTATCTTTATGTACGCCTATAAATCGTGTTCGTAGGCGTGGTGCATCGTAAAATTAGGTATGGTAAACATGAGTCAATACACCAATCATTTATAAAACTCCTCACCGTACTTTTCAAACAGTAGAAGGGTGGATATAGGGAAAATCTTCTCAAAATACATGCTAAAATAGGCGAAATATAAAAAATTATCCTAGAAGGACGATCAAAGCATATGTTGCGCTTCTCAATGTGAGACACAAAATTCGCGAGTTTATAAGGGGTCTCCGAAAACCACATTTTAAGGCCCTTAAATTAACAGTGTGTGTGGTATTCCCTGAAAACTAACTTCGTTCTGATAAACTTATGAAGGAATGAAAAACCGCTAACCATTGCAACAGTAGCTCAATTGATAATGTCTGGTGTTAATATATAACACCGTTCGAAGGACGGGTACTTCTGCTATACTAATATATAAAAATGAGATGGTGTGTGTCTGTCTTTCTGTCTGTCTGTCTGTGTGCTACTCAATAACGCAAGAACCACTGGTCCGATTTAAATGAAATTTTGCATGGATGTAGCTGATTTACCAGGTTTACATATAGGATACATTTTATTTCGATAATTTGGACTATTGAAAATGGCGACCATTTTAGTGACGTCACTACACACTTTAATCAAAACTTCATATTTCCTTATCAAATAAAAAGAGAACGCTAAGAAATAGCAAACTTTTGACGGTACATACGAGCTTCCCTTTTCGTTTATCTCCAACGGTTAGCGAGTAAAACCCACATTTATGACGTCACTACACCCTTTGGTTTCAAAATTTGATATTTCCATTTCAAATAAAAAGAGAACGCTAAGAAATAGCAACCTTTTGATGGTATACATGAGCTTTAACATTCAATTTTCTATCCAAAAGGTCCTTAACACTTTTCGTGTATCTCCAACGGTTAGCGAGTAAAACCTAAATTTGTGCAATAAAACACGGTCAACACCGAGCGAAAGGAAGCTTGTAGTTTAACGTGACCGTTAATCTCGCGATCATAAGCCACGGGACCTCCGTTTTACGTGGAATCCGAACCACAGGACATGGCATTTCACATCGAAAATCTCACATGCATTGACCGGGAATCGAACCCGGTCCGCCTTGGCAACACCGAGCGGTGCAGTATATCTCTACATATATAAATAGAAAATTTGTCTGTTTTTTTTTCTGAATTTCTACGGAAATTTGAGTTATTTACACGTTTCAGACTGTTTTATGATAGATGCGCGCGAAAATAATGTTTTGGTCTGTCTGTCTGTTTGTTTGATTGTGGACAACTTTGTTCCCTTATAAATCGAGAACGGCTGGGTGTATCAACGAAAAATTTGGTACAGATTTCCATCAGAGGCACGACACTAATCATTGATGTATCTCTTCTCTGTACCTATCATAAAAGGGGGCATACCCCCTTAAAATACATGCTGAAATAGGAGTAGAAGGACGAGACTAAGCCCATTTTCAGCCCCTCAATGTGAGAGATAACATTCTGGGGCCCTAAAAACACATTTTAAGGTCCTACGTCCAACCGTTTTTGAGATATTCCCAGAAAACTAATTTAATTTAATAAACTACTGAACGAATGCAAGCCGATAACCATGGCAACAGATTCTCAGAGGTCCATCTATTGCTGTAAGACGCAATGCAATTCCATTAATTACATTAGTGTGAAAGTTTGCAAACGGCTAGATGGTTATTATGGAACCAAATTAAGCTGTAAATTTCATCAATATGTAAAATGCGCTTAAGGGGGTCAAGGGGTAGTCTAGAATTTTTTCACGCGATTTACACCTGCGGGTGTGGTATGGCAGGTCTATTATATTCCTATCCCTATATTATATTATTAATAGTAGTATTATATTATGGCGTACAACGACGAGACAAAGCTCCTCGGTGCCAGAAATAAAACTCTAGGGTCCTCGAAAACTACATTATAAGGCTCTTAAACCAACAGTTTCTGAAACATTCCCAGAAAACTAATTAAATTTAATTTAACAGACTAATGAAGGAATGCAAATCCGTAACCATGACAACATTATCTCAAGGGGTGGCATCCAACTTTCCATCTATTTCAGTAAGAAGCAATTTATTACATTTATTACATTTCTGTGAAAGTTTGCAAATATAAGGTTATCACGGAACCAACGTAGACTGTATAATTCACCAATGCAATTAAGGGGGTCAAGGGGTAATCTAGGATTTTTTCATGCAATTTTCACGTGCGACATATAGTACAGAAGGTCTATTATATCTCCAAACAACAACATTATTTTCAAAAATTCCTGAATTGAATCAGCATTTTTTGCGGCTTTTAGGAATTTGGGCCATTTGAGACTAAAGAACCTGAATTTTCATGCACCACATGCTTTTATAATTTATGATAGAGGTCTTCCTGTGTATGGGGACCCAACACAACGTAGAGGGTCAGTTTTTAAGTGACGTGTATTGCGTATCATCTACAAGACTTTCAATTCTATTTCATGTCAGGAAGTACACGTTAGGTGAATTTAGTTTGAGAGCACATTTCAACTAATCTTTTTTCTTTTCTTTTTTTTGTCGACATACGGGTTCATCGTAAGGATGATTTTCTTTGATACTGTGTGGTAGATATACCCATATTTGGATTTCTGGGTGATATGTTGTAGACAATAGAATTGTCTGTCTGTCTTTCTGTGTATCCTTATGTACGCCTATAACTCATGTTCTGATGCTTGGTGCATCGTAAAATTAGGTATGGTAAACATGAGTCAATACACCAATCATTTATAAAACTCTTCACCGTACTTTTCATACAGTAGAAGGGTGGATATAGGGAAAAACGTCTCAAAATACATGCTAAAATAGGCGAAATATAAAAATTATCCTAGAAGGACGACCAAAGCATATGTTGCACTTCTCAATGTGAGACAAAAAATTCGCGAGTCTATAAAGGATCTCCGAAAACCACATTATAAGGCCCTTAATTTAACAGTGTGTGTGATATTTCCAGAAAATTAACTTCGTTCTGATAAACTTATGAAGGAATTACAAGCCGCTAACCATTGCAACAGTAGCTCAATTGATAATGTCTGGTGCGTCTCTAAAAGCAACAGTACTTAAAAGGGATGTAACACCAATAACATTGTTATTATTATTATTATAATGTCTGGTGTTAACACCGAACACCGTTCGAAGAACGGGTACTTCTGCTAGTAAATAAATAAATAAATATAATACTTACTTACTCTCCTGGCTCTACAACCCGCAGTAGATTCTTGGCCTCCTCCACCTCGTTCTGTCCTTGGCATCTTCCTCTCGCGCTCCTAGTAGCTGGGTGTCCTGGTCCCTCCATCTCATTATTGGTCTTCCTATAGGTCTTCGTCCGTCTGGCTTTTCTCACACACTTCTCGCAGTCTAGATCCCTCTTCCCGTCTATACACGTGGCCAGCCCATCTCAGCCCTCTTGTCTTAGCTTCCGCAACAACATCGGGTTCTTTTTACAACTCCTTTAGTTCCTTGTTCTTTCTCCTACGCCACTCACCTGCTTCACAAATTGGTCCGAAAATGTTTTCTTTTCAAAAACCTTTTTCTTTTTCTCTGCCTAAATACTTAAATGAGTCAACTTGTTCAAATAGATCATTCTTCTTCTTCTTCCTCTTCGTCCTCCAAGAACATTGGCGATCAGTAGCATGATCTGCTGTTTGTCCATAGCTGTTCTAAACAGTGACACTGTATTAAGTCCAAACCACTGGCTTAAGTTCTTTAGCCAGGATATTCGTCTGCGTTCTGGACCCCTAATGCCAGCAATCTTCCCTTGGATAATTAATTGCAAGAGGTGGTATTTGTTGTTGCGCATGAAATGACCATATTATTATAGTTTTCTCCTTTTGATGATACTGAGAATTTCCAAGTGTTTGTTCATACGCCGCAGTACTTCCACATTTGTGACTTTAGCTGTCCTTGATATCCTTAAAATCCTGCGATACGTCCACATTTCAAATACTGTCAGTTTCTTACTTAAAATCTCGGTAAGTGTCCATGATTCATCTCCATAGAGCAGGACACTAAAAACGTAGCATCGAAGCAGTCGGGTGCGTAATGACAGACTTCAATCACGGCTGATCAAAACTTTTCTCATTTTCATGAAAGAACTTCTGGCCTGCTCAATTCTACAGTGAATTTCTTGACTTAAGTCCCTGTTATCATTGATTTGACATCCTAAATATTTATATGATGAAACCCTTTCAATTCTTTCATTACCAATGTTAATTC
The DNA here is from genome assembly GCA_946902985.2 of Meconema thalassinum. NCBI lineage: Eukaryota > Metazoa > Arthropoda > Insecta > Orthoptera > Tettigoniidae > Meconema > Meconema thalassinum. The sequence continues at coordinate 226,204,516 of OX336398.1, forward strand.
TTCTTTTCTTTTGCTCTTGTTTGTCACATACCATCACCTTTATTTTGGATTTATTTATTTTCATATTACATTCGTCCCCTATCACCTTATCCATGGTTTCAAGGTCTTCTTCGCTCTCGGCTAGGACAGCTATATCATCGGCATATCTTATCATATCTATTCTTTGGCCGTGTATTAATACTCCTGGCTGTGCCACACATAAATGACGCCTTGTGTGGTGTAGTGGTAACACTGCATACTGGGTTGTTTTTTCCCAACAATACCGAGCTCTATTCACCATTCATAGCAGCCAACCATGCGAAACTAACCTGCTACATCCTGTCAGATATTAATCACCACGTCACAACGACATCTCTCCCCCTCTCTGCTGCGCCACCACTTTCGTTCACAGCAACATAAATAAAAGTCCTGTGTTCATTGAAAATGTTATGCTGATGAGTTATTTGCATTAAAAATTACTGTAAGCTGTGCGCGTATTATGCAATTCCCTCGGCGATAAATATAAACTCATGATGGATGTACCAAGGTATTGTCCGCAAGGCTGCCAACAAGTTAGGAATACAATTTTACTAGGGGTGTTCATATTATGTAGGCTATATACGACAGGTGTTCGGTGACTTCGGTGGCGTAGTTGATAGCATGCTGAGCTTCTATGCCCAAGATCGCGGGTTCAAAACTCGCCGAAGTCGTCGGATTTTTTAGAGCGTTGAAGATCCCTCAGCATGCCTTCCTTCGGAGGAGAACTAATGCCGGCGGTCATAGATTTATGCCATGAAAAAGATCCTTCCACTAATTGCACTTGTGTGAAACTAAATTATAGGTTATATTTGACTAACGCTCTTAGGTTCCAACGTTCGTCGCCAGGAGCCAACTGCGGTGGCATCCAGTAACCAAGTTCAAAACTAGTTGGTCGTTGACGGTGGCGTTTGTAGCAAAAATTGGAACTACTTGAAAAATCAAATGTCTGCAGTCCTTACTTCAATTAAAACAGATAGCACACACTAATACAGTCATCTCAATTAACACTGGTTATCAGACAGATTCTACACACACCCAAAGTACACGGGGCTACATGACCGCGTTGTCGCGGCCCCAAAACTGAGGAACCAACCGACCAGCGACAGGTGTTCAAAATAAACCAGCTCTACGTTTCTGGACACCCGAACAAGGAGATAGAAAAGTCGGCTTGGGCATCGGGGTGTGTGTTTATGTCTAATAGTCTGTGTTATTGTGGTGTTTGTAATAGTGAGTGTATTTGCAATTCAGGTGAGAATTGTGAAGGGTACATAGGAGCTGAAGTAATAACTATTTAATATTATAACTGTGACTCTCAACAGTTACACTCTATGCTATTTATTTCTTTACTTATCGTATGGCATATATACACAAAAACAGGAAAGCAAGTACATTATACTTTAATGTCCAATGTTCTTATCCAATCCAGAGCCTCTGTAGTGGCCTCTAGAAAATCCAGGGTAGGCTCTTCTACTACACTCCCTTACAATGTGCTCGATGGTTTGAAGAGGGTCACCACAGTCACACTTGGGGGATTGTATCTTTCCCCATTTGTAGAGAGCCGCAGTACAGACTCCATGACCACAACGAATCCTGTTGAGGAAGGTCCAAGTTCTTCTTGGGAGATCAAACCTTGAATTAGATGTGAACAAAGGCCAGAGATGTTCATCTGTTTTTAAGATCCATTCTTCCTTCCATTGGGCATAGGGGTCGAAATTATCTTCTGTGTGCTTCTGAGCGAACTTAGCTGGCGGATGTCTAGATTTCAACCGGTTCTTCTGAAGGTCATGAATATTGTAGTGGGTGGACAAGTCAGGGTTCTCATGTATCTTGGAGTATTCTCTTAGCAGTGCTTGTGCTCTACGGTATGAAGGAGGCATGATGTTGCTCAGGACAGGAAGCCAGTACACACTATGCTGTTACTCGTAGAAGCAAAGTTTCAAGTTTTATACATTCCAATCTAAACTATTTTTATTAAAATTACGGTGTTTGAAGCCATTTTCAGTGTTGCCTTAGTAAACGAAGGAAGTATACTCACACAAATAAGCTCAAATAACAATTTCTATCTTAGCATTTATCTTTTCATTATCAGTACCTCTACCATTGATCTCATCTACCATTCATGCTGCCCTCACATCAGTAACCTCTAGCTTATGTGTCAGATATTCTAAACCTACTCAGCTCTCACTTCCATACAGCAATATAGGTATAAATACTGAGCGACATAGAGAGAGTTTCGTCACTACACTAACTTCTTCCTTGTAGAATACTGTTACGGTTTTGGGGTTCGTTAATAACTGGTCAGGCTATAATGCACTAAATATTTATTTACGCTAATATTATTTACACTAATCAACACAAAAAATATTATGCCTTCTCACTTGCACACACACACACACACACAGTTTCATTTTATACAGCTACACGTCACTATTTATTTACAATGTTCACTGCAAGAAAATATCTCCTACCGTCACTGTTTATCTTCCACAGTCACTGTTTATCTTCCACACTTACTGTCTACGTTATTTATTTTCACAGCACTGTCTTCAATATTACAGTACTTCACATTTATTTTCACTGGTCACTCGGCACGGCACACACCATCAGCGCAGACTCACTCAGGACTCCCTCGATGCAGCTCGCTGGTATTTATCCAATCAGCTCCCTGGTCTGGAATGTTCCCGATCAGGCCACTTCTTGCAACAGCGAGTAGGTTATAGTGGTGGTTTCCAGAACTCTCTAGCCCCTCCCTGCGATGTTCTGGATCACCTTTCCTCTTCCAGTAGGTTCAAGCCTATTCTGGTCGACCCTATTCAACGTTGCGTGGGGAGGGACCTACCCTAATTAGCCCCGGTCGGATTGGCTATTTTGCATTCTTCACACACCCGCCTGCCCGTCACCACGATAACAAAATGGCGGCCGCTGGGCAATTGCACGAATCTTTATAATACTGAGAACTCACTGCTTTGGCTTTTCTACACTTTGACTCTTTCACTATACTAACTGTACTCAATAAACCATTAAGGGCCGATAACCTAGATGTTAGGCCCCTTAAAAAGACAATTATCATCACATCATCTTAGCAGTATCTCTACCATTATAGGACAAAACTAGAATTTTTACATTTTAATTCATTCATAGTATTATTATTGTTATTTTATGGTTCTCAAATTTCAATGTTTATATATTTATTTTTAATTTTTAATTTACGTTCTTATAGATTTAATATTGTTATTTTTAAAATTTAATTAATTAATTAATTTTGTGAATTGACTTTTAAAATTATTTTAATATTTTTTAAGTTTTATTTATTGTTTAATTTTTATATTTCTTTGGTTATTGTAACGCTTGCCACCGTGGTTGAGCGGTTAGCGTGTCGGTCTACTAACCCCAAGCTTGCATGTTAGCTCCTGGCCGTGGTAAGTGATTTTTGAAAGGCAAAAAAATTACGACACGCATGTCATACGATGTTGGCATGTCAAAGAACCCATTTGAATTCAGTAGGCCGTCTTCATAATGGCAAAATTAATTTTGGGAGTTTCCGCCGACACAAAGTTCCTCATTTCTCTACTAGAAAGCGCTATAGTGTTCAAGGAGCTTAGATATCTAACCTCCTTGACTTTAATAGTGCTTCAAGGAACAATGAAATTGACATGCAAGCTACCCTCTGGGTGTCCAATAACAATGCTTCCACCCGGCACCGGAGACCATATTATTATTATTATTATTATTCTTTCCGATGAGGCCTGCTAGGGCCACATGCCAATTTCAATTCTTCACACTTTGTTGTTTTCTCTTCCGTTCCCTCCAGTACTCCTTCATCCGTTCACTATGCTGCTTCTTTCTGTCCTCGGATCACTTCGCACCAGGTTTCTTTGGCAGTCGTCTTTGGAATCCTTTCATACTTAATACACTTTTTCTGTTCACCGTTTCTTCTTCACTTATATTATTTCTTTCTAAATCTTTCTTTACTTCTTGAATCCAGCTAGTTGTTGCCCTTTTCTCCCAAAGGTACTTGAATATCCTTTTTTAGCCTATTTTCAATTTTGAAAAAATAGGCGCATGAGATCACCTTTTGTCCGTGTGTGTGTGCTTGCGTGTGTGTGTGTGTGTGATTCGTGTGTGTGTCCCCCCCTAATAAAATATAAACGGCAGGAGCGATTTCAATGAAACTCGGAAAGTTCATAGCACTATTCCCGGCGACCACGACCGTGCCCTTCAAATTTTGTTACGACTCACCAATCCAGCATGGCGGCTGTGCGAAATATTTCACCAGCATTCAATATCTCAGAAACTATTACCGATATTACCCTGACATTTTGTATGGTGATAGAGGGAACTACTATAAGTTCACTTATGTGACTTTTGAAAACCTGGTAACTACAAAACGAACATGGCGGCCAAGCGAATTTGCGACATTTAAATAGACGTTTCTCGCGATTTGACCAACCAAACGCAATGAAACTTGGTACAGTATATGTTTATATACATTGTAATGCACCGACATCTAACTTCGTTCAATTATTTACATAATCACAAGATGGCGGATGTGCGAAATATTTCACCGGCATTCTATATCTCTGAAACTATTAGCGGTATCTCCCGAAAATTTTGTACTGAGATAAAGGGCACTACTGGAAGTCCATCTATAAGATTTTCAAAAACCGGTTAACTACAAAACGAACATGGCGGCCAAGCGAATTTGAACATTTTAAATAGACCTTTCTCCTATTTTAGCAATCAAACTGCATTTTTAATGTTCATAGGGGCTATGAACTTAAGTTCACCTATAGGACTTTAAATAACCTGGTGATCACAAATTCAACATGGCGGTGACGCGAATTATAAATATTCACATGGACGTTTCTCGCAATTTAACCATCCGCGTGCAGTGAAACTTGGTACAGTAAATCTTTATCCGAATGTTAATCCACTGGCATCTAATTTATTGCAATTGTTTCCATAACCTCAAGATGGCAGCTGTGAAAATTTTTTAAATCTCCTTGTTTTTTCTTGTGTCCTAATTATGCGATTGAAGTTTGAATACTACACGTTCACAATAATCTGCATGTAACAGTACATAACTCTAGGACCTGCATATATAAAATCCAACATGGCGACCATCCGAAATATTTAGTCGGTTCTCAATATCTACGAATCTATTACAGCAATCAAACTGAAATTTTGTATGTTAAATAGTGGCAATTAACATAAGTAGGATATATGAAAATAGGCTGTATAGTTCTTCACGGAACTACTTGTTTAAATCTGGAATCATCCATTCTGTAAATATGTCCAAAAATTTGCAATTTTTTTCTTCTTATAGTTTCTGTTATATTTTCTATGTTCCTGTATATTTCATCATTAGATCTTAATTTCCATACTCCTGCTGTTTTCACTGGGCCTAAAATTTTCCTCATGATTCTCCTTTCTAGTACTTCAAGTTTAACTAATCTATAGTTTAGTACCAGACATTCACTTGCGTATAGGCATTCCGGTTTCACCACTGTAGTGTAGTGCCTTATGTTAAGATTTTTAGATAAGCACTTTTTGTTATAAAAATTCTTACTGATACAATATGCTCTTTCCATCTTGTGTACCCTTTCTTCTACCGAAGATTTTTCTAAACCATTTTCTTGAATTATTTCTCCCAGATATTTGAATTTTTTTACTTTTTCCAATATCTGTTGCCAAATATTTTGAAGCGTTCTTGATGTTTGTAATAAATTTAGTTTCTTCTACGGAGATTCTCAAACCTGTTTTGTTGGCTATTTCTTCCAAGAGATTGATTTGTGTTGTTGCACTTGTTAGGTCTCCTGACAATATAGCAAAATCGTCTGCAAATGCTAGGCAACATATTTCAATGCCTTTGTTTCTTCTCCCCAAAGTTACTGGGGAAATGTTATGTTCTTTTAGCTTTAAATTCCAAATTCTTACAATTTTCTCTAAAACACAGTTGAACAGAAGGGGTGATAAACCAGCACCTTGCCGTACACCTGTATTTATCTTAATAGATTTTGATTTCTCACCCATAAATTTTACTTTTGAAATCGTGTCAGTAAGGGTTTCACGTATTAGGTTTGCCAATTTAGTTTTCACTCCAAATTCACGAATTGTTTTATCTATGGTTTTTCTATCAACCGAGTCAAAGGCCTTTTTAAAATCTACAAAAGTCACAACTATGTCCTTTGAATTCTGTATCCTATGGCGAATTATGGATTTAAAGTTAAATATTTGTTCTGAACAAGATCTACCTTTTCGAAATCCAGCTTATTTTTTAGATTGTTAATTGCTTCTTTAATTTCTTCAGCATTGGGTGGTATATCTTCTTCCAGATTTTCTGTTGCTTGTGATAATTCCAACTTATGATCTGGTTCAGGGCAGTTTAAAAGTTGATCTAAGTGCTTCGCAAGTATTTCACAGTTCTCAACATTGCTTAGGCCAAGTTTACCATTTTCATCTTTAAAGCATATGCTAGGCGCTTGACACCCCTTTAATTGACTTTTAAAAGTCTGATAGAAGTTTCGAGAGTTATTTTTAACAAAGCTGTCTTGCAGGTCAGTAAGTTGTGATTTTTCGAATGATCTTTTAACTCCCTTTATTATTCTAGCAGTGTCTTTCCTTTGCTGTTTGAAATGGTCATAATGTTCCGTATTTCCAGAGCATTTCCACTTTTTCCATTGTTTTGTTCTCTCTTGTAACGCATCTTCACATATTTGATTCCACCAAGGTTTCTTCTTAGGTTTGGCTAGCCCAAACGTCTTCTGGGCTGCATTGGTTATTTCTTTAGAAAAATCTTGCCACTTCCCATGATGAGTTACTTTTATTTCTTCCTGAAATGTTTCCAATGTTTGTTGTGTAATTTGAAGTCTATTTGTGTTATATCTATTTACTATTTCCCCTCTTCTGTGGTTTCTGTTGGGTAAGAATTTGAGTTTAATTTTAGACAAATAGTGATCAGAGTCAAATTCTCTGCTTCTTATAACCTTGACATTCATAATTTCTTTCATGTTTCTTTTGGATATAGCTACATGATCCAGTTGAAATTCACCTACCGTGGTATTGAATTTGGAGAAATCCATGTTTTAGCTTTTCTTTGACATTAACTTAAGTTGAAAGTTTTTCCAAATAGTAATCAATCTCATCCCATTTCTGTTTGTTCTTTGGTGTGCAGCATATTCTCCCACTATTGGTCTATGAATCCTCTCTCTTCCTATTTGGGCATTGAAATCTCCAAGTAATATCACCACATTTGATTTTGGAATTTTAGATATTTCATCATCCAGGAGGTCCCAGAATTCCTCTACTTTATTTGGGTTCTTCTTGTTGTCTTCGTTTATTAGCGCATGACAATTAACAAAAGTATATATTTTATTTTTGCATTTCATTGTCAAAAGAGACATCCTTTCTGAGCGTGATTTGAATTCAGTTACATTGGCTAATATACTTTTATGGACATAGAAGGCTGTTCCCAAGAGTGGCATTCCTTTCATAATTTTAATCGCAGGTTTACCTTTAAAGATTCTATAATCTTTCGTTTCTGTCACATTCTCATCCAAATATCTTGTCTCTTGTACTGCTAAAATTTGAATTTCGTTTCTATCTAAAAGTAGTTCTAACTCCTTCTGTTTACCCACCTTCAATAAAGAATTTACATTCAAAGTACCTGCAAAAAACTTTTGTTTAAACTTAAGTCTGGAAGGATTCCAAGGATGCTCCGATTCATCCCTATTGCAGATGTTGGGACTCCCCAGAACCCTAGGTCCCGATGCATTGCATAACGCAATGGTGGATTTCTCTTCCGAGCTGCCACCTGGGGTAGTGCTTTCTTTCAGCGGCTTTTCCATTCTGCAATTGAAATTGTGTGTTTCAAGGGTAGGAATAATATTCCAAAGTAAGATAAGATTGTTAGTCTGAAATGATTTGTTTTCGTGGTTGACTCGACTAAGTTCTTCCGCCCTCTCAGCCGTTGAGAAATGAAATTCTTCTTCCGTCTTTGAGACCGTTGACCGTTTTTCTTAGAGCCCCCAGCACTGATCGGCTCACCGACCCAGCTTCCCGCTGGGATTGGTTACCCAACCTTCCCCTGGGTTGCTCGGCTTAACAGGGGCACCTCTTGTAGGTTACGTGCTGGAGTTGGAGTGAAAGAGACTAGTTGGATTCTCTTGCTGAATCCAATATGTTATAGTTGCAGATGACAGGCAACGACGCATTTCACTCCCATTTGCCCAGAGCCACAAGGACTCCTCCCAGGTTAATTCCTGGGACCATTATTATTATTATTATTATTATTATTATTATTGTAATTTTATTTCTATATTTACATTTTTTACATTTTAGTTATTATTGTTCTTAGTTTAACTTTTTTAAATTTTATCCAGCACATTACGATTCGTATATAATATTTGACTTTTAGAAATACTAGTAGTCTACTTCGGCATGAATATTCTGCGAAATTTGGCTGAAAGATTCAACCATCAGCCTCTTTGAAAGCATCTACTGTCCTTATGGCAGGTGGTTAATACAGATGATAATTGAATCGGTCCATACTGAAAGAGCCTCAGTCACAATTTTGTTGAAAATGAGTTGTTACCAGAATCGTATTACTTGGGACTAAACTTACATGCTATAACGAAAGGACCTCAGTCCATATATCATTTGCAACACTGAAGACAGTTGCCGCGCACATTTACTTCCTCTGTTCCCGCGGTTCCTTATCTAATAGGCAACAACTGAGCGGATTGTTGATGTTTGTCGTGTGTTCACCTCCTCTGATCTCCGTGGACTTCGTCTGTATTCTGGCATAGAATAAAAGAAAAATTGTATCCAAATATATCATATCGTGCAGAAAGGGCCTCAGTCCATCGTCTTTATTTCATCACCCACACTAGGTAAACATTTGAATGTCAAGTTTTGTTATGAAATTATATTCAGCATAATGGTGGCTATGATACTGGATATATTTTTAAAACTAAAGATACAACTTAAGGGAATTAAACAGTATATGCATTTTACTCAAAACTGACTCAACTGGACTGAGGCCCTTTCAGTATGGACCTATTCAATTGTTGTTTTAAGGGGCCTAACATCTACAGATCTGTTCGAATTATTAGACTCAAGAATCAAAAACAATCTGTTGATACTGCACGCAGCGCTAAATGATTGAAGGATACGAGTGATTTAAGTATACTGTATTGTAATAAATGACTTCGAAATTAACGGTGAAAGATATGTAAACTTCCCCAGAAACATCCTAATTACAATCCACCAAATTTTACATTGTTGCTTGTTGCTTGAAGCAAGATTCCAGCAGTTATTTTCAGTCACAGAGCACTGAATGACTCGTCCTCCAAAAGAAAAAAGCGCCAATAGTCAGATCAGGGTTGCCAATATCTTGGATGAAGCCATAAATTTTCACTTATTGCAAATTACACCAACAATCTAACACAAAAATTCCCTTTCACGAACAGTCATCTCCAAATTAATTTTAAAATGGCGGGAATTTGTTTGTTGAGTCTAATTATATGAACAGATCTGTAGGTTATCGGCCCCTAAGGTTAATATAGAGACCACTATCCCATAAAGTGTTAAATCGTGCACCACGACCCCACGGGCATCTGCAACAAGTCCCGCTCCAATTTAATTCCTCCAACCTGAAATCCTATTTCCTTGCGTCTCTTCCCTAGCGACAACTTCTTCACGTTTAAAATGCTGACTTTCACAGCAAAGGTGTGGATATTTTAAACGATATTTATAAGCTAATGCAGAGAACAAGTTACAGCGCGCTAAATCACTGAGGGAGCTTGTTTGTTGGTTGGTTGTATTTAATTACTTGAAAGAAACACTTATCTGATTTAATGATACATAATATAAAATGTTCACAGTCTCCACGAGGGTGCAGGCAGTATTCCCCTTAAATGAATTTCTCCTGGCGTAAAGGCGCTGGCTATTAAAGAGTGTAATGAAATTCCGAGTAAAGGAACGACCAGAAGGAGTCGGACGGGAGAGAATTTGTGTGCATTAGAACAACACAAGGTAGCTTCCCTCGCGATATCTTTATGCACACAGTCGACCATGGAACTTCAAGCAGAGCCTGACGAAATGGAGGGCTCAAACATTCGATTGGCAATAATAATAATATTTTTTTTTTAGGGGAAGAAATGCATTTACGCACAGAGTGTCGGGCTCCTGCTCCTGAGTAGCAGACTACCGACTAAAACTCCCCCGTTACTTCTGAACACTAGCCTGGAACCGTTTATCACATTACTTCAGGCTAGAGTCATTTTATATTTGCGTGTAGGGCACTCTTCCGTAATGAATCATCTTCAGTGGCGATCCAGATCCGTCTTCTTTGTTCGGAGGATATCTTCAACAAAATTTGCTACAAGTTTCCAATGTTCTTCATTTTGTAGCATTACCGCAACAATATTGTCCGGAGATATCTCTACATCAATTTGATCTTGAAGAGACTGCCTACTTTGGACCCACCGTCCACAAGAGAAGAAGGTGTGATCAGCATTATCTACCTCATTAACACAGTAGATACAATCTGGTGAATCCACTTTCCCCATCTTCTTGAGATAAGAACAGAAGTACCCATGCCCATTCAAGAACTGAGTGATATAATAACCAACCTCACCATGTTTCCTCTCTGTCCAAACCTGCGCCTGGGGTATCACTCTCCTAGTCCACTGGCTTCGGTGTCCTTGCTCCCATTTGATCTGCCAATTATGAAAGGTTTGTGCTCTTGCTGTTCGTCTTGCATTTTGTAAACCTACTTCCGATTTCCTCCAGTAAATGTACTTGCGTTCTTTCGCAAAAAAATAAAAAAAATAAAATGGAATTATCCCAGCAATAATAAGAACTGCTTCTTCTGAGACCGTGCGATAAGCAGATGCCACGCGTAAAGCACCCCGCCTCTGCACTTGTGCTAGTGACTTCCTATAAATTTCCTTATCAAGGGCATCCGCCCATATTTCCGCTCCATACAGCAGAACTGAATGGATGGCTGTCATCAGTAATCTCCTCTTATTAGATTTTGGTCCACCAACATTGGCCATTAGCCGACTGAGACACGTTACTCCTCTTGCCGCCTTATCTGCAGTCCGTCTAATTTGTTCTCCAAAATTCAGTTTATTGTCGATCATGAGGCCCAGATATTTTGCTGCTGGCCGCGTCTCTAATAATAATAATAATAATAATAATAATAATAATAATAATAATAATAATAATAATAATAATAATAATAATAATAATAATAATAATAATAATATCGTATGGCCTCGGATGCCGGGTGCAAGCTTTGTTAATTGACGCCCAGGGGGCGGCTTGCATGCCGAATTTTAGCGCTCCTTGGAACGCTAAGGAAGTCAAGGAGTTTGGATATCTAAGCTCCTTGACACTCTAGCGCTTTCTAGTAGAGAATGGAGGAACTTTTTGTGTTGATGGAAAAATCCGGAGATTACTTTTGGCATTATGAATACGGCCTTCTGAATTCAAATGGGTTCATTAACATACCAACAACGTGTGACATGCGTGTCGTGTTTTTTGTCGCCTCTCAAAAATCATTTACCACGGCCAGGAGCGAACATGCAGGCTTGGGGTTGGTAGTCCGACACGGGTGGCTTCGGAGCCGTAGTTGGTAGCATGCTGAGTTACTATGCCCAAGGTTGTGGGTTCAAACCCGGCCGAAGTCGTCGGATTTTTAAGAGCGCTAAAAATCCCTCAGTATGCCTTCCTTCGGACAGGACGTAAAGCCGGCAGTTCTATGTCATAGATTTATGGCAAGATAAAGTACCTTCCACTAATTACACTTGTGTGAAGCTAAATTATAGGTTATATTTGACTAACACTCTTAGGTTCCAACGTTCGTCGCCAGGAGCTGCCAGCGGTGGCATCTAGAAACAAAGTTGGTCGTTGACGGTGGCGTTTGGTAGCAAAAGTTGGAAATACTTGAAAATCGAACGTCTGCAGTTATTACTTGAATTAAAAACAGATAACACACACTAATACAGCCATCACAATTAACACCGGTTGTCAGAGAGATTCTACACACACCCAAAGTACACGGGGCTACACGACAAACTTGCCGCAGCCCCTAAACTGAGGAGCCAACTAACCGTAGTCCGACACGATATTCACTCACCCACTTTAGTCTTCTTGAAAATACACACACGTTGGAAACACTGCAGTAAGATATCTTTTGGGATGGTGTTCATCGGGTTCCACATACAACCTTGTGTCAGTTACAAGTTAAACATTATTGATTACTAGCAACCCGCCCCTGCTTCGCCCGGTACCTTTAACGGTTCACCCAGCGGGAGCTTAACCCTTGAGAGATGGCGTGAAATAATATAACACGAGGACTGGTGCCGGGTCATTTTGACCCTTAATGTGTCACTCCCTTTTTGTTGAAGTCAAACGTATTTTTAGCCTATTTTTATTTATAAAAAAATAGGCTTATGAGATCACCTTTTGTCCGTGTGTCAGTCTGTGTGTGCGTGTGTGATGGAGTGTGTGATGGTGTGTGTTTGTACCCCCTAATAACTTCTAAACATCTGGAGCGATTTCATTGAAACTCGGTAAGTTCATAGCACTATTCCAGACGACCCCGACTGTGTCCTTCAAGTGTTTCTACATCTCACGAATCCAACATGGCGGCTGTGCGAAATATTTCACCAGATTTCAATATCTCCGAAACTATTACCCATATCACCCTGGAATATTTTACGGTGATAAAGGGAACTACTATAAGTTCACCTATAAGATTCTTGAAAACCTAGTTACTACAAAACCAACATGGCGGCCAAGCGAATTTGCGACTTGTAAATAGACGTTTCTCGCGATTTAACCAACCAAACGAAATAAAACTTGGTACAGTATATGTTTATACACATTGTAATGCACCGACATCTAACTTAGTTCAATCGATTACATAACTTCAAGATGGTGGATGTGCGAAATATTTCACCGGCATTCTATATCTCTGAAACTATTAGAGGTATCACCCTGAAATTCTGTACGGAGATGAAGGGCACTACTGGAAGTTCATCTATAAGACTTTAAAACACCTGTTAACTACAGAACGAATATGGCGGCCAAGCGAATTTGAAAATTTTAAATAGACCTTTCTCGCGATTTAATGATCCAAACGCAATGAAACTTAGTACATCGAATGTCTATACACATTGTAATGCACAGGTATCCAAATTAGGTCAATTGCTTACATAACCTCAAGATGGCGGCTGTGCGAATTTTAAAATTAAGTTTTCATTTCTTGTGTAGTAATCATGCGATCGAAGTGAAAGTTTGAATAATGAATGTACGCAATAATTTTCCTTTACTGGTACATGGCTCTATGGCCTATACATATAAAAATCCAACATGGCGAACATCCGCAATATTTAGTCAGTTCTCGATATCTACGAATCTATTACAGCAATCAACCTGAAATTTTGTATATTGATAGAGCCAATTAACATAAGTAGGATATATGAAAATAGGCTATATAGTTCTTCACAGAACTACTTGTATTGAAGTAATTCTACACCTGGTGTCTTCCTATGAACTATTCCCAACAAAAAATGAGGTTTATTTATATTTTTCAAATTTAACATGCAGAAAAATGGCAATTTTTGCATCAGTATAATTGGCCTTGATCCCTTAGATTAGAGACAGCAATGTCTCTATTTCAAGCAAAATATTGACGTATGGCTTAGAAATTATCTGGCCGTATCTCTCAACGAAAAACATCTCCACATTAGAAAGAGTAAAAGCAGAAATCAATTGGAGTTTCAAAGACCACAAGATCCAGATTAGTTTATCTCCTGGCAAGAGAATCCTTCCTCATAGAAGATCTTAGGACACAAATACATCCACCCAACACAAATGCATCAGAGAACCTTTTGACAACACTCATCCAAAAGCGAGAAGACGTATATCCGGAGTTTTTTGCATCTGGCGCCATGATTGATGGATCATGGACGAAAGCAAACTTTTAAATGCGTCATGTCTATACAAGAATGGCAGTACACGGCTTCCATCACATCATTTGTCACAACAAGACGTATCATGAGCCTTCCTTCAATTGCATGCAAGTGTCAACTGTGTGGACTTACATGTGATCACTGTGACCACTTGGAAATCTGTACAAAAAGAACAAGGACAATCAGTGATTATGCGAATCAAGAGAAATTAAGTTTATATAAATAGTAATTTTGTGAACCAATGGGCACTTGGCTGCATTAAATGTTTAAATAATTGACTTTGATATTGGCGGCAAAGGGGTCATCTCGTTTTCTTTTAACAAAGGAGCTGATGACCAAGGTGTCCCTTAACCCTAAACATACATCAACAAGAACGTGAGCTATGTGATTGTGCTGCACCAAAATAGTTGGATTTTCCCCCTTACATTTTTACAGATTGTCCCGACTAACGTAAGCCGAAAATTGTCACGTGAGGACTGGCGCCATGGGTAAATCTGACCCGACCGTAAATAATACAGAAATAACTTGGATGCAGGGCCGGATTTAAGAATAGGCCACGTATAGGCTAAAGTGAATTTGCCGCCTCCTCTATAGCTCATATTTGCTAAATACATTTGTTTTATACAACAAAAGGATAGTGTTCATTGGCGTTTTCATATTTTTTACACATAAAGTCCATTTAGTTTTGATAAAACTAATATTTTAATGGTTTACATAATAAATTATATAATAAAATTAGTTATCTACTTGTTTTTTAATTACTGATTTTAAGATTCGTTAAAAAATTAAATGAGTTTCGAACTTAATTAATTTGTTTTTACACATATTCTTATATTTTAATGCTAATGACTATCTTTTGCGTAATTGAAGAACTGTGTTCAATTTGAATTAAGTTGTCCTATGGGGTGAAATGAAATTACACAAAATGTAGTTAATTACTCGTTTATTTGTTGAGAAATATACAAACTTCTCTCAAACAACTCAACCCACGTAATCTTTATGTTCAAATTTACATAGCTTTCTTACGAGATTTCTTTATGGAAAACTTGTTAATAATGTCCTCATATGAAAGTGTTTTTGTTGTATTTGCATCAATACAAAGTAATGAAAGTGAGTTTAACCGTATTTCAGAAATACTAGTTCGCAGAGAGTTCTTAACTCTTCTAAGGCAGGAAGAACGTTATAAGGACTAAAATATATTTTTAAGTAACTTGTATTCTTTAATTCGTACGGAAAATATCATTAACGTCTGAAATACTTCATTTTAGTTTTTGAATGAATTGCCAAACTGCCGCCCCTGAAAATTTGCCGCTCTAGGCTGCAGCCTACTTAGCCTATTTAGAAATACGGCCCTGCTTCAGTGTTCACAAAATAACGGACATGTTACTTTTGCAGGGTGAAGTTCAAGGCTAGGAAGGAAGGTACAGTAAGCGACAGGAAATAAGGGCTGACTGAAACGAAAATATAGAGCATTTTAATCCTCGGGTCAAAAATACCCATGCGCCAGTCCTCGCGGGTTAAAAGGCGTCTATCAATTGACAACTGCGCCATGTTACAGGACAATAAAGCACTGGTATCGCAACAGAGCTCAATCAGGGACACAACAAAAGTACAGTACTTTTAAATGTCTCGTAAGTTCCACTCGTTTTATTACAAACTTCCTTTATAACTTGTATTAATTCATTTTTCTAAACTAAGCTGTTTCCTTTCTCCCTCTCTGTACAAGTAGCGTGCTTGCTGGCAATAAAGCAAGCTAAGGAATGGAAAGAGCTTGTATATTTCGGTGCCCTGAACTTTCAGCACAAACATGTCACTTTACAGAGCCAACTAGCTATGTCCTCAGCTTATCACGACCTATGTTCCGCTGAGGATGTTCCGAGAAAAAAAGGATGGCAAGTTTTTAACTCTTACTTATTTTACTAAACTTAGTTTGTGAGATTTTATGCGGTTGGTTCTTCCTTTTTTTTTCTGACGAGTTATTATTCTGTCTCTTTGTTCCTTGGTGGTTGCTCCTTTGTCCTCGTGGAGTATTGTGGTTCAGCAGTGGATATTTTCAGAGCACCGTTTCTTTTCGATGGTGATGGAATTTAAAACACTTGTTGTTTAAAGTGAAAATCCACAGCCTGCTTCTAGTCGATCGACCGGGTCAGGGAATGGAATGAATGAAGCCCCCATCTAGCGGCAAGGATATGAACTGTGACGGCTGCCGAAGCCTGTCGCACTTCCCTGGGGCAATGAGTAAATGAATGACAGATGAAATGATATCGGAGAGTGTTGCTGGAATGAATTTGTGACAGGGAAAACTGGAGTACCCGGAGAAAAACCTGTGTGACTCCGCTTTTTCCAGCACAAACCTCACATGGAGTGATCGGGATTTGAACCACGGACCCAGCGGTGAAAGGCCGGCCACGGAGGCTCACAAAAAAAAAACTTGTTGATATCGTGTGTTATTCAATTTGAATGAATTGCTACCTCAAATTACGTGTTAATAACAAATTTAGTAGGATACGTAATATTGAAAATAAAACTATGTCAGCGGTTCAACTTATGTTTTTCTGTAAAACTAACTGTTGAAAATGTGCCTATGATATGTTAAGAGGTGTTTTTTAATTTTCTTGAGAGAAACCGTCGGAAATCTTCAAAAGACAGACTGCAAGATTCTGGACTTAACAACAGTGCATGATTCTTACCAACTTAAACCCCACAAGGCCATCCAGGAACTTTCATACTTCAGGGTGAAGCCACTATTACGATCAGTGGTCTCAGTCAATTTAATTTAACGTGATGATAATGAAATTACTCATCATCATCCTCACTGTCTTCAGTAACCAATCTTCTAGGTTCCTCCTGTATCTTGTTTTTAGCAGCTCGGAACCGGGTGAGTTAGCCGTGGTCGTTACGGCATGACTGCTGGCAGTCGCTCACATCCGGGAGGCGAGGAGGTTCAAATCCTCCCGCCGGCAACCTTGAAGATGGTCTTCTGTGGTTTCTCATCTTCCTTCCAGGCAAATGCCGGGGTTGGTCCCTAACTATAGCCCACAGCCGCTACCGTCCAACTCCTCGTCCATACATTCCAACTTCCCTCACCAACGGTACTTGTAGCTCACCTATTGGGTGTCCGTCTCGAAGCAGCTACAAAACTGGCGAGCCGAACATGTCCTCGGACACTCCCGGCACTAAAAGCCATACGAAAAAAAAAGCAGCAGCTCGGAGATGTAGACAGCAATCTGTGCCCAACACCCTCTACTGCTGAGCCACATTGTCTGGTGTAATGACTCCAACTTGTGTCTCGCTTGCCACGGCGGGTGAGTGGTTATCGTGTAGGACTACCAACCCAGATTCGCTCTTGGCCGTGGTAAGTGCTATACGTTGTTGGCATGTTGAGGCCGTGTTCATAATGGCAAAATTAATCTCGAGATTTTCCGCCAGCCTGAAAGTTCCTCCATTCTCTACTAGAAAGCGCTAGAGTGTCAAGGAGCTTAGATATCTAACCTCAATGACTTTCACAGTGCTGCAAGGAATAACAAAATTCGACATGCAAGCTGCCGTCTGGGCGTCAAATAACAAAGCTTGCACCCAGCACCCGAGGCCATATGATATTATTGATGTGTAACATCTTTCCGCTCGGTTGCTGGATAGTTTTGTGGGAGTGATTTTGAAAATTGGGGACGGAAGTGGATCGGAACGATCGAGCTGGCAGTGGTGGATCGAACGGAAGTGTACTAGCTGGCAGTGGTGAACAACGGAAGTATGCACTGCCCGCTCGATCGATCGAACGGAAGTGTACTAGCTGGCAGTGGTGGAAAACGGAAGTATGCACTGCCCGCTCGATCGATCGAACGGAAGTGTACTAGCTGGCAGTGGTGAACAACGGAAGTATGCACTGCCCGCTCGATCGATCGAACGGAAGTGTACTAGCTGGCAGTGGTGGAAAACGGAAGTATGCACTGTCCGCTCGATCGATCGAACGGAAGTGTACTAGCTGGCAGTGGTGGAAAACGGAAGTATGCACTGCCCGCTCGATCGATCTAACGGAAGTGTACTAGCTGGCAGTGGTGGAAAACGGAAGTATGCACTGCCCGCTCGATCGATCGAACGGAAGTGTACTAGCTGGCAGTGGTGGAAAACGGAAGTATGCACTGCCCGCTCGATCGATCAAACGGAAGTGTACTAGCTGGCAGTGGTGAACAACGGAAGTATGCACTGCCCGCTTGATCGATCGAACGGAAGTGTACTAGCTGGCAGTGGTCGAAAACGGAAGTATGCACTGCCCGCTCGATCGATCAAACGGAAGTGTACTAGCTGGCAGTGGTGGAAAACGAAAGTATGCACTGCCCGCTCGATCGATCAAACGGAAGTGTACTAGCTGGCAGTGGTGAACAACGGAAGTATGCACTGCCCGCTCGATAAATCGATCCAGCGGGCAGTGGTAAGACCCAGCTGGCAGTGGTACGAGAAACAATGATCGCGCGGTGTCGGATATTGATACCATGACGTTCTCTCGGCCATGTGGAATGTATATGACATACTGAATGGAAAACGCTCATGCGAACTCTGGTGTCAAGTGATTGAAACAAACGACATGGTACATGTTCGAAGTCTTCGTATCAGTATTTAAATGGTAAAATGCCTTAATATCAACCATTGTAAGTAGTCAAGTAGTCGGCATTGCCGGTATTATGTTTCTGCACAATGGCTATTCAAATATTAACCCACACAACGGTAATGCAGTCATCAATATAATATAATCGTTGTGGTTATACGAGAATTGAGCAAGCCTTCATGAACTATTACTGAATACATTCTCTTTACTCACAAGAGAGCCTATTCATAAGGCATTTTAAACTCAATTTCACGCAGGAACATTATCGAAACAAGCAAAATATAAATGAAACTTAATTTCGTAATGCAGTATTATTGGAACGTGGACATAAGTCACCATCTTGTGCACAACATTTGCGTAGTCGAAATAGCCGTGGGGTTAGTGGGGTTAATGCTTATGACTGTGAATCTAGAGATCTCGGGTTCGAATTCCGAACGGGGTAGATATTTTTGCTACCAGATTATCATTTTAATCGGGGTACATGAAAGGAACCTCCAAGAAGATGGCAATTATAGATGTAAAGAAATGAATAGCAGTCGGGTGTACCCTGGGCAACGTCAGACGATGCAACGAAATGCACTGATGGCAGATCCTTTCACAACCGGTCTCCATCCAAATGGATTGCACAATTCCGAAAGGTCTTTTTCAAGACCACTTGTGTTTATCTCTATAAACATCGAGGGATTTTCTCGAGAGAAAGAGGTCATATTAGCTAATCTGTGCCTAAAACATGCATGTGACATCCTGCTAGTCCAGGAAACACACAGGGGGAGTACTAGATACCGTCCAAGAATTGCTGGTATGGAACCAATTCTGGAAAGGCCTCACGACAAATATGGCAGTGCCATCTTTGCCAGACCTAACATGAACATCATCTCAGCCTCATTGACTGAATACAATGACATCGAGCTCCTCACAGTGCGTACTCCATTCTTCTGTATCATATCAGTCTACAAACCACCTGAGACCACTTTCAGATTTGGAACACCAGCCAACTTCAACCACCTGGACGTAAACTTTGTCATTGGCGATTTCAACTGTAGAAGCACAGCTTGGGGATACCCAGATTCTGATGCAAATGGAACAAGTCTAGAAATATGGACTGAGGATCATGACTTGCATCTGATCCACGACCCAAAGCTCCCTTCTTCCTTCAACAGTGGCAGGTGGAAAAGAGGGAACAATCCAGACAATATCTTTGTGTCCTCAAAAGTATCTCGGCAATGTGTGAAGACTATGGGTGACCCTATTCCTCGTACTCAACATAGGCCTGTCATCTGCACCGTGAATTCCGTGGTGATGCCTGAAGAG
The DNA here is from genome assembly GCA_946902985.2 of Meconema thalassinum. Taxonomy (NCBI): domain Eukaryota; kingdom Metazoa; phylum Arthropoda; class Insecta; order Orthoptera; family Tettigoniidae; genus Meconema; species Meconema thalassinum. The sequence goes on from OX336398.1 coordinate 226,224,433, forward strand.
GTACCATTCAAGAGGAGGTTTAACTTCAAGAAGGCTGACTGGACGATGTTCAGCGAAGAGCTTGACTCGGAGATATTAAACATTCCTCCACAACCTGAAATGTACGACACCTTTGTTGAATGCGTCCAGCAAGTTTCAAGGAAAACTATTCCGAGGGGATGTAGAACTCAATACGTTCCAGGCATGTCCGGTGATGACAAACAGCTGCGAGAAAAGTATCAGGCTCTATGAAGAGGATCCATTTGCTGAAGAAACTATCCAAGCTGGAGAAACACTATTGCAAACCATCAAAACAACTCGCATGGCCAAGTGGAGCAACCTGGTAGAGAACATCGACATGAAGCTGAATAGTAGACAGGCCTGGAAATTGCTTAAAAACCTTAGCGGCGAACCTGTAAAACCACAGAAGAACTTCACTGGAGTGACACCTGATCAAGTGGCGACCCAGCTCCTGCTGAATGGTAAAACAAAAGGGAGGGTTACCACAGGAGCTCTTCAACGTGATTTGGAAGCAGAGAATCACTTTCTTCGAGATCCCTTCTCGATGGTTGAACTTGAAGCTGCCATCTCCAGCTTGAAGATGTACAAGGCTGCTGGTGTCGATGACCTACGAGTAGAACAGATAAAGAACTTTGGCCGTAAAACATTGGAGTGGTTACTAAGCCTAATGAACACATGTGTTGCCAAGCTACATATCCCTAAAATGTGGAGGAAATCTCGAGTCATTGCACTACTCAAGCCTGGGAAAGAACCAAACGACCCGAAAAAATTTCGACCTGTATCCCTGTTATGCCATACCTTCAAGATACTGGAACGCCTGGTACTTAACAGAATCAGTATTATCCTCAAAGAGAAGTTCATTCCACAACAAGCAGGTTTTCGTGCTGGCCAATCATGTTGTAGCCAGATCTTGAATCTCACCCAACACATCGAGGATGGTTTTGAGCGCGGTGAGATATCGGGAGTCGCCTTCCTTGACTTAACAGCTGCATACGACACTGTGAATCATAGGAAGCTGTCAAAGAATGTGTATGACCTTACCAAGGACCACCAACTAACATCCCTAATCAGCATCTTCCTTCAGAACAGAAGATTCCAAGTCTCTCTACAGGGGAAAAGGAGTATATGGCGAACCCTGAAGAACGGTCTCCCTCAGGGTAGTGTGCTGGCTCCAGCGCTGTACAATATCTACACAAATGATCAGTCAATTCCAGCAAGTACTAGGCTCTTCATCTATGCCGACGACACAGCAGTAGCTGCTCAGGGCTCATTCTTTGAAGAAGTGGAAGGAAAGCTGACTTTAGCGATGGACGAACTCTCCAAATACTATGATGCCAACTATCTGAAGCCAAACCATAATAAGACACAAGTGGGTGCGTTCCATCTACGAAACAGGGAAGCACGGCGACAGCTGGACATCACATGGCGAGGTGAGCGACTGAAACATTGCCCAACACCAGTTTACCTAGGTGTCACACTAGACCGTGCTCTAACATACAGACAGCAATATCTGAACACGAAACAGAAGGTCAGTGCTCGCAATGGCATACTCAAGAAGCTGATCGGCAGCACCTGGGGAGCCAGCCCGCACATCCTGAGGACTTCCGGACTTGCACTGTGTGTGTCAGCCGCTGAGTATGCCGCTCCTGTGTGGAACGCTTCAGCACATGCTAAGCAGGTTGATACTGCTGTCAACGATATTGCAAGGATAATCTCGGGATGCCTGAAACCAACACCAGTGCACAAATTATACCCTATTGTTGGAATAGCCCCACCCAGCATCCGGAGGGCCACTGCTGCGGACGCTGAGAGAACAAAGCAGGAGAATGACCATCGACATCCACTATATGGCCACCAGGCAACAAGGTCTCGCCTCAGATCCCGCAAGAGTTTCCTTGCTAGGACTACGCCGCTGGAGGGAACACCAGAGACAACTCGTCTTACCAGATGGAGGAGCTCACTGCCCACAGACATGTCACCAAAGGAAGAACTGGCTCATGGCGCCGACATACCTTACCCTGTGTGGAGGTCCCTCAACCGCTTAAGAGTGGGTGTCCCTCGATGCAAGACCAACCTGCAAAAATGGGGGATCCTTCCAGCAGACGCAGTCACCTCTTGTGAATGTGGAGCTGAACAAGACCCAAGTCACCTACTTACCTGCCCCCTCCTGGACAACCCATCCACAATGGAAGTTGTTTTTAGAGGAAGTAACAAGGCCATCGCAGCTGCAATTTTTTGGAAATGTTGACCGGACTCGGAAATGAAATGAAATGATCATTTTAAACGATATTTTTCATATCAATATGACTCATTTTAACAGAATCCATATGAAATTACGTGTTGGTCTGTGAATGAAGAGGACCTGTTTATAAGGAACTAGCTCTACCCGACATGCGTTGCAATGCCATTCAAAGAAAGTGTTGGCGATGTGACTTTGTTGTTGAACTGCTTTTGGATTCCCAATATTTTTCCTTCTTACGTTAACCACCTCTAAACTATTATAAAATTGATTTACTATCTCAGAAACATTCATGGGAGCGTGTTCAACAACTCACCAAAGTTTCATCGCAATGAAATGAATGGTATATGAACGCATACCGGTCTTTGTTGAAACGATTCGAGCGCCGTAACCCATTTGTTGAATATACTCGTACGCTACCAATTTTAATATGGATTTACTAAGTCGAAAACCTTCCCAGGCATGTACACAACATCTCACCCAAGTTTCATCGCTATCGGACGAATGGTATTTGAACGTACAGTACACGGGACTTTGTTGAAACGCTTCGCGCGTCTTCGCTCATTTGTTGAATCTACTCGTGCGCTACCTATTGTAAAATGGATATAATAAGCCTGCAACCTTCCCTGGAGTATACACAATAACTCACCCAAGTTTCATCGCTATCGGACGAATGGTATATGAACGCATATGCGACTTTGTTGAACACTCCGCGCGTCGTCGCTCATTTGTTTAATCTACTGTACTTGTGCGATACCTATTGAAAAGTGGATTTACTACGCCAGAAAACTTACCTGAAGTGTACACAACATCTCACCCAAGTTTCATCGCTATCGGACGAATAGTATATGAACGCATACGGGACTTGGTTGAAATGCTTCGTGCGCAGTCGCTCATTTGTTGAATCTAGTCGTGCTCTACCTATTGTTAAGTGCATTTACTACGCCAAAAACTTTCCCTGAAGTGTACATAACATCTCACCCAAGTTTCATCGCAATGGGATGAATGGTATATGAACGCATGTGGGTCTTTGTTGAAACGAATCGCTCGCCATTTTATTAAAGCTACTCGCGCGCTATCTACTGTAAATTGGATTTACTATACCTATAACTTTCCCGGAAGTGTGCTAAACAACCCTCCGAAATTTGGTCGCAATCGGATGAATTGTAGGCTATATGAACGCCTCGCCAACACTCATTTGTTTAAACTACTCGCATGCTCTGTATTGTAAATTGGATTAACTATGCCTATAAAAAATACAAATAAAAAATAAGTATTTTAATGATTTCTATACCGGTAGTGGAGAGTGCTACTCGCATCCAGTCGGCCGTGTCTCGTCAAGAGCTACTGTTGCCTGGAAACGACTTGCCTTGCCATCCCTTCATGAGTTTATTTTAGCTGTCATTTGCGTTACGTTATATAGTGACTTGTATTCCCTTTGACGTTTTATGTCACGTCACGGGATATAAAAAGTATCCTATGTCCGTCTCCTGGTTCTCAGCTACCTCCACACCAATTTTCAGCCAAATCGGTTCAGCCGTTCTTGAGTTATAAATAGTGTAATATATATATATATAGATATAGATTTAAGGTTATGAGCGGTGTCGCGTCTATTAATCTAGTTGATCCATATCGTATTCTTTATTTAGGCTAGTGCTGGTGGAAGCTACAAATCATCTAATAAAATGAGTTCTTTTTTATAAACTACAATATCTGTAAAACACTCCCTTTTACAATAGATTAATATTAGTGCCGAAAATACCGGTGTATCAACAATTTCACGTGAGGTTTCTTCTATGTCAGATGTTACACATCATATGCGACTACTGTAAGGCTCGTCATTTTTTAATTATTATTAACTTGTGTCTCCAGAAGTCCTCAAAAATTCCTCCTCCTCAAGCATACAAAGAACGTGTGATGAACGTCATCACATTGATCACCACAATATCGACACCGTGAACTCGCTGACATTCCCATACGGTGGAGGTATGCTTCATAATAACCATGGCCAGAGAGAAACATGCTAATATAATAATTAACCTCACCATATTCCCTCGACAACCATATGTTAAGAGTAATAATAATAATAATAATAATAATAATAATAATAATAATAATAATAATAATTGCTCGTATGAGTTCTATCAAGGTTAGTTATTGTTGTTTTAAGGGTCGGAACTAAGAGGTCATCTGCCCCTTTCTACGAGGTTGAGCAATAGGATCTTCAGTTTTCTTCTTAACAAGAAAACCAAGGTGGCATTGTTCATCCAGGTAGAAAAAGACCTGTGTGAAGTGGGAATAACCCCGGAGGATATCCAGAAACGTGTTCCTCTAAAGTCGAAACTCCAAGAACATCATGGATTCCAAGAAAAGCCAAAACTAAAATCTAGCAAGACATGGACTGACGCGAGGAAGGAACAGCGGGAATACTGGGTGAACGTTAAGGCCCAGACGCATAGACATGGAATAGGGCAGTTGAAATAGCGTGGTCGGTAGATCGCCGAAACGACACCAAGAATAATAATAATAATACAAAAAGAATGTAGCGAAAATTACTGACGCGATGTGGAAAAGATTGATTACGTAACCAGAATGACGTCAGCACGATTAACCTATCGCATTATCACTTTTCTCCAAGAGAACAAGACAAAGGGAATCTGGTTCAGTGAGATACAGAAAGATATGCACGAGATTGAGATCTCAAGTGAAGATATCTAGAAGCGTGGTCAGCTTAAGAGGAAACTCTTGGAGAATGGGAATTGATGCTGAAAACTGGAAATGGGTGACAAAAGAGAGAAAGGAACAACCCCGTCTACCAAAGAGGGAATACTGAGCTAATTTTAATACTAATTGGGTATCCTGAGTACCCATGGTACAAATATCTACATCTTCTACCTCTGACGGTTCTGAATCAGTGTTGTGTTCGCTTCTTTAGGTTGGTGCATCAGAATATTCTGAGTCCGTGTCTACTTCAAAATCAGGGTCGTCTAATGCTTCTAAAATTAAATCTGGACCATCTCTCAAGTTTCTCGTAGCCATTTGTAATCATCATCTTCATTTTCCGTTTCCAGCTTCCTGGGTCTGGTTGTGAATTAAGGGCCTCCATCGTCGCCTGTCTCTCCACCATTCCTCTCCTTTTTTTAAGAACATCCTCAGGTTTTCTTTCCCTCATCTCTATGCACTCCCAGACTGTATCTGTCCATCTCTTTCGGGGTCTTCATCGTGGTCTCTTCCCTGTCATCTTTTCGGAAAAAGCTTTCTTTGGTACTCTCCCCTCTCCCATCCTCATCATGTGACCACACCACTTTAACTTTGTTGTTTCTATCCTGTGCTGCAGCTTCAACATTCCTGTCCTTTTTCTGATCTCTTCATTTCTCTTCTGATCTTGCCCACCAAACCTCTTAGAAATTTCATCTCCACTGCTTGTATTCTACTCTCCTCTATTTTTGTAGTAGCCCATGTTCCATCTGCATATGTTAGTATAGGCTCGTAATAGGTTGAATATTGTACCTTCTACATTTCTTTGGTACGTCCCGGTTCCAAACAATACCCCTTACACTATGATAAAAATTGCTCGCTTTTTGTATTCTCCATCCAATTTCCTCCTGTATCCTTCCATCCTCTGCGATCACACTTCCCAGATACTTGAAACTCTTAACCACTTCTAGACTTTTACCATTTTGTTTTATCGTTCCTCTTCCTTCCTTTGTTCCTCTTGACATTACCATTGTCTTGCTCTTTTCTGTGCATACTTTCATCCCACATTTCTCTATCTCTTTGTAAGCCATTTGTAAGAGAAACTAAAATTGGTAACAAAACTAACACTGAAAATAACGCAATCAATAATGTCAAGATAAAAATAACACACTACGTTATTGGTATGGTGGGGTCCAATTTGACCCCAAGGGTGCAGTACAGCAGGAACAATATGAGAGTACCTTCCCAGTCTCGAGCGCTCTCACTAGTGCTGCATTCTAACAAGTAAACGATCTGTTTGCCACTGGCGGGGTCAGATTTTACCCCACCATACCAGCTGGGGGTTCAGTCTTGGCCAAAGTACGGTCCGCGGGCCAAGTACGGCCCTAGAGCTAGTCTAATCCGGCCCGCGACATTATACTACCTACAATTACACAGAGGTCATATTTCCTGTTCTGTGCACCTACAAGTGGAAAACTATTTGAATCTCATTGTGTTTATGCGTTCTGTGTAATAGTGTTGCAGCTAGAACTCATTGAGTTACAATGTAACAATGAACTGAAGCAACTATTCCTCAACGTTTCGAAAATTGAGTTCTACAAGGCCCTACCAAAATCAAGGTTCCCAAACTTCATGCAGAGAAGATAACTGCTATGTTCGCATCTTCCTATATTTGTGAACAGGTGTTTTCTACAACGAAGCTTCTCAAAAGTAGCGTAAGAAATAGATTGACAGACCACCATTTAACTGCGCTCATCCCAGTTTCAACCAGATTATGAACAACATTTAGAAGCACATTCACAGTTCCACGTGTCACATACTCCTTCCTCTTCTAACAAATAATGAAGGTGTTTTATTAGCCTATTTTCAATTTTGAAAAAATAGGCTTATGAGATCACCTTTTGTCCGTGTGTGTGTGCATGTGTGTGTGTGTGTCTGTGAGGTGTGTGAGTGTCCCCCCCTAATAAAATCTAAACGGCTGGAGCGATTTCAATGAAACTCGGTAAGTTCATAGCACCATTCCCGGCAACCTCGACCGTGCCCTTCAACATTTTTTACGTCTCATCAATCTAACATGGCGGCTGTGCGAAATATTTCACTAGCATTCAATATCTCCGAAACTATTACCGATATCGCCCTGAAATTGTGTACGGTGATAAAGGGCACTACTAGAAGTTCACCTATGAGACTTTCAAAAACCTGGTGACTACAAAACCAACATGGCGGTCAAGTGAAATCGAGACTTTTAAATAGACTTTTCTCGCGATTTAACTATCCAAACGTAATGAAACTTGGTACAGCAAATGTTTATACGCATGGTAATGCACTGGTGTCTAATTTAGTTCAATTGTTTACATAACCTCAAAATGGCGGCTGTGCGAAATATTTCACTGACATTCTATATCTCCGAAACTCTTACAGATATCACCCTGCAATTGTGTACGGTGATAAACGGTACTGATACAAGTTTACCTATGTATATTTCATAAACCTGTAAAGTACAAAACGAACATGGCGACCAAGCGAATTTGAAATGTTTTAATAGACTTTTCTCGTGATTTAACTCTCTGAGCGCAGTGAAATGAGGTACAGTAAATGATTTTGCAGATTGTAATGCACTGCCATCTAATTTAGTTCAATTGTTAACATAACTTCAAGATGGCGGCTGTGCGAAATTTTAAAATTAAGTTTTTATTTCTTGTGTCGTAATCATGCGATCGAAGTGAAAGTTTGAATAATGAACCTAGGCAATAATTGTCCTTGAATGGTACATAACTCTATGGCCTATACATATAACAATCCTAAATGGCGATCTTCCGAAATATTTAGACGGTTCTCAATATCTGTGAATCTTTTACAGCAACCAAACTGATTTTTTAATGTTCATAGAGACTATGAACATATGTTCACCTAAAGGACTTTCAGTGACCTGGTGAGCACAAATCCAACATGGCGGCGACGCGAAGTATACATATTTAAATGGACGTTTCTCGCGAATTAACTAAACGTGTGCCGTGAAACGTTGCAGGTTAAATGCTTATACAAATGTTGATCCACTGGCATCTAATTTATTTCAATTGTTTGCATAATCACAAGATGGCTGCTGTGCGTAATTTTAAAATCTCGTTTTTACTTCTTGTGTTCTAATCATGCGATTGAAGTTTGAATACCACACGTACACAATAATCTTAATGTAAGAGTACAAAAATAAAAATCCAATCTGGCGACCATCTGAAATATTTAGACGGTTCTCAATATCTACGAATCTGTTACAGCAATTAAACTGAAATTTTGAATGTTGATAGAGGCAATTAACATGAGCAGGATATATGAAAATAGGCTGTATAGTTCTTCACGGAACTACTTGTTTTTCCTTAGGGTGTCTACCATTGTAGCCTATAAGTTTTGTTTGACATAAAATTCAGAAATAGAAAGTTTATAATCAATTTGTACACTTGATTGTGTTGTTTTATTTTCGGGCAGCCTAGATTATTTTGTATTGCTCTGTCCCTGTCCCTAAAAGGATTGCCCATGTCTGCTTTACTGCATAAGCCGGGCCTCTTATTTATTTATTATTTATCCTGTGGAGTTTAGTTCCGGGAGTGTCCGAGGACATGTTTGGCTCGCCAGAGGCTGTAGCTGCTTCTAGCGGACACCCATAGGGTGAGCTACAAGTTCCGTTCAATTTCAAGTAGTTCCAACTTTCGCTACCAGATGTCAATGATAACTAGTCGTGAACGTTGGAACTTTAATAGAGCGTTCCAACGAAATCTAACCTAGAAATTTGGCTTCATAAAAGTTTAGTCTGTGGAAGGATCTTTTACATGCCATAAATCTATGACATGGGACCACCGGCTTTATTTCCCCTCCGATAGAAGGCATACTAGGGATTTTTAACGCTCTAAAAATCTGACGACTTCGGCCGCTATCTTGGGCACGGGAGTTCAGCATGCTATCAACTACGCCACCGAAGCCGGGCCTCTGAGGACCGGGGTGTGATTTATTAATCATTATGGTAAACGTGTTCGGACCTCTCCAGTAGTGCGAAATTCCCAATATTCCCCTCCCAGTTAAGGAGAAAAGCAGTAATAGAACCAATCAGCCATTATTGCTTATAGTTGACCATCAATGTAACTTTATTGTAATTTACCACACATTTTATGACGTTTTAGTGATGACTTCATGTGAGGACGTTATGGTTTCCAGCTTTGTGATGGTATTCTCTCACGATGGTCGTATGGGGAAGGAAATAGAGTTCAGGTGTGGATAAGCCAATACAGAGAGTTCTCAGTTGCGATCTATAGAATCCTACAAGAAAGAAGTTTGTGTAGCTACGAATATCTCTCTACATCGTTAAGATTTAGACTGACTTTGCTGTATGGAAGTGAAAGCTGGGTGGATTCAGGATAATCTGGATGTAACTGAATGATTGCTGGGACAAATAGATGGGAACAATGGCAGGAAGGTACTCGTAATGAAGAGAGTCAAACTTAGAAATGAACGGGATAAAGCTGTTCCTTTGAGCCAGTTTAGATGGTGGAGTCATGTGATGAGAGGAGAGATCACCTAAGAGGTTAACGAACTTGGTTGTAGATGGTAAGAGAATCAGAGGTAGACCTTTGAGGAGAGCATTAGATTCAATGTTTTACTATTCATGGATCATGGATATGACTTGTTCGCAAACAGAAGCTTGCAGACGCTGAAATGTAAATAGTCTCAAATAAAAATACGTTGTTGATTCTCTAGGGGCTTTGCTAGATCGTGGTCATATATCCCCGTGCATTTGGGTGCGTGTAGAATTTGTCTGATAACCTGTGTCACTGTAACACCTGATATAGTCTTTTGAGGTAGAATTTGGGTAGGCAGTAGCCGCGGACTTCAGTTAGGTACCATCCCGGCATCTGCCTGGAGTAGATGTGGAAAACCACGAAAACCTCTTCCAGGATGGGTGAGGTAGGAGTCGCAATCACCTCTTCTCAAAAAGATGGTGTAATGGCTTTCACGGCCAGTGAATTAAAACTCAGCAACTTTTCTAGGTTTGTGCCGTTTCTTGTGTGGGTTTCGCCTAGGACACTAACCTGGCTCATCAGCGGGCTCTTGGTGCCCCCGCCCGGACATAAAACACGGCACAAACCTAGAAGAATTGGTGAGTTTTAATTCACTGGCTGTGAAAGCCATTATACCATCATTTTGGAAGCCTTCATTGGGAGGTTAAGGCTGCTTGAGCTCTTAGTTCTCGCAGTAAAGTGGTGCAGTTGCACTCTATACTGTATAAAGGGAGGAAGCGCGCAGTTCCCTATTCCTGTGGGGGTCCAGGCGAGGACACCATGAGCCCGCTGATGAGATAGCTTGGAGTCCTAGGCGAAACCCACACAAGACACGGCACAAACCTAGAAGAATTGTTGAGTTTCACCTCTTCTCAGTTTTGCCTCGCGAGGCAGAGTGTACCCCATTCCAGCCCTCAGAACAGAATTAAACTTTATGGCAGGCCCGGGAATCGAACCCGGAACTCCCCGGTGACAGCCACGAATGCTAGCCACTACGCAATGATGTGGACAAATGAACAATTGGAATGTTTATGCTAATACTATTTCTAATAATAATAACGACGTGGGAATGCGTTCGAGCTGGAGAAAGTGTGGTATATAACGAAGCCACTTAAAAGGCTGCTTCTAGAGAAATCACCGCCATTCGCTTGTTATTAGGTGTTAGGCTAACAAATGCCGTGCACGCCGCCACTAGAGAAAACATATGACGATCACGTAGCGCGCATTTGTCGGATTAATTGTTCGGGCGTGGTCTTGGTGCGTTGGCGTATTCTTCTTGTAAAACCGGAAGTGTTCACGACATTGTGTGCCTTCTAAGTACTGTGCTGTATTGATTTAGCTCATTCTCAGGGTTAGCAGGGTAGGAAACTTAACAAATGATTAAATTCAGCCTTCAATAATGACACACACAAGTTTTCAGTCAATTATATGTAGCAGATAAATAAAGGAAACTGTAGACCTTACGTCCGTAATCCTGCTTTTCTTTACGATTTCTTTGACTTGCCCTCAATAATTTCAGTGCCAATTTTACTATTGACTTTCTTCTGCCCAGGTAATGATGAGCTTTGGAAGGCAATACAACAATCATTCAATGTGTGGAGATGTTTGGTCGTAAATCTCATGGGACTACAATAGGCTATATCCAACAACATTTGATACTCAGTATACTCAATCTCTCTGTGGTTAACAGCCATGAGGCTGGTTGGCAGCAGCTCGTCATTCTTCCCATCTCTCCGTCTTCCTCTTCAGTTCACAGTATCTACCAGAATTTGACTCATGTAATCCAGTCTGGGTCTTCCTCTACAATTCTTGCCGTATACTGTTCCCTCGATTATAAGCTTAATCAGTCCATTGTGTCGCAGTATGTGCCCCACGAGGTGATTCCGTCTTCATTTTAAATATTTAAGGAAGCATCTTCTCTCTTCCACTCTTGTAAAGACTTCCTCATTTGTGACCATTTCTTTCCAGCTGATTTCCATAATCCTTCTTTAGCACCAGGTTTCAAATGCTAGTAGTCTATTCCTCTCTATCTCTCTCCTATTGTCCAAGATTCGCTGCCATATAGCGCGACGCTCCATACATAGGTCTTCAACATTTCTTTCCTCATATCAAGACTTATGTTCTTTGTAGTAAATAGGATCTTGTTTTCATAGAAAGCGTTCTTGGCTTGGGCAATCCTACTTAATATCTCTCTGTTGCTTCTTCCATCATTTGTTATTTTACTTCCCAGATAATTAAACTCATTCACTTCTTGTATCTTTTCATTTCTTAACTCTATTGCTGTCTGGTTTTGGCCATTTCTACTGAAGATCAACATTTTTGTTTTGTTTGTATTTATTCACATATTAGATTCTTACTCCATTATTTTGTTCATCTTGCTCATGATCTTTTGTAAGTCTTCTTCATTTTCTGTAATTAGCGCTAAGTCATCAGCAAACCTTATCATCTCAACTTTATCTCCATTAATATTCACTCCTGTGCCTATATTCGCCTTTGTTCGAGTGACAAAAGGCCGACATCAGAAGAGTGGGGAAGACTATCAAAAATTCATGGGTCCTAAACTATGTGTATGAAAGAATTTGGTTGAGATTAGTGGAGCGGTGTAGATTTGTATAGAGAACAACCACACACAGACTACATATGACTTTCACTTTTATATATCAGAGCAGAAGGAATTGTGTCTTATAACAGCCAGTGTTTCGTTAATAAACAACCCTTTTAAGTGAATTAAAACTCAACAATTCTTCTAGGTTTGTGCCGTGTCTTGTGTGAGGTATCGCCGGACACTAGCCGTGAAAGCCAATATACAATCATTTTGGAAGCCTTCATAGGGAGGTTATGGCTGCTTGACCTTCTGGATCTCGCAGTAAACAGCCGCGCAGTTCGTCACTCCTGTGGGGGTCCGGGCGAGGACACCAAGAGCCCGCTGAAAAGCCAGCTTGGTGTCCTGGGCGAAAACCCACAAGAGACACGGCACAAACCGAGAAAAATTGTTGAGTTTTAATTCACTGGCCGTGAAAGCCAATATACCATCTTTTACGTGACACAGACCATTCCCGAATATATTTCATGTGTGGAATTTCATTAACACCCTATAGCTCATGTGACATTTTGCTATTCGCTCGGAAATAAATGTGGGCAGGTATTAAAGCCATTGTTATGTTTATATACGACATTCGATATGAGTGTTTACACTCGGCTTAATGAAGGAAAACCATTTAGTGGTCTATCTGTTAAATATACATACCTGCGGTAATTCAAAATTGATTGTCTACACAGCAATGGGCAAGTAGTGTTCCATAACAAGTACAGGGTGCGTGGAATATTACTAAACAGCAGGGATCATACGATTCCCCAGGTCAAGAAGCCCCTATGTAGGGTGGAGTTCAAAGTTCACAGTTCGATCTATTACTGTGTGTATGCCTGTCCCCCTAACAATTCAAACATGACAAAACCGAATTGAAACAAATTTGGTACAAGGCACTTCCGTGTCATTGTTTATATCGCGACCATCTTTACCAAATCCAATTGGCGGCCACTCAATATTGTCAAAGGTTAAATCAAATTAGGACTAAAGCAATCATTTCTTAAAAAATGCACGAAGTGTGCGATTTGCATATACTGTTGCTGTAGGAGAATACGCTCCATAATTGCTGTCCACGTCACATTTTGGCCGTTGTGACGCCTGTTTCATGTCATTTTAACATTCGGAGGTATTTCCTTTATCATTTTGCATGGATTTCAGAAACAGTAAATCATAGGAATGAGTACTCTAGTTAGTTATTGTTGTTTTAAGGGGCGGAACTACGAGGTCATCTGCCCCTAAATGAGTACTCTAATACTATGATTTCATAAATATAGAATAACCAGTGAGTGTTACAGCTAAGCTGTCAATCAATGGACTCAGCACACAAATGACATTAGCAGTGACGAATTGTATTCAAATTTCATAAATATCGATTTTTGAAGGAGTGTGCGATTTGCAAATACTGATGCTCGAACATTGTGAGGTTTGAAGCCATTTTTCAGTGTTGCCTAAGTGAACAAAAGTTTGGTGCTCTAACATGCTGCAATTATGAGTTGTCGTCTAAAACCTTAAAACTATCAACCTTTCTCCTTAGTCTCTCATAGTTATTATAAACCTATCGGGGAAAGTGTGGTTTATGAACATGCGAGATTTCTCGCACGGGGCCACTCGTTTTCCTTATTAATATCATACCTTAACCCATTAACGTCATTTGACGATCTCTGATCGCGGTGACGCATAGCTTAACTTACGTTCGTGTATTCCCTATCTCGTTTCCTTATAAATTGCCAGAATCCTGAAATCTGTTGTTGTTGTCTTCGTCTTCAGTCTTTTGACTGGTTTGATGCAGCACTCCATGCCTCCCTGTCCTGAGCTAATCGTTTCATCTCTACATAGCTACCACTCCCTACATCCGAGGCAATCTGTTTAACAAATTCTAACCTTGATCTACCCCTACAGTTCTGTCATCGACCCTTCCTTCCATAACTAAGCTTGCTATTTCTAGGAGTCTTAGTATGTGTCATACCAACCTATCTCTTCTCTTCATTAGCAGTCGCCACAAAACATCTCTCCTCTCCCACTCGTCTTATCCTGAAATAATGGAACAATAATCCCATTGTATATCCTTTTAGCGGATTCAGTGGGGTTTTCAATAAGACAGTGCGCGTAAGTGCGCAGTGGCCATCTTGTAATTTCATAATTTAACAAGTAGTTCCGTGAAGAACTATACAGCCTATTTTCATATAACCTAATTATGTTAATTACCTCTATCAACATACAACATTTCAGATTGATTGCTGTAATAGATTCGTAGATATTGAGAACCGGCTAAATATTTCGGATGGTCGCAATACTGGATTTTATCATTTCAAATGATCTTGTCGTTATGGTTGGGGTCCATCGTTATGCGTCACGGACACGGACACGGAGACGGACGTGACGTCATGCAGCCGCGCGGGAAATGACGTCATGCAGCTGCGCGGGAACGTGACGTCATGCTCACGCGGGGAGCGAGAAGCAGACGCTAATGAAGGAAGCTTGTAGTTTAACGTGACCGTTAATCGCGAGATCATGAGCCACGGGACCTCCTTTTTACGTGGAATCCGAACCACAGGACATGGCATTTCACTTCGAAAATCTCACATGCATTGACCGGCGAGACGCTAATGATTATTGGAGTCTGTTGAAAGAGGCCTGGCGTCGAGCGACCTGGGGCTTTGAGCGAAGCGAACACAAGAATACAGGGTGACTTCTAAAGAGATATACAAGATGCCATATAAGAATACAGGGTGCCTCCTAAAGAGGTGTGCAGGATGTCAGAGCAAAAAATTACAGTCAAATAAGAATACAGGGTGCCTCCTAAAGAGGTGTGCAGGATGTCAGAGCAAAGCATCGAACCAGTCCCAATATGCCATCCCTACTCTCACTCAAAATAGCCCCCCCCCCTAATGTTCAGCTCGCCACTGCTCGCTCCCAGGTTCTACAACTCATCTCCCAACTCTCAACCGTTACACTAGTCTAGCCAGATCGAACACAGGCCTGCCTGGGTCAAAAACGATCCTTTTCAGAGAAATAACAACTCCGCAACAAGCTTCACGAAAACCCAAATTAAAATCGAAAATTACATTCTACAAACACTAAATTCAGTAAACTTCCCTCATTTCATTTACTCTATACTTTAAACAGACACAGAAGGCATAGTCATGACTCCTTCATGGAGTAGGCTATTGTCTAATCATGTTCACCTCTCCTTCACCTTTACCATAAATTTCATAAACTCTACTTTAAAATCAGAAACTCACTCCACAAATCTGTAAATCAGTATTCTTCCCTTATTTCAGATACACTATTCATTAAACAAACATATAAGGCATAGTCATGACCCCTTCATGGAGTAGGCTATTGTCTAAATCTGGACACTCATACTACATCCTTACCCTAATTCAAATTTACGGCCAAATGATCCTTCTGACAGGGAGGCAAAGGTTTCCACCGGCTTGCCTGGGATGATGGGCCACAAAACCGCTATCAAAAAGTACACAATTTACGCTTTATTCAACCAAACACATCACTAATACAAGTACAAGAAACACATTTCTTCCCGTGACACTTAAAGAGGTGCCCGCGCGGGAAGCCTAAGTTAATAGGTCATGCAGTCTGTTGAAAGAGTCCTGGGGCTTCGAGCAAAGCGAAAAGCCCTCCTGAGCCTTTCTAACATGTGTAGCATTTGTAGCATGCGTCATTTGAAATGATACAACGTCTAGTCTTTCAGACTGACTGTGATTTTTTTTATATATGTAGGTCCAAGAGTTATGTACTGTTACTTGAAGATTATTGTGTACGTGTAGTATTCAAACTTCGATCGCATGATTAGGACACAAGAAGTAAAAACAAGATTCTAAAATGTATCGCAGTTGCCATCTTGTGATTATGGAAACAATTGAAATAAATTTGAAAAATTTGATAAATTTCATAGCCCATATGAACATTAAAAAAATCAGTTTGATTGCTATAACAGACACGTGTTTAGTGCTTTTCAGTCGGTCAACAAGAATGTACCCAAAAGAGATGGGTTATGCCCTAATCCTGAAATAAATTACATGAGATTAATAAAACACTAGGATGACCAGTTTCGGTCGTCAAGCGATCATCATCAGATCCATTACACTTAGGCTATAAAATCTATGTTTGAAATACAGGTGAAAATGTTTACAATATGTACAATTATTTAGTTGCAGTATTGGTACTGCAACTGTCAGTGTTTGCTAAATGCAGTATATATGTTAGGTGAAATGCTAAATGGTGATAGCTATCCGGAGATTGTACTTTAGAGAGATTATATGGTTGTAAACTATGGTTAAACTATACAATTTTTGGCTAACTACTTATCTGATTGTCTTCCGTACTACAGCTACTCGCAGTTTTCGTGTTTACTAGAACTCACTGTGCGGTCGACTGCGGTGGTTATCTTAACGACTGGTTTTTCCCTCCCTTCTCCCCCCTACCCCTACGTGCTGTGGGGAGTGATCGCGATGTGTTTATGTGAGAGATAAGATGTATGTTATTGAATGAGGTGGGTCTGCAACTATTAAAGACCGTGGATTAGCCCTCGCCACGCGTGGAGCATAACCCATTCGAACTAAGCGTTGACGGTCTTATGAGGACGTCCCGGCACCTTTAATACTGCCGCGAATATGGGCCTTGGTTTATTGCAGAAGAAAAGTACATCGCACACCTGATCCAGATAACATTTACCTATTAAAAACCCCCTAATTTCCTCCCTTTTTTATCTAGCTTGGCTGTGTCGCTAAATTGTGTTTTGTTTCCGACAGGGTGTGTTTTTTAGTAGCGTGAAGAGGGGTGAGCTCTCCATGAACGTGTGTTCATTTAGATTGTTGGGATTGTTTCGTTTGGCTAGGTGTATCTCGATTGCTTCCTTTATGTCAAGAGCTCTGCCTTTCGATTCGTGATGGATTATTTTAAGGTCCGACTCTATGTTGGTAAAGCTGTGCCCTGCGTCACACATATGTTCGCACACGGCTGAATGTGTTCCGTATCTTATCGCATTCCTATGTTCATTATAACGTGTGTCAACTCGCCTTCCACTCTGCCCGATGTAATTAGCTTGACAATCGGTGTCTTGGCACGTTATAGAATATACCCCTGACCTTGAATACGGGTCACGTTTATTTAGATTACTATTTAGGAGGTGCCTAGCGGTTGTGTTTTTCGTCGTGAAAGCTATCTTTATGCCTTGCTTTTTGAATAGGTTAGTGATTTTATATGTATTCGCATTCACATAGTTGAAACGCGCAATTTTTTTCTCATTACTGTCCGGTTTGGGAATCGTTTTATCTTTATTTTTATGTTTGGCTATAATTTGGTTTATTTTGCTTGGCGAGAAGTTGTTTTCCTTAGCTATTTGCATAATTGTTCTTATTTCCTTATTATAGTTGTCTTTTGACATGGGTATATTTAAAGCCCTGTGCACCATTGAGTTGAAACCCGCTAGTTTGTGCGTACTGGGGTGATTAGACTGATTGTCGATTGCATGCGAGGTTTGTGTTGCTTTCCGGAATATGGAATATGAAAGGTCGTTGTCTTTACGTTCAATAGTTATATCGAGATAATTTATTTTCCGGTCTATTTCGGATTCCTTAGTGAATTTGATAGAGTGGTGAAGGCTATTAATGGATTGGAGAATTGTTTCTTCGCTTGTTAGTTCAGTATCGTAGATGCAAATTACATCATCTACGTATCTTTTCCATATTACTATTCCCTTTGTTGAAGTCTTTTCTAAGAACGCATTTTCTAGTGCATTGATGAAGATGTCAGCGATTAACCCACTTAGTGGCGATCCCATTGCTAGGCCTTCTCTCTGTGTGTATATTTTATTGTCGAATTGAAACACGTTTGGTCAGTAATCTCACAATCTCTTCAATTTCTTTTACCGAATTGTTGGATTTTAAGTTGTTTTCGATAGTGTTGATTGCTTCAATAATCGGAATATTGGTGTACATGTTAGTTACGTCGAAGGATACTAGCCTGAAGCTAGGTTTCATTTGTAGGGTGTTCAATGCTGTTACTAGTTCTGTTGTGTTCTTTACAGAGTTGTTTTTGTCGTTGGAAAGACGGCATTTTAAGATTTTTAGTAACTCTTTGCTGATTTTGTAATTAGGGGCATTCCTACAATTGACTATTGGTCTCATTGGGCATTCCTTTTTGTGTATTTTTGGTTGTCCCCTCAATGACGGTATTTTCGGGTTCATGTTTATTAGTTTTGATTTTTCGGCTTTGGTCAGTATGTATTCTGTTTCTTTTAGCGCACTTTTTATTTGTTTTTGGAATTTGTTGGTGGGGTCTTTTGTTAATTCCTTGATTTCGTTGTTGTTTAGGAATTCGACTGTTTTTTCAATGTATTCTGTTTTGTTCAAAATTACTGTAGTGTTTCCCTTATCTGCTTTTGTGATGATTAAGTCATGTTCTTTTATTTTTTGTTTCAACGACTTTATTTCTTTGAGTTGTTTGTTGGTTTGAATATTATTGCTATCGCCCTCTCGTTTGAGGATTTTTTTGGCTTCGTTGGTGGCGAGATTTTTGGTTAATTCCCTGTCTTCTGCTGGGAGCTTGTGACTGGCTATCTCAATATCTGTGATCAACTGTTTTATATTGTGGTTCGTGTGTGCGTCTGTGCAGTTGTATTTCAAACCTTTGTCTAACATATTCATTTCACCTTGAGAAAAGGATACGTTCGTTCTGTTGTTTACTCTGCTGTGGAAATTGAATTCATTGTTATTCGTGTGTTGTTCGTTAGATTGATGGTTCTGTGTTTCTCCTAGTTTTCTTATTTTATTTCCTAGCGTTTCATGCTTCCTCGTTGCTCTGATTTTGATGGTGTCATGTAGGTGCTCGGTGAAGCTGTCCCATTGGGCTGCGTGCCAGAAATTACTTAGTTGCAATTGAATGTCGTATAATTGTTGGTTATTTTTTTGCTTTCTTATGTATGCAAATCTTAATTCGTTTTTTATCCAAAGCGCTTTGGCTTGTTTAGTTGAAATGATCGAGGCTGGTGTGTTCGGTACGGTTTTAATTGGTACGTATTTAGGTGTGAGGTTTAGTTCTATACATTTTTTGTTGAACCAAATTGACTTGTCTAAATTCATGAGTTTAAGCCTGAGTGATTTGAATTTCTTGGCTTCACGATTTGCCTGACTAGCCGTGAACATTGTGGTGTTTGAAGCCATATTTTCAGTGTTGCCTTAGTAAACAAGTGTTTAGTGCTTTTCAGTCGGTCAACACGAATGTACCCAAAAGAGATGGGTTATGCCCTAATCCTGAAATAAATTACATGAGATTAATAAAACACTAGGATGACCAGTTTCGATCGTCAAGCGATCATCATCAGATCCATTACACTTAGGCTATAAAATCTATGTTTGAAATACAGGTGAAAATGTTTACAATATGTACAATTATTTAGTTGCAGTATTGGTACTGCAACTGTCAGTGTTTGCTAAATGCAGTATATATGTTAGGTGAAATGCTAAATGGTGATAGCTATCCGGAGATTGTACTTTAGAGAGATTATATGGTTGTAAACTATGGTTAAACTATAAAATTTTAGGCTAACTACTTATCTGATTGTCTTCCGTACTACAGCTACTCGCAGTTTTCGTGTTTACTAGAACTCACTGTGCGGTCGACTGCGGTGGTTATCTTAACGACTGGTTTTTCCCTCCCTTCTCCCCCCTACCCCTACGTGCTGTGGGGAGTGATCGCGATGTGTTTATGTGAGGTGTTGCCAACCTAGATAAGATGTATGTTATTGAATGAGGTGGGTCTGCAACTATTAAAGACCGTGGATTAGCCCTCGCCACGCGTGGAGCATAACCCATTCGAACTAAGCGTTGACGGTCTTATGAGGACGTCCCGGCACCTTTAATACTGCCGCGAATATGGGCCTTGGTTTATTGCAGAAGAAAAGTACATCGTACACCTGATCCAGATAACATTTACCTATTAAAAACCCCCTAATTTCCCCCCTTTTTTTTTATCTAGCTTGGCTGTGTCGCTAAATTGTGTTTTGTTTCCGACAGGGTGTGTTTTTTAGTAGCGTGAAGAGGGGTGAGCTCTCCATGAACGTGTGTTCATTTAGATTGTTGGGATTGTTTCGTTTGGCTAGGTGTATCTCGATTGCTTCCTTTATGTCAAGAGCTCTGCCTTTCGATTCGTGATGGATTATTTTAAGGTCCGACTCTATGTTGGTAAATCTGTGCCCTGCGTCACACATATGTTCGCACACTGCTGAATGTGTTCCGTATCTTATCGCATTCCTATGTTCATTATAACGTGTGTCTACTCGCCTTCCACTCTGCCCG
This sequence comes from Meconema thalassinum, assembly GCA_946902985.2. Classification (NCBI taxonomy): domain Eukaryota; kingdom Metazoa; phylum Arthropoda; class Insecta; order Orthoptera; family Tettigoniidae; genus Meconema; species Meconema thalassinum. Next base: position 226,244,821 of record OX336398.1, read on the forward strand.
ATGTAATTAGCTTGACAATCGGTGTCTTGGCACGTTATAGAATATACCCCTGACCTTGAATACGGGTCACGTTTATTTAGATTACTATTTAGGAGGTGCCTAGCGGTTGTGTTTTTCGTCGTGAAAGCTATCTTTATGCCTTGCTTTTTGAATAGGTTAGTGATTTTATATGTATTCGCATTCACATAGTTGAAACGCGCAATTTTTTTCTCATTACTGTCCGGTTTGGGAATCGTTTTATCTTTATTTTTATGTTTGGCTATAATTTGGTTTATTTTGCTTGGCGAGAAGTTGTTTTCCTTAGCTATTTGCATAATTGTTCTTATTTCCTTATTATAGTTGTCTTTTGACATGGGTATATTTAAAGCCCTGTGCACCATTGAGTTGAAACCCGCTAGTTTGTGCGTACTGGGGTGATTAGACTGTTTGTCGATTGCATGCGAGGTTTGTGTTGCTTACCGGAATATGGAATATGAAAGGTCGTTGTCTTTACGTTCAATAGTTATATCGAGATAATTTATTTTCCGGTCTATTTCGGAATCCTTAGTGAATTTGATAGAGTGGTGAAGGCTATTAATGGATTGGAGAATTGTTTCTTCGCTTGTTAGTTCAGTATCGTAGATGCAAATTACATCATCTACGTATCTTTTCCATATTACTATTCCCTTTGTTGAAGTCTTTTCTAAGAACGCATTTTCTAGTGCATTGATGAAGATGTCAGCGATTAACCCACTTAGTGGCGATCCCATTGCTAGGCCTTCTCTCTGTGTGTATATTTTATTGTCGAATTGAAACACGTTTTGGTTGAGAACGACCCTCAGTAATCTCACAATCTCTTCAATTTCTTTTACCGAATTGTTGGATTTTAAGTTGTTTTCGATAGTGTTGATTGCTTCAATAATCGGAATATTGGTGTACATGTTAGTTACGTCGAAGGATACTAGCCTGAAGCTAGGTTTCATTTGTAGGGTGTTCAATGCTGTTACTAGTTCTGTTGTGTTCTTTACAGAGTTGTTTTTGTCGTTGGAAAGACGGCATTTTAAGATTTTTAGTAACTCTTTGCTGATTTTGTAATTAGGGGCATTCCTACAATTGACTATTGGTCTCATTGGGCATTCCTTTTTGTGTATTTTTGGTTGTCCCCTCAATGACGGTATTTTCGGGTTCATGTTTATTAGTTTTGATTTTTCGGCTTTGGTCAGTATGTATTCTGTTTCTTTTAGCGCACTTTTTATTTGTTTTTGGAATTTGTTGGTGGGGTCTTTTGTTAATTCCTTGATTTCGTTGTTGTTTAGGAATTCGACTGTTTTTTCAATGTATTCTGTTTTGTTCAAAATTACTGTAGTGTTTCCCTTATCTGCTTTTGTGATGATTAAGTCATGTTCTTTTATTTTTTGTTTCAACGACTTTATTTCTTTGAGTTGTTTGTTGGTTTGAATATTATTGCTATCGCCCTCTCGTTTGAGGATTTTTTTGGCTTCGTTGGTGGCGATATTTTTGGTTAATTCCCTGTCTTCTGCTGGGAGCTTGTGACTGGCTATCTCAATATCTGTGATCAACTGTTTTATATTGTGGTTCGTGTGTGCGTCTGTGCAGTTGTATTTCAAACATTTGTCTAACATATTCATTTCACCTTGAGAAAAGGTTACGTTCGTTCTGTTGTTTACTCTGCTGTGGAAATTGAATTCATTGTTATTCGTGTGTTGTTCGTTAGATTGATGGTTCTGTGTTTCTCCTAGTTTTCTTATTTTATTTTCTAGCGTTTCATGCTTCCTCGTTGCTCTGATTTTGATGGTGTCATGTAGGTGCTCGGTGAAGCTGTCCCATTGGGCTGCGTGCCAGAAATTACTTAGTTGCAATTGAATGTCGTATAATTGTTGGTTAATTTTTTGCTTTCTTATGTATGCAAATCTTAATTCGTTTTTTATCCAAAGCGCTTTGGCTTGTTTAGTTGAAATGATCGAGGCTGGTGTGTTCGGTACGGTTTTAATTGGTACGTATTTAGGTGTGAGGTTTAGTTCTATACATTTTTTGTTGAACCAAATTGACTTGTCTAAATTCATGAGTTTAAGCCTGAGTGATTTGAATTTCTTGGCTTCACGATTTGCCTGACTAGCCGTGAACATTGTGGTGTTTGAAGCCATATTTTCAGTGTTGCCTTAGTAAACAAGTGTTTAGTGCTTTTCAGTCGGTCAACACGAATGTACCCAAAAGAGATGGGTTATGCCCTAATCCTGAAATAAATTACATGAGATTAATAAAACACTAGGATGACCAGTTTCGATCGTCAAGCGATCATCATCAGATCCATTACACTTAGGCTATAAAATCTATGTTTGAAATACAGGTGAAAATGTTTACAATATGTACAATTATTTAGTTGCAGTATTGGTACTGCAACTGTCAGTGTTTGCTAAATGCAGTATATATGTTAGGTGAAATGCTAAATGGTGATAGCTATCCGGAGATTGTACTTTAGAGAGGTTATATGGTTGTAAACTATGGTTAAACTATACAATTTTAGGCTAACTACTTATCTGATTGTCTTCCGTACTACAGCTACTCGCAGTTTTCGTGTTTACTAGAACTCACTGTGCGGTCGACTGCGGTGGTTATCTTAACGACTGGTTTTTCCCTCCCTTCTCCCCCCTACCCCTACGTGCTGTGGGGAGTGATCGCGATGTGTTTATGTGAGGTGTTTCCAACCTAGATAAGATGTATGTTATTGAATGAGGTGGGTCTGCAACTATTAAAGACCGTGGATTAGCCCTCGCCACGCGTGGAGCATAACCCATTCGAACTAAGCGTTGACGGTCTTATGAGGACGTCCCGGCACCTTTAATACTGCCGCGAATATGGGCCTTGGTTTATTGCAGAAGAAAAGTACATCGTACACCTGATCCAGATAACATTTATCTATTAAAAACCCCCTAATTTCCCCCCTTTTTTATCTAGCTTGGCTGTGTCGCTAAATTGTGTTTTGTTTCCGACAGGGTGTGTTTTTTAGTAGCGTGAAGAGGGGTGAGCTCTCCATGAACGTGTGTTCATTTAGATTGTTGGGATTGTTTCGTTTGGCTAGGTGTATCTCGATTGCTTCCTTTATGTCAAGAGCTCTGCCTTTCGATTGGTGATGGATTATTTTAAGGTCCGACTCTATGTTGGTAAAGCTGTGCCCTGCGTCACACATATGTTCGCACACGGCTGAATGTGTTCCGTATCTTATCGCATTCCTATGTTCATTATAACGTGTGTCTACTCGCCTTCCACTCTGCCCGATGTAATTAGCTTGACAATCGGTGTCTTGGCACGTTATAGAATATACCCCTGACCTTGAATACGGGTCACGTTTATTTAGATTACTATTTAGGAGGTGCCTAGCGGTTGTGTTTTTCGTCGTGAAAGCTATCTTTATGCCTTGCTTTTTGAATAGGTTAGTGATTTTATATGTATTCGCATTCACATAGTTGAAACGCGCAAATTTTTTCTCATTACTGTCCGGTTTGGGAATCGTTTTATCTTTATTTTTATGTTTGGCTATAATTTGGTTTATTTTGCTTGGCGAGAAGTTGTTTTCCTTAGCTATTTGCATAATTGTTCTTATTTCCTTATTATAGTTGTCTTTTGACATGGGTATGTTTAAAGCCCTGTGCACCATTGAGTTGAAACCCGCTAGTTTGTGCGTACTGGGGTGATTAGACTGATTGTCGATTGCATGCGAGGTTTGTGTTGCTTTCTGGAATATGGAATATGATAGGTCGTTGTCTTTACGTTCAATAGTTATATCGAGATAATTTATTTTCCGGTCTATTTCGGATTCCTTAGTGAATTTGATAGAGTGGTGAAGGCTATTAATGGATTGGAGAATTGTTTCTTCGCTTGTTAGTTCAGTATCGTAGATGCAAATTACATCATCTACGTATCTTTTCCATATTACTATTCCCTTTGTTGAAGTCTTTTCTAAGAACGCATTTTCTAGTGCATTGATGAAGATGTCAGCGATTAACCCACTTAGTGGCGATCCCATTGCTAGGCCTTCTCTCTGTGTGTATATTTTATTGTCGAATTGAAACACGTTTAGGTTGAGAACGACCCTCAGTAATCTCACAATCTCTTCAATTTCTTTTACCGAATTGTTGGATTTTAAGTTGTTTTCGATAGTGTTGATTGCTTCAATAATCGGAATATTGGTGTACATGTTAGTTACGTCGAAGGATACTAGCCTGAAGCTAGGTTTCATTTGTAGGGTGTTCAATGCTGTTACTAGTTCTGTTGTGTTCTTTACAGAGTTGTTTTTGTCGTTGGAAAGACGGCATTTTAAGATTTTTAGTAACTCTTTGCTGATTTTGTAATTAGGGGCATTCCTACAATTGACTATTGGTCTCATTGGGCATTCCTTTTTGTGTATTTTTGGTTGTCCCCTCAATGACGGTATTTTCGGGTTCATGTTTATTAGTTTTGATTTTTCGGCTTTGGTCAGTATGTATTCTGTTTCTTTTAGCGCACTTTTTATTTGTTTTTGGAATTTGTTGGTGGGGTCTTTTGTTAATTCCTTGATTTCGTTGTTGTTTAGGAATTCGACTGTTTTTTCAATGTATTCTGTTTTGTTCAAAATTACTGTAGTGTTTCCCTTATCTGCTTTTGTGATGATTAAGTCATGTTCTTTTATTTTTTGTTTCAACGACTTAATTTCTTTGAGTTGTTTGTTGGTTTGAATGTTATTGCTATCGCCCTCTCGTTTGAGGATTTTTTTGGCTTCGTTGGTGGCGATATTTTTGGTTAATTCCCTGTCTTCTGCTGGGAGCTTGTGACTGGCTATCTCAATATCTGTGATCAACTGTTTTATATTGTGGTTCGTGTGTGCGTCTGTGCAGTTGTATTTCAAACCTTTGCCTAACATATTCATTTCACCTTGAGAAAAGGTTACGTTCGTTCTGTTGTTTACTCTGCTGTGGAAATTGAATTCATTGTTATTCGTGTGTTGTTCGTTAGATTGATGGTTCTGTGTTTCTCCTAGTTTTCTTATTTTATTTTCTAGCGTTTCATGCTTCCTCGTTGCTCTGATTTTGATGGTGTCATGTAGGTGCTCGGTGAAGCTGTCCCATTGGGCTGCGTGCCAGAAATTACTTAGTTGCAATTGAATGTCGTATAATTGTTGGTTAATTTTTTGCTTTCTTATGTATGCAAATCTTAATTCGTTTTTTATCCAAAGCGCTTTGGCTTGTTTAGTTGAAATGGAGGCTGGTGTGTTCGGTACGGTTTTAATTGGTACGTATTTAGGTGTGAGGTTTAGTTCTATACATTTTTTGTTGAACCAAATTGACTTGTCTAAATTCATGAGTTTAAGCCTGAGTGATTTGAATTTCTTGGCTTCACGATTTGCCTGACTAGCCGTGAACATTGTGGTGTTTGAAGCCATATTTTCAGTGTTGCCTTAGTAAACAAGTGTTTAGTGCTTTTCAGTCGGTCAACACGAATGTACCCAAAAGAGATGGGTTATGCCCTAATCCTGAAATAAATTACATGAGATTAATAAAACACTAGGATGACCAGTTTCGATCGTCAAGCGATCATCATCAGATCCATTAAACTTAGGCTATAAAATCTATGTTTGAAATACAGGTGAAAATGTTTACAATATGTACAATTATTTAGTTGCAGTATTGGTACTGCAACTGTCAGTGTTTGCTAAATGCAGTATATAAGTTAGGTGAAATGCTAAATGGTGATAGCTATCCGGAGATTGTACTTTAGAGAGATTATATGGTTGTAAACTATGGTTAAACTATAAAATTTTAGGCTAACTACTTATCTGATTGTCTTCCGTACTACAGCTACTCGCAGTTTTCGTGTTTACTAGAACTCACTGTGCGGTCGACTGCGGTGGTTATCTTAACGACTGGTTTTTCCCTCCCTTCTCCCCCCTTCCCGTACGTGCTGTGGGGAGTGATCGCGATGTGTTTATGTGAGGTGTTGCCAACCTAGATAAGATGTATGTTATTGAATGAGGTGGGTCTGCAACTATTAAAGAGGTATTAAAGGTGCCGGGACGTCCTCATAAGACCGTCAACGCTTAGTTCGGATGGGTTATGCTCCACGCGTGGCGAGGGCTAATCCACGGTCTTTAATAGTTGCAGACCCACCTCATTCAATAACATACATCTTATCTAGGTTGGCAACACCTCACATAAACACATCGCGATCACTCCCCACAGCACGTAGGGGTAGGGGGGAGAAGGGAGGGAAAAACCAGTCGTTAAGATAACCACCGCAGTCGACCGCACAGTGAGTTCTAGTAAACACGAAAACTGCGAGTAGCTGTAGTACGGAAGACAATCAGATAAGTAGTTAGCCTAAAATTTTATAGTTTAACCATAGTTTACAACCATATAATCTCTCTAAAGAAGATGTATGTTATTGAATGAGGTGGGTCTGCAACTATTAAAGAGGTATTAAAGGTGCCGGGACGTCCTCATAAGACCGTCAACGCTTAGTTCGAATGGGTTATGCTCCACGCGTGGCGAGGGCTAATCCACGGTCTTTAGTGTAATGGATCTGATGATGATCGCTTGACGATCGAAACTGGTCATCCTAGTGTTTTATTAATCTCATGTAATTTATTTCAGGATTAGGGCATAACCCATCTCTTTTGGGTACATTCGTGTTGACCGACTGAAAAGCACTAAACACTTGTTTACTAAGGCAACACTGAAAATATGGCTTCAAACACCACAATGTTCACGGCTAGTCAGGCAAATCGTGAAGCCAAGAAATTCAAATCACTCAGGCTTAAACTCATGAATTTAGACAAGACAATTTGGTTCAACAAAAAATGTATAGAACTAAACCTCACACCTAAATACGTACCAATTAAAACCGTACCGAACACACCAGCCTCGATCATTTCAACTAAACAAGCCAAAGCGCTTTGGATAAAAAACGAATTAAGATTTGCATACATAAGAAAGCAAAAAATTAACCAACAATTATACGACATTCAATTGCAACTAAGTAATTTCTGGCACGCAGCCCAATGGGACAGCTTCACCGAGCACCTACATGACACCATCAAAATCAGAGCAACGAGGAAGCATGAAACGCTAGAAAATAAAATAAGATAACTAGGAGAAACACAGAACCATCAATCTAACGAACAACACACGAATAACAATGAATTCAATTTCCACAGCAGAGTAAACAACAGAACGAACGTAACCTTTTCTCAAGGTGAAATGAATATGTTAGACAAAGGTTTGAAATACAACTGCACAGACGCACACACGAACCACAATATAAAACAGTTGATCACAGATATTGAGATAGCCAGTCACAAGCTCCCAGCAGAAGACAGGGAATTAACCAAAAATATCGCCACCAACGAAGCCAAAAAAATCCTCAAACGAGAGGGCGATAGCAATAACATTCAAACCAACAAACAACTCAAAGAAATTAAGTCGTTGAAACAAAAAATAAAAGAACATGACTTAATCATCACAAAAGCAGATAAGGGAAACACTACAGTAATTTTGAACAAAACAGAATACATTGAAAAAACAGTCGAATTCCTAAACAACAACGAAATCAAGGAATTAACAAAAGACCCCACCAACAAATTCCAAAAACAAATAAAAAGTGCGCTAAAAGAAACAGAATACATACTGACCAAAGCCGAAAAATCAAAACTAATAAACATGAACCCGAAAATACCGTCATTGAGGGGACAACCAAAAATACACAAAAAGGAATGCCCAATGAGACCAATAGTCAATTGTAGGAATGCCCCTAATTACAAAATCAGCAAAGAGTTACTAAAAATCTTAAAATGCCGTCTTTCCAACGACAAAAACAACTCTGTAAAGAACACAACAGAACTAGTAACAGCATTGAACACCCTACAAATGAAACCTAGCTTCAGGCTAGTATCCTTCGACGTAACTAACATGTACACCAATATTCCGATTATTGAAGCAATCAACACTATCGAAAACAACTTAAAATCCAACAATTCGGTAAAAGAAATTGAAGAGATTGTGAGATTACTGAGGGTCGTTCTCAACCAAAACGTGTTTCAATTCGACAATAAAATATACACACAGAGAGAAGGCCTAGCAATGGGATCGCCACTAAGTGGGTTAATCGCTGACATCTTCATCAATGCACTAGAAAATGCGTTCTTAGAAAAGACTTCAACAAAGGGAATAGTAATATGGAAAAGATACGTAGATGATGTAATTTGCATCTACGATACTGAACTAACAAGCGAAGAAACAATTCTCCAATCCATTAATAGCCTTCACCACTCTATCAAATTCACTAAGGAATCCGAAATAGACCGGAAAATAAATTATCTCGATATAACTATTGAACGTAAAGACAACGACCTTTCATATTCCATATTCCGGAAAGCAACACAAACCTCGCATGCAATCGACAATCAGTCTAATCACCCCAGTACGCACAAACTAGCGGGTTTCAACTCAATGGTGCACAGGGCTTTAAACATACCCATGTCAAAAGACAACTATAATAAGGAAATAAGAACAATTATGCAAATAGCTAAGGAAAACAACTTCTCGCCAAGCAAAATAAACCAAATTATAGCCAAACATAAAAATAAAGATAAAACGATTCCCAAACCGGACAGTAATGAGAAAAAATTTGCGCGTTTCAACTATGTGAATGCGAATACATATAAAATCACTAACCTATTCAAAAAGCAAGGCATAAAGATAGCTTTCACGACGAAAAACACAACCGCTAGGCACCTCCTAAATAGTAATCTAAATAAACGTGACCCGTATTCAAGGTCAGGGGTATATTCTATAACGTGCCAAGACACCGATTGTCAATCTAATTACATCGGGCAGAGTGGAAGGCGAGTAGACACACGTTATAATGAACATAGGAATGCGATAAGATACGGAACACATTCAGCCATGTGCGAACATATGTGTGACGCAGGGCACAGCTTTACCAACATAGAGTCGGACCTTAAAATAATCCATCACGAATCGAAAGGCAGAGCTCTTGACATAAAGGAAGCAATCGAGATACACCTAGCCAAACGAAACAATCCCAACAATCTAAATGAACACACGTTCATGGAGAGCTCACCCCTCTTCACGCTACTAAAAAACACACCCTGTCGGAAACAAAACACAATTTAGCGACACAGCCAAGCTAGATAAAAAAGGGAGGAAATTAGGGGTTTTTTAATAGGTAAATGTTATCTGGATCAGGTGTGCGATGTACTTTTCTTCTGCAATAAACCAAGGCCCATATTCGCGGCAGTATTAAAGGTGCCGGGACGTCCTCATAAGACCGTCAACGCTTAGTTCGAATGGGTTATGCTCCACGCGTGGCGAGGGCTAATCCACGGTCTTTAATAGTTGCAGACCCACCTCATTCAATAACATACATCTTATCTAGGTTGGCAACACCTCACATAAACACATCGCGATCACTCCCCACAGCACGTAGGGGTAGGGGGGAGAAGGGAGGGAAAAACCAGTCGTTAAGATAACCACCGCAGTCGACCGCACAGTGAGTTCTAGTAAACACGAAAACTGCGAGTAGCTGTAGTACGGAAGACAATCAGATAAGTAGTTAGCCTAAAATTTTATAGTTTAACCATAGTTTACAACCATATAACCTCTCTAAAGTACAATCTCCGGATAGCTATCACCATTTAGCATTTCACCTAACATATATACTGCATTTAGCAAACACTGACAGTTGCAGTACCAATACTGCAACTAAATAATTGTACATATTGTAAACATTTTCACCTGTATTTCAAACATAGATTTTATAGCCTAAGTGTAATGGATCTGATGATGATCGCTTGACGATCGAAACTGGTCATCCTAGTGTTTTATTATTCTCATGTAATTTATTTCAGGATTAGGGCATAACCCATCTCTTTTGGGTACATTCGTGTTGACCGACTGAAAAGCACTAAACACTTGTTTACTAAGGCAACACTGAAAATATGGCTTCAAACACCACAATGCTATAACAGATTCGTAGATATTCAGAGCCGTCTAAATATTTCGGATGGTCGGCATGTTGGATTGCTATATGTACATTGTATAGGCCATAGAGTCATGTCCCATTAAAGAAAAATTATTGCGTAGGTTCATTATTAAAACTTTCACTTCGATCGCATGATTACGACACGAGAAATAAAAAAATAATTTTAAAATTCGCACAGCCGCCATCTTGAGGTTATGTAAACAATTGAACTATATTAAATACCTGTGCATTACAATGTGTATAAACATTTCCTGTACCAAGTTTCATTGCGTTTGGATCATTAAATCGCAAGAAAGTTCTATTTAACATTTTCAAATTTGCTTGGTCGCCATGTTCGTTTTGTAGTTAACCGGTTTTTGATAGTCTTATAGATGAACTTCCAGTAGTGCCCTTTATCTCCGTACAAAATTTCAGGGTGATACCGCTAATAGTTACAGATATATAGAATGCCAGTGAAATATTTCGCAAATCCGCCATCTTGTGGTTATGTAAACAATTGAACGAAGTTTGATATCTGTGCATTACAATGTGTATAAACATATAATGTACCAAGTTTTATTGCGTTTGGATGGTTAAATCGCGAGAAACGTCTATTCAAAAGTCACAATTTCGCGTGGCCGCTATGTTGGTTTTGTAGCTACCAGGTTTTCAAGTGTCACATAGGTGAACTTCTAGTAGTTTCCTTTATCAACGTAAAAAATTCCAGGGAGATAACGGTAATAGTTTTGGAGATATTGAATGCTGGTGATATATTTCGCACAGCCGCCATGTTGGATTGGTGAGACGTAACAAAATTTGAAGGGCACGGTCGGGGTGTTCCGAAATAGCGCTATGAACTTACTGAGATTCATTGAAATCGCTACATCCGTTTAGAAGTTACTATGGGGGGAGTGAACACGCGCACACACAGACAGACACACGGACAAAAGGTGATCTCATAAGTCTATTTTTTTAATAAATGAAAATAGGCTAAAAATAAATTATTCTGTATATTTTAGAGTTGCAATTACGAAACTTCGTGATGCAGTAGAACCTTATTATGTAGCGTGGTATGATCGAGGCAAAATGACAGCCACTCCATATTTTCAAGATGGCGTTTGGGCGTAATAATAATGAATTGTTTACATTAATTGCGCAATTAAAACAAACCCTAGTTAGAAAATAATACCTTGTACGGTAAATCGCTGATGCATACAAAACTTCAGTGAGATGTCGTTATTGGTTTGTATTTTATGGATACTTTTGTAGTGTAAGTAATGTCAGACCACTGCCCGGTGGGTAAACAATCAACAATGTCACCTTTAAATTACGACTGGAATGGGTAAGGGGCATGTGTCTTGCGGCCAAATTACAGAATCCGTGTGACTCCTTCAAGTATTATAATCCATAACTACGATCCATTGAGGCTCGCTTTCACCAGTTCCACTTATCGAACAGAGGGTCGTTTAAACTGTCCTCAATGACGTGACCCGTTGTGTATTGTAAATTTATATTATAATATTATACTGTAGAGAGCCTCCGTGGCTTAGGCGGCAGCACGCCGGCCTCTCACCGCTGGGTCCGTGGTTCAAATCCCGGTCACTCCATGTGAGATCTGTGCTGGACAAAGCGGAGGCAGACAGCTTTTTCTCCGGGTACTCCGGTTTTCCCTGTTAAAATTTCATTCCAGCAACACTCTCCACTATCATTTCATTTCATCTGTCATTCATTTAATCATTGCCCCAGAGGAGTGCGTCAGGCCTCGGCAGCCGGCACAGTTCATATCCTCGCCGCTAGATGGGGGCTTCATTCATTCCATTCCTGACCCGGTCGGAGACTGGAAGCAGGCTGTGGATTTTCAACAGTGACTAAGGAGCACTGAGGTTTGCCGTGCTCTGTCGCACTACAAGATGGCGGCTAACGATTGGTGCCAAGCCCATATTTCAGTAGGTTGAAGGTGTTGCATGCAATATACGAGTATTTATAGTAACTATCATTACCCGTCGCGGCTTCGCCCGCGAATATTCTAGTTGTAATGAGTACACTTAGCAAAATCTCAATCATGAATGCTATGACTAATTTATCCTTGGTATGAATAATCAGACTTTATCAATTCAGCTACTGGTGCAGTGGTTAGGGGTTTGTCATTCCTTCATAGGTATATCAGAGCGAAGTTAGTTTTCTGGGAATATCACAGACACTGTTAATTTAAGGGCCTTTAAATGTGGTTTTCGGAGACCCTTTATAGTCGGGTGAAAAAGACCTTTCGTACCACACTCACACGTGAAAATTGCGTGAAAAATTCTGAGTGCCCCTTGACCCCCTTAAGCGCATTATACTGTATGTATTGGTGAATTTTACAGCTTAATTTGGTTCAGTGATAACCTTATAACCGTCTGGAAACTTTCACAGTAATGTAATAATTGGAATTGCATTGCGTCTTACAGAAATAGATGGACCTGTGAGGTTCTGTTACCATGGTTACCGTGTTGCATTCTTTCATTATTTCATTGTAAATATACATGTTTTGAGGTATTTATTTAATCGTGAGGCATTTAAAGAGTAAGTGAGTGCGTTTCGCTTACGCATTGGGTTATGCTGAACCTGTAGGTACCCCATATGTGTAGGTTGGTGTTAATGGGACCTTATTTTCGGTACAAAACTGGAATGGGACCTTAGCACAATAATATAGGGAGGGATAATATAAATATGATATGGAATATATGAAATATCAGTGAGGATGAATTACAGAAAGTATGCCAAAACCTCCTAAGTCAGTGCAACGTGGGTTTAAAAAATGAAGGACATCATTTCCAGCAACTACTCTGAAATTCATGTAATTAATTATGATTATTAAATACGCTATAAAGTGTAAATATGACAACTAGTTGGGCGCTACGCATCTCCTAGTACCAGTGCCTTTCTCGACACGATGCAATACTCAGTGCTCCGGCCATCACACGGCGTCTGCGAGGCTCCGTTCTATAGGGAGGGTTCACACTAAGGTGACCAACTCTCCCGTATTTGGCCCTATTTTGTTACGTTCTCCCAGTTCCCGTATTTCCTGTCTCTTTGGGAGAATTTCTCCCGTATTTTTTTGTCAAGTAAAATCATTCAGTTTCGATCATTTACATTTTGCGCACACGGTCGAAATTCGTTTAAACGTTCGAGAGCAGACGCAATTGATTATAAATAGAGTTCTTTCTATCGATTGTATCGTTTATGAATGACCAACCAATGAGTTTAAATCTCCTTGCCAGTTAAACCAATGAACGCGTACTAACTTACTTCCTTTCTTTCTTTCTTTCTTTCTTTCTTTCTTTCTTTCTTTCTTTCTTTCTTTCGTTCGTTCTTTCTTTCTTTCTTTCTTTCTTTCTTTCTTTCGTTCTTTCTTCCTTCCTTTCATTATTTCTTTCTTTCTTTCTTTCTTTATTTATTTATTTATTTATTTTCGTTCGTTGATTCGTTCGTTCGTTCGTTCTTTCTTTCTTTCTTTCTTTCTTTCTTTCTTTCCTTCTTTGTTTGTTTGTTTGTTTGTTTGTTTACTTCTTTCTTTCTTTCTTTCTTTCTTTCTTTCTTTCCTTCTTTGTTTGTTTGTTTGTTTGTTTGTTTGTTTGTTTCTTTCTTTCTTTCTTTCTTTCCTTCTTTGTTTGTTTGTTTGTTTGTTTGTTTGTTTCTTTCTTTCTTTCCTTCTTTGTTTGTTTGTTTGTTTGTTTGTTTGTTTCTTTCTTTCTTTCTTTCGTTCTTTCTTTCTTTCTTTCTTTCTTTCATTCATTCATTCGTTCATTCATTCTTTCTTTCTTTCTTTCTTTCTTTCTTTCTTTCTTTCTTTCTTTCGTTCTTTCTTTCTTTCCTTCTTTGTTTGTTCGTTCGTTCGTTCTTTCTTTCTTTCTTTCTTTCTTTCTTTCTTTCTTTCTTTCTTTCGTTCTTTCTTTCTTTCCTTCTTTGTTTGTTCTTTCTTTCTTTCTTTCTTTCTTTCTTTATTTATTTCCTTCCTTCTTTCTTTCGTTCTTCCTTTCTTTCTTTCTTTCTTTCCATCCTTCTTTCTTTCTTTCTTTCTTTCTTTCTTTCTTTCTTTCTTCCTTTCATTGTGGTGCTTTGGCGTGATTTTGTTTCAGACAGAGCATTTTCTCTTATGAATATCAAGTGGACAGATGTTAGGAATAGGAGCAGTACGTTACAAAGCTGATAACTGCAAGTTGCCATGAACTTCACGTATTCTTATCCTGATTTTTTTATAATTTGCTAAAGCTGATGGCAAACTATTGTCTGAAGCTAAATCTGTTACAAAATATATTTCATGTTCGAGGATGTCAAATTGTAAATATTATACGTCAGGAAACTATACTCAAATGGGGGTCATTAAAGTACTTGTTTTTATTATGGTACAGTTTCTGCAACCAATTAGAGGGCAAGAATTTCATTATGAAACGGTTGTGTGACCAATTAGGCGCTTGACTTGAACCTGTGTGCTATCTGATGGTGCTAGTTCAGGAGAAACAATGTTTCAATGCTTTCAAATTTGTTATTGGGTAGAGAGCAAATGCTGAGCCCACCCAATTCCCAAGAAAGAATAACAAAGCTTTGGAAGGACTTTGATCATTAATGGGAATTCAGCGCATGCGCTCTTCACTTAAGTCAGCTGACAGAATCTCAACAGATATTTTTGAATTCTTATGTTAAAACATATAATATAATTATAATTATCATCGAACATAATAGTACATTATGCAACGAGCCTATAATGGCAATACACTCGTATGGAAATTATAAGACTCGCATACGCTCGTTTTATAAACATACTCGTGTCTTAGTTACCATTATTGGCGAGTTGCATACGACTGTTTATGTTCGACGATAATTATTATAACAATTTTATGTTCGAACATAAATATTCCTAAATATCTGTCGAGATTTCGCCAGTTTTATGTACTGAACAGAGTGCATAGGACGCAGAGAATGCCTTGTATTTGACCATGGTCTCCTCGATTACCCTACCATGACACTAGGCCAGGCAGTGAAATTTAAATTAGAAGGCCGAGGAACTCAGCGCATCGAATTATCTAATTGGTCAAACAACTGTTTCTTGAGCTCTGATTGGTGGTAGAAACTGTTTCATAATGAAAAATAGCGTTATAATGAGCCTCATTATAGTACAGTTTTCTGACATATAATAGTCAGGGTCGAACATAAACAGTCGTATTCAACCCGCCTATAATGAAAATTTAAACACTCGTATGGAAATTATAAAACTCGCTACGCTCGTTTTATAAATATAATTGGTTGGTTCTTAAGTTCAGGGGCTGTGACAACGCGGTCATGTAGCCCCGTGTACTTTGGGTGTGTGTAGAATATGTCTGATAACCGGTGTAAATTGTGGTGGCTGTATTAGTGTGTGTTATCAGTTTTTAAATTCAAGTAAGGACCGCAGACTTTTGAATTCCTCAAATAGTTCCTACTTTTGCTGCCAAACGCCACCGTCAACGACTACTAGTTCAGAACTTAACTACCAGACGCCACCGCAGTTGGCTCTTGGCAACGAACGTAGGAACCTAAGAGCGTTGTTTACATTCTTAACCTATACAGTTTAGCTTCACACAGGTGTAATTAGTGGAAGGTTCTTTAACATGCCATAAATCTATGACATGGGACCGACGGCTTTACTTCCCCTCCGAAGGAAGGCATACTGAGGGTTTTTTAACGCTCTTAAAAATCCGACGACTTCAGCCGGATTTGAACCCGCGATCTTGGGCATAGAAGCTCAGCATGCTACCGACTACGCCACCGAAGCCGCCTTGATAAACATACTCGTGTCTTAATTATTATTGCCATTATAGGCTCGTTGCATAATGTACTATTGGCCTCCTTAATGTATAAAACAAAGTTATTTTTAATTTTTTAACAAATACTATTTTCAATAATGGAAAAAACAATTGGTTCCGTGATGAGCTAAACAGCCTACTTTAATATACGCTGCTTATGTTAATTGCCACTATCAACATACAACATTTCAGTTTGATTGCTGTCATATAGTAGATTAGTGGTCATTGAGAACCGTCTAAATATTTCGGATGGTCGCCATGTTGGATTTTTATATATGTAGGCCATAGATGACGATTATTGCGTAGGTTGAATATTCAAACGTTGACTTCGATCTCATGATTAAGACACTAGAAATAAAAACAATAAATTTTAAATTACGCACAGCCACCATTTTTAGGTTATGTAAACAATTGAACTAAATACGATTTCAGTGCATTAAAATACCGACAGCAGTGGCTACGCTGGCTAAAGTGCAGCGTTAGGCCATGGGGCGAAGCTCTCTGCTGACTCCGTAGACGCGTGAGTTTGAGCCCCACCGTCGGCCGTCCTTGAAATAGTTTTCCATGGTTTCCCATTTTCAACACCAGGCAAATGCTGGGACGGTACCTACTAAGAGGCCACATCCTTGCCCAGTTTCATTCATCTTCATCCATTCCATCTCTCATCCTGGCGCGCAGGTCGCCCACGGGCGTCGACTAGAAAGACCTGCACTCGGCCTCTCCGGGGGTCACACGACAAAAAAAAGTGTATTAAAATGTGTACCGGTATAAACATTTGCTGATCTAGTTTTCACTGTAGAAACATATCGTTGTTAGATTATTGTAGGCTATGCCGGGTTAGGAACCAGATTTACAGTTCAGGATACTGACAATAGCCCCCCAATTCCCACTTCAGGGCAAATCAAGTTCAGTTTCCAAATGGAATACAGATTGTTTCTATAACTTTAACTAACACACTTAAAACTAAACTTGAAAGAACCAATCACGAATCTACAAACAAAATTAATTAATTTAGTCCTTCTCCGTCAAAGAATAAATAAATCTCAACTCTACGTTCTTTGCTTTTTTTTCTTTCACATCCGTTTGAAGAAGGAGTTCCGATAATTACATAATGCACCTTTCATTTGTTCTCTTCTCCAAGAACAACAAGGCACTTCCTCTCACCTCCGGCTTTGGAGTTCAAAGAACAGCGCTTTTAAAGAGATAAGAGAGTAAGCAAGCAAGCAGGATAGGTCATTTAATGAGATGTCTTCTCAAAGGAATAATGAGTTGAGTTCATGGAAGTATTATAGCCAACCTTAATGCATGAGTGTGTGGGATCATTACCGGAAGGTGGAAAAAGGTTAGGAATTTTAAAGTTAAGGGTGGTCACAGCTTCTTACAACAGAATACAGCCGAGAGAAATAATGCGATAAGTAATCGTGCTGGGCAAGAGAATAAATAAATACATTTCTACTAAAATATTAATGAATTTAGATCTAGTATCACAGTTTAGGTGACAAGCCTCCGTGGATAAGGTGGCAGAACGCCGGCCTATCACCGCTGGGTCCATGGTTCAAATCCCGGTCACACCATGTGAGATTTGTGCCGAACAAAGCGGAGGCAGACAGGTTTTTCTCCGGGTACTCCGGTTTTCCCTATCACAATTCCAATCGCGCAACACTCTCTACTATCATTTCATTTCATCTGTCATTCATTTAATCATTGTCCCAGGGGAGTGTGACAGGCTTCGGCAGCCGTCACAGTTCATATCCTCGCCGCTAGATGGGGGCTTCATTCATTTCATTCACTGACCTGGTCGATCGACTGGAAGCAGGCTGTGGATTTTCATTTTATCACAGATTAGGTGACAGAATACTAGCCACTACACCACGTGGTGGTCTATAACCTGGAGCTCAGGTGTGACAACCAAGAATGCTAGCCACTACACCACGTGGTGGTCTATAACCTGGACCTCAGGTGTGACAACCAAGAATGCTAGCCACTACACCACGTGGTGGTCTATAACCTGGACCTCAGGTGTGGCAAACAAGAATGCTAGCCACTACACCACGAGGTGGTCTATAACCCGGACCTTAGAGATGACAGCCAAGAATGCTAGCCACTACACCATGATGTGTCAATATTTCTAACGTGGTTTCTTTGCTGGAACTATGCAGAGCAAGATTACAGTAGGGGCTTAAAATCCTTGGGCAACATGTTCAAGAATTCATTAGGAGTGGTCTCAATATTGCTCGTTAATGTCACTGATGCTCGAACCATTAAGGCTCTGAATAATTTCTCGTGTAAGTGCTAGGAGCCATGTTTCTCGATCCACAATTTAGTTTGTGTTTGGTGTCGAGATATTTCCTCCTCGGCTTGGCGCGGCGCAGCGTGCAGATAGCGGGTGCTACATAAATAATATAGCAGCACATTATAGAAGGTCATGATTTAGAAGCCTTTTAAACCGGGAGATGCGATGCGATGCGATGCGCGCTGGTAGTAGGTGGCCTTGCTCGCTCGCTTCTTCTGTCTCACGTATGCAAAGACATCTCACCTCGGTGAAGAAATGGTTCTTAAGGGAAGAGTTTACATTTATGTTAGCACTTCAAATAGGTTGTTCTGCAACTTGAGATGCTTTGTATATTTATGTGCCTTTTTTTATTTAGTCAATTTACCCTCTAGGTTGGTGGTCCCCACGGACTCAGCGAGGGAACTCACCACTACCGCCTCTGTGGGCAGTGTCCTGGAGCCTGGAACATCTGGTCGGGGGGGATACAACTGGGGAAGTGTGATCAGCACTTCGCCCAAGCGGCCTCACCCGCAAAGCGAACAGGGGCCTCATGAGGGATGGGAAGGGATGGAAGATTGGGAGGGATAGGCGAGGAAGAGGGAAGGAGGCGGCCGTGGCCTTACAGTAGGTACCATCCTGGCATTTGCCCGAAGACGAAGTGGGAAACCACGGAAAACCACTTCGAGGATGGCTGAGGTGGGAATCGAACCCCCTCTACTCATTTGGACCACCAGAGGCTGAGTAGACCCCGTTCCAGTCCTCATACCACTTTTCAAATTTCGTGGCAGAGCCGGGAATCGAACCCCGGACCTCCGAGGCGGCAGCTAACCATGCTGACCGCTACGCTACGGGTGCCTATTTGTAATTTAGCTTTTCTCTTGGGATGAAAAATATTTCTTTCATCTCCTAATATTTATTTTTGATGTGTAACATATTTCCGCTCGGTTGCTGGATAGTTCTGTGGGAATGATTTTGAAAATTGGGGACGGAAGAGGATAGGAACGATCGAGCCTGCAGTGGTGGATCAAACGGAAGTATGCACTGCCCGCTCGATCGATCAAACGGAAGTGTACTAGCTGGCAGTGGTGGACAACGGAAGTATAAACTGCCCGCTCGATCGATCAAACGGAAGTGTACTAGCTGGCAGTGGTGGACAACGGAAGTATGCACTGCCCGCTCGATCGATCGAATGGAAGTGTGCCCTAGCTGGCAGTGGTGGATCGAACGGAAGTATAAGACGCACTGCCAACTCGATCGATCGATCCAGCTGGCACTGGTAAGAGAAACAATCAGCGCGCGGTGTCGAAAATTGATACCATGACGCACTCTCGGCCATGTGGAATGTATATGACATACTCAACGGTAAACGCTCATGCGAACTCTGGTGTCAAGTGATTTAAACAAACGACATGGTATATGTTCGAGGTCTTCGTATTGTGACCTTTATGCATCTCTGATAGCATAAAGTCTACATATTATTCCAACAAGATTTAATTCATGTCTCAAAGTCGATGTGAGAATAGAAGTTGCTTGTGGAACTGGAATGACAAAAGGATGGTTCGTACGTGACTTGAAGCAGCTTTCACCCAGCGCAGACAAAGGCAGTAGGAGAGAGAAAATCCACATCTGGACACCAAATGCGCCCAGACAACGCACGAAGGTCGTTCAACTACGCGGGTAAATGCGAAAACCTCAACGATCACCTACCAAATAAATCCCGCCCATTTGAGAGGAATTAGAGCAGTAATTAAAATACAGAAACAGGAATTATACAATCGTATAGGGGACTATCCCAGCCTCTCAGAAATATCGTCAAAATTTAAATTGGATTATTCTGTGATTTTTGCCAGAATTAAAAGGAAATCAGGGGGTGGATTTGAAACGACCAATGGCAGTGAGAGACGCTAGACGCGACCAAATCCCGCCGAAATTAAGGGACAATGAAGCAAATTACGGAGCTCATTATATAAGGATCCAACGATCGGATTTTGAATAAAAAGGAGTCATTGAGACATTGGAAATGAGGACGGTCTAAGGAGCTAATTTGCATATCCAGGTGAGTGTTATTTTGGAAATAAATTCTGAAACCCCCCTACTCCACGTCCCTCTAAGAGAAATCGTATAAATAATGGATTGAAACACAGCGAAGTCATTCTACTTTGGGGCATCGCTAGAGGCGGAAGCCCTTGCCCCGAGCGTTCAGAAAGTACCGTGATTTTTACAAGTTTTTGTAAGTCTACTTTGGGGCATCGCTAGAGGCGGAAGCCCTTGCTCCGAGCGTTCAGAAAGTACCGTGATTTTTACAAGTTTTTATAAGTTCTTAATACGCGCTGTAGAGGCGGAAGCCGAACCCAATAGCCGTCAGAGAAGTAACATTCTTTACAAGTTTATAAGTAGGAGCAAGTATACCTCTGAAATTTGAATATCGCTAAATATTCGCGAGTGCGAATTAGAAAAGTGCATATCATAACAGTACGACGCAGTTGTAATGATAGGTATAACCGCCCGAGCTATTAACAGCTAAACCAGTATTCTAGGAAGCTATTGAACTGTCAGCTGAACTAAGTAAGTTGATGATAGCTATAGGAGATAGGAGCTTCATATGCGGGAACCGTGCATTGTGGTAATAGTAATAATTCACAGTGGACCTTTGCTTTGGTGAAATTTTGAAGAAAAAAACCGTGTGTAAATTATCCTCCTATCAATATGAACCAACTAATGAAGAAGACTGATATCAAGGACCAGAACCGCATCAGGGAATATGAGAGATAAGTAAATAATTGTATGGGGCATGATGGCCATAACGTTTCCCATCAAGGGGGTCGGGTAAGTTTATCTCGATCATAAGCAATTATGATAAAAATAGATATTTTAGGCATAGCGGGCATGTTTTGTGTAGATTTGTGTGTTTATCAGTAATGAGTATTTTTGTGTGTTTTATAACGTAATAAGTATATGAGCATCAAAGTGCTATTTTAAATATGATTTTGTTTGGGATGTCAATAATCTTGTTGAATGCACAGTCAAGGGAATAATTGGTTTGATAGTGCTTATGCACGATGTGAACGTAAAAGCTAATATGGGGAAGACCGCTCGATATTGTGACAAGACCAGTAAATGACACTGAAACTATGTGAATAATAAGTATGGTAAGTGATTATCACACGAAGGTAAAAAGAGGTAAGACAAGAATGGCTGGAGGGTAATGTGATATATATATATTCAGATAAGGCTGAGAGTCGATCCTGGGTCGAGCAGAATTAAAGCGGAGGTGATATTCCCGCGTTCTTCGATGATATAAGTGGTAAGTGAAATTAATAGCGGAGGTGTTATTCCCGCGTTCTACGACGATATAAATGGTAAGTGAAATGATTGAGTTCATTGTCTGATGAGAGTCCACTTTAGCTCCGTCGGAAAGGTATGGTACTGCTCGAGCCCCAGGTAATTAAAAGGGAGTCCTTAAGAGGCAGGTAGAGATGTGGTAAGCCGTCTGAATTCTAAAAGTAGCCATGAAGGTTATTGCCGGCCAGCTGGTTAGTGCGGTGAGAGTGTCTGTCACAAGGTCGAGGTTGTCATTGTATTCTATGAAGGGAGGTAGCCCGACTTCCCGGGGTTTCTTCTTGTGTGCCGCTTCAGGAAGCGACGTATTCTATTGTCATTGTTTTTGAGTGCATTCATTATAGTTGTTTGTTTATTAATAATCACGGGGCACCGGCCGCCGAAGTATTTATTTGCTGCTTCATGTATGATGACTTGCTTATTTTACCATAATTAACGGAGTCATGGCTCTGAGAGAAGTAATTGTTTTTAAGTTATAAATACACACATGCCTGTGACCTAGAATAAATCTATTGCCTTCATTATCTGACTCTTGTGAGGAAAGATGATGATTGTACGAGAAGACATGTCCGAGTTCCCAAAAACCAATTTTGCAAGTTATAAACATGAGTGCGCATATTTGTTGTGATAGAATGGCTGGGTTATTTAAGCCATAGTTATTTGAACTAAGTCTGTTGACGTTAACTCTTGGACTTGAAGCAGTGGACTGCAGTAAAATAGACTATTTTTCTTTTCCTGGTTTCAGCCAGTGTGATACATTATTTTTGCATTTTTTTGATGTTGTTGATTAGAGTAATTTAAGGGAGTTTATTATGTTTTTATTTGTCCATGGATGGGAGAAAAGGGAGATGATGTTTTTGTGAAATAAATTATTTTATATTAGGAGTTCTCTGACATACTGATTTTAAGTTAAGCCTCCTGTGATCCTGTGACGATATTCCTAGGATGTTTAGAATAAGTTAGAGCCACCCCGAACAGATCACTACCCGAAAGAGTCGGCATCCTAGAAGAACACTGAAGGGTACAGTATCAGTATTTAAATGGTAAAATGCCTTAATATCAAACATTGTAAGTAGTCGGCATTGCAATGGCATAAGGCATTTTAAACTCAATTTCACGCAGGAACATTATCGAAACAAGCAAAATATAAATGACACTTAATTCCGTAATGCAGTATTATTGGAACGTGGAAATAAGTCACCATCTTGTGCACAATATTTGCGCAGTCGAAATAGCCGTGGGGTTATTGCGTATGACTGTGAATCTAGAGAACTTCGGTTCGAATCTGGGCGGGGTAGATATTTTTGCTACCAGATTATCATTTTAAACGATATTTATCATATCAATATGACTCATTTTAACAGAATCCATATGAAATTACGTGTTGGTCTGTGAATCAAGAGGACCTGTTTATAAGGAATTTAAGGTTATGATCGGTGTCGCGTCTATTAATCTAGTTGATCAATATCGTATACTTTATTTAGGCTAGTGGTGGTGGAAGCTACAAATCATCTAATAAAATGAGTTCCGTATTATAAACTACAATATCTGTAAAACACTCCCTTTTAAAATAGATTAATATTTATGGCAATAATACTATAAAATACCAGTGTATCAACAATTTCACGTGAGGTTTCTTCTACGTCAGATGTTAGACATCTTATGCGACTACTGCAAGGCCCGTATATTTGTATTTCTTTGGCTGTTAAAGCGAATGATGTTGGGGAGCGTGATGACACAGTGGCGTAGCTGCTCGTCTTTCACCCGGACGGCTGGGGTTCGAATCCCGGTGACAGCTTGTGGTATTCTCACCTGAAAAATCACGTGGCGCCAGGAAGGGCATCCGGCCTCAAATCCCTGGTTGGCTCCGGCGACCCCAATTCATTTGGAAAAAGCCGAAGAAAGTTGTTTAAAGAGAATGCTCTTGCTGTTCCTCATTCATTTAAAGGCTTTACGACATCGTCCTCATGTAGTGTGTGGGTGTGTGTAAATATCTCTGATAACCTGAAACACTCTGATGATTCTTCTACTGAGTGCATGCTATAATTAGGTAGGAGGCGGTTGTGGCCTTCATTTATTCATTTACTTTATTAGCAAATGGGAGTAATTCCTCGGTGGCAAATTGCATACTTGAAGATAATTACCAACCATAATATCAGACACATGTCGCCATTTAGGAACTTTTTTTTTTCGTGTGGCCTCCTGAGAGGCCGAGTGCAGGTCTTTTTATTCGACGCCCGTGGGCGACCTGCGCGTCGGGATGAGAGATGGAATGGATGAAGATGAATGAAACTGGGCAAGGATGTGGAAGGAAGCGGCCGTGGCCTGTCAGAAGGTACTGTCCCAGCATTTGCCTGGTGTTGAAAATGGGAAACCACGGAAAACCTTTTCAAGGACAGCCGACGGTGGGGCTCAAACCCTCTCGTCTACCGAGTCAGCAGAGAGCTTGGCCCCATGGTCTAACGCAGCGCTTTAGCCCGCGTAGCCACTACTGTCGGTATTTAGGAACTACAGTAATTACATCGGAGTATTCACACAACATTTCAGTCTCCCCTTAAACAGATCAATATGTTAGGGAAAGGCTCTAAGACTGAGGCAGGTAATGAGTTCCAATTATCAATACCACGGCTAATGAAAGACCATTTCCCATACTTTGTAAGCTACGGTTGGCCCTTCACTTTATGCTCAGGTAGTTAGGAGTTCCCAGACGTTGGCTCAGTTCTCCCCAGGCTGACCAACTCCAGAAATTCCCACTCTAGTTTCTCTATCATTCAAGTAACATTACCTAGGATTAACCGGGTGAGTTAGCCGTGGTCGTTACGGCATGACTGCTGGCAGTCGCTCACATCCGGGAGGCGAGGAGGTTCGAATCCCCCCGCCGGCAACCTTGAAGATGGTCTTCTGTGGTTTCCCATCTTCCTTCCAGGAAAATGCCAGGGTGGGTCCCTAACTATAGGCCACAGCTGCTACCTTCCAACTCCTAGTCCTTACATTCAAACTTTCCTCCCCAGACAACACTCCACACGTGACGGTACTTGTAGCTCACCCATTGGGTGTCCGCCTCGAAGCAGCTACAAAACTGGCGAGCCGAACATGTCCTCGGACACACCCTGCGCTAAAAGCCATACGCGAAAAAAAAAAAAAAAAAAAAAAAAAAAAAAAAACAAGGATTGAAATCGTTGAGCTCAAACCTAGCAGCCATCCTTTGTACCATCTTCAGCCCTAGGATTCTTGTTGAAAATGAAAATCCACAGCCTGCTTCCAGTCCACGACCGGAATAGAATAGAATGAATGAAGCCCCATCTAGCGGCGAGGATATGAACTGTGGCAGCTGCCGAAGCCTGTCGCACTCCCTTGGGGAAATGAGTAAATGAATGACAGATGAAATGAAATGACAGTGGAGAGTGTTGCTGGAATGAAATTGTGACCGGGAAAGCCGGAGTACCCTGAGAAAAACCTGTCTGCCTCTGCTTTGTCCAGCAAAAATCTCACATGGAGTGACCGGGATTTGAACCTCGGACCCAGCGATGAGAGGCCGGCGTGCTGCTGCCTAAGCTACGGAGACTCACTTAGGATACTTGGTATGAGTCTCAAACAACTGAGCCGTATTCCACGATTGGCTTCACCCGAGTGAAATGTCATAATTCATTTGTGGTAAAACTACTGCCTTTGTACGCTTTGGAGCCGACACAACCCACATGGGTACTCCATTCCTTACATGGATGCCCAAGCTGAGTCCGGCATTGCTTCCTCTTACTTGTGTCAACACTTGTTCCCTTCCGACCCCGACGGTTTTAGGGTAATCAAGGCCTAGGGAGTCTTTCATCTTTCCAGATACTCTCATTCTTCGAGGAGTCAGCCTTCTTTTTTCTTTTCGTGATATCTCCTGCCTTCTGCACAAGGCCCTCAAGGAGGTAGGATGTATGTAGCACCACCCCTTCTGGTGCACCCTGGATAGTGCTACACCCTCAGCGGCTCACGGCTGGTGAGTTTGGGAGTTGGTGACCCCGAGGGTTTCCTGAGCTGGGTCCGGTTTTTCCCCTTTTTCCACTGACTTTGGGGCGGGCCCTCTCCCTTTCATGGCTCTCCTTCCTTCCAATTCTCTCAATCCTCGAGGGTTGAAGACATTTCTTGTTCTCCTGTCGTTTGTTTGCCTTATCCGTCTTTTGTTTTCCATTTCTTCTTCTAGTATGTAAGTTAGTAATTAGTTTTAGTTTGTAGTTTACATTTCATTATCATCTTCAGGATCATCCAAACCATTAGGGCCCTTAATACAACAATTAAGTATAATTTAGGAACCATCCCAGCATTTGCCTGTATTAGAGTGTGAAAACCACGGAAATCCACTTCTTGAAATAGCAATCAAGCCCACCTCTCCTCAATTCTGTCTCACGAGGCTGAGTGTAACCCGTTCCAGCCATCAGACCAGAGTTATATTACTTGGCAGATCGAGGAATCTCTGCTACACGTGTTCACTACTCGTTGAAAGACAACCCCCCCCCCCCCCCCTAAGTGTTTCCAATTAACAATTTCTGGGACGTGGGTTGGAGACCAAAAGGTGCCATGTAAGTCTCGCATTACTCCCACTTATTTGTTCCAGACTTTACTTTGTATCTTTTCTGTTGACCTTGCTTGGTCAAATTTCGTTGTCTTCCTACCCATAACGATAAACCCTCTGGTGGTCGCGCTGGCAAATGTAACGTAAGTAGTCACGTGAATTACAATTAATGGCTGTCTTATTAGCTATTATATTTAGGCTATTTTCATTTTATGAAAAAATTCGCTCATGAGATCACCTTTTGTCCATGTGCGTGTCCCTCTAATAACTTCTAAACGGGTAGAGTGATTTCATTGAAACTCGGTAAGGTCATAGTACTATTAAGGCCGACCCCGACCGTGCCCCTCAAATTTTATTACGTCTCACCAAAATATTGCGCGAAATATTTCACCGGCATTCTTTATCTACAAAACTATTACTCATATCAGCCTGAAAATTTGTACAGTGAAAAAGGGCACTACTGGAAGTTCACCTATGTGACTTTCAGAAACCTGTTAACTACAAAACGAACATGGCGGCCAAGCGACGTTGAAACATTTAAATAGACTCTTCTCGCGATTTAACCATCCGAGCGCAGTGAAACTTGCTACGGTATATGCTTATAAATTTTAAGCCACTGTCTTCTAATTCATTTAAATTATTTTCATAACCACAAGATGATGGCTGAGCGAAATTTTAAAATCTTGTTTTTATTTTTTGTGTCTTAATCATGTGATTCAAGTTTGAATAAAACACCTACACAGTAATCTTCATGTAATAGTACACAACTCTAAGGCCTATGTATAAAAATCCAGCATGGTGACCATTCGAAATATTTAGACGGCTTTCAATATCTACGAATCTATTACAGGAATCAAACTGAAAATTTCTATGATGATAGAGGCAATTAATATAAGTAGGATATAATAATAATAATAATAATAATAATAATAATAATAATAATAATAATAATAATAATAATAATAATAATAATAATAATAATATCGTATGGCCTCGGGTGCCTGGTGCAAGTTTTGTTTATTGACACCCAGAGGGTAGCTTGCATGTCGAATTTCGTCGTTCCTTTGAACGCTATGAAAGTCAAGGAGGTTAGATATCTAAACTCCTTGACACTACAGCGCTTTCTAGTAGAGAATGGAGGAACTTTGTGTTGGCGGAAAATCCCGAGATTAATTTTGCCATTGAACACGGCCTACTGAATTCAGACGGGTTATTTAACATGCCAACAACGTATGACATCCATGTCGTGATTTTTGTCGCCTTTCAAAAATCACTTACCACGGCCATGAGCGAACCTGCAATCTTGGGGTTGGTAGTCCGACACTATAACCACTCACCCACCGTGGCAAGCTAGTAGGATATATGAAAATAGGCTATTTAGTTCTTCACGAACTCCTTGTTGATTTTATAAGAACGATGGAGTTAACCAGCGAATAATAAACGCTAATCGCCTGTTACTTAGTCTAAACAATTTAATGAAGTCATGTCTTTATCGCAAAGGAACAAGATTCAGCCAAACATGACACTAGTACGTCCGGTAATTTCATATTGCTGTGAAACTTGGGCAACGTCTGTAACAACAGAGGAAGCAATTTGTGCCTTACAAAGATTTATGGATCCATCTACAATGCTATGGAGGGGAAATGGGGTCGAAGAACGAAAGAGGAAAGCAACGTATATAATTTGTTTACTTCATAATAAACATCAGTTAGAACCTTTTTGTAAGCTACGTTTACACATGCAAGAAATTGTCTATGACTAGGAGTTGGATAGAGCATTCAGTTATCTCTTTAGGACAATTTTCTACCCCCAATTTACCTGTAACAAAGTCACAAAGTTCCACTTTTGACATAATCGTCGAACCCAGTGTTTCAAACAGTTGTAAACGTGTGAGAACTGGTTGCCCGGCATCTTTTAAAACGTAAAATAACTAAGTAAGTTGCAAACAGATGCAAAAAATCTTATAACAAGCGTAAACTACGGGACGTTATCTACATTTTAACATTAAGTAGAAAGTGACGCAGAGTGACGCGACATACTAAAAATCTAAGTGAAAATATAATTTTAAAAATAATAGTTAAATATTATATAATGCAAATATAGCTAAAATTACGCAACAATTACGCCCATTAATAACTGAAACACGTTAGAAAATCATACCTTCAGCTGCATGTTCCATCTTAAAGCATCACACTAACCACAAAGACAACCAAACCACAGCCACTTACATCCACCCTCCAATTCAGACTGCTCGAACAGTGGTGACAGATTTACACTAAGATGCGTTTATATCCCAGAATAGTGTGCGGCAATTATATGAGAATGCTGTAAAAGTAATAAATTTTGATTTTTAGCCTATTTTCAATTTTGAAAAAAATAGGCTTATGAGATCACCTTTAGTCCGCGTGTGTGTGTGCGTGTGTGTGTGAGGTGTGTGTGTGTGTGTCCCTAATAAAATCTAAACGGCTGGAGCGATTTCAATGAAACTTGGTAAGTTCATGGCGCTATTCCCGGCGACCTCGACCGTGCCCTTCAAATTTTGTTACGTCTCACCAATCCAACATGGCGGCTGTGCGAAATATTTCACTTGCATTTAATATCTCCGAAACTATTACCGATATCGCCCTGAAATTTTGTACGGTGATAAAGAGCACTACTAGAAATTCACCTATGAGACTTTCAAAAACCTGGTGACTACAAAACCAACATGGCGGCCAAGCGAAGTTGAGACTTTTAAATAGACTTTTCTCGCGATTTAACTACACAAACGTAATAAAACTGGGTACAGCAATTGTTTATACATATTGTAAAGCACTGGAGTCTAATTTAGTTCAATTGTTTACATAACCTCAAAATGGCGGCTGTGCGAAATATTTCACTGACATTCTATATCTCTGAAACTATTACAGATATCACCCTGCAATTTTGTACCATGATAAAGGGTACTGATACAAGTTTACCTATGTATATTTCATAAACCTGTAAAGTACAAAACGAACATGGCGACCAAGCGAATTTGAAATATTTTAATAGACTTTTCTCGTGATTTAACTCTCTGAGCGCAGTGAAATATGGTACAGTAAATGATTTTGCAGATTGTAATGCACTGCCATCTAATTTAATTCAATTGTTTACATAACTTCAAGATGGCGGCTGTGCGAAATTTTAAAATTATGTTTTTATTTCTTGTGTCGTAATCATGCGATCGAAGTGAAAGTTTGATTAATGAACCTAGGCAATAATTGTCCTTGAATGGTACATAACTCTATGGCCTATACATATAACAATCCTAAATGGCGAGCTTCCGAAATATTTAGACGGTTCTCAATATCTATGAATCTTTTACAGCAAACAAACAGATTTTTTTAATGTTCATAGGGACTATGAACATATGTTCACCTATAGGACTTTGAGTAACCTGGTGAGCACAAATCCAACATGGCGGCGACGCGAAGTATACATATTTAAATGGACGTTTCTCGCGAATTAACTATCCGAGTGCCGTGAAACGTTGCACGTTAAATGCTTATACAAATGTTGATCCACAGGCATCTAATTTATTTCAATTGTTTGCATAATCACAAGATGGCTGCTGTGCGTAATTTTAAAATCTCGTTTTTACTTCTTGTGTTCTAATCATGCGATTGAATTTTGAATACTACACGTACACAACAATCTTAATGTAATAGTACAAAAATAAAAATCCAACCTGGCGACCATCTGAAATATTTAGACGGTTCTCAATATCTACGAATCTGTTACAGCAATTAAACTGAAATTTTTAATGTTGATAGAGGCAATTAACATGAGCAGGATATATGAAAATAGGCTGTATAGTTCTCCACGGAACAACTTGTTTAATTATGAAAATAAATAATTTTTTCCTCCTAGATTTCGATTTTGACCCACGGTGCAGCGGTTTGGAAAGCCGCCCATTGACCGGTTATTAGGACACAAGAGGCTCCATCCTTCGAGCTGATAGATCTCCCCCATTAATTCCCTACGCCCAAGGACGCGATGGAAGGATCGAAAAATGACAACCCTTATCCGTTTATAGGGCAGAATATTTATTGAAGATATTTTAATTGTATTTATTTTAATTTCAATTTTAAATCATTTTAACCTAATAATTTTTGTTAAATTTAATTTTTGTGTTTCTCTAACATTTAAATTTTCATAATCTAGCCTATTTTAAAAATTTATATTATTTTATTATTTTTATAATCTCAAAATTAGGATTCTATAATTATTATATTTGTAATTTTAGGAGCTTATTTAATTTTGTTTTTATAAGCATATTTTTTTTTATTCTGAGTTTTATTATCATATTTTATTTTTCACACTCTTTAATTTTAATTATTATTTAAAAAAATAATTTTAGTAAGCACCTTAGTTCTAATTTTTGGTATTCAAAAATATTGACGTTTCCAAAAATCAACTTTGATATATGGCTGAAAGAATCAACCATCAGCATCTATGACAATATAGCCTACATATTTATTATAGTATGTGGTAAAGGGTTAAGCAAGCGAAGCTGACAGCGGTCGAAATGACGCTAGAGATCGGCAGAGATTGACTCTCATCTGCAGTAGATATCTTCAGTGTTGAGACTGACTTCTTCTTTCCCCTTTTCCGTTAATTGTATTATCTTGTCTCTTGTGCCTTAAAGGACCGATACATAATAATGATGATGATGATGATAAGAAGGAAGGAGTGAGATAAAAAAAACTAAAAATAGACAAATACATGAAATATCAAAAATTTTGACGCAACATGAAAAATGTACTTAATTTGGACTTTTGTAAGAAATTAGCTAATATATCCTGTATTGAGTCATCATCATCACCATCATCAGTTTATCATCCTGATGGCAGGTTCACCTTATCCTGTCTTCAGCCGCACGTTTCATCAGCACATAAGATTTATCAATCTTGATGGAATCCAGCATCTGAAACCTTATTCTTCATCTTCGGATTTTCCCTTGGACTGTCCCTCTAATGCACTTTTCACCAAACCATCTCCTCTTGTGCAGTGTCCAATCCAATTCATTTTTATTTTCCGTATCTTCTTTAGCATCATTCTTTCTTCTCCTACTTTCTTCCTCATTTCTCACTTTGTCCTTCTAACTTATTCTCTCCATTCTCCTCCACACCCACATTTCTATAGCCTCTATTCTTCTCTCGTCTTCTTTCCTAAGCGTCCATGTTTCCGCTCCACACATTGCTACACTCCAAACAAAACATTTCACTAATCTCTTCCTTAGGCTTACTTTCATTGCTCCACAAAATAATTTTCTATTCTTACTCGAGACTTCTTTTGCTATTGAAATCCTTGTTTTTATTCCTATATTGCATATCATTTCTTGTGTAACCCAACTTCCGGGGTATTTAGAACTATCTACTTGTTCAATTTCAGCTTATAATTTTATTGTAATTTTTTCACTTTTTCCCCATTTGAGCATACTTTTTTTTTTTTTGGTCATTTATTTTCATCTCATATATTCTACAAATTCTATCTAGGTCTTTCAATATTTGTATTGAGTAATGACATGAAATATTTACGAACATGTATTATCTATAATTAAGTGTTCATAATGCATGTAGTTTCCCCATTCTACACAATGCCATATCTATACAAGCAAACCAATGCATTTCTAGCGCAAGTCTGTAAATAGTCGCGCGGAGTGCAGTTGTAATCAAAGCTAACTCTTTGGTCTGCCACATAAGCGCTAGTGGTCATATATGTAATATTTTACGGTCATTGTGATGAGGAGACCTTCTATGAAAGGTACTGAGCCCTAATTCACCCCAGGCCAAGTTTTGGACAGAGCCGAGAATCGAACCGACCTGATAATTTTTAGAGTATTATGTGGAAATTGGAAATGAAAATTTATTTCATTGAAATACATATTTTAGGAAGAGTTTAGAACCATTCGGAAACATTTTTGGAGAATTTTGGATGATTTTGGATTATTTGGATTTATAAGTTTTGAGGTGAATGTAAATTTAACCAAGGAAGTGTCTGAGCATAGGAAGCTGGAAATTGTCATAAGCTTCAAGTTAGCACTCCCAAGACCGGTTTTTGTCAGCCAGATCGACACAAAAAAAATTTGCACACGACTTTGTGATAAGAGGCTAGGACAGGTAGAGTTTTGATAATAAACCTGCAGCCAATGAGGATTCAGCACATAATTTGTGTGGGAAACGCTTTTTATTCATATTTGCTTTATTAAGAGAGATTAGCATTCCCAGAGGTCAAGAAGAATATATTACATTGATTATGAAGAAGAGAATTATATAATTTTGGCCCAGAGAAGAGTAATTAACACAATTCTATTATAAGTGGACCGGTTGCGAGGCTAGTTTGTCCGCACGCGCGAACCACGGACACACAGCAGAGACTCTTACTGATACCATCGAGGAGAGCGGACCTGTTGTGCAGCGCTCCGAAAAATTAACATTGAGTATCGACAAGCAGCATATTATGTCAAGAAGCAAGCTAATGAGACAGTGAATAGAGAAGAAGATTGCTATACAATCGACAACATTCAACAGAAGCAAGCAATTTCATTTTCAAAACGAATCTACACATCGCAGCATTATAACTGCAGTATTTGAGAAGCATATTACTTTACATTTTCAACATGCTAAAATCTACGAGTCGAGGGAGATATTCTTATTCTGTACCCTCTAAGATGATTGGAATGATTCACTAAAAATGGTAGGAGGATAATCTACACTATGACACGGGAAGATTCAGAGTGGATTCCGAAGTCCTGAGATCGACGTCACCACCACTGCGATTCCACCATGCAGTTTGCTGAACTTCAAAAGCTACGTTCAAATGTTCATAAAGAACTTGGAGAGATGTTAACTAAGGACTCTCAAAGCTACTATTATGACACGGGGGAGAAGAGAGAAGAAGATGGTAAGCAGTGTTCAATGTTCCTGGTACGAACATCTAGACTTGCAAGTGTCGTGAAGCCGGAAGATTGCTGTCCGCAGAGCACGAGTTCACTGAGGCCAAGTGGGCACCCGTCTAGCAGGCTCGGAGAGATCAGCTGCGAGGCGAGCGGCCGGCCCAGAGCACGTGTGGAATGCGACCGACACGAGCCAACTTCGGAGCGGAATATCGAGGCCATCGTTTGAGGTACTTTCATCGCAGACCGTCAGAAAGGTACAGAATTGGCAGCTCTAAGATCTCAGTAGTTTGTTGTAGTTTCTTGAGGATGAAGCAGGAGATCTATTCATTATGTAGAAATTCTTTCTTATAACTCATGTTATTGTATGTCTATTTAGAAATTGTTAGTTAACTTTTTGCACGTCACCGTGTGTCGTTCAGAGGTGATGTTATTAGCATTTGGAATTTAGATTACCGTTTTGGCAAGGTTTTATTCAGCGTCGTTTTTAATCTTCTCATTGTAACGAAAACTGTTCTATGTTAGGAAAATGCTTCGATCGTAACACATACGTTTTCAAACCATGTTATGCGTTTAGATGGCTATAATACATTATTGCCCACAATAAGATTTATGATGAGGCACTATGATACTGTGAATGACAAGTTTAACATTTATAAACATTCAGTAACAAATTTATAATGTTTTAAACAATAACATTAACCGAATATTATACTAATTGACGAATACATTATTATGTGACGATAAGTAAGTCGTGGATGATTTATGTAACCACTATTATGTCAGCAAAGGATCACTACAGTGACAATTGAAGTCAAGTGAGGCCTATTAATAGCAACAATTGTTTGTTATTATATTGCCAATGCGAAATGAAGATAAGAAGACTTGTATGTCTATGTAAAGTCAGTAACATGTTTAAGTAAGTTGGTAAATGAAGACTTTGCTCATTCTTGTTTTGTAACAGAGAAACGAAAGTATTAATATTGTTTTAACCTTTCAGACGAGCGGACTACAACCATTTCAAAGTTTACACTAAAGTAAACGTGGTATTGTTGTACAATGCAATGGTTTGTCAATAGATTTCATTATGATCAGTTACGTGGAATGTCAAACTAGAGGCATTGTTGTAGACAAATGTATTGTCGAAGGTACCGAGCACGATGATTTTAAAGTTAGAGAAGGAGGAGGTTAGCAGTGTTTCATGAACTGTATACACAGTAGTGTTACATAGTAAGATCACTAATTCTGCTACAGGTTTGTAGACAGGTGGGTTTGTTTTGAAGTATTCCGTGCAGTATTTTACGAGAGTTATTGTGGCAAGAGTAAGGAGAATTTGTGTCGTATTTGGAAGCGCAGGAGACGCTATGAGTATGTGAGTTCACGTTTTGGTAACGAATTGAGTATTGCCATGAGAGCAATTTACTACTATAGAGTGTTAAGCTAGTCCCTGACATTTAAGAGTGATTGTTTATATTGTTTTGTCAGTTAGCGTTAATGCTATAGCCACGTCATCGTCGTATTAAGTTGGTGTAGTTCCGTCTCGATCTTTAATGTCATTATAATTCTTATGTACCGTAATGGATTTGTCTATACAGAACTTTAACTAACTTCATTGTTCGTTAATATAGTTCATTTATTGTGACTTATAACCATAAGCTTATAGAAGCTATCGTTTTGTGAACAAGTGTTTGTCTAGAAGAGAAGTTTGTGACAGGAGAGCTCATTAGATTGACATATCACGTCAATTCTAGTCCAGATTCGAATACCGCGTTATCTTACGCGTGTAATTCAATTTGTTACTAATTGTTAGTTGTATATCCCGTTATTATTTTAGATTTGATCACGTTTGTAAATAACTGTATATTGCAGGGTATTTCAAGATTGTTATTATTATGAATCGAACAGCTGATCGTAGATGAAGCTCACGAGTAACCAGTCGCAGGATGACTAACAAGTTTTACTGAAAATGAAAATCCACAGCCTGCTTCCAGTCTCCGACCGGGTCAGGAATGGAACGAATGAAGCCCCCATCTAGCGGCGAGGATATGAACTGTGCCGGCTGCCGAGGCCTGACGCACTCCTCTAGGGCAATGATTAAATGAATGACAGATGAAATGAAATGATAGTGGAGAGTGTTGCTGGAATGACTTTTTGACAGGGAAAACCGGAGTACCCGGAGAAAAACCTGTCTGCCTCCGTTTTGTCCAGCACAGATCTGTCATGGAGTGACCGGGATTTGAACCACGGACCCAGCGGTGAGAGGCCGGCGTGCTGCCGCCTAAGCCACGGAGGCTTTTAACAAGTTTTACTATTCGATCTTATTCGAAGATTCAGGAAGTAGATATTTCATCTACAAGTGTAATTGTTTGTTTTGCAAGTTTCATGTTTTATTATGGATGACAGAGATATTTCTTGTATATATTTATTTTTGGGAATAAATCCCAGGCACATGTCGTTTGCCTGTTTTGTTTTTATAGAAACTGATCATCTTTTCCCTTCGCAATCGCCGTGCGATAATACTAGCCGTTAGTTACTAGAACTCACTTAGTCTCAACTTCACCGTTCACGTCCGAGATCCGAGATTCTCGTACTACCAAGTTATTTTGGAATTAGATTTGCTAGTAAATGTGTAACTAATTGTTGTGTTATTGTACGTCCGTATGCGTCAGGGGTTTCCTAGTCATTTATCCAGTGGGGATGCGTTGCGTATCTAGCTGGGTCTCAACGTCCCTACAATCCTTACCATCACAGCGGAAATGGGTGATGGCTAATGTGAGATTCGGGCGCATATAGGTCTTTTCATTTGGCTCCCAATGTGTTTGGCCTTGATTGTGTTGAGACGCTAACGTGTTCAACGACAACCATGTGGAAATACAGGTGGATTTTTTGAAATTAGTAAAAATGCCGATCCCAAATTTTGAAAATTGTTTAATTGTATAAACATTGATAAATTTGAGGTGTACTATTGTTTGAGGCATGTTTGTTATACCAGCTGATGATATTTTGGTAATTTAAGTTAAGAGTTATTAAATTCATGTTGTTATATTTAAACTCAGTTAGGGATTGTTAAATGAGGGACGATTAGTTTACTAAACCACGGTTAAGTAGATATTAAGATTTCCGTTTATTATTATTACGAAATTAGGATAATCGAAGCATTTTCTATATAGACAGTATGAATTGGTCACTCTGATATTTCCGTATAGTAGTGTAGAGGATTCCTCCTCATTTCTCAATTGTATTTCATTATGTCTTCGGAAGATATCACCCATATCCGGTCAATCTTAGAAATGATTAGACAAAACCAAACCCAATTAACAGGAGATGTTGATGCCCTCCATAAGGTAGTACATGATAATAGTAAGAAATTAGAAAGGGAGATCAAACAGTCATCTGCCACAGTTAAATCCGAAATGAAAGCGGAATTAGCTGTAGCACAAGTTGCCAATAAAGCCAACGTCACACTAGTACAGGAAGAATGTAGAAAGGCGCAGGAGAAACTACAGGAAGAGAATAGGAAGGCACGTGAAGAGGACAGAGCTATACAAGAAGAGAATAGAAAGGCACGTGAAGAGGACAGAGCTGTCCATGAGGAGATAAGGAAGGCCCAAGAGAAGGCTAGAATAGCCCAGGAAAAGGAACAAGAGGAGGCAAGAAAGGAATGAGAGGAGGCAAAGGAGGTCCAAGAAGAGACGAAAGAATCCCAGGAGCAGATCAAGAAGGCTTTGGAGAAGGCCCAAGAAGAAGGGAGATTAGCCCAAGAACAGAGTAGATTCAGGAAGAATGTAGATTTTCAGTTAAACAAATTAGGAAGGCTCTGGAAGAGACCAAATCTGCTTTCAATGAAGTGAAAGAAGATATGGCCTCTACCAAATCAGAGATGAGAACACTGAGAAAAGACGTAACTAAGAGAGTAGTAGAGGCTAAACTACAGTGTAGCGATAATATTATTCAGCTAGAAGCTAGAATTCAGGAAAGTATACATAAGGCCACCACTGAACAGAGAAACCAAAATGTTAGTATTACTTAATCCCTGAAACAACTTACTGATCAGCATGACAATCTTAATAGTATTGTTAGTAATTTACAAGGTAAATTAGAAGACCAACAGAAATTAATTGCTGAAGGTATCAATGTTGATATTGAAGCTTGTATTGGTAAATCTGTTAACGATATGAAGGAAGATGTAATTAAGTCCAACAAAGAATATATGTGTGAACTGCATGATAGAATTTTAAAGGATGTCAATTGAGTTGAAAATGAAGCGAAAACACTTAATGATAACCTTAAATTAGAGTTATATTAACATGTTTAAGAAACCAGAGTATCGAGCATTACCGAACTTGAAGGAATTGTAAATAGAGCAGATTCCGGTAAAAGTGAGGAGTTAAACACGATTAAAAATGTTGTTGACGAAATAAATGTAGAATTAGCGAAGGTTAAGTCTAGCCAAGATGAGGAACTACTTGAGATCCGGAGTAGAATCAAAGAACTGTCCATCAATGAACCATGTGATCTCGACAAGCTCAGGGAAGAAATAAGGAATAGGATCAAGGAATTATCCATTAATGAACCATGTGATCATGACAGACTTAAGGAAGAGATACATCTTGGAACAAGAAGAGATTTAGCGGAATTTTATCGGAGAGATGAAAGGCTTAAAGAGGAGCTAGGAAGACTTGAAGCATACCAGGAAAGAATCGAAGAGGATAGGGAAAGCGTACTAAGTCATACGCATGATAGACCACATCACTCTCAGGACACTGAACGTATTCACAGAGAATACAGAGGTTCAGATTGGTTGTATAACCAGGGAGGTCCCCAAACTAATAAGAGCGTAATTGTACTGAAGAACATATACGATAAACCGTCTCGCTTTAGCGGTGCAGGCAATTTTACTGCCGTAGAGTTCTTAAGAAGTATGCGTTGTTACTTGGATGGCAACAGGATACCACGTGATAGGGAGATGAGAGTGGTAGATACATTTTTGGAATCTGAAGCACTGATTTGGCACCGCGCATTCCGTTACACAATTGCGAACTTCGAACAGTTTGCAGATGCCTTGTAGAGGAGATTTTGGTCGAAGGAACTCCAGCAAGATATCAGAGCCGAGATCTATTCGAAGAGGTACGCGCATTCAACCCCTACGAGGTATGCCACCTTGTTTACAACGCAGCTCGCCATGCTCCAATATTTTAATCCTCCTTTAGCAGAAAGCGAATTGATCCATGCGATATCCCGACAGCTTCCCAATGACGTCAGAAGACATCTGATAGCAGCGAAGGTCGAAACGCTAGAAGATATGGCGGAAACACTGCGCAAACTAGATCATACGAGTTCTACACCCAATATTGCATCGCACAATAATACCAGACCGAGGCACGGACACAGAGACGTTCACACTGTGTTAGTCGATCAAACTCAACAAACGGACGACAACAGGAGTAGGCCAGGTCCCACTAAAAACATCGACTTTGGGAGAAATCGCTACGAACCACCGTATCGCCGTGGA
Organism: Meconema thalassinum; assembly: GCA_946902985.2. Taxonomy (NCBI): domain Eukaryota; kingdom Metazoa; phylum Arthropoda; class Insecta; order Orthoptera; family Tettigoniidae; genus Meconema; species Meconema thalassinum. The sequence continues at coordinate 226,283,254 of OX336398.1, forward strand.
AGAGAAGGACGACCGTATCAGACAAGATACTGGAACGAAGGTCAACGTAGAACGGGTTTCCATCGTAGTAGCGACCGCAAAAGGAACAGTTATTACGACAGTAATAACAGAGGTTCAGGAGGAAGTTACCGCAGATATCGTAACTGGAATGATGATATTTATAAGCAGAGACAACAACAACAACAACCTAGGCAGCAGCAGCAACAAAAACAACAGAATAGAGGCTGGCGCAACAACGATAACGTTAGGCGTTATTATCACGAAAGAGATAGAGAAAGCCGAGAGTACAGGGATGGCCTGAGAGATAATGGAAATAGGAATAACCAAAGGAACGAGGAAGTCAAACCCCAACCAACAACATCAGGTTTACGGCAACAGCAAAACCTGAAATGAAAAGACCTATATGCGCCTGAATCTCACATTAGCCATCACCCATATCCGCTGAGATGGTAAGGATTGTAGGGAATTTGACACCCAGCTAGATACGTCAACGCATCCCTACTGGATAAATGACTAGGAAACCCTTGACGCATGCGGACGTACAATAACACTACAATTAGTTACACATTTACTAGCAAATCTAATTCCAAAATAACTTGGTAGTACGAGAATCTCGGATCTCGGACGTGAACGGTGAAGTTGAGACTAAGTGAGTTCTAGTAACTAACTGCTAGTATTATCGCACGGCGACTGCGGAGTGAAAAGATGATCAGTTTCTATAAAAACAAAACAGGAAAACGACGTGTGCCTGGGATTTATTCCCAAAAATAAATATATACAAGAAATATTCATGTCATCCATAATAAAACATGAAACTTGCAAAACAAACAATTACACTTGTAGATGAAATATCTACTTCCTAAATCTTCGAATAAGATCGAATAGTAAAACTTGTTAGTCATCCTGTGACTGGTTAATCGTGAGCTTGATCTACGATCAGCTGTTCGACTCATAATAATAACAATCTTGAAATACCCTTCGATATACAGCTATTTACAATCGTGAGCAAATCTAAAATAATAACGGGATACACAACTAACAATTAGTAACAAATTGAATTACACGCGTAAGATAACGCGGTATTCGAATCTGGACTAGAATTGACGTGATATGTCAATCTAATGAGCTCTCCTGTCACAAACTTCTCTTCTAGACAAACACATGTTCACAAAACGATAGCTTCTATAAGCTTATGGTTATAAGTCACAATAAATGAACTATATTAACGAACAATGAAGTTAGTTAAAGTTCTGTATTGACAAATCCATTACGGTACATAAGAATAATAATGACATTAAAGATCGAGACGGAACTACACCAACTTAATACGACGATGACGTGGCTATAGCATTAACGCTAACTGACAAACAATACAAACAAACACTCTTAAATGTCAGGGACTTTCTTAATACTCTATAGTAGTAGATTGCTCTCATGACAATACTCAATTCGTTACCAAAACGTGAACTTCACATACTCATAGAGTCTCCTGCGCTTCCAAATGCGACACAAATTCTCCTTACTCTTGCTACAATAACTCTCGTAAAACACTGCACGGAATACTTCAAAACAAACCTATCTGTCTACAAACCTGTAGCAGAATTAGTGATCTTACTATGTAACACTACTGTGTATACAGTTCATGAAACACTGCTAACCTCCTCCTTCTCTAACTTTAAAATCATCGTGCTCGTTACCTTCGACAATACATTTGTCTACAACAATGCCTCTAGTTTGATATTCCACGTAACTGATCATAATGCAATCTATTGATAAACCATTGCATTGTACAACAATACCACGTTTACTTTAGTGTAAACTTTGAAATGGTTGTAGTCCGCTCGTCTGAAAGGTTAAAACAATATTAATACTTTCGTTTCTCTGTTACAAAACAAGAATGAGCAAAGTCTTCATTTACCAACTTGCTTAAACATGTTACTGACTTTACATAGACATACAAGTCTTCTTATCTTCATTTCGCATTGGCAATATAATAACAAACAATTGTTGCTATTAATAGGCCTCACCCGACTTCAATTGTCACTGTAGTGATCCTTTGTTGACATAATAGTGGTTACATAAATCATCCACGACTTACTTATCGTCACATAATAATGTATTCGTCAATTATTATAATATTCGGTTAATGTTATTGTTTATAACATTTTAAATTTGTTACTGAATGTTTATACATGTTAAACTTGTCATTCACAGTATCATAGTGCCTCGTCATAAATCGTATTGTGAGCAATAATGTATTATAGCGATCTAAACGCATAACATGGTTTGAAAACGTATGTGTTACGATCGAAGCATTTTCCTAACATAGAACAGTTTTCGTTAAAATGAGAAGATTAAAAACGACGCTGAATAAAACCTTACCAAAACGGTAATCTAAATTCCAAATGCTAATATAATCACGTCCGAACGACACACGGTGACGTGCAAAAAGTTAACTAACAATTTCTAAATAGAGATACAGTACAATAACATGAGTTATAAGAAAGAATTTCTACATAATGAATAGGTCCCCTGCCTTATCCTCAAGAAACTACAACAAACTACTGAGATCTTAGAGCTGTAAATTCTGTACTTTTCTGACGGTCTGCAATAAAAATACCTCGAACGATGGCCTCGATATTCCGCTCCAAATTTGGCGCGTGTCGGTCACATTCCACACGTGCTCTGGGCCGGTCGCTCGCCTCGCAGCTGATCTCCCCGAGCCTGCTTGACGGGTGCCTACCTGGGCTCAGTAAACTCGTGCTCTGCGGACAGCATCTTCTGGCTTCACGACACTTGCAAATCTAGATGCTCGTACCAGGAACATTGAACACTGGTTACCATCTTCTTCTCTCTTCTCCCCCGCGTCATAATAGTAGTTTTGAGAGTCCGTAGTTAACATATCTCCAAGTTCTTTTTGGACATTTGAACTTAGCTTTTGAAGTTCAGCTAACTGAATGGTGGAATCGCAGTGGTGGTGACGTCGATCTCAGGACTTCGGAATCCACTCTGAATCTTCCCGTGTCATAGTGTAGATTATCCTCCTACCATTTTTAGTGAATCATTCCAATCATCTTAGAGGGTACAGAATAAGAATATCTCCCTCGACTCGTAGATTTTAGCATGGTGAAAATGTTAAGTAATATGCTTCTCAAATACTGCAGTTATAATGCTGCGATGTGTAGATTCGTTTTAAAAACGAAATTGCTTGCTTCTGTTGAATGTTGTCGATTGTATAGCAATCTTCTTCTCTATTCGCTGTTTCATTAGCTTGCTTCTTGATATAATATGCTGCTTGTCGATACTCAATGTTAATTTTGCGGAGCGCTGCACAACAGGTCCGCTCTCCTCGATGGTATCAGCAAGAGTCTCTGCTGTGTGTCCGTGGTTCGCGCGTGCGGACAAACTAGCCTCGCAGCCGGTCCACTTATAATAGAATTGTGTTAATTACTCTTCTCTGGGCCAAAATTATATAATTCTCTTCTTCATAATCAATGTAATATATTCTTCTTGACCTCTGGGAATGCTAATCTCTCTTCATAAAGCAAATATGATTAAATAGCGTTTCCCACACAAATTAAGTGCTGAATCCTCATTGGCTGCAGGTTTATTATCAAAACTCTACCTGTCCTAGCCTCTTATCACAAGGTCGTGTGCATAATTTTTTTGTGTCGATCTGGCTGACAAAATCCGGTCTTGGGAGTGTTAACTTGAAGCTTATGACAATTTCCTGCTTCCTCTGCTCAGACACTTCCTTGGTTAAATTTACATTCACCTCAAAACTTATAAATCCAAATAATCCAAAATCATCCTAAGTTCTCCAAAAATGTTTCTAAATGGTTCCAAACTCTTCCTAAAATATTTATTTCAATGAAATAAATTTTCATTTCCAATTTCCACATAATACTCGAAAAATTGTCAGGTCGGTTCGATGGTCGGCTCTGTCCGAAACTTGGGCTGGGGTGAATTAAGGCTCAATACTGAACAGTATTTACCAAAATCGAGTATAATTTGTTTTTAGCCTATTTTCAATTTTGAAATAAATAGGCTTATGAGAACACCTTTTGTCCTTGCGTGTGTGCGTGTGTGTGTGTCCCCTAATAACCTCTAAACAACTGGAGCGATTTCAGTGAAACTCGGCAAGTTCATAGCACTATACCGGACGACCCCGACCGTGCCCTTCAAATTTTGTTACGTCTCACCAATCCAACATGGCGGCTGTGCGAAATAGTTCACCAATCTCCGAAATTAATCCCGATATCACCCTGGAATCCTTTACGGTAATAAAGGGAACTACTAGAAGTTCACCTATGTGACTTTTGAAAAACTGGTAACTACAAATCCAACATGGCAGCCAAGCGAATTTGCGACTCTTAAATAGACTTTCTCGCGATTTAACCAACCAAACGCAGTAAAACTTGGTACAGTACCGGTATATGTTTATACACACTGTAATGCACCGACATCTAACTTGGGTCAATTGTTTACATAACCACAAGATGGCGGATGTGCGAAATATTTCACCGGAATTCTATAACTATTAGCGGTATCACCCTGAAATTTTGTACAGAGATAAAGGGCACTACTGGAAGTTCATATATAAGACTTTCAAAAACCGGTTAACTACAAAACAAACATGGTGGCCAAGCGAATTTGAAAATTTTAAATATAACTTTCTCGCGATTTAATGTTCCAACCACAATGAAATCTGGTACAGGAAATGTTTATACACATTGTAATACACTGGTATCTAATTTAGTTCAATTGTTTACATAACCTCAAGATGGCGGCTTTGCGAATTTTAAAATTAAGTTTTTATTTCTTGTGTCGTAATCAGGCGATCGATGTGAACGTTTGAATAATGAACCTACGCAATAATTTTCCTTTAATGGTACATGCCTCTATGGTCTATACATTTAACAATCCAATATGGCGACCATCCGAAATATTTAGACGGCTCTGAATATCTACGAATCTATTATAGCAATCAAACTGATTTTTTAATGTTCATTGGGGCTATAAACTTAAGTTCACCTATAGGACTTTAAATAACCTGGTGATCACAAATCTAACATGGCAGCGACGCGAAGTTTAAATATTCACATGGATGTTTCTCGCAATTTAACCATCCGAGTGCAGTGAAACTTGGTACAGTAAATCCTTATATGAATGCTAATCCACTGGCATCTAATTTATTTCAATTGTTTCCATAACCACAAGATGGCAGCTGGGCGAAATTTTAAAATCTCCTTGTTACTTCTCGTGTCCTAATCATGCGATTGAAGTTTGAATGCTACATGTACACAATAATCTTCATGTAACAGTACACAACTCTAGGACCTACATATATAAAATCCAACATGGCGACCATCAGAAATATTTAGTCGGTTCTCAATATCTACGAATCTATTACAGCATTCAAACTGAAATTTTGTATGTAGACTAGCTGACCCGGCAGACGTTGTCCTGCCAATCAAAGAAAGTGTTGTAACTTTGTTTCTTGAAGTGCTTTTGGATACACAATATTTTTTCAATTTCTGTTTACTGCCTCTGAACTATCGTGAAATGAATTAACTAATCTAGAAACATTCGTGAGAGCGTGCACAACAACTCTCCAAAGTTTCATCGCAATCGGATAAATGGCATATATCGCATACGGGATTTTGTTTAAACGATTCGAGCGTAGTCACTCATTTGTTGAATCTACTCGTGCTCTACCAACTGTGAAATGGATTTACTAAGTTAGAAAGCTTCACGTAATTGTACACAACAACTCATCAAAGTTTCATTGCAATCGATGAATAGTATATGAACGCATACGGGATTTTGTTGGAACGCTTCGCGCGTCGTCACTCATTTGTTACATCTACTCGTGCGCTACCAATATTGTAAAATGGATTTACCAAGTTGTACACCTTCCCTGGCGTGTACACAACAACTCATCAATATTACGTCGGAATCGGATGATGACATATGAACGCATACGGGATTTTCTTTAAACGATTCGCATGCCATCACTCATTTGTTGAATCTATTCATGCGCTACTTATTAAAAACTGGATTTACTAAGCCAGAAACCTTTTCTGGAGTGTACACAACAATTCACCAATATTTCATCGCAATCGGATAAATGGTATATGAACACCTGCAGGACTTTGTTGAAATGATTCTCGCGCCATCGCACATTTGTTGAATCTACTCGTGCGCTACCTATTGTAAAATGAATTTACTAAGCCAGAAACATTTACTGAAGTGTACACAACAATTCACCAAAGCTTCATTGCAATCGGGTAAATGGTATATGGACGCATACGGTACTTTTTTAAAATTATTCGCGTGTGTCACTCATTTGTTGAATCTACTCGTGCGCTACCTATTGTAAAATGGATTTATTAAGCCAGAAACCTTCCGTAGGGTGTATTCAACATCTCACCCAAGTTTCACCGTAATCGGACGAATGGCATTTGAACGCATAGGGGACCTTATTGAGACGCTTCGCGCGTCGTCGCTCATTTGTTGAATGTACTCGTGCGCAACCTCCTGTGAAATGGATTTACTAAGTTAGAAACCCTCACGTAAGTGTACACAATATCTCACCATAGTTTCATTGCAATCGGATGAATGGTATTTGAACGCATGCGGGACCTTGTTGAAACGCTTCGCACGTCGTCGCTCATTTGTTGAATCTACTCGTGCGCAACCTCCTGTGAAATGGATTTACTAAGTTAGAAACTTTCAGGTAAGTGTACACAACAACTCATCAAAGTTTCATCTCAATCGATGAATGGTATATTAACTTATACGGGATTTTGTTGAAACGCTTCGCGCGTCGTCGCTCATTTGTTGAATCTAGTCGTGCGCTATCTATTGTAAAATAATTTACTAAGCCAAACACCTTCCCTGGAGTACACTCAACATCTCACCCAAGTTTCATCGCAATGGGATGAACGGTATATGAACGCATACGTGACTTTGAAACGCTCCAACGTGCAGAGACAAACAGTAGAATTCTACATCACTGCCACCTTTGGTATAAAACACAACTTTCCGCCACGGGCGGAGTGTATGTTATGGCGGTAGTTGCACAGGTTGCGACCAGGTGGCTCTAACGTGCAGAGACAAACCGTCCAAAGACATCAGCTTTCACCAAGGCCAAGGCTAGTGGTTTCCAAGACGACTGTTTTTGACTGTATATTTTGGTTCTAAAATTATGTGTAAATTGTGTTCATTCCAACCGGGTCAGATTGTGAATCTAAACCATACATGGACCCACCCTAATGTACATACCAAATTTCATCAAAATCGGTCCAGTCGTTTAGGAGGAGTTCAGTGACATACACACGTGTCGAAGAATTATATATATAAAGATAGAGGCAATTAACATAAGTAGGATATATGGAATTAGGCTGTATAGTTCTTCACCGAACTACTTGTTTATTCGTAGTTCCCAACTGTGGAGTACGTGCGAGTTTATTAGCACTCTCTTTTCCCCTTCCCAATATCTCTTCATCCTCTTACTATGTTCCCTTCTACGCTGTTCAGTACATCCTGTATTTTGTCGGGTGGGCTTCTCAGAAAATTTGTGTTTGTGAATTAAAGTTCTGAATTTTGTTCTGTCTTGAACGGTTTCTTCATGACAGTCAATTTCATTTATGTCTTCACTGATTTCTTTTGGTCAGTTGTTTTAATTGTTCATTGATAAGGCTAGGTTGAAAACTTTCTTTGTGAGCCTGTTATCCATTCTATATAGGTGACCGTAAAGCTGTGACCAACGTTTCCTTATGGTATCTGGGAATTTTCTGTAACTTGATATACAGGGTCATCGAAAAATAATGCAAACATTAAAAAAAAAATGATAGCACCGAAACCCTTTATGTTAAACGTGTAATTCTTTCACTGCACGCCAGCTGGTTAAAGTAAATTTTGTTTTGGAGGGGACGTGACCTTGCTATGCGCACACTAGATGCGCAGTAGCCAAGGTCGGCCGGGGACGCACGCGCCAATGACTGCACCGCTCGACAAACTGCACCTCACTACAAAGCTGCCATTCGATGGTTTAATCAGTTTATAGAAACAGGGACTGTAGAGAAAAAATCTAGGCCAGGCCGACCACCAACATCCGCATTGAACGCACGCTTTCCCAAAGGCTGGATTGGTACTGTACCCTCATTCTCATGACTGGAATGCCTTTATGGGAAGGTAATATGTAATTACTTGTGAACATGAAGGGAGAGTCAGGATCATATGTTTCGAGACCCACAAGTTGACTTTGGATAGCGATCACGACGAGAGAAGCGGGGCGCATGCGTTGCAAGTACTGTTGTCACAGCTGATTGGTTAGGGGTATTGATTATTTTATCGACTAGCAACAAGAGATAAATTATGCCCTTTGGATGGGAATTCAAGTGTTTTATACGTTCTGGCGTATTTTAACATGTCTGTAATTATAGCAGGTGTTGGATTATTAACTACTTTCAAATAATTGAAATCTTAGGAATACGGAAATAAGATATTTGCATCTTTTCATTTCGAGTTGTGAGCACTCGTGGCGCGACGGTAGGTGACCTCGCAGTCACGACCTGGCTTGAACAACGGAGAGAGTAGATTGGATTATACCACGCACGATTACACATGTATCGAGTTATACCGGTGACCAGCGGGGAAATGTCACGTGAACCGTGAGTGAAAGTTCGTCTTGAGTATTGTACTACTATTGTACAGCAGGGAGTTTCCATAGTACCGAAAAGGAATCCAGTTTCAGTACCAATTAGGCCATTGCGATTGAAATGAAAATGCAGCTTGTCTTGCTAGATATCTGTTCATTATAGGCCAGCCGTATAGTGTTCGTGAAAGGTGGATATTTGCTTTTACAAGCATACAATCATAATTTTCATTCAGTAGACATTCTTCGCATTGGAACTGGCCGTATCGATACACTCACTTCGTGTGTGTTGTCAGAACAATTAGCACCTCCATTTGAGAAGCTTTCCTCAATACGAGTGCTTGGATTTTGAATATACTTCATATATATAGGGCCTAACTCATATGTCTGTGATCTTACAATTATGTTGAGCAATTTTATGTCGAGAGGAAAGGCTGCTATTTGCTTTAGTAACTTAACCATGGGCGGTTAGGCGATATAGACATGAGTGTCACTGTACGAGTGAAGTCACGTTCATTTTGATGCAACAGGTCTTGCGGCCCGTGCTGGTGAGTGCGAACACAGCTGTTGTATTGCAATACAGTGTGTTTCGAAATGACCCGATAGCGCGAGGCCAGTTAACTTTGGTGTTCGAGCCGTTATAGACATTACTGCGTGCTGCGGTTGGTAGGACGTTATCCGAAGATGAAAGGAACTGTCGTTGGTATTAGAGTGGAACATTCAGTCAGGATGGGAGATGTCTGGAGATCCAGGGTTCGTTTCTCGCTTTCCTGGACAGTGAAGACCTCTATTGCTAGCATGGAGGGAACAGTCATAAAGGACATGACTGTGTTCTTTCGAGATCTACAAGAATCATCTAAGGTACAGATATAACCATCTTCAATCGTAGCTAAGTATGTTTATTCTAACGCTGTCACCCTGCCACATTTTTTTATGGGAGTTTTCGTAGAATGTCTAAGAATGTAGTTTAGGTTTGATCCTAGTGTCAAGACTGATTCTACTCTGGACAGGGGTTTGATTCTACTAAAAGGATGCACCCATTGTAATTAAATGTCTTATAGTTTAATTTTCTTTTGATTACTGTAAATTCAAGTTCATTTTATGGGGAATTTATTTAATGCAGAGAAGAGGAACTTTAGGCCACTCAAGATTCATCATTTTTCGTGTTTGATTTATATTGTAAAAAACACTACTTTTATGCCTTCATATGACATTACTCGAGTTTGGGTAGACTCAATTTGGAGTTTCTACTACAGTGAGTCTATTAAGAAGACTGTTATACACTCGAAAGTGAAATTTCAGTATTCAGGTTGATTTTCGAATACTGCAGTAAGCTTTATGAAACAGGTTCAGTGAAGAAAGCGGATTCGTTTTGATTTGCTAGGAATTTATTCCGAATTTTGACTTGATCCAGGTACTTTCTACCGTAATTTTTTTTGAGATTTTACATTACGTTTGCTTTAATAGATTCGATCAAGATCCATTATTGATGGACTAGACAGATGTTTTAAACACAGTTTGAAGACATTTGAATACATTCACCCTATGTTATTAACGCGAATCCCAGACTAGATTTATGTGGCTGCAGATATATCGCCAAAGCTGCAATTGTTATTTAACACTTATTGAAAGCTATGCATATTGATCGTGAATAATAATAATAACATAAGAGCAAATGAAATAATAATTTAACAGTGATTAATTGAACTGTAAAGAAACTTGTATAATTTTAGCAACAATATTTCATTGTGAATGTGATATGTTAACCAAGCCGAATTCTTTGTTCACCAAGAGAGATAATTAATTGAAGCGCTAAAGGTATAGTAGTTTATTCTCGAGTCAGAAAACATCAAATAAACACAGATACAAATACTATGACTGCAAACATTATATAATATTTGACCAAAACTTGGCCACTTCCACTGCATTCTGTGAGGCTTCATAAAGTTCATCTTCTGTGCAGGAGGTTGGGCACAGTCTACACTGAAGCATATTTTTCACAGTCTGATCTTCTCCACAGTCACATTGTATGTCATCTTCCTTAATGTAGCCCCACTTTGCAAGATTGATCTCAGATCTGCCCACTCCTGATCTTAATCTATTCAAGGATTTCCATGTTACCCAATCTTGATCATGACCAGGAGGTAAAGTTTCGGCTATACTTTTCCAGTCCAGAAGAGGAGATTTCTTAGCTTTCCATAATTCTAGCCTGGCTTTTTCACATGTAGTCTTCAATTCTTTGTATGTTCTTAGGAAACTCTTCCTAGACTTCAGCCTCAGAGCATGTAGTTCCTGTCCATACAGAGGATGGGTTGCTTCCTGGACAACTTTCTTCCTTTCCTTGTTTGCGGCTACTTCTCGTCGAATAGAGGGTGGTGCTATTCCTGCAAGCTGGTAGAGACATTCTGTTGGTGTTGATCTTAAGCATCCAGTTATAGTTCTACACGTTTCATTGAGAGCTACGTCTACCTGTTTAGCATGAGTTGAGTTATACCAAACCGGGCAGGCGTACTCTGCAGCGGAATAACACAATGCCATTGCAGATGTTCGAATAGTGTCAGGTTGGCTACCCCATTTTGATCCGGCCAGTTTCCTCAGAAGATTATTCCTGGTGTGAACTTTTGACTTGGTGTTCAAACAGTGTTTCTTGTAGATAAGAGCTCTGTTCAGTGTCACTCCTAGAAATTTTGGGGTGTAACAGTGTTCCAGTTCAACTCCTGACCATATTACCTTCAGTTTACGAAAGGCTTCCCTGTTTCTCTAGTGAATGGCACATACTTGTGTCTTGGAGGGATTTGGTTTCAGTTGATTTACGATATAATATTTGGACAGATCCTTAAGGGCACTCGTGGGGATTTTCTCCACCGATTCAAAATCCTTCCACTGTGTAGCAAGAGCGAGATCGTCAGCGTACAAGAAACTCCTGGTGTTGGGAGCTATCGGCTGGTCATTTGTATACACGTTGAACAGAAATGGAGCGAGAACACTTCCTTGGGGTAGGCCATTCTTCTGTAGTCTCCAACGGCTGCGTTGCCCCTGGAAGTCCACAAAATATCTCCGATTCTGCAGGAGAATAGCAATGAACCTGGTTAGGCTGGAGTTCTTAGTCCGCGTGTAGACCTTAGCAAATAGAAGCTGATGATTAACAGTGTCGTAGGCTGCCGATAAATCGACAAATGCCGCTCCAGTTACCTTAGCTGCTTCGAAACCATCCTCTATGAATTGCGTAAGGTTCAGCAACTGCCCAGTACAGCTTTTGCCGGGACGAAATCCAGCTTGTTCAGGTATGAGTAGAGGATCAATTGCCGGTAAAAGGCGATTCAAAATCATTCGTTCTAGTAGTTTGTAGAGGTGACACAGTAGTGCAACTGGTCTGAAGTCTTTGGACTGTCCCCTTCTTTGCCAGGTTTCAACAAAGCTATCACACGGCTCTTCCGCCATATCTTTGGAATTTGATAATTCTTCATGCAGTTATTGAAGAGCTGGAGTATCCAATCCTTGGTTTTTAAGCCGAAATGCTTAATTTGTTCTGTCCGAATGTCATCCAAGCCGGCTGATTTTCCATTTTTAGTCTGTTTGATAGCCTTCTCCAGTTTTACCATAGTGAATAGTATTGTAAGATCGTTACTTTCCTCTTGAAATCCTCTTTGATATCTGGGCACGTTGTGCTTATAGATGGGCTTCCCGTTCATCAACAGCTGATGAGCTATTTGGTTGGCAGTGATGTTGTAATGTACAGAGGTCTTTGTCGGATCATTGCTTAAACGCCTTAAAAGTCTCCAAGCCTTATGGCTGTCTCTTCTCAGATCCAGGTCTTCTACAGTTCTAACCCAATTATCCCGTTTTGTTTCTCTAATGGCGGAGATGAGTCTGTTCCCAGCTTCTACTGTTGATTCGCCGAAAGGGTTTTCTTCAAATTCCTTCCTGTATTCTGTTAGTAGGTTAACTTCATCTGATGTGAGACCAGGGATGAATGAAGTCTGGCAGCCGCGAGGTATAGACCTTCTGGAGCACTTCTTTACAGTTGTGGTGAAGATGTCGTAGGATGCTGGTGTAGGTTCTATATAAGACACTTCGTTGTCCAACATATCTGCAAATTTTGACCAGTCAGCTTTCTTGAAGATGTACCTCCTGCGGAAAGGTATTTTCTGAGGTCTGACGGCAGCAAATATTTGACACATTATTGGCCGATGCTGTGTATTAGGTATTGGAGAGCAGACAGATTTTACACAAAGTTCGCTGATTTTATTACTACTGAAAATGAGGTCAGGGTTGTAACCTCGTTTCCATCTACCACTAATGAATGATGCAGGCTGTTTTCCTTCATGGATCAGGGTAAAGTGATTCATTTCTGCCCATTCTTGCACTGCTATTCCATTCTCATCTTCATGATCGTAAACCCATGCGCAGCTTTAGCTGTTAAAATCGCCAATCAAAATCCGTGTACTTTTATTTTGGAAATTGGATGGTTTGGTGATGATGAAATCAGCGCCGGGTGTTTTATAAAGAGATGAAATCGTACATTTGTCTGTGTCTAGGGTAAGAACTTCAATGATTTTTTCCTCCGTGAGTGCCGTGGAGAGGACTTGAACATTTGGATGGACAAATATGGCACTTCCATACTTATCATGAGGTCTTTCTATTGCAAGGACCATTCCCTTTACTTTTGGTCTGTGCATATTATGGCTTCTATGTGTCTCCTGTATGCATAGCACATGGCATCCATGCTGGATACAAAGGTTTTGCAGTAGTTCTTCTTTGGCGGGAGATATGCCCTCTATATTTGCAGAGATAATTGTTAACTGTGGCCCTGAAAAGGACTCGGTTGATGTTTCTTGTGTGAAAGGATCAGCCGTCAGAGAATGTTGATTAATTCTCTGCCGTTGCCCAGGGTACGCCCGATTGCTTTTCTTATCATTCATCATCATCAACGCAATCTTCGGGGAGGCTCCTTTCGTGTACCCCGGTATAGTAGTAGTGTCAGATAATATAAATGATATGAATGCTTAGTGTAGCATGATATTTAATGGCAAAGCCATGTAAAGGCTAATGTCCTTGATTATTAAAAGGGTATTCAATGGAATATTCCAAGTTGTAGTATGAAAAGTAATCCACTCAGATATATTGTGAAATTAGGTCAGTTTATTTCAGTATCAGTTCATGTAAATAATCTGTTATGGAAATCATGCATTTTAGGCATGTTGAATTAAACCTGCCTGGTAAAATTTTCGACCATTTGTATCAATGCAATGCTTAACAGGCGTCATAACAATCACTAATTCCGGTCTGGTGAGGACAGTTCATTTAAAGGGATGTAAAATTAAATTAAAGAAGTTAATTTTTGACTTAGCTTTATCGCTCGGTCAGAAGAGATAAATAAAATCAGAAGAACACAGTAAACACAAATATAATAAACCACATGGAAGATGTCACTTCTGAATCCTATAAAAAGAAACACTAAGAAGGTGTTACAAAATGACTGTACATCAGTATTATAGCTTTAACTTTTTTTTTCAGGGTGTAAATTGATGTATGTCTTGTAATTATGAAAATTTCCAGGGTTTCTATTTAAATGTTTCAATTGTTGTCAACATTTCTGTTGAACCATGTAAATGATTTGTGTTCACTCATACTTGGGCAAAATGCAGTCAATAACATTGATGAATGTGGGGGCTGGCATTTTTCTCCCATGGTCATGAAACTTCGGATGGAAGTTGGGCACTCTGCCTTGAATTATAATATAGTGACTTACACTATATTTTCCTTTCCTGAATTAATTTTGTTTTTGATCAATTTAAAATCTTCGAAGTGTGGTACATTATAGAAACGATAAGAGAACACGTTAAGAAGGCTGGCGGTGGGTATTTCAGTGGTTTTTCCACACACAAGAGATTGCGTTCATCGTTATTCTTGTGCTTTTGAGCTTTCTTTTGTCGTTCACCATGGTTTTTCTTAACGTAGTCTCAGTTAGGAATTCCTGTACCCCATTTCCTCGCCTTATGTTGGGTAGAATCTGGCAAATTTTCTAGCCGGAGTTTGCAGGCTCTACGATCCAGGTGTCGTCGTGGGATTCCAACATGCTGATGGTAGGTATTTCGGGTACAGCGAATATGGCTTCCAACGTTCAGGGGCGAGAATTTACTGGAGTACCATTAAATTCCATGGTTTTTTGAGACCAATGTTTGGAAGAGATATAACTGGAATACCAGAGAGAGAGCAATAGCTTATGGGGACTTAGACAGAGATGTCATACTCCATGATGGTTCTATAGGCCGGTTGAATGACGCCATTTCATGCTAGTGTCTGACATTGCTGTCAAACACGTGGAAGGCGTCAAGAACGGGTATACTCTGACGCCATTACATCGATCATTGCGAATTCTTTGAATGAACGTCAGAAAGTAATGGTGTACTGACATTTTTAGCACAATATGTCGGAATTCACTTGTGAACAAAGCGTATATGAGAACACTCAATTTGCATGGCATACATGTAGATACGCAACCATTAATAGATTTTCTTTTTGTTAATAGTGGTGCTACACTAGTTTGTAATAAAAATTCGATTAGAACATGAACAGTGAAATGAATACTACGGAATCTTTACTGAAGTGTTTGGTCGACTGGGGCATTTGATGTAGTTCACGTTTGAGCTGCATACACAGAGCTTGGTGTAGTTAAATCCGGCTGATGAGCATTTTTGAACTCATCGTAATTTAGGAAGGTTTTTATTCATTTAAATTATGGTCACATTAGGATCTTTAATATTATTATCGTCGATATAAAGCATCACAGTTTTAGGAGTGGAAAATTTCATATTTATAGCTGATTTTATTATTAGTTATGTTCAAGTTATCCTAGTTATAAGGTAATGCAATACATTAAATAAATTCCCATGTGGCAGTGGATTTCATTGGAATGTTCGTGCTTTGCTTAGTTATAGTGATACTCATGTTGTTTGTCTTTAGTGAATTATATTAATTATACCATGTCGGGAGAAGAGGAGGTAGTGGACCTTAAGTCGTTATACAGTATGCTACAAAATAAAATCGATGCCATACATGATCATTGGACAAATACAAGTAAAAGTCTTATACAAGATGTAGTTGCCGAGAGTCTCAGGCAAGATATTACGGGCATCCAAGGCACATTAAAGGAACTACAAAGTAGTTCTAAAAGAGTAGAAACCAAAGTGAATAGGGTAGATGAAACAGTAGATGAGGTCCAAGTGGACGTAAAACAAGCCCATACAGTCATTCATAAAGTACAAACGGAATTAGGCGTAGTTCAAACTGGACAAATGAAGCTAGAATTATGCGGCAATAAACTTCAATCCACAGTTGATGAGCTTCAATTGAAAATAGGTAAAGTTGAATCTAGTCAAGATAATCATCAACGAGAACTAAGTAAAATTAAAACTAGCCAGGATAGCATTAAATTCAGTCAGGATTGTGTTAAACTTAGCCAGGATAATCTTGAAACAGAATTAAGTAAAATTAAAACTAGCCAGGATTGTGTTAAACTTAGCCAGGATAATCTTGAAACAGAACTAAGTAAAATTAAAACTAGCCAGGATTGTGTTAAACTTAGCCAGGATAATCTTGAAACAGAACTAGGTAAAATTAAAACTAGCCTAGATAAAACAGAAACAAAGTTACTTAAAATTGAATCAACACAAAGCCTGATGCAATCTACACAGTCAAATATACAAACCAAGATAGACATAGTAGATGCCAGTCAGAAATTGTTACAGGTCCAGTTGAATGAAGCTGAACAATCCAATAAAGATTTTCAATTAGAAATGCGATTAGAATTATCCAATAATAAGAGGGAATATAAAAATAATATTGAAGCACTTCAATTACAATTGTCAAATGACACAATTCACACCCAAGCATCTTTAGAAAACTTAAAAGAAGAGTTATTGTTGTTGCAAACAAAGTTAGGGACCACAATAAACTTATTAAAGACGACTTTGATGTCGATATAAAGGGAATCATAAACGAGAATGTAGTCACTTTAAGGCAAGAGATGACTAAAATAAATGAAGACTACTTTAAAGACTTCAAATTAGAGGTCAATAAGAACATTGTAGAAGGTGAAATTAGATCCAGCAAGGAAATCACAGATGTAAGGGAGGACCTGATAAAAAGGTTGAATGTTATTCAGTCCAATCAAACTACAAACCATGGTAGCACGGAGGATAGAATTCAAACTTTAGCGGTAAAAGTTGATCAAGGCAAAACGGAATTAATTGAATTGCGTGAGAAAAAGACTTCGGAAATCAACCAAATCAGAGATCAACTTGAGAGTTTAACAATTGGGGACGGTATAGATCTGGAGAAGTTAAGGGATAAATTAAGGGTAAATTGGATCGCAGATTTCCAAACCACGATTAAGGAGATTAATCTCACTTCACATGAAAGGGAAGGAGGTGATAAATATCCAACTCCTATGGCAAATAGTAGTCCACAGTATCAAATTAATCCAAATTTGAGCTCAGCTAATCCACGTGTCCAAACATACACATCACCGATTACACATACGGGAACAGGAGCCTACAATCTGAACACATTTAATGGGGTAGGCCACATTACGATTATTAGGAATTTTGAGGATAAGCCTCGTCGTTTCAATAATCTTAATGGGACGACACCTATAGAATTCATAAGAAGTATCCGTGATTATTTTACTGAATCTCACGTGCCAAGGGAAAGACAACTACCTGTGGTAGAGCGTTTTCTTTCCGATGCACCGCTTCAGTGGCACATAGCGTTTAGATACACGTTTAACGACTTCGAGGAGTTTGCCGAAGCGTTTATCAATCGTTTTTGGTCTACAGAAGTTCAGAATAACCTTCGTTCCGAAATCTATTCGAGCAAGTACTCAAGTACTGGTCCGACCAGTTACTCTGAGTATTTTTCTTGTCTGTTATCGAAATTAAGATTTTTACAGCCTCCGTTAACTGAAGAACAATTGATCGAGGTGATATCTCGACAGTTTCCTGTTGACGTATGGAGGAACATAATTTCATCCGGAATCACTAGTCTAGCCGTCATGGATGATTTGTTGAGACGTCTGGACTATGTGAGTGCTGTTACGACACCCACTGTTGCGAGAAACAATGGACATGAACACAGATCTGTGAATACTATTGTCATGGACAGAACACAGCAAACAGACCAAGCCAAACCAGAGAACAGAAATTATGTTAAACCAGGGTGGAATAGGAACAATTACCAAAGGGACGATCGTCAGATCGATCGATACGCAGAACGAAATGAATAACCTTGGACACGAAAATACGAAGAGAGGAATTTCTATCGTCGGAATAATGATTATGATCGAAATAAGTATCGTGATAGACCATACAATCCCAACTATAGACTACGTACTGGTTATAGCAGATACAAAAACTATAGAACGGAGGAATTTGAACGAGATCGAGAGAAACAAAGGCTCAGAAGTGAGCAGGAAAAGTCTAAAAATAATAGACGAAAAAATTCAGAAGGGAGGGAAAATCAGAAGATTGCTGAGCGAGAAAGTAGACCGAGTACTAGTCGTCAGGGGAGAAACGAAGGAGATCCTGACGAAGAGAAAAGGAAAACATCAATCTCTAAACGAAAGTGGGAATTCAGAACTCGACACTTCCATAATATATATATAAAGATTTCATGAAGATGCTACAGAAAAGGTGGCAATATAAGAACGAGAGAATCAAGGAAGATGCTACAGATAAGGTGGCAATAGAAAAACATTGGAAAATATTACAAGAAGATAATATGAATAAATGAGAATGATGTTCCATTATTTTGAGAGGTTTGTTTTTGTGTACATATAAGTCTGTTCCGACTTTATGTATCATGTCGAGAGGAATATGTACCCTCATTCTCATGACTGGAATGCCTTTATGGGAAGGTAATATGTAATTACTTGTGACCATGAAGGGAGAGTCAGGATCATATGTTTCGCGACCCACAAGTTGACTTTGGATAGCGATCACGACGAGAGAAGCGGGGCGCATGCGTTGCAAGTACTGTTGTCACAGCTGATTGGTTAGGGGTATTGATTATTTTATCGACTAGCAACAAGAGATAAATTATGCCCTTTGGATGGGAATTCAAGTGTTTTATACGTTCTGGCGTATTTTAACATGTCTGTAATTATAGCAGGTGTTGGATTATTAACTACTTTCAAATAATTGAAATCTTAGGAACACGGAAATAAGATATTTGCATCTTTTCAGTTCGAGTTGTGAGCACTCGTGGCGCGACGGTAGGTGACCTCGTAGTCGCGACCTGGCTTGAACAACGGAGAGAGTAGATTGGATTATACCACGCACGATTACACATGTATCGAGTTATACCGGTGACCAGCGGGGAAATGTCACGTGAACCGGGAGTGAAAGTTCGTCTTGAGTAGTGTACTACTATTGTACAGCAGGGAGTTTCCTTGGTGCCGAAAAGGACTCCAGTTTCAGTACCGATTAGGCCATTGCGATCGAAATGAAAATGCAGCTTGTCTTGCTAGATATCTGTTCATTATAGGCCAGCCGTAAAGTGTTCGTGAAAGGTGGATACTTGGTTTTACAAGCATACAATCATAATGTTCATTCAGTAGACATTCTTCGCATTGGAACTGGCCGTTTCGATACACTCACTTCGTGTGTGTTGTCAGAACAATTAGCACCTCCATTTGAGAAGCTTTTCTAAATACGAGTGCTTGGATTTTGAATATACTTCATATATATATAGGGCCTAACTCATATGTCTGTGATCTTGCAATTATGTTGAGCAATTTCATGTCGAGAGGAAAGGCTGCTATGTGCTTTAGTAACTTAACCATGGGCGGTTAGGCGATATAGACATGAGTGTCACTGTACGAGTGAAGTCACGTTCATTTTGATGCTACAGGTCTTGCGGCCCGTGCTGATGAGTGCGAACACAGCTGTTGTATTGCAATACAGTGTGTTTCGAAATGACCCGATTGCGCGAGGCCAGTAAACTTTGGTGTTCGAGCCGTTATAGACATCACTGCGTGCTGCGGTTGGTAGGACGTTATCCGAAGATGAAAGGAACTGTCGTTGGTATTAGAGTGGAACATTCAGTCAGGATGGGAGATGTCTGGAGATCCAGGGTTCGTTTCTCGCTTTTCTGGACAGTGAAGATCTCTATTGCTAGCATGGAGGGAACAGTCATAAAGGACATGACTGTGTTCTTCCGAGATCTACAAGAATCATCTAAGGTACAGATATAACCATCTTCAATCGTAGCTAAGCATGTTTATTCTAACGTTGTCACCCTGCCACATTTTTTATGGGAGTTTTCGTAGAATGTCTAAGAATGGAGTTTAGGTTTGATCCTAGTGTCAAGACTGATTCTATTCTGGACAGGGTTTTGATTCTACTAAAAGGATGCACCCATTGTAATTAAATGTATTATAGTTTAATTTTCTTTTGATTACTGTAAATTCAAGTTCATTTTATGGGGAATTTATTAAATGCAGAGAAGAGGAACTTTAGGCCACTCAAGATTCATCATTTTTCGTGTTTGATTTATATTGTAAATGAACACTAGTTTTATGCCTTCATATGACATTACTCGAGTTTGGGTAGATTCAATTTGGAGTTTCTACTACAGTGAGTCTATTAAGAAGACTGTTATACACTGGAAAGTTTTTTTAGCGTATGGCTTTTAGTGCCGGGAGTGTCCGAGGACATGTTCGGCTCGCCAGTTTTGTAGCTGCTTCGAGACGGACACCAATGGGTGAGCTACAAGTACCGTTGGGGACGAAAGTTGGAAGGGAAGGGCGAGGAGTTGGAAGGTAGCGGCTGTGGCCTAGAGTGAGGGACCAACCCCGGCATTTGCCTGGAAGGAAGATGGGAAACCACAGAAGACCATCTTCAAGGTTGCCGGCGGGGGGATTCGAACCTCCTCGCCCCCCGGATATGAGCGACTGCCATTAGTCATGCCGTAAGCACCACGGCTAATTCACCCGGTACTCGAAAGTGAAATTTCAGTATTCAGGTTGATTTTCGAATACTGCAGTAAGCTTTATGAAGCAGGTTCAGTGAAGAAAGCGGATTTGTTTTGATTTGCTAGGAATTTATTCCGAATTTTGACTTGATCCAGGTACTTTCTACCGTATTTTTTTGAGATTCTGCATTACGTTTGCTTTAATAGATTCGATCAAGATCCATTATTGATGGACTAGACAGATGTTTTAAACACAGTTTGAAGACATTTGAATACATTCACCCTATGTTATTAACGCGAATCCCAGACTAGATTTATGTGGAAGCAGATATAACGCCAAAGCTGCAATTGTTATTTAACACTTATTGAAAGCTATGTATATTGATCGTGAATAATAATAACATTAGAGCAAATGAAATAATAATTTAACAGTGATTAATTGAACTGTAAAGAAACTTGTATAATTTTAGCAACAATATTTCATTGTGAATGTGATCTGTTAACCAAGCCGAATTCTTTGTTCACCAAGAGAGATAATTAATTGAAGCGCTAAAGGTATAGTAGTAGTGCCTGATAATATAAATGATATGAATGTTTAGTGTAGCATGATATTTAATGGCAAAGCCATGTAAAGGCTAATGTCCTTGATTATTAAAAGGGTATTCAATGGAATATTCCAAGTTGTAGTATGAAAAGTAATCCACTCAGATAGATTGTGAAATTAGGGCAGTTTATTTCAGTATCAGTTCAAGTAAATAATCTGTTATGGAAATCATGCATTTTAGGCATGTTGAATCAACACTACCTGGTAAAATTTTCGACCATTTGTATCAATGCAATGCTTAACAGGCGTCATAACAATCACTAATTCCGGTCTGGTGAGGACAGTTCATTTAAAGGGATGTAAAATTAAATTAAAGAAGTTAATTTTTGACTTAGCTTTATCGCTCGGTCAGAAGAGATAAATAAAATCAGAAGAACACAGTAAACACAAATATAATAAACCACATGGAAGATGTCACTTCTGAATCCTATAAAAAAACACACTAAGAAGGTGTTACAAAATGACTGTACATTTGTATTGTTGCTTTAAATAATTTTTTTTCAGGGTATAAATTGATGTATGTCTTGTAAATATGAAAATATCCAGGGTTTCTATTTAAATGTTTCAATTGTTGTCAACATTTCTGTTGAACCATTGTAAATGATTTGTGTTCACTCATACTTGGGTAAAATGCAGTCAATAACATTGGTGAATGTGGGGGCTGGCATTTTTCTCCCATGGTCATGAAACTTCGGATGGAAGTTGGGCACTCTGCCTTGAATTATAATATAGTGACTTACACTATATTTTCCTTTCCTGAATAAATTTTGTTTTTGATCAATTTAAAATCTTCGAAGTGTGGTACTTTATAGAAACGATAAGAGAACACGTTAAGAAGGCTGGCGGTGGGTATTTCAGTGGTTTTCCCACACACCAGAGATTGCGTTCATCGTTATTCTTGTGCTTTTGAGCTTTCTTATATCGTTCACCATGGTTTTTAGCCTACTTTTCACATTTTGCAAAAATGAGGAAAAAGTAAACTTATGAGATCGATCCGGGAAAATGTCTGTCTGTCTGTCTGTCTGTCTGGCTGTGTGTGTCCCCCCCTATCAACTCCTAAACGGCTGCAGCAATCAAAACCAAATTTAGTATGAGTAAAGATGTGCACCGGAATATCTCACGTCCATATTTGAGAATGATGTCAGTGCTACCAACTGCTGAAAAAACGCACTAGGAATTTGAGAGCCATGTTGGATATCTTGCAAGGTATGCACGGGAGCTATTCCAAAATTGGCACACATGTAGATAATACTATTTCAGTTTAATTTCCAGGGGCAGCACCATGACAGTGTTGCCAAAATAATTTTAAGCCTTCTGATAGGTCCAATGTTTAAATGCATATAACTCCTACACTGTCAATTGGATTTCAACCAAATTTTGTATGTAATATCTGTACATAAACAGATATGACTGAGCGTATTCTTAAGAGCCACCAGGGCTGCCAACTGTTAATAATTGCTCTCTCTATTTTTTATCCAAATACCAATATATCAGAAAGTATGCAAGCCAACAGCTTTAAACTATGCACACGTACTGTATATTCTGACATTTTAGATTAATTTGGAGTAACTTATATACGTCAGTTATACCAACATGATTATAAGCCTGCTGATAGTACCAATTTTTAAATACTTGTAACTTCTATACTATCAGTTGGATTTCAACCAAATTTCGTATGTGCTATGTGTACCATAACAGATATGACTATAAGTATTGTTTAGAGCAATCAGGGCTGCCAACTGTTAATAAATGGTGTCTATATTTTTTTTACCCCAATATCAATATATCAGAAAGTATGCAAGCCAACAGCTCTATACTTTGCACACGTATAGCACCTGACATTGTAGATTAATTTGGAGTAATTAATACAAGGCAGTGCTGCCAACATGATTCTATGCCTGCTGATATGTCCAATTTTAAAATACATGTAACTTCTATACTAACAAATGGATTTCATCCAAATTTGGCACAACAAGATATCATAATATTTCAGATTATTTCTGACGAGCACACGCATGGTATTGTTGGCAACATGCTTGTACGCGAGCTGATAGATCCAGTGACTAACTGCATGTAACGTCCATTGGACTTCAACCAAATTTTGTATTCTGTACCTTAAGAGTTGGAACTAAGAATATATTCAGTCACCAGGGCTGCCAACTGTAGTGCTCTATTAGGCTGCATTATACCAGGTAAATTTTGAACTAATTAGATATTTCGATATTACCAACTTAATTTCGTCATTATTCAAGATAGGTTCATATACTGTAGAATAATCGTTGGCATGAAAAGTAGGCTGTATAGTTCGTCACGGAACTTCTTGTTCTTAACGTAGTCTCAGTTAGGAATTCCTGTACCCCATTTCCTCGTCTCATGTTGGGTAGAATCTGGCAAATTTTCTAGCCGGGGTTTCCAGGCTCTACGATCCAGGTGTCTTCGTGGGATTCCAACATGCTGATGGTAGGTATTTCGGGTACAGTACGTGCAATCATTTCAGGAGTAAATGTCAAGATTGCGGTAGAAATTTGCTCCCGCAAGTGCTCCAAATCCCGATTTTTCTTCATATACAATGTTTTTAATGTACCCCCAGAAAAAATCCAAAGGGGTGAGGTCAGGACTTCATTGGCGCGTGCGCGCCCCCGGCCGACCTTGGCTACTGCGCATCTAGTGTGCGCATAACAAGGTCACGTCCCCTCCAAAACAAAACTTACTTTAACCAGCTGGCGTTCAGTGAAAGAATTACACGTTTAACATAAAGGGTTTCGGTGGTATATGAATGAAAATCCACAGCCTGCTTCCAGTCTCCGACCGGGTCAGGAATGGAATGAATGAAGCCCCCATCTAGTGGCGAGGATATGAACTGTGCTGGCTGCCGAGGCCTGACGCACTCCTCTGGGGCAATGATTAAATGAATGACAGATGAAATGAAATGATAGTGGAGAGTGTTGCTGGAATGAAATTTTAACAGGGAAAACCGGAGTACCCGGAGAAAAACCTGTCTTCCTCCGTTTTTTCCAGCACTGATCTCACATGGACTGACCGGGATTTGAACCACGGACCCAGCGGTGAGAGGCCGGCGTTCGGTGGTATACTTTTTTTTAAATGTTGGCATTATTTTTCGATGACCCTGTATTTCAAATCGAGTGTATTATGTTCACAAATAGAAAACAAACTGGGCGATCTGTGTGAGAAATCTCGCATGTTCATTAACCACCCGCTAGGCTTTACTGTTATGCGGGATTCTATAAATAAGTTTATTTGGTTAAACGCACAGTTTAAACGAATTGTCGATATTTATGAAACCAAAGTGCGATTCGTTACTGTTGCGGGTAATTCTGTTTGAATATTCCTCTCAGTGCACAATGGGTTGTGTACGCCCCATGTGTACAGACTACCCGCCCGGCCCTAGTGTTATGCGTGCTGGACACGACACAGTTCCACCAGGGGCTATCGTATTTTTTATTTGTTTAAACACACTACTTAAACAAACAAATATATTTCCGTTGACTTTTCAGGAAAGCAAGATTTGTCCTGTACTGTACTATTGAGACGATTTGGAAGATTTTGGCACAAAACGCACCTACTAACTCCTTCTGGTTCATGAGCTTGAGTTTTTAGTCAGATGAACTTGGCGTATTATGAATTCTCGCAACCACTGGAGGGTTAAGTGGTTTCTGATCCTCCTCATTTCCCTCCTGAATATCGGTCACCACGAAATTTGTTTGATAAGCTGCATTTCTATGATGACTGTATTTATTTGACATGAGTGTAACTTTAGGGCAAATAAATTTCAACGTGAGAAAGAAATGTCTCAGAAAACGAGAACCCCTAATAGTTAAAAAATCTAATACGAATTTCCATAAAAATTCACCCATATTGAATATGTGCTGTACTTACAACAGGCTCTCAGCTGACAATTTGGATCTCGGAATATCCTTGCTAAATTATAGATGAACATTACACTTAGTTTTAGCTGTCAAATTATTCACTACTACAAAGATATTACATTTGGCTGCTATTAGTTTTAGGTTTCACTTTATTACTAATTGCCAATAATGCCAACCTTACATCATTCATTGCTATTGTATTAGTACCTAAATATATGTATCTAGTTTTACATTATGTGACCAAATATTAATAAAAATCATGCTACATTTACTGTTATTGCGACAAGAATTGTGCATATTTCCCGTAAATTTTTTATTCAATTTAATTTTTAATTTTTAATTTTTAATTTTTAATTTTTAATTTTTAATTTTTAATTTTTAATTTTTAATTTTTAATTTTTAATTTTTAATTTTTAATTTTTAATTTTTAATTTTTAGTTTTTAATTTTTAATTTTTAATTTTTAATTTTTATTTTGTATTCTGATGTATCTTTATTTTGTATTTTCAAGTATTATCTGTGAGTAAACAAATTGTTTGCTACTGTAATTGGGGCACTTCTCTGTTGTGGCAATAAATAAATACATAAATGATGGGGTTGATGCCCCGGGATCAACTTGAATTACGGTACTATCCTGGCATTTGCTTGCAGGAAGTGAGGAAAACACGGGGAATAACAACACGTTGTCAGCGCCGGGAGCTAAAGCTCCGATCTCTGGAGTTGACACAGCCTTCTGTCACGATCCTGGGGAACGATTTAACACGCAGCTTTGCCGGGGAATTGTTCTAAAAGGTTCCCCTAAGGTTAATATTTACATCCTTCGTGTTTAACACTTTATAGGGCAGAATATTATTGAACATCTTTTTTTTTTTTTTTTTTTTTTAAACGTGGCACTACAGCCCTTGAAGGGCCTAGGCCTACCAAGCGACCGCTGCCCAGCCAATTGGCCTGCAGATTTTGGGGTGACGCGTGGTCAGCGCATCGGGTACGATCGGCCGTTAATCTTGGTTTTCCTGACAGGGGCACTGTCTCACTGTCAGACAGCTACTCAATTGTCCTCACGAGGCTGAGTGCACCCCGTTCCAACCCTCACGTCAGTTTTAAAATCCCTGATGGAGCCGGGGATCGAACCCGGGGCCTCCGGGTGAGAGGCAGGCGCGCTACCCCAACACCACGGGGCCGGCTTGTATTTATTTTACCATAATATTAATTATTATTAATGTTAATTTTTGTTTTCTTTAACATTTTAATGATCTTAAAATTAAGATTATAAAAGTATTATAATATTAATTTGTTTATATATTTATTTACTTATTTATTTATTTATTTATTTTTTGTTTATTTATTTTCAATTATGATTTTATTAGGCCCAACGTACCATTTTCTTTTCAACTTTTTATATTAATTGTTTTTATTGAAAAAAAAAAATGTTTCATGTACTTTAGGCCAAGGAGAAAAAGTGATAATATTCGTTTTCAGTAATATTAAAGCTTCCAAAATAAAATTTGCTGGTATTTGGCTGAAAGATTCAACCATCAACATCATTGACAATATGAATTGTCCTTATAATAAGTGGTTTATATATGGACCACTAACCTATAAAGAGTAGGTAATGAAGAATGGAAATGAGAGAGAGTGATAAAGGGGAGGAATAGAGAGACTGTAGGAGAAGTTGTGCCATAATTACTGCCCACAGCTAACTAACACACACAATAATAAATAGATTGTAAAACCCCAGAGGCTGACCACCGCAAAGTGCTCGACAGTGTTTTGTCCCCAGGCAAGCAGGAAGTTCGGACCGCGTCGAAAATCTCAGAGGATTGCTCCACATTCAGCACGTACAATCTGACTCGTAGCTTTCAACATAGCTGTCCAAATTATTGTTGGTTGGTTGGTTGGTTCCTCAGTTTAGGGGCTGCTACAACGCGGCCTTGTAGCCACGTGCACTTTGGGTGTGTGTAGAATCTGTCTGATAACCAGTGTTAATTGTGATGTCTGTATTAGTCTGTAATTCAGGTAAGGACTACAGACGATTAAGTTTTCGAAGTAGTTCCAACTTTTGATACCAATGCTACCACCCACGACACCTAGGTGCAGACGTGGCTACTAAATGCAATCACAGTCAGCACCTGGCGGCGAACTTTGGAACTAATATAGCGTTATCAAACTAACCTACACATTCTAGCTTCCAAAAGTAAAATTAGTGGAAGGTTCTATTACATGCCACAAATCTAAGACATGGGCCCGCCGGTTTTACTTCCTATCCGAAGGAAGGCATACTGAGGGATTTTTATCGCTTTAAAACAATCCAACGACTCGGCCGGGTTTGAACCCGCGACCATGGGCATAGAAGCTCAGCATGCTACCAACTACGCCACCGAAGCCGCCTCACGATGAGTATGGTTTGGATAAATGTGACATCAGCCTCGTTCACAACAAATGAAACGACAAATGCCATTTTAAATGCACTTATACAAATTCTTGAATCTTTCTTTGAAAATAGTGCTTAATGCCTTAATACAATATTTATCAGTTTATCGGGTTTTAATGTGCTTTGTTTCTGGACACTGTGGGTGTCACTGTAGGTTTGGTAGTGTTCTGTAGAGCTATTTGTGTTGTATATTTGGATCTAATGATGCTCACTTGACGAGCGAAACATGTTGTCCTTCTTCAATAGTCCATAACAATATATATTTAATGATGATGATAATTGTTGTTTTAAGGGGCCTATTATCTAGGTTATCGGACCCACAATATAAATTCAATCACTTGTAATCTATTTCTAGACATATACCAGTAATTGGAATTAATTAGTGTTGACCGAATGAATACTCGTTCATTAATCTTGTTTTATTTTACCAAAGCGCTGCCTCTCTGATTGTACAGCCACTCAATTGACATCACGAGGCTGAGTACACTTAGTTCAGGATCTAAGATCTCTGACGCAGCCGGGAATAAAACTCGGGGCCTACGGGTGAGAGGCAGGCCTCCTAACTCAACGCCACGTAGCTGGCTATTTTACATCATACATAAATACATAAATAAGTAAATACGTAAATAAGTAAAAAAGTAAATAAATAAATAAGTAAATACGTAAATAAGTAAATAAGTAAATACGTAAATAAGTAAATAAGTAAATAAATAAGTAAATGCGTAAATAAGTAAATACGTAAATAAGTAAATAATTAAATAAATAAATAAGTAAATACGTAAATAAATAATTTCGTAAATAAATAAATAAGTAAATACGTCAATAAATAAATAAGTAAGTAAATAAATAAGTAAATACGTAAATAGGTATATACGTAAAAAAGTAAATAAGTAAATAAATAAATAAGTAAATACGTAAATAAATAAATAAGTAAATAAATAAAAAGGTAAATACGTAAATAATAAATACGTAAATGAGTAAATCAGTAAATAAATAAATAAGTAAATACGTAAATAAATAAATAAGTAAATAAGTAAATACGTAAATAAGTAAATACGTAAATAAGTATATACGAAAATAAATAAATAAGTATATACGTAAATAAGTAAATAAGTAAATACGTAAATAAGTAAATACGTAAATAAGTAAATAAGTAAATACGTAAATAAGTAAATACGTAAATAAGTAAATACGTAAATAAATAAATAAATGAATAAGTAAATACGTAAATAAGTAAATAAATAGAAAAGAAAATAAGTAAAAACGTAAATAAGTAAATAAGTAAATATGTAAATAAGTAAATAAATAAATAAATAAGTAAATACGTAAATAAATAAATAAATACGTAAATAAGTGAGTAAATAAAAAAGTAAATACGTCAATAAGTAAATACGTAAATAAATAAATATGAAAATACGTAAATAAGTAAATAAGCAAATAAAAAATAAATAAGTAAATACGTAAATAACTAAATAAGTAAATAAATAAATTAGAAAATACTTAAATAAATAAATAAGTAAATAAGTAAATAAAGAAATAATTAAATAAGTAAATAAGTAAATAAGAAAATACGCAAATAAGTAATTACGTAAATAAGCAAATAAGTAAATACGTAAAAAGTAAATACATAAATAAATAAATAAGTAAATACGTAAATAAGTAAGTAATAAATACGTAAATACGTAAATAAGTAAATACGTAAATAAATAAATAAGTAGATAAGTAAATACGTAAATAAGTAAATACGTAAATTCATAAATAAGTAAATACATAAATAAATATATAAATACGTAAATAAGTAAATTCGTAAATAAGTAAATAAGTAAATAAGTAAATAAGTAAATAAGTAAATAAGTAAATAAGTAAATAAGTAAATAAGTAAATAAGTAAGTAAATAAATATGTAAATAAGTATGTACGTAAGTAAATAAATAAGTAAATACGTAAATAAGTAAATAAGTAAATACGTAAATAAGTAAATACGTAAATAAATAAATAAATAAATAAATAAATAAGTAAATACGTAAATAAGTAAATAATTAAATACGAAAATACGTAAATAAGTAAATACGTAAATAAGTAAATACGCAACTAAATAAATAAGTAGATAAGTAAATACGTAAATACATAAATAAGTAAATACGCAAATAAATAAATAAGTAAATACGTAAATAAATAAATACGTAAATAAGTAAATACGTAAATAAGTATATACGTAAATAAATAAATAAATAAGAAAATACGTAAATAAGTATATAAGTAGATACATAAATAAGTAAATACGTAAATAAATAAATAAATAAATAAATAAATAAATACGTTAATAAGTAAATAAGTAGATAAGTAAATAAGTAAATAAGTAAATAATAAATAAATAAATAAATAAATAGGTAAATAAGTAAATAAATAAATAAGTAAATAAGTATATATATAAATAAGTAAATACGTAAATAAGTAAATAAATAAATAAGTAAATAAGCAAATACGTAAATACGTAAATACGTAAATAAGTAAATAATGAATAAGTAAATTCGTAAATACGTAATTAAGTAAATAAGTAAATAAGTAAATATATAATTAAGTAAATAAGTAAATAAATAAATAAGTAAATAAGTAAATAATTAAATAAGTAAATACGTCAATAAGTAAATAAATAAGTAAATACGCAAATAAGTAACTACGTAAATAAGTAAATAATTAAATAAATAAATAAGTAAATACGTAAATAAATAATTACGTAAATAAATGAGTAAATTTGTCAATATGTAAATAAGTAAGTAAATAAATAAGTGAATACGTAAATAAGTATATATGTAAATAAGTAAATAAGTAAATAAGTAAATAAGTAAATAAATTAAAAAGTAAATACGTAAATAAATAAATAAATAAGTAAATAAATAAATAAGTAAATTCGTAAATAAGTAAATACGTAAATAAGTAAATAAGTAAATAAATAAGTAAATACGTAAATAAATAAATAAGTAAAAAAATAAGTAAATACGTAAATAAGTAAATACGTAAATAAGTATATAACCTAAGCAAAAAAATAAATAAGTAAATACGTAAATAAGTGAATGAGTAAATACGTAAATAAGTAAATACGTAAATAAATAAATAAGTAAATATGTAAATAAATAGATAAGTAAATAAGTAAATACGTAAATAAGTAAATAAGTAAATAAATAAATAAATAAATACGTAAATAAGTAAATAATTAAATAAATAAGTAAATACGTCAATAAGTAAATAAGTAAATAAATAAATACGTAAATAAGTAAATAGGTAAATAAATAAATAAGTAAATACGTCAATAAGTAAATAAGTAAATAAATAAGTAAATACGTAAATAAAAAAATATGTAAATAAATAAATAAGTAAATACGTAAATAACTAAATAAGTAAATAAATAAGTAAATATATAAATAAATGAGTAAATAAGTAAATAAATAAATAAGTAAATACGTAAATAAGTAAATAAGTTAATAAATAAATACGTAAATAAGTAAATAGGTAAATAAATAAATAAGTAAATACGTCAATAAGTAAATAAGTAAATAAATAAATAAGTAAATACGTAAATAAAAAAATATGTAAATAAATAAATAAGTAAATACGTAAATAACTAAATAAGTAAATAAATAAGTAAATACATAAATAAATAAGTAAATAAGTAAATAAATAAATAAGTAAATACGTAAATAAGTAAATAAGTACATAAGTAAATAAATAAGTAAATAAGTAAATACGTAAATAAGTAATTACGTAAATATGTAAATACGTAAATAAGTAAATACATAATAAGTAAATACGTAAATAAGTAAATGAGTAAATAAATAAATAAGTACATACGTAAATAAATAAAAAAGTAAATAAATAAGTAAATACGTAAATAAGTATATACGCAAATAAATAAATACGTAAATACGTAAATAAGTAAATAAGTAAATACGTAAATAAGTAAATACGTAAATAAATAAATAAGTAAATAAGTAAATAAATAAATAAATAAGTAGATAAGTAAATAAGTAAATACGTAAATAAGTAAATAAGTTAATAAATATTGTCATTTAGACATTCACGGCCCGTGTTATTATTCATAATGTTGAATTTTGGGCTTATGCCGTGTTTTATTATACTAAAATTCGACGCGTTTCGAAAGAAACCATGTCTTTCATCGTCAGGAATAATCTGGAATACGACAATGTTGCTAAGAGAAAGCAACGAAGAACATATAGAAGGTGCCCAAAGATGGACGCCATTATAGCCCCATGTTAGGGACAACGGAAAGCAGCAGTGAATTACTTTCTCAGGGTTCTGATAATAGGTAGCCAGGATTCACTGAGATTGTAGCCGGTGTCGCGGTTGAAATTATCTGGGTGTTTACGTATTTCAACCGCCTCCCTGATGATTCTGGGACGATATTGCTTTATACGGGCAAGAACATCCACTCCTTGGAACATGACATCATGGCCAGGTGTTAAAGCATGATCGGCAACAGCTGATTTATCAGGTTGAATGAGCCAGATACATCTATTATGTTCCTTACTGCGAGTGCATATTGTTCTCGAAGTCTGCCCGATGTAAACCTTGCCACAAGTACAGGGAACTCTGTAGATACCCGGTTGTTGCAAATTAGGCAAACTGTCCTTAGTTGGTCGCAGGAGTTGCCTAATCTTAACGGAAGTTATAAATAAATATGTAAATAAGTATATACGTAAATAAATAAATAAGTAAATACGTAAATAAGTAAATAAGTAAATACGTAAATAAGTAATCACCTAAATAAATAAATAAGTAAATAATTAAATACGAAAATACGTAAATAAGTAAATACGTAAATAAGTAAATACGTAACTAAATAAATAAGTAGATAAGTAAATACGTAAATACATAAATAAGTAAATACGCAAATAAATAAATAATAAATACGTAAATAAATAAATACGTAAATAAGTAAATACGTAAATAAGTAAATACGTAAATAAATAAATAAATAAGAAAATACGTAAATAAGTATATAAGTAAATACATAAATAAGTAAATACGTAAATAAATAAATAAATAAATAAGTAAATACGTAAATAAGTAAATATGTAGATATGTAAATAAGTAAATAAGTAAATAAGTAAATAATAAATAAATACATAAATAGGTAAATAAGTAAATAAATAAATAAGTAAATAAGTAAATAAGTATATAAGTAAATAAGTAAATACGTAAATAAGTAAATACGTAACTAAATAAATAAGTAGATAAGTAAATACGTAAATACATAAATAAGTAAATACGCAAATAAATAAATAATAAATACGTAAATAAATAAATACGTAAATAAGTAAATACGTAAATAAGTAAATACGTAAATAAATAAATAAATAAATAAGAAAATACGTAAATAAGTATATAAGTAAATACATAAATAATTAAATACGTAAATAAATAAATAAATAAATAAATAAATAAATAAGTAAATACGTAAATAAGTAAATATGTAGATATGTAAATAAGTAAATAAGTAAATAAGTAAATAATAAATAAATACATAAATAGGTAAATAAGTAAATAAATAAATAAGTAAATAAGTAAATAAGTATATAAGTAAATAAGTAAATACGTAAATAAGTAAATAAATAAATAAGTAAATAAGCAAATACGTAAATACGTAAATACAATCTGCATTTGATCTGCTGTTGGAATGGGCGGAAGAGAATGAACTCAGCCTAAACGAAAACAAGACTGTATCAATGACTTTCCGCAAAGGGGGAAAACCAGCAGTTTTTCACACACATAGAAAACCCCTGGAGAGCGTTTCTAACTTTAAATATCTAGGCGTGACACTTCAGACAACGGGCAACGTCTTTACGCTTCACGTTAACGATAGGATCTGTGCGGCTACGAGGGCCATAAATGATATCAGACAGTTGAGAAAACTCTCCGTCAAAACAGCCTTGAAACTCTTCATGCTCAAGGTTACACCCGTTGTAACATATGGATTAGAGAATATCTGGACACATCTCAAATTGAAACACCTGGAAAAGTTGGAGAAACTAAAAGCGACTTTCTTAAAGAAGGTTCTGTGTGTTTCAAAATACACGCCTTCAAGACTAGTCTATGAATTAACACGTGAATTATATTATGTGGAAGAGCTCCGCCTCCAACTGTCGCTACCGTCTACACCAGCATACGTGCAACTCATGGAGAACCTGAAATCGAAGAAGAGAGACATATGGTGGGATTTCTACATCACTGACGCAATGACCTGCAATGATTGGAAACGGGGAGGCTACGAACTAAGACATACTGTTACACGCTTTGCCATACATGGCTTTCACCATAAGCTGTGCAAGTTAAAGAAGTTTCACCAGCCAGACGCAGACTGTGTATGTGAACGTTGCGGCAAATGTTGCGAAAGATATCATGCGATGTACTGTACATATAGACTTGAATCTCTGACGTCCTTCTGTTGTAATGAATAGTTTATTCCTATGTATGTTTCATTTTGTCTGTATCATTCCTTTGGCTATTAGCTGCAATAAATATTTTATTTTATAAATACGTAAATACGTAAATAAGTAAATAATGAATAAGTAAATTTGTAAATACGTAATTAAGTAAATAAGTAAATATATAAATAAGTAAATAAGTAAATAAATAAATAAGTAAATAAGTAAATAATTAAATAAGTAAATACGTAAATAAGTAAATACGTCAATAAGTAAGTAAATAAGTAAATACGCAAATAAGTAACTACGTAAATAAGTAAATAAATAAATAAGTAAATACGTAAATAAATAATTACGTAAATAAATAAGTAAATTTGTCAATATGTAAATAAGTAAGTAAATAAATAAGTGAATACGTAAATGAGTATATATGTAAATAAGTAAATAAGTAAACAAATAAATAAGTAAATACGTAAATAAATAAATAAATAAGAAAAATAAATAAATAAGTAAATACGTAAATAAGTAAATACGTAAATAAGTAAAAAAATAAGTAAATACGTAAATAAATAAATAGGTAAAAAATAAGTAAATACGTAAATAAATAAATACGTAAATAAGTAAATGAGTAAATACGTAAATAAGTAAATACGTAAATAAATAAATAAGTAAATAAGTAAATAAATAGATAAGTAAATAAGAAAATATGTAAATAAGTAAATAAGTAAATAAATAAATACGTAAATAAGTAAATAATTAAATAAATAAGTAAATACGTCAATAAGTAATTAAGTAAATACGTAAATAAGTAAATACATATATAAATAAGTTAATACGTAAATAACTAAATAAGTAAATAAATAAATAAATAAGTAAATACATAAATAAATAAGTAAATAAATAAATAAGTAAATACGTAAATAAGTAAATAAGTAAATAAATAGATAAGTAAATAAGTAAATACGTAAATAATAAATAAGTTAATAAATAAATACGTAAATAAGTAAATAGGTAAATAAATAAATAAGTAAATACATCAATAAGTAAATAAGTAAATAAATAAATAAATAAGTAAATACGTAAATAAGAAAATTTGTAAATAAATAAATAAATAAGTAAATACGTAAATAACTAAAAAATAAATAAATAAATAAGTAAATACAAAAATAAATAAATAAGTAAATAAGTAAATAAATAAATAAGTAAATACTTAAATAAGTAAATAAGTAAATAAGTAAATAAGTAAATAAGTAAATAAGTAAATAAGTAAATAAGTAAATAAGTAAATAAGTAAATAAGTAAATAAGTAAATAAGTAAATAAGTAAATAAGTAAATAAGTAAATAAGTAAATAAGTAAATAAGTAAATAAGTAAATACGTAAATAAGTAATTACGTAAATAAGTAAATACGCAAATAAGTAAATACGTAAATAAATATATAAGTAAATACGTAAATAAGTAAATAAGTAAATACGTAAAAACGTAAATAAGTAAATACGAAAATATGTAAATACATAAATAAATAAATAAGTAGATAATTAAATACGTAAATTAGTAAATACGTAAATACATAACTAAGTAAATACGTAAATAAATAAATAAGTAAATACGTAAATAAGTAAATACATAAATAAGTAAATACGAAAATAAGTAAATACGTAAAAATTAAATACGTAAATAAATAAATATGTTAATAAGTATATACGTAAATAAATGAAGTAAATACGTAAATAAGTAAATAAGTAAATACGTAAATAATAAATACGTAAATAAATAAATAAATACGTAAATAAGTAAATAAGTAGATAAGTAAATTCGTAAATAAGGAAATAAGTAAATAAATAAATAAATAAATAAGTAAAATAAGTAAATAAGTAAATAAGATAATACGTAAATAAGTAAATATGTAAATAAGTAAATAAATAAGTAAATACGTAAATAAGTAAATAATTAAATAAGTAAATAAAGAAATAAGTAAATACGTAAATACATAAATAAGTAAATAAATAAATAAGTACATACGTAAATAAAAAAGTAAATAAATAAGTAAATACGTAAATAAGTATATACATAAATAAGTAAATATGTAAATAAGTAAATAAAGAAATAAGTAAATACGTAAATAAATAAATAAGTAAATACATAAATAAGTAAATACGTAAATAAGTAAATACGAAAATAAGTAAATGAGTAAATAAATAAATAAGTACATACGTAAATAAAAAAGTAAATAAATAAGTAAATACGTAAATAAGTATATACGCAAATAAATAAATAAATACGTAAATACGTAAATAAGTAAATAAGGAAATACGTAAATAAGTACATACGTTAATAAGTAAATAAGTAGATAAGTAAAAACGTAAATAAGTAAATACGTAAATACATAAATAAGTAAACACGTAAATAATTAAATAAGTAAATACGTAAATAACTAAATAAATACGTAATTAAGTAAATAAATAAATAAGTAAATACGTAAATAAGTAAATAAATAAATAAGTAACTAAGTTAATAAGTAAATAAGTAAATACGTAAATACGTAATTACGTAAATAATAAATAAGTAAATACGTAAATAATAAATACGTAAAAAACAAATAAGTAAATACGTAAATACGTAAATAAGTAAATAAGTAAATACGTAAATACGTAAATTAGTAAATACGTAAATAAGTAAATAAGTAGATAAGTAAATACGTAAATAAGTAAATACGTAAATACATAAATAAGTAAACACGTAAATAATTAAATAAGTAAATACGTAAATAAGTAAATACGTAAATAAGTAAATAGGTAAACAAATAAATATGTAAATAAGTATATACGTAAATAAATAAATAAGTAAATACGTAAATGAGTAAGTACGTAAATAAATAAATGAGTAAATACGTAAATAAGTAAATAAGTAGATAAGTAAATAAGTAAATACGTAAGTAAGTAAATAAGTAAATAAGTATATAAATAAATAAGTAAATAAGTAAATAAATAAGTAAATAAGTAAATAAGTAAATAAGTAAATAAGTAAATAAGTAAATAAGTAAATAAGTAAATTAGTAAATAAGTAAATAAGTAAATAAGTAAATAAGTATATACGTCAATAAGTAATTACGTAAATAAGTAAATAAGTAAATAAATAAGTAAATACTCAAATAAGTAAATACGTAAATAAGTAAATAATTAAATAAATAAATAAGTAAATACGTAATAAATAATTACGTAAATAAATAAGTAAATTTGTCAATAAGTAAATAAGTAAGTAAATAAATAAGTAAATATGTAAATAAGTATATACGTAAATACGTAAATAACTAAATAAGTAAATATGTAAATAAATAATAAATAAATAAGTAAATACGTAAATAAGTAAATACGTAAATAAGTAAATAAGTGGATAAATAAATAAATACTTAAATAAATAAATAAGTAAATAAATGAGTAAATACGTAAATAAGTAAATACGTAAATAGGTATATACGCAAATAAATGTATAAGTAAATACGTAAATAAGTAAATAAGTAAATACGTAAATAAGTAATACGTAAATTATAAATAAATAAGTAAATAAGTAGATAAGTAAATAAGTAAATACGTAAATAAATAAATAAATAAATAAATACGTAAATGAGTAAATAAGTAAATAAATGAATAAGTAAATAGATCACTGAGTAAATAAGTAAATAAATAAATAAGTAAATACGTATATAAGTAAATAAGTAAATAAATAATTAAATAATTAAATACGTAAATAACTAAATAAGTAAATACGTAAAAAAATAAATAAGTAAATAATTAAATAAATAAATAAATAAGTAAATACGTAAATAAGTAAATAAGTAAATATGTAAATACGTAAATAAGTAAATACGTAAATAAGTAAATACGTAAATACGTAAATAAGTAAATACGTAAATAAATAAATAAATAAGTTAATACGTAAATAAGTAAATCAGTAAATACGTAAATACGTAAATAAGTATATACGTAAATATGTATATACGTAAATAAATAAATAAATAAATAAGTAGATAAGTAAATACGTAAATAGGTAAATACGTAAATACATAAATATGTAAATAAGTAAATATATAAATAATAAATACGTAAATAAGTATATACGTATATAAGTAAATACGTAAATAAGTAAATACGTAAATAACTATATATATGTAAATAAATAAATAAATAAATAAATACGTAAATAAGTAAATAAGTAAATACGTAAATAAGTGAATACGTAAATAAATAAATAAATACGTAAATAAGTAAATAAGTAGATAAGTAAATAAGTAAATACGTAAATAAGTAAATAAATAAGTAAATAAGTAAATAAATAAATAATAAATTAGTAAATAAGAAAATACGTAAATAAATAAATACGTAAATAGGTAAATAAGTAAATAAGTAAATAAATAAGTAAATACGTAAATAAGTATATAATTGAATTAATAAATATGTAAATACGTAAATAAGTAATTACGTAAATAAATAAATAAGTAAATATGTCAATAAGTAAATAAGTAAGTAAATAAATAAGTAAATACGTAGATAAGTATATTCGTAAATAAGTAAATAGGTAAATAAATAAATAAATAAGTAAATACGTAAATAAATAATTAAATAAGTAAATACGTAAATAAGTAATTAAGTAGATAAGTAAATAAGGAAATACGTAAATAAGTAAATAAATAAGTAAATAAGTAAATAAATAAATAATTAATAAGTAAATAAGAAAATATGTAAATAAATAATTACGTAAATAGGTAAATAAGTAAATAAGTAAATAAATAAGTAAATACGTAAATAAGTAAATAATTAAATATATAAATAAGTAAATACGTAATAAATAATTACGTAAATAAATAAGTAAATTTGTCAATAAGTAAATAAGTATGTAAATAAATAAGTTCATATGTAAATAAGTATATACGTAAATACGTAAATAAGTAAATAAGTAAATATGTAAATAAGTAAATAAATAAATAAGTAAATACGTATATAAATAAATAAGTAAATACGTAAATAAGTAAATACGTAAATAAGTAAATAATAAATAATTAAATAAGTAAATACGTAAATAAATAAATAAGTAAATTAATAAGTAAATACGTAAATAAGTAAATACGTAAATACTTAAATAAGTAAATACGTAAATAAATAATTAAATAAGTAAATACGTAAATAAGTAAATAAGTAAATAAGTAGATAAGTAAATAAGTAAATACTTAAATAAGTAAATAAATAAATAAGTAAATAAGTAAATAAATAAATAAGTAAATAAGTAAATAAGTATATAAGTAAATACGTAAATACGTAAATAAGTTAATAAATAAATAAGTAAATAAGTAAATACCTAAATACGTAAATAAGGAAATAATGAATAAGTAAATTTGTAAATACGTAATTATGTAAATAAGTAAATAAGTAAATAAATAAATAAGTAAATAAGAAAATAAGTAATTAAATAAGTAAATAAGGAAATAAGTCAATAAGTAAATAAATAAGTAAATAAGTAAATAAGTAAATAAGTAAATAAGTAAATAAGTAAATAAGTAAATAAATAATTAAATACGTAAATACGTAAATAAGTAAATAAATAAAAAGTAAATAAGTAAATAAATAACTTTTCATTTGAGACTGTTTTGCCTTTCAGCGTCCAGTCCAGTCTGCATGCCTCTGTTTGTGAACAAGTGGA
Organism: Meconema thalassinum; assembly: GCA_946902985.2. Classification (NCBI taxonomy): domain Eukaryota; kingdom Metazoa; phylum Arthropoda; class Insecta; order Orthoptera; family Tettigoniidae; genus Meconema; species Meconema thalassinum. The sequence continues at coordinate 226,322,946 of OX336398.1, forward strand.
CTCCATGATCCCCTATTAGCAGTTAGCACTGCTCTCTGCTTCTATACCTCTCACTTTGAAAACGTTCATCACTGAATCTAACCATTGCCTCCTAGGTGTACCTCTGCTTCTCTTATCCTCTACAGCCGAACTCATTAACCTCTTAGGTTAACTCTGTTCCCCCATGCTCTTCACATGACCACACAATATGTGTCGGCTTATACGAACAGCCTCAGCTAACTTAGTCTTTATCTCTTCAATACAAGCACCTCCCCGCCATTGCTCTCATCTATTTGTCCCAGCTACCCTCATATCAGTTACCTCTAGCTTATGTATCAGCTCTCACTTCCATACAGCAAGGTTGGTCTAAATACTTGGTAGAGAGAGAGTTTCGTCGCAACACTAATGCAAGAATAAAGTAGTACAAGTTGCCTAATTTATAAGGCGTAAGAGAGGAACCTGCTCTTGTCTATAGTGCGTCTCTACCTTAAAAGACTGTACGCGTTAAATGGGGCGCGCTGATGCCAGATCTACTGCATATACAAAGTTCTGCAAGGCCAGGCATATGATGTAACAGAACTCGTACACAGGAGTGGTTTTATGCAAAACTCTGGAAATTTCCGAAATACGGCATTTTGTTGTTGTTTGCAGCGAACGACGCTCAGTGTGAGATTTTGCCTATCTAGGAGAACTTTACTCAATTACCCGACCATGTTATTTTTCACAAAATTCATGACATTTAGTTCGCTAAATATCCCAGTCAGAAGAAAATGCTTCGCACTGGTACTATAGTTACCCGCAACGTCTGTCAAACGGGGCTTAAAACAAAGTAAAGACGCGTACGCTCTCAGAGCCCTGTAACAGCCGTGCAGTCTGCAGTATGTTGATTCGACTGATGACGAGCGCTGTGGCACAGAGTGGTCTGTGCTGTGCTTCAATGTTATTGCTGATATATGAAGGTAAGATTTTGTATGTTAACTTAAAATTTCATTGAAGGGTTAGGTTACAATGTTGTTTTGAAAAGAGGCTTGTCATGAAGAAAAACAACTGTAGTTTCTTGAAATTCAAAGAGGATTCTACTCAGGTGTTCCATCGTGTTACGAGCTGAAATTTGTTTCACATTATAGCTTATTAAGTATAATACAAGCAACGATCGAAATATCCTGCGCAAGTTTGCGCGATAACGACCAAACGTCCTGTCTGTTTCAGAATGGCACCCGTGTTTACGTGGCGTACTATGTTCGATGAGTGGGCAAAAGCTCACAGAAACAAGGCAAAAGTTCTTTCAAACTTTATAATGGAACATAGAACATATTGGTTCATAGATTGCTTATTACATCCGATCCATATATTACTAGTTTACGTGCTTCTCCGAAAACGAAACGTCGGTAGACATGCCCGAAGTTTTAGAACTTTTAAGGGATCCTGTTGTAAATGCTCCGGATAATCACTTTGATGATAGCTGCAGTGATACAGACTAGATCAGATAACTTTCCTTTGTGTTTGCGCATGTTTTGTGTCGTACCTTGTTATTACGTTTTAATTTTATGGACCGAAAATTGTTTAGTTCCAATTGTCACCAAAGTTTAATCCCAATGAATCTGGCTGCATCAAAATCCAATGGCAATATATATTTTGTATATTTGACGGTAACACTAGCCAAATTTGTGTCTTACGCTTGTCAAACATGTGTGTTATTTTTTTTATTTTTTTTACAAAAAATACAAATAAAATATTTTTATATCTAACTACAAATTAAAAACTTTATTTTATTTCTAGACGTAACCAAAATCTGCCACAGATAAGTTTACATTAGCCAGTGAATAAAGTTCACCTGGATGGGCAAAATCTCATACTGTGCAGCGGTACGAAATTTAGATATGATACACCAAAGCTCAGAGCGCAATTTCAATCTGCACATTATAATAATATAATTTATTGCAGCCAATGACCATACAGTAGTCAAAGTAGGATCATGTTACACAATATAGCAACCGTTCAGTCTTTTTCATAGTGGGACAGAGGTGATGTACTTTGTGTGCACTCGATCAGGTGATTGGGAGGGCAGTGTAGACCGCAGATTACACACACGCAGTCTATGGATGGTTCATGAAAGCCCTTCCTCTTACAGATGCGATGATGAAACCCATGTATTGCGCCTCTCGTGTAGATGTGGCGTAGCTCGAAGTTTGCTTCTTTCCATTCTTGGTTGATCATGGCCGGGGTTCGATAGAACTCCGGGTTTATTTCTTCTGTTTTCAGGAGTTGTTCCTCAAGGAATTTTGTGGAGGCTGGGGTTGATGCCAGGTTGTAGGTAGTCATTACATCTTCAATTACAGATCTAGTAACTGCTAGCTGGTACGCAAGTTGGGTTGGCACGAATTTGGAAATGCAGAGAGCTCGCTTTACGTATCTGGCCTTGGCTTTGTCGAGAGACTGTAGGTTTTTGTGGCTTAGGTGTGACCATATCATCTCGATGGAATATGACACCACTGGGGCGACTTTTAGCTTAAATAGCGCCATTGCGGTTCTAAGGGAGAGGGTTTTCAGGTTTCGGATCTCCATTGTGGCCTTTATCGCAGCGACGGTTTTGTCCTCTATGTGTCTGGTGAAAGTCAGTCCGGAGACCTGTAGAGTAGGTATTTGACGAGTTTACTATTTCCAACGTTTGATTTCCACAGGTGAAGATGTCCTTGGACGATAGTTTCCCTCCCTTGAGGAACTTCATAATCTTGCTTTCGTCCTGGTTTATGTACAGGTCATTGTCTTGTGACCACTTCTCTAGTTTGATGACTAATTTTAATTTTCTTTTATTCACGAATATGATAATATTATAATATGTTAAAATATTAAATATTCTCGAAAATCATATAGTAGGTTATAATAAATTATAATACGACATTTTCCACGAATATAATAATATCAGAAAATTGAAAGTTAAAACATATCACATACCTTCAGGCCTGCCCACTATCCTCTGGTAGTGGTGTTAACCCTTCCATAAATTCCTCCGTATCCCTGGATGATCCAGTTTCAGCCATTCGGAGCCAGTAGGCGATCCATTGAAAGTGGAAGAAGACGAATATGATGATAAAAATGCAAGGCGTATCAAAAATTGTTCCTAATCATCTTGAATCTCATCTGCTTTCAACAGTTTACTTTCGACTTTTTTTGTGCCTTTCAAGCAGTTTGCCCAATTTTGTGTGGTCACGTGGTGGTATGCAGCCGAAATAAAATTCTCCATATCTTGTTTTTTGAATGAGACGATGTTCAATTGTATACATGGTGGACGACGCAAGTTGAAGCTGTACAATAGTAGTGAGGTAAGGCCGGTTCGGCCCCATCCCAACTAACGCATCGCGACTTAACTTATGGAGATATCTCTAAAAGCAATCATCGGATTTGGACTGTGAGGTGTCAGAAGACTCAGAATGGCCACTCCTTTCCCAAGGATGACTCATTTATCCAAATATCCCAAAAACGGCAAGGTCATCGACCTGAGATTTTATAAACTAACTAGCTGTACCCGGCATGCGTTGCAATGCCAATCAAAGATAGTGTTGGGGTTTTGACTTGGTTAGTTGCAGTGCTTTTGGATTCCCAATATTTTCTTCTTTTTCCGTTAACCACCTCTAAACTTTTATAAAAAATAATTTACTATCTCAGAAACATTCACGGGAGCGTGATCAACAACTCACGAAAGTTACATCGCAATGAAATGAATGGTAGAGGAAAGGAGATGGTTATGTAATACCATTTTGTTTTACGGAAGTAAGTCCAAGGATTTCTTTGAAAAAAATATTTTTATTATACTAGGTTATTGGCTTGCTATTTATCTCTATTACGCTCACATTACAAGGTTTTTGGTTAAACGGTATGATTACAGTTTTTTAAATGTCCAACTAAGATAAATGGCAGGGGTTAGGGAATAGTGCTGGGGATATGGAATAGTATATCCCGAATATAAACAAGATATCCTTACTTTCAAAAATCACAGATATAATGATCGCTTTTACATTCAAAACAATCCATATGGGCCCACATCTCACACTGCATGCACTAAACCCATGTTTCGCCTCTGAAATCCTCCAAAAATCTGGCATTACAGAATATTCATTCTACATTGTCATATTTTGGTTGGGGTCGGATGCTGATGGTTTCACTGCCACTAATCCTATAGTTCTATTGAGTCAGAATCACCAATTTATCCTCTACATTTGCTGGTAGGACAGTTTACCCCTAATTTCCAGTAATCTGAAGTTTTTTCGTCCTTTTTGAGTTGATCCAAGGAGGAAAAGCGTAGTTCTAGGGACACCAAACTCTTTCGCAGCTTCAGCTTTCACATTTTATTCTCACGCACTGGCTTGATAGCTTTTGCCATTGCCCATGGATCCCATTTCTCCCACTGCTAGTGATCTACGGGCGCGGGCTTACTACAACCTGCCATTTCTTTGGCTGTGGATAAATATACAAACTACGAATTAAAATGTATGGTGATATATGTCTTTAGTCATGAAGTATTTATTTATAGTTTGCGTTTCATATTTAAAGCAACACATGATATGGTATAGATGTGAGTGAGAAGGTAAACATTGTTGTTACGCGTAATCGTAAGTGGCACTATTGGGTAGATTATTAGCTTGGGAATAACCTAACCCCCAAGGGAAGATGATAAAGAAAAGGAAGTGGTTTCGGACTGGAGAAAAAGGATGGAGAAATAGGACGAGAGTCCAAAAGAAGTTATAATTTTAACTTTAAATGTACTCAAAGGCGGCTGCCACTGCAAATCCGCTCTCCGATTCTTAAAGTGGGAAGGGACCTGGGCAAAGCTAACGGGAAACGAAGCTTGAACTTGGGCTGTTCTCGAGAACGCTGCTTTAGTGTATTCCCTCTCAAGCATACATATGCCTACTGTGGGGAAGGGTGATGGTCTGGCAAGACAAAGAGTAACAGATTTATTGTGTATCTGTTCAAAGGAGTTAGTTTCTAAACAAGTAATTTGAAGAATGCCAATAATTTGAATCGGTTTCGATATTTTAGTTTTCGAAATTGTAGAATTCTTAAAGAGCGACCAAATGCTTCCAAGAAGGATAGGGATAAAGCAATTATACCTTTGGGAATACCTTTGGGAATAATTTTGGTAAGCTTTTACCCAGCAAGGCGCCGAATAAAAGTATAGACAGTGAGAAACACTTATATTTTGAAAAACCAACCATAAGTGTTGGAGAGAATCTCCACAAGCAGGAAGCTGGCGTAGCGAGCTATGCTTGCCCTACTGGCCAGTTAGAATTAGCTATTAAATCTAAGAGAGACTTTACTAAGTTACCAACTAAGAGTTTTTGCTCAAATGCAACAAGTGGTGAAAACCCTATCAAATGATTTATTTGCATTAAGTGGGAAGAGTCAAGGAAGACAGGACCTTGCCTAACCGATATGCTTGAGAAATGATAAATCCAAAAAAAAAAAAAATTTAATTTATTTAACAATGTTGGGTAGTAGTTTGGTAACAAATATATAATTTTGATTTTGCAACAAATGGGGTCACAGTTATTTTGGTTTCAAACCTTTTATATACTTCAAAATCTTCGTAAGATTTTGAAATGACGAAGAAAAATAAATGAAAAATTTAAAGATAACTAACGTAATTAAAGTTAGACAATAAATCAAGTACAAGGTGTGTAATTTTAAGAATTTCTAGGTAAATATCTTTGAAAGATTAACAACTTCGGAAGTAACAACAACGAAAAGCAGGAAGAATAAAATAGAAGTTTCTATGACTTCTTATATTAATACAGAAATACTTGGTTGGATTATGCAAATAGGGCAGGTCAGTTATTGTGAAACCTGAAGAGAACAATCGAAAGGAACTTTCTAGAATTCCTATGTTTAAGTAGGGATCACGAGACAAATGGGGCAAGTATCCCTTTCGTGAAACCTAGAGATAACTCACTTATGAGTTGAAAGAATTGTATTCCCTAATTAGAAGGGAGAAACAATATAATTTAAAGCGTGTACTAGACACGAAGTTTTACAGACATTAATTTGTGATACATAAAGCGAGAGAGGGAGGGCACTCATTGAGAGTGACACCTCATTGAAAAAAGACCTAAAGTAACAATTTTATTATTTTGGTTTGTTAGTAAAGGGTTTGGGAAAGATCAAATGGGATTGAGGAAAGGTATTTATGGCCGTATTTATAGTATTCGGACGAACGCGACGCGGATGAAATGTTGAACAAACACTGTTTTCACTGTAGTCTGTTGAAATAGATGAAATGTTCACTGTAGTAGCACAACACGTTGATGGCAAAGAATGTTATTACAATGATGGAAAATAACTAGTTACACTAGATATGTGAGAGTCTATTGCTTGAGAAAGTTGTGGATTATAGTTGAATGCGCCAGAGAAAATCCCAGCGGAGGAAGAAAAATTAGATATTGATTAGTAGTTCATAAGGAAGATTCCATAGTTTGAAAAAGTATTCCCACATGTGAGTGTAAAATACATGACAGTATAACTGGTAGATAGAGTGCAGATTCTGGAAGGTTCCAGAGCAATCATGACTGAAGAATAGGGCAAAAGTTAGTCCAGCGGTGGAACTAGCTAAGTATTTTATAGACAGTGGGTAAGTTAATGGTGTCCCACGTTGTGAGAAATTCTCTCATTTAATAAGCATAAGAAATGCTGCTTCTTGTTAAGATTGGCTTGGGTAGACAAAAGCCCAACATAGAAAATCCCGCAAAGGATGATTATTGCCCCAAGTATAGAAATCTCACACTGCCTATAAAATGATCAGTAAAAAGCATGTAGCTATTTAAAATCCATTAAAATAAATTGAAGAACGTAGAAGTAGTACTTAGCTTTGCTTCATGGCGAAGGTGATGTTCCCTTTGACGGTTGATACTAAAATTCTAACATGGCGTAGAATTTAAAAGTTTGCCTCTCGAGTTGAGGAGGCGAGCTTGAGTGCAGCTCTTACTGACGAGATCGACTTCCGACGTACAAGTGAGACACGCTCAACGAAGCACGGAGGGACCAGGGAAGGGAAAAGAGTGGGGGTAGGAGACAAAAGGAATACATATAAGAATAACCAACATTGAAACGTTAATTTCTCTAGATGAAATAATCTTCAAAGAGTCGATAGCAGGCAACACTAGCGCAGCCTGGAGGGTGAAAATGTAGACGAAGTTCTCTTGATCACGGTGATGATAGCTGGCGATGGCGACGAGGTCTGGTGGCCATATTGATAAAGAAGTCCTCTTGTACAGGGAAGAATTGAGGAACTTCAAAGATTCGCTGCTAGATGACGCTAGGTGGGTCATGGAAGATATATCTCTAGAACAGACTCACAGGTAATATAAAAGACATGACCATAAAGGAGAAATCAGAAGATCACTGATGGTGTTTGAGAAAAAGGAAGGAATGAACTATAGCAAAGAGAAGCAAAAGCTTTCTATATCTTACCGTGTATTACAAAGAATACAACAAGCTGGGAGGAACAAACACCAACAGAGAACAAGACAGACAATTAAAAGTTTAAAGGTAATGGAGCAATTTAAGACAGTGGTCTTATGATGTGACCCTTAGTGGTCAAGATTTTGGCTACCCTAACTCTCCCATCCCTTCAAGGATAACACTCGGTCACTCTACCAGAAATCCAGACCAGGCGAGGAGAAACATCCCTAACCAGGATCAAGTCCCCCACTCTGATGTCGGGATTGGAAAGAAACCACTTCTGTCTCCGTTGCAAGGAAGTTAAGTATTCCAAGTTCCACCTCTTCCAGAAAGAATTGCGGAGGGCTTCAAGTTTACGCCAAACAATAGGTAAATTTGAATCCCTGTAAGAGTTGGGAAGGGGAGGAGGGGCAGGAAGAGAAGTGCCTATAAGGAAGTGACCAGGTGTAAGTGGAAGCAGGTCATCAGGGTCATTGGAAAGCGGAGTTAAAGGGAGAGAATTAACAACACCTTCAATCAGAACGGACAGCGAATTAAATTCTTCATTAGTCAAAATGCGATTACATAAGATCTTTCTTAAGTGACCTTTAGTGAGCTTTACGCAGGATTCCCACCTACCACCGTGACGAGGAGCGTAGGGAGGTATAAAACGCCATTTGAAACCCTTTGAGTAGGAAAAATTAGAAATCTGTTCCATGGCAGGAGAAGATGTGAGAGCTTTCTTCCTCAAGGAAGCTGCGCCTTGAAAAGTGGAAGCGTTATCAGAGAACATTTCCGAAGGAACACCACGTCTAGCAGCGAAGCGAGAGACAGCTGATAAAAAGTAAGAAGTAGAGGCATTCGTTACTAGTTCCAAATGGATCGTGCCAGTAACCATGCAAACAAAGAGAGAAACATAGAGCTTACCAAACAATTTGCGTTTAGCTTCAGCGGAATTACGTTGATATTGGAACGGACCCATATAGTCCACACCAGTTAGAGCAAATAGACGTATAGGAGAAGAGCGAAAGGAGGGCAGATCGCTCATTAATTGAGTATTGACTTTAGGTTTCGCTTTGAAGCAAGGAATGCACTTGTGAATTACAGAGGAAACTTCGTAAATTCCATTTATAATCCAGTACTTTTCCCTTAAGAGGCAAAGCAGTGTGCGTGTACCAACATGCAGATTGCGATAATGAAAGTCACGTATGATTAAGGAAGTTACGTGATGTTTAGAAGGCAAAATAACAGGATGCTTTTTTTCCTCAGAAAGAAAAGATTGCGAGAGCCTACCACCTACCCTGAGTAACCTATTGTCATCAAGGAACGGGGCTAAGGCATGAAGACGACTGGATTTGGGAAGATCCTTTTTAGAAGAAAGTAAAGACAATTCAGAAGAAAAGGCTTCTTGCTGTGTTAGTTGCAAAATCTTAATGGTAGCGAGATTCAATTCATGATTGGTAAGGTGTGGTTTGGGGAGAATAGGTTGGTCGACAACAAGATATTTCCATCTAAGGAGATAGGCGACAATTCGTATTAATTTATGAAAAGAAGAATAGCGGGACAACAAGGGATGAGAAACGTTGGAAACAAGACACGAAGCAGTAGATATAGATACTTTAGCGTCGGGCAAGTTGGAGTTAGTAGCGGGAGGTTTAGAAGGCCAACACGAAGAGTCTTCGATTAACCATGAGGGCCCATGCCAGTACAACTGGGAAGCTGCCAATTGAGAGGGTACACAACCACGAGATATAATGTCGGCAGGGTTGTCAGCGCTGGGCACATGCCTCCATTGACATCCCGAAGAAAGAGTTTGAATTTTGGAAACCCTGTTTGCAACAAAAGTTTGCCAATAAGCGGGGTTCTTGGCGATCCAAGAAAGGGTGATCATGGAATCGCTCCAGAGATAGATTTGCGAGAATTCGACTTTTAATACTTCCCGTAATTTCTTAACAAGTTCTGCGGCCATGAGTGCAGCACACAATTCAAGCCTAGTCAAAGTGATAGTTTTAAGAGGAGCCACCTTCGATTTGGCTCAAACAAGGTTAGAAACTGAAGATCCATTTAATGAACCGCGATAAACCAAATATGCACAGCAACCGTAAGCTTTTTCGGAACTGTCCGCGAACACATGAAGGAAAAAAGATGCATTAGGATGAGCGTTAATTAAATTCCTGGGAATTTCAATAAGGGAAAGATCAAGCAAATTTCTGCGAAAAGAGAGCCATCAGTTAAGAAAAGAAAGGGGAACAGCGTCGTCCCATTCACATTTGAGCGACCATAGCTCTTGCATGAAAAGTTTGGCTATAATGATAACTGGGGCAAGGAATTGAAGCGGATCAAATATTTTTGCAATTTCAGAGAGAATTTGTCTGTTTGTGTTAGGGAGCTCTTCTGCGAGCGAAACTTTATAGATGAGATTGTCAGTGCTAGTGCACCAATGAACTCCAAGAGTTTTTATGGATTCGGAGTTTCCACAAATTTCGACAGAGGAGGGATCTACGTCTTCAATAGGAAACCGGGCGAGAAACTCATGGGAGTTGGAATTCCACTTATGAAGTGGGAAACCTCCATTCTTTAGCAACGCCTGAAGTTCTAGTGACTCGAAAGAAGCTTCCTCCAGAGTGGGGAAGGACTGCAAATAATCGTCAACATAGAATGATGTAGTTAGTGCTTCGGAAGCTTTAGAATCTTGAGAGGCTAACAAGTGTAGGGATCGGAAAGCAAGGAAAGCGGAAGGTTTTAAGCCATAAGTAACCGTTTTTAAGCGAAATACCTTAATGGGCTTACTGATTTCGTCGCGCCACAAGATTCTTTGGAGATCTCGTTGTTCAGGCTGAATTAAAACTTGACAGTACATCTGTTTTATATCCGCTATAACAGCTATGGGAAATAATCGAAAGTTTAAGAGTATAGCAGATAGATCTGACTGAATAGCAGGACCAGAGTAAAGAGTATCGTTAAGACTGTTGCCATTAACGTCAGGTGATGAACCATTGAAAACAACTCGGATTTTATCCTTTACAAGAGGGTTTTTTCACACGGGATGATGATTTAAGAAAACCGTTTCAATTGGGGGTGCAATTCGTCATCATATTTGTTAACAACTTCCATATGATCTAAGCTTTCATACTCATCCATGAAATCAGTGTATTGCTGTTTAACGAGAGGTTCTTTCTTGAATTTGCTCTCGATAGCAAAGAGAGCTTTTCGAGCTTTGGGTTGAGAGTTAATAAGTTTAGGGGGATTATGTAATCTTGGCATCTGAACAATGAACCGGCCATCAGAAGAACGAGTGGTGGTGTTCAGAAAAAGTTGCTCACAGAATTCGTTTTCTGAAGAGGTCACGTTAGGAGAGTCAACGCTTTCAAGCCTCCAGAACTGTTCCAAGTCAGTATTGGAGCAGTAGCATTGCGATGCGGGTTGGGGAGAATAATGGGGAAGTTGTCCTGTGTCGATCCATCCAAAATTAGTGTCTCTGGCAACCACGTTTGAGGATAACTTGCGAACCTGTTTACGAAGGCAATGCCAGAAAACATTGGCACTAAAGGGTATGTCAATGGGGTTTTGTACATTGAACAGAGGATCGGCTAGCCTTAAATGCGAGGGAATGTTTAACCCTGAAATATCCACAGAGTGACTTGGAGTATCTTCTCCTATGCTATTGAGAATGAGACAATTCAGTTTGAGAACGTTGTTTCTGTGACAAATGTCTCTTATGGTTAGCTTTGAGAGCTGTAAAGCTTGCGATTTTGAGCTGTTAATGCCCGATACGTTAATAGAAGTGGGGTTTACAGGTAGGCCTAGTTTTCTAATCAAAGAATTAGACACAAAATCATGAGTTGCCGCTGGATCAAGAAGACCGCGTGCACGGACCCAGTTGCCAAAGTTATCCTGAACTTCGATTTGGACAGTAGACAATAGTACTTGGGCACTAGGTATGGACTTGGCATTTTGAATGTACGATGAAGCATTGGAACTGTTAGCATTATCACTTTTCTGAGAAGTAGATGCTGTCTATGACCTTGCCTGATCATGACGATGTTGTAAAGTGTGATGAGCTTTTTCACAATGGAAGCAAAGTCTTGTGGACTTGCAATTTGAAGCAGAATGCGTGGGTGCTAGGCAGTTGAAGCAATGTTTATTCTGGGAAACTAATTTCCTTCTGTCGTCGACTGACAGTTCTTTAAAAGATTTACATAGATATAAGGCGTGGGAATCTGTACAAAGTATGCACTTTAATGGCTCATTTAAACTCTTGCGGGGTTCGCTTTGAGTGTTTAAAACGAGAGAACTAGCAATACGGCGTTCACTAGACCTAGTTGGGTAACCAGTGGTGTTTCACTTGAGTTTAGATGAGCTGGACCCAGGTGTTTAAGTACTTGACGCTAAGCGTTCGCTTTTAGATTTAAGAGACATTAATTCAAATTTAGATCTCGGGGATGAGGGTTCACTTTGATTAGCTAAAGCAGTTAAGAGTTGGCATCTAGCATTTATGAAAGTGACTAAATGCTCGTAAGAGTAATCGTCTTCTCTAGAAAGTTCAATCTCCCAAGTTTTAGGGTAGCAACATCGATTTTAGAAACCACTAAATGTATTAAGAAAGTGTCCCAGTGTTCAGTGGGTTGATCCAATTGGGACAGAGCTTTAACGTGGAGTTGTGTAGTATCAATGAGAGTACGCAAAATAGTGACGTCATTGTGCTGTGACGCGGGTAGTTTAAATAGAGCCTTCATATCTCGTTGAATACGTAACCGTAAATTTCCGTATCTTTCTTTCAATAAGTTAAAGGCGATGGGGTAGTTTTCGGCACTTAAAGGGACTGCTTCAACTAACTGCAGAGCTTGACCTCGGAGGATAGATCTCAAATAATGAAACTTGTAGATGACTTGAATGTCTTCATTGTCATGAACAAGAGAAAAAAATAATTCATAGAAAGAATCCCAAGTAGATTCGTCTCCAGAGACGTGGTGTAAATCAATCTTAGGTAGAATTGGTTTGGGCTTGTGAGTGCCATCGCGAGAAGTGGTTTGTTGTTCGTGAAGAGAACCAAGAACAGAACCGCCTTTTTTCTGTTCTTCTTCGAGTTGGCGTATTATTTTAAAAGCAGAACCTATATCTTCGTAATATTGGTTTTCTACTTCGACTCGATCTTCGGTTTGATTGAGCATACAAGTCTCAATTTCAGTTTGGATGTTACAATAATTTTCATATTAACGTTCAAAATCCTTTACACGATGTTTTAACAAATCTAATTGAGCTTCTGAGGGATCTAGTTCTTTGATGTATTTTCTGAATCGGGTAATTTGCCCTTTATAGGACGCTCGTTTAGAAGTAAGTTTTTCATCCTTATCCTTTTCTGTAGGAGCCATGACAAAATAGGTAAATTAAAGTATAACTTACGAAACTGTGGAACCTTGGAAATGCTGTCAGGCTGGCAGCAGCAAATAAGTTGAAAGAAAGGGACACACCAAAGGAGGCAGGAGCGGCCTCCTTCCACTTCTCAGGCTTTGCACGCTGTAGTTATAGCTGAAAAATTCAAAGAAGATATTAATGATTTGCAAAATATTGTCAAATAACCCTTGACAAAATAGAAAATGTGATAAATGGACTCTCCCGGGTATTGGCACCAAATTTTGGGTAGATTATTAGCTTGGGAATAACCTAACCCCCAAGGGAAGATGATAAAGAAAAGGAAGTGGGTTTCGGACTGGAGAAAAAGGATGAAAAAATAGGAAGAGAGTCCAAAAGAAGTAATAATTTTAACATTAAATGTACTCAAAGGCGTCTGCCACTGCAAATCCACTCTCCGATTCCTAAAGTGGGTAGGGACCTGGGCAAAGTTAACGGGAAACGCAGCTGGAACTTGGGCTGTTCTCAAGAACGCTGATTTAGTGTATTCCCTCCCAAGCATACATATGCCTACTATGGGGAAGGGGTAGATGGGCAAGACAAAGAGTAACAGATTTATTGTGTATCTGTTCAAAGGAGTTAGTTTCTAAACAAGTAATTTGAAGAATGCCAATAATTTGAATCGGTTTCGATATTTTATTTTTCGAAATTGTAGAATTCTAAATGAGTGGTGTATTCTGGGAATACACGGTACGAGAGAATATAAAGTTTAATGCTCTTTTCTTGTTTATTTCTTCCTCTTTATCAAACACCAACAGTGATCTTCTATTTTCACTTTGATGGTCATATCTCTTATGCCATTGTGAGTCTGTTCTAGATATATATCTTCCATGACCCACCTAGCGTCATCTAGCAGCGAATCTCTGAAGCTCCTCAATTCTTCCTGGTGCAAGAGGACTTCCTTTTCCATTTGGCCATCAGATCTCGTTACCATCGCCAGCTATCATCTCCTTGATCAAGAGAACTTCGTCTACTCTTTCACCCACCAGGCTGTGCTAGTATCGCCTGCTATCAACTCATTGAAGACCATTTCCTCAAGTGAATTTAAGTTTAAAATATTGGTCATGCCTATATGTTTTCCTTTTGTCTCCTACTCCCACTCTTTTCCCTTCCTTGGACCCTCCGCGCATCGCTGAGTGGGTCTCACTTGTAAGTCGGCAGTTGACTCGGTCAGTCAAGGCTCAACTAGAGCCAGTCTCCTCAACCCAAGAGGCACTCTCTACACTCTACGCCATGTTGGCATATTAGGTATCCGTCAAAGGGAACTTCACCTTCGATATGCAACCTAGATAAGTACAGACTTAAGGTTTTAACCTCATCTTCATCAGTTTTATTATCTACATGCTTTTATTGATCATTTTATAGACAGCGTGAGATTACTTATTTGGGGCGGTAATCATTCTTCGCGGGATTTGCCATGTTGGGCTTTTGTCTGTCTAAGCCAACATTTAAATGAGAGATCTTCTCACAACGTGCGATATTATCTAATACCCGCTGTCCATAAAATATTAAGCTCGTTCCACCGCTGGATTAACTTTGGCCCCATTCTTCTATTAGGATTGTTCTGGAACCTTCCAGATTCTGTACTCTATCTACAAGTCTTGCCGTCATGTATTTTTCACTCACTTGTGGGAATACTATATAAAATGAGGAATCTTCCTTATAAATTACTGCAATAGCTAAATTTTCTTCCACCGTTGGAATGTTCTATGGCGCATTTAATTGTAATTCACAACTTTCTCAAGCAATAGACTCTCGCCTACCTAGTGCAACTAGTTATTTTTCATCATTGCAATAACTTTCTTTCCCATAAACTTTCGTGTTACTACAGTGAACTTTTCATCCATTCAACAAACTATAGTGAGAACTAGTGCTTGTTTAACATTTCTACCGCGTCGCGATCGTCCGATTACCATAAATAAGGCCATGAACATTTATCCTAAATCCCAATTGATCATTCCTAAACCTTCTACTAACAAACCATGTTAATACAATTATTACTTTAAGGCTTATTGCAATGAGGTGTCACTCTAAAGACGTGCCCTCCCACCTTTGCTTATATCTCATTAATTAATTTCTGCATAACCACGTGTTTCATTCACGGTTCAAGCTTACATTGTTTCTCCCTTATAATCAGGGAATACAATTCTTTCAACTCAGGAGTGAGTTATTTCTAGGTTTCACAAAAGGGAAACTTGCCCCATTAGTCTCCTGATTCCTAATTAAACATGGGAAGTCTAGAACCTTCCTTTTGACTTTCTCTTCAGGTTTCACAGTAAGTGACCTGCCCTCTTTTGTATAATTGTTATAAAAGTAATTCTGCTCAAATATAAGAAGTTATAGGAACTTCTATCTCATTCTTCATTTTTTTTCTTATTGTTATTTTCGAAGTGGTTACTTTCTCTAGAATGTTTTCTCAGAAATTTCTTATAGTACACACCTTGTACACTATTTATTGTTAAACTTTAATCACCTTAATTGTCTTTAAATTTTGAATTTTTATATTCGCTATTTTAAATCCTTGCTAGGATTTTATAAAGGTTTGAAACCTAATAAATTGTTAATTGCCTGGAGCAAACTTTAAATGTTAGGAGGCCTGCGACCCCAAATTGTTACTAAAAATTGAAACTATATACTTGTCAAATCTATTAGACTTTTTTGCATTGTTAAATAAATTCCAACTTTCCTTTTCGGCTCATCATTTCTCTAATACAACGGTTAGGCAAGATCCTGTCTTCCTTGGCTCTTCCTACTCAATGCCATTAAATCTATTGATAGGGCTTTCACCACTCGTTGCATTTGAGCAAGAACTCTTAGTGGTAATCTCGTTAAAGTTTCTCTTAGCTTTAATAGCTAATTCTAATTGGCCAGTAAGGCAAGTACAGCTCGCTACGCCAGCTACCTGCTTGTGGAGATCCTCTCCGAAAACTTATGGTTGGTTTTCCAAAAGATAAGTGTTTCTCTTTGTCTACACTTTTAGCCGGCTCCTTGCTGAGTAAAAGCTTAGCCATTTCCAAATGCAACTATTGGTTCTCGTACCAAAATTACTCCCCAAGGTATAACTTTTTCTTATCACAATCCTTCTTGGAAGCACTTGGTCGCTTTTGCGGAACTCCACAACTTCGAAAACTGGAAATATCAAAATCGATGCAAATTATTGGCATTCTTCGAATTACTTGGTTAAAATAGAATTCCTTTGAACATATCTACAATAAGTCTGTTACTATTTGTCTTGCCAGACCATCACCCTTCCCCATAGTACGCATATGCATGCTTGAGAGGGAATACCCTAAAGCCATTCTCTTGCAAACAGCCCAAGTCCTGGCTGCGGTTCCTGTTAGCTTCGACCAGGTCCTTACCCATTTTAGGTATCAGAGAGCGGATTTGCGGTGGCAACCGCCCTTGAGTGTATTTAAGGTTAAATTTACAAATTTTGTGGGACCCTCCTCCTATCTTTCTATCCTTTTTCTCCAGTCCGAAACCCACCTCCTTTTCTTTATCATCTTCCCTTGGTGGTTAGGTTATTCCCCAGCCAATAATCTATCCAAAATGTGGTACCAGAAACCCGGGAGAGTCCATTTGTCATTTTTTCTGTTTAAAAGATTATTTGACAATACCTTGCAAATTATTAATACCTGCTTTGAATCTTTCAGCTATAACTACGTCGTGCAAAGCCTGTGAAGGGGAAAGAGGCCGCTCCTGTCCCCTTTGGTGTGTCCCTTTCTTTCAACTTAATCGCTGCCGCCAGCTTGACAGCATTTCCAAGTTCCCACAGTTTCGTGAGTTACATTTTAATCTATTTTCTTTGACATGGCTCCTACTGAAAAGGATAAGGATGAAAAACTTACTTCTAAACGAGCATCCTCTAAAGGGCAAATTACCCGATTCAGAAAGTACATAAAAGAGTTAGATCCTTCAGAAGCTCAATTAGACTTGTTGAAACATCGTGTAAGGGATTTTGAACGTTCGTATGAGAATTACTGCAACATCCAAACTGAAATAGAAACTTGCATGCTCAATCAAACCGAAGATCGAGTCGAAGTAGAAAACCAATATTACGAAGGCATAGGTTCTGCTTTCAAAATAATACGCCAACTCGAAGAGGAGCAGAAAAAGGACGCTTCTGTTCTTGGTTCCCTTCACGAACCACAAACTTCTTTCCGTGATGGTACTTACAAGCCCAAACCAATTTTACCTAAAATTGATTTACCCCATTTCTCTGAAGATGAATCTACTTGGGATTCTTTCTATGAATTATTTTGCTCCCTTGTTCATGACAATGAAGACATTCAAGTCATTTACAAGTTTCATTACTTGAGATCTATCCTCCGAGGTCAAGCTCTGCAGTTAGTTGAAGCACTCCCTTTAAGCGCCGAAAATTACCCCATTGCCTTTAACTTATTAAAAGAAAGATACGGGAATTTACGGTTACGTATCCAACGCCATATGAAGGCTCTATTCAACCTACCTGCGTCACAGCACAATGACGTCACTAGTTTGCGTACTATAGTTGACACTACACAACTTCACGTTAAGGCTCTGTCCCAATTAGATCAACCTACTGAACACTGGGATACTTTCCTAATACATTTAGTGGTTTCTAAAGTTGATGCTGCTACCCTCAAAGCTTGGGAAATTGAACTTTCTAAAGAAGACGACTACTCTTACGAGCATTTAGTCACTTTCATAAATGCCAGATGCCAGCTCTTAACCGCTTTGGCTAATCAAAGTGAACCCTCATCTCCTAGTTCTAAATTTGAATTAATGTCTATCAAACCTAAAAGCGAACGCTTAGCGTCTAATACCCAAAAACCCGGGTCCAGCTCATCTAAATTTAAATCAAACACTACTGGTTACCCAACTAGGTCTAGTGAACGTCGTGTTGCTAGCTCTATTGTTTTAAACACTCAAAGCGAACCCCACAAGAGTTTAAACGAACCCTTAAAGTGCATACTTTGTAAAGATCCCCATGCCCTATACCTCTGTAAATCCTTTAAAGAAATGTCAGTCGACGACAGAAGGAAATTAGTTGCTCAAAACAAACATTGCTTCAACTGCCTAGCACCCTCGCATTCTGCTTCTAATTGCAAGTCCACAAGACTTTGCTACCATTGTGAAAAGGCTCATCACACTTTGATACATCGTCATGATCAGGCAAGGTCATCGACAACATCTACTTCTCCGAAAAATGATAGTGCTAACAATTCCAATGCTTCATCGTATATTCAAAATGCCAAGTCCATTCGTAGTGCCCAAGTATTGTTGTCTACTGTCCAAATCGAAGTTCAGGATAACTTGGGCAACTGGGTCCGTGCACGCGGTCTTCTTGATTCAGCGGCAACTCATGATTTTGTGTCTAATTCCTTGATTAGAAAACTAGGCCTACCTGTAAACCCCACTTCTATTACCGTGTCGGGCATCAACAGCTCAAAATCGCAAGCTTTACAATTCTCAAAGCTAACCATAAGAGACATTTGTCACAGAAACAACCTTCTCAAATTGAATTGTCTAATTCTCAATAGCATTGGAGAAGACACTCCAAGTCACTCTGTGGATACTTCGGGGCTAAACATTCCCTCGCATTTAAGGCTAGCCGATCCTTTGTTCAACATGCAAAACCCTATTGACATACTCTTTAGTGCCAATTTTTTCTGTAATTGCCTTCGTAAACAGGTTCGCAAGTTATCTTCAAACGTAGTCGCCAGAGACACTAATTTTGGATGGATCGACACAGGACAACTTCCCCATTATTCTCCCCAACCCGCATCGCAATGCTACTGCTCCAATACTGATCTGGAACAGTTTTGGAGGCTAGAAAGCGTTGATCCTCCTAACGTAACCTCTTCAGAAAATGAATTCTGTGAGCAACTTTTTTTGATCACTACCACTCGTTCTTCTGATGCCCGGTTCGTTGTTCAAATGCCAAGATTACATAATTCTCCCAAACTTATTAACTCTCAGCCCAAAGCTCGAAAAGCTCTCTTTGCTATCGAGAGCAAATTCAAGAAAGAACCTCTTGTTAAACACCAGTACACTGATTTCATGGATGAGTATGAAAGCTTAGATCATATGGAAGTTGTTAACAAATCTGATGATGAATCCCACCCCCCAATTGAAACGGTTTATTTAAATCATCATCCCGTGTGGAAAAACCCTTTAGTAAAGATAAAATCCGATTTGTTTTCAATGGTTCATCACCCGACGTTAATGGCAACAGCCTTAACGACACCCTTTACTCTGGTCCAGCTATTCAGTCAGATCTATCTGCTATACTCTTAAACTTTCGATTATTTCCCATAGCTGTCATAGCTGATATAAAACAGATGTACCGCCAAGTTTTAATTCAACCGGAACAACGAGATCTCCAAAGAATCTTGTGGCGTGATGAAATCAGTAAGCCCATTAAGGTATTTCGTTTAAAAACGGTTACTTATGGCTTAAAACGCTCTGCTTTCCTTGCTATCCGATCCCTACACTTGCTAGCCTCACAAGATGGTCATTTATTTAATTCCAAAGCTTCTGAAGCATTAACTACGTCATTCTATGTTGACGATTATTTGCAGTCCTTCCCCACTTTGGAGGAAGCTTCTTTTGTGTCTTTAGAACTTCAGGCATTGCTAAGGAATGGAGGTTTCCCACTTCATAAGTGGAATTCGAACTCCCCTGAGTTTCTCGCCCAGTTTCCGATTGAAGACGTTGATCCCTCCTCTGTCGAAATTAGTGGAAACTCTGAATCCATAAAAACTCTAGGAGTTCATTGGTGCACCAGCACTGACACTCTCATCTATAAAGTTTCGCTCGCAGAAGAGCTTCCTAACACGAAAAGACAAATTCTCTCTGAAATTGCAAAAATTTTTGATCCGCTTCAATTCCTTGCCCCAGTTATCGTTATAGCCAAACTCTTCATGCAAGAGCTGTGGTCGCTCAAATGTGAATGGGATGACACTGTTCCTCTTTCTTTTCTTAATCGTTGGCTCTCGTTTCGCAGGAATTTGCTGGATCTTTCCCTTATTGAAATTCCCAGGAATTTAATTAGCTCTCATTCTAATGCATCCTTTTTCCTTCATGTGTTCGCGGACAGGTCCGAAAAAGCTTATGGTTGCTGCGCATATGTGGTTTATCGTGGTTCATTAAATGAATCTTCAGTTTCCAACCTTGTTTGTGCCAAATCTAAGGTCGCCCCTCTTAAAACTATCACTTTGACTAGGCTTGAATTGTGTGCTGCACTCATGGCCGCAGAACTTGTTAAGAAATTACGGGAAGTATTAAAAGTCGAATTCTCGCGAATCTATCTCTGGAGCGATTCCATGATCAGCCTTTCTTGGATCACCAAGAACCCCTCTCACTGGCAAACTTTTGTTGCAAACAGGGTTTCCAAAATTCAAACTCTCTCTTCGGGATGTCAATGGAGGCATGTGCCCAGCGCTGACAACCCAGCCGATATTATCTCTCGTGGTTGTGTACCCTCTCAATTGGCAGCTTCCCAGTTGTACTGGCATGGGCCCTCATGGTTAATCAAAGACTCTTCTTCATGGCCTTCCAAACCTCCAGCTACAAACTCCAACTTGCCTGACGCTAAAGTATCTCTACCTACCGCTTCGTGTCTTGTTTCCAACGCTTCTCATCCCTTGTTGTCCCGCTATTCTTCTTTTCATAAATTAATACGAATTGTCGCCTATCTCCTTAGATGGAAATATCTTGTTGTCGACCAACCTATTCTCCCCAAACTACACCTTACCAATCATGAATTGAATCTCGCTACCATTAAGGTTTTACAACTGACACAGAAATAAGCCTTTTCTTCTGAATTGTCTTTACTTTCTTCTAAAAGGGATCTTCCCAAATCCAGTCGTCTACGTGCTTTAGCCCCGTTCCTTGATGACGATAGGTTACTCAGGGTAGGTGGTAGGCTCACTCAATCTTTGCTCTCTGAAGACAAAAAGCATCCCGTTATTTTGCCTTCCAAACATCACGTAACTTCCTTAATTATACGTGACTTTCATTATCGCAATCTGCATGTTGGTACACGCACTCTGCTTTGCCTCTTAAGGGAAAAGTACTGGATTATAATTGGAATTCACGAAGTTTCCTCCGTAATTCACAAGTGCATTCCTTGTTTCAAAGCGAAACCTAAGGTCAATACTCAACTAATGAGCGATCTGCCTTCCTTTCGCTCTTCTCCTATACGCCCATTTGCTTTAACTGGTGTGGACTATATGGGTCCGTTCCAATATCAACGAAATTCCCCTGAAGCTAAACGCAAATTGTTTGGTAAGCTCTATGTTTCTCTCTTTGTTTGCATGGTTACTGGCGCAATCCACTTGGAACTAGTAACGAATGCTTCTACTTCTTACTTTTTATCAGCTGTCTCTCGCTTCACTGCTAGGCGTGGTGTTCCTTCAGAGATGTTCTCTGATAACGCTTCCACTTTTCAGGGCGCAGCTTCGATGTGGAAGAAAACTCTTACTTCTTCTCCTGCCATGGAACAAATTTCTAATTTTTCCTACTCAAAGGGTTTCAAATGGCGCTATATACCTCCCTATGCTCCTCATCACGGTGGTAGGTGGGAATCTTGCGTAAAGCTCACTAAACGTCATTTAAGAAAAGTCTTAGGTAATCGAATTCTGACTTATGAAGAATTGAATTCACTGTCCGTTCTGATTGAAGGTGTTGTTAACTCTCGCCCTTTAACTCCTCTTTCCAATGATCCTGATGACCTGCTTCCACTTACACCTGGTCACTTCCTTATCGGCACTTCTCTTTCTGCCCCTCCTCCTCTTCCCAATTCTTACAGGGATTCTAATTTACCTATTGTTTGGCGTAAACTTGAAGCCCTCCGCAATTCCTTTTCGAAGAGGTGGAACTTGGAATATTTAACTTCCTTGCAACGGAGACAGAAGTGGTTTCTTTCCAGTCCCGACATTAAAGTGGGGGACTTGGTCTTCGTTAGGGATGTTTCTCCCCCCCCTGGTCTGGCTTTCTGGTAGAGTGACCGAGTGTTATCCTGGAAGAGATGAGAGAGTCAGGGTGGTCAGAGTCTTGACCACTAATGGTCCGATCACAAGACCAGGCTTTGATCGCTCCATTACCTTTAAATGTTTAATTGCTTATTTGTCCTCTGTTGGTGTTTGTCCCTCCCAGTATGGTGTATTCTGGGAATACACGGTACGAGAGAATATAAAGTTTAATGCTCTTTTCTTGTTTATTTCTTCCTGTTTATCAAACACCAACAGTGATCTTCTATTTTCTCTTTGATGGTCATGTCTCTTATGTCATTGTGAGTCTGTTCTAGATATATATCTTCCCTGACCCACCTAGCGTCATCTAGCAGCGAATCTCTGAAGCTCCTCAATTCTTCCTGGTGCAAGAGGACTTCCTTTTCCATTTGGCCATCAGATCTCGTTACCATCGCCAGCTATCATCTACTTGATCAAGAGAACTTCGTCTACTCTTTCACCCACCAGGCTGTGCTAGTATCACCTGCTATCAACTCTTTGAAGACCATTTCCTCAGGAGAATTTAAGTTTACAATATTGGTCATGCTTATATGTTTTCCTTTTGTCTCCTACCCCCACTCTTTTCCCTTCCTTGGACCCTCCGCGCTTCGCTGAGTGGGTATCACTTGTAAGTCGGCAGTTGACTCGGTCAGTCAAGGCTCAACTAGAGCCAGTCTCCTCAAACCAAGAGGCACTCTCTACACTCTACGCCATGTTGGCACATTAGGTATCCGTCAAAGGGAACTTCACCTTCGATATGCAACCAAGATAAGTACAGACTTAAGGTTTAACCTCATCTTCATCAGTTTTATTATCTACATGCTTTTATTGATCATATTATAGACAGCGTGAGATTACTTATTTGGGGCGGTAATCATTCTTCGCGGGATTTGCCATGTTGGGCTTTTGTCTGTCTAAGCCAACATTTAAATGAGAGATCTTCTCACAACGTGGGATATTATCTAATACCCGCTGTCCATAAAATATTAAGCTCGTTCCACCGCTGGATTAACTTTGGCCCCATTCTTCTATTAGGATTGTTCTGGAACCTTCCAGATTCTGTACTCTATCTACAAGTCTTGCCGTCATGTATTTTTCACTCACTTGTGGGAATACTATATAAAATGAGGAATTTTCCTTATAAATTACTGCAATAGCTAAATTTTCTTCCACCGTTGGAATGTTCTATGGCGCATTTAATTGTAATTCACAACTTTCTCAAGCAATAGACTCTCGCCTACCTAGTGCAACTAGTTATTTTTCATCATTGCAATAACTTTCTTTCCCATAAACTTTCGTGTTACTACAGTGAACTTTTCATCCATTCAACAAACTATAGTGAGAACTAGTGCTTGTTTAACATTTCTACCGCGTCGCGATCGTCCGATTACCATAAATAAGGCCATGAACATTTATCCTAAATCCCAATTGATCATTCCTAAACCTTCTACTAACAAACCATGTTAATACAATTATTACTTTAAGGCTTATTGCAATGAGGTGTCACTCTAAAGACGTGCCCTCCCACCTTTGCTTATATCTCATTAATTAATTTCTGCATAACCACGTGTTTCATACACGGTTCAAGCTTACATTGTTTCTCCCTTATAATCAGGGAATACAATTCTTTCAACTCAGGAGTGAGTTATTTCTAGGCTTCACGAAAGGGAAACTTGCCCCATTAGTCTCCTGATTCCTAATTAAACATGGGAAGTCTAGAACCTTCCTTTTGACTTTCTCTTCAGGTTTCACAGTAAGTGACCTGCCCTCTTTTGTATAATTGTTATAAAAGTAATTCTGCTCAAATATAAGAAGTTATAGGAACTTCTATCGCATTCTTCATTTTTTTTCTTATTGTTATTTTCGAAGTGGTTACTTTCTCTAGAATGTTTTCTCAGAAATTTCTTATAGTACACACCTTGTACACTATTTATTGTTAAACTTTAATCACCTTAATTGTCTTTAAATTTTGAATTTTTATATTCGCTATTTTAAATCCTTGCTAGGATTTTATAAAGGTTTGAAACCTAATAAATTGTTAATTGCCTGGAGCAAACTTTAAATGTTAGGAGGCCTGCGACCCCAAATTGTTACTAAAAATTGAAACTATATACTTGTCAAATCTATTAGACTTTTTTGCATTGTTAAATAAATTCCAACTTTCCTTTTCGGCTCATCATTTCTCTAATACAACGGTTAGGCAAGATCCTGTCTTCCTTGGCTCTTCCTACTCAATGCCATTAAATCTATTGATAGGGCTTTCACCACTCGTTGCATTTGAGCAAGAACTCTTAGTGGTAATCTCGTTAAAGTTTCTCTTAGCTTTAATAGCTAATTCTAATTGGCCAGTAAGGCAAGTACAGATCGCTACGCCAGCTACCTGCTTGTGGAAATCCTCTCCGAAAACTTATGGTTAGTTTTCCAAAAGATAAGTGTTTCTCTTTGTCTAAACTTTTAGACGGCTCCTTGCTGAGTAAAAGCTTAGCCATTTCCAAATGCAACTATTGGTTTTCGTACCAAAATTACTCCCCAAGGTATAACTTTTTTATCACAATCCTTCTTGGAAGCACTTGGTCGCTTTTGCGGAACTCCACAACTTCGAAAACTGGAAATATCAAAATCGATGCAAATTATTGGCATTCTTCGAATTACTTGGTTAAAAAAGAATTCCTTTGAACATATCTACAATAAGTCTGTTACTATTTGTCTTGCCAGACCATCACCCTTCCCCATAGTACGCATATGCATGCTTGAGAGGGAATACTCTAAAGCCATTCTCTTGCAAACCGCCCAAGTCCTAGCTGCGGTTCCCGTTAGCTTCGACCAGGTCCTTACCCATTTTAGGTATCAGAGAGCGGATTTGCGGTGGCAACCGCCCTTGAGTGTATTTAAGGTTAAATTTACAACTTTTGTTGGACTCTCCTCCTATCTTTCTATCCTTTTTCTCCAGTCCGAAACCCACTTCCTTTTCTTTATCATCTTCCCTTGGTGGTTAGGTTATTCCCCAGCCAATAATCTACCCAAAGAGCGACCCAATGCTTCCAAGAAGGATAGGGATAAAGCAATTATACCTTTGGGAATAATTTTGGTAAGTATACCAATAGTTGCATTCAGAAATGGCTAAGCTTTTACCCAGCAAGGCGCCGACTAAAAGTTTAGACAATGAGAAACACTTATATTTTGAATCTCCACAAGCAGGAAGCTGGCGTAGCGAGCTATGCTTGCCTTACTGGCCAGTTAGAATTAGCTATTAAAGCTAAGAGAGACTTTACTATGTTACCAACTAAGAGTTTTTGCTCAAATGCAACAAGTGGTGAAAACCCTATCAATAGATTTATTTGCGTTAAGTGGGACGAGTCAAGGAAGACAGGACCTTGCCTAACCGTTATGTTTGAGAAATGATAAATCCAAAAACAAATATTTAATTTATTTAACAATGTTGGGTAGTAGTTTGGTAACAAATATATAATTTTGATTTTGCAACAAATGGGGTCACAGACCTCCGAAAACATCTAAAGCTTGCGCCAGGCAATTAACAATTCATTTGGTTTCAAACCTTTTATATACTTTAAAATCTTCGTAAGATTTTGAAATGACGAAGAAAAATAATTGAAAAATTTAAAGATAACTAACGTAATTAAAGTTAGACAATAAATCAAGTACGAGGTGTGTACTTTTAAGAATTTCTAGGTAAATATCTTAGAAAGAGTAACAACTTCGGAAGTAACAACAACGAAAAGCAGGAAGAATAAAATAGAAGTTTCTATGACCTCTTATATTAATACAGAAATACTTGGTTGGATTATGCAAATAGGGCAGGTCACTTATTGTGAAACCTGAAGAGAACAATCGAAAGGAAGTTTCTAGAATTCCTATGTTTAAGTAGGGATCACGAGACAAATGGGGCAAGTATCCCTTTCGTGAAACCTAGAGATACCTCACGTATGAGTTGAAAGAATTGTATTCCCTAATTAGAAGGGAGAAACAATATAATTTAAATCGTGTACTAGACACGAAATTTTACCGACATTAATTTGTGATACAAAAAGTGAGAGAGGGAGGGCACTTATTGAGAGTGACACCTCATTGAAAAAAGACCTAAAGTAACAGTTTTATTATTTTTGTTTGTTAGTAAAGGGTTTGGGAAAGACCAAATGGGATTGAGGAAAAGTGTTCATGGCCGTATTTATAGTATTCGGACGAACGCGACGCGGATGAAATGTTGAACAAACACTGTTTTCACTATAGTCTGCTGAAATAGATGAAATGTTCACTGTAGTAGCACAAAACGTTGATGGCAAAGAAAGTTATTGCAATGACGGAAAATAACTAGTTACACTAGATATGCGAGAGTCTATTGCTTGAGAAAGTTGTAGATAATAGTTGAATGCGCCAGAGAAAATCCCTGCGGAGGAAGAAAATTTAGATATTGATTAGTAGTTCATAAGGAAGATTCCTTAGTTTGAAAAAGTATTCCCACATGTGAGTGTAAAATACATGACAGTATAACTGGTAGGCTAAGGGCGAAAATGGCGGATATGATAGAAAGCAGTTTGGAAAGTGCTCTTACATTCATAGTGAATATCACGGAAGTAGGAGGCTACTTGAAGAAGGAAATGAAGGATGGTATGCTGAAAGCGGTAAGTGAGATAAGAAACTGCTGCAAAATGTTGAAATCAAATGTATTAGAAATAAATCCAGAAAAGGAAGGATCACAACATGAGGTTAAGGTTGACAACCAGAGAGATGTAAACAAGGGAGAAGATAGTTAAATCATTGAACAACTAACGACATCTACCGATGCAGAGAATGAAGCTACGTGTGGCAATGACAAACGGCGCTGCCAGAGGACGACATCTAACGGAGAGGAAGAAAGTTTAAATAACAACCAGCAGATAGTGTCGCCTATCAGAGAGAAAGCGAACAAGACACCCACTGAGGTAGGGCAGGATGTCACCAATAATAGCCATAGACAGCGCCAGAAGTTGGTGGGATATAATGGAATAGACGAAGTGGAAGAAACAGACACACACCAGCAAGGAGCGCCTTCTACTAGCAGTGTACATGAAACAAATAGTAATAAGCAACGAGTTTTAAGCAGTACCATACCACTACAGACACGTACTGGAGGAAAGTATAACGAACAAAGCAAAGAGATATGTCGAGCGCTAGAAGACAAACTTACAGAAACAATACCACATCAAATGCAGACAATGATGGAGAACATCACTAGTAATATCAAAAAAAATGATAAGAGATGAAATTGAAATTAAAGATAAACTTGAAATAGGATCCCATCTAGGAAATAAAAAATCAAAACAATCAATTCCGTATCGCTTCGATAGGAACATAGGAACTCAATCAGAATTGACTCCCACAGAAAATAATGTGGAATACAATGTAAAAACAATTAGTTTTCCACCAATAACTGGCAACCCTTCACAAGTTCATAATCAAGAAACACCAAAGAACATTACAGCTGAAGAGAAATGGACGGAAGTCATAGGCAGGAAACAAAGACAACTACCACGACATCAAGCATCTATAACAGGCACAGGAACGGAAGACGTAAACCTACAAGCAGTAGAAAAGATGGTCTGGATATTTATAGGAAGAGTGCAACAGGAAACCACTGCCGGGTCCATAAGGAAATTCCTCATCAAAAAGGAAATTATAGGAGAAATTATATGCGAAGAATTCTTAACAAAATTTGATACAAAGTATTTCAAAGTGGGAATTCCCTTTAAATACCTGGAAAGAATAAATAAAGAAGACTTTTGGCCAGCAAACATCACCTTAAGACGTTTTCGGCTTTTTCGGAGGAATGCAAGGATACAACCAGAATAAAAGAGATGAGTGGTGTATGAGTAACTCAAAAAATGGAGAATATGTGAGAAAAGACAACTTACAAATAATGTTATGGAACATCGAAGGTTTGAAGAACGCACTAAGCTCAGCACCCAAAGATTGCCTGAGTGGATACGACGCAGTATTATTAACAGAAACATTTCTCACAGATCATTGGCAACACGCAGAATATTACTGTATACATCTTCAAGCGCAACAAGGAGAAAGAGGAAGACCTGCAGGTGGAATTACTATCCTATTAAAGCCATGGTTGACGCCAATAATCTCAGAAATTAAATTAGATCACTCTCTGCTAATTGAAACACAATACATCACCATTATTACCTGTTAATTTCAACCGTATACTACGGCCATGGAGATATTAGATGAAG
The DNA here is from genome assembly GCA_946902985.2 of Meconema thalassinum. Classification (NCBI taxonomy): domain Eukaryota; kingdom Metazoa; phylum Arthropoda; class Insecta; order Orthoptera; family Tettigoniidae; genus Meconema; species Meconema thalassinum. The sequence goes on from OX336398.1 coordinate 226,351,006, forward strand.
TAGGGCAACTAATATCTTTGAGTAGGCACGACATCCCTCTAATCCTAGCCGGAGACTTAAATTGTAGGCTGGATGTACAAAACTATAAAACAACATTAGTAATGGAAAAAATGCAGGAAGATGGCCTACACCTTCTGAATAACCACAACATACCTACATATATATGCCTTAACGGGAAAAGTGCGATAGACGTTGTGCTTATAAGAGGTCACATAAAAGGAGAAATAGCTCCACTATGGGCAGCAGATCATACACCTATAAGAAAACATATTCCTTTGAAAATAGTATTAGAGGGAGACTGGTGTACAACAAAGAGGCAAAGTAAACAGCTCTTATCAAGGACGATAGACTGTGGGAAAGTAGAAGGTAGAACCGACCTTATAAGGAAAATAGAAACACTAACAGAAGATTCAAGACTAGATGAAGCAGTACAAGCCCTTGAAGAACTCCTAATACAAGCCACAACCCCTAGGAAAGATCGAAAGGCAAAACAATGGTTCGACCAGGAATGCTACCTATCTAAAAAAAGACGTATTGGAGGCCTTACACCAGCTAACGACGAATTGCGAGAGACTTCTTTTCCTTCAAGAATATAACAAGAAAATAAGTGACTACAAGACACTGATACGTGAAAAGAAAAGGACATTCTGGGAAGCGGAAGGAAAATGAATTGAGGAAGAGGCCAAGAATGACCCATACATCGCACTACGCCCTAGGAAACAGGCCCAGACACACTATATCAATATGCAAGAATGGACGACACACTTTAACGATCTACTCAACAGGGCAGGAATAACAAACATACCGGAAAACATAAAAGGAACTGACCAAACAACGACATTGGAATGGACTCCACTAACAACAAAAGAAGTTCAAAATATAATCGCAAGCATAAAGAAAAGCAAAGCTGCTGGACCAGACAACATATTCGGTGAATACATAAAAGACACGGCACACCTTCTATTACCAATATGGACGAAATTATATGATAAATGCATCGAGACGGCATCAATACCAGAGAGATGGAGACAGTCTACCATAAAAGTTCTCTATAAAGGCAAAGGTGACCCATATGATACAAATATGTACAGAGGCATCGCGCTGGAGAACATTCCGTTCAAGATATTCACAAAATTAATAACAGAAAGAATCACAGAAGAAATAGATGTACAACTACCAGAAACACAATTTGGATTCAGGAAAGGAAGGTCAACTCTTACTGCAATAAAACTATTATTAAATAACATTTGGCAAGTCATGGAAAGAAAAGAAATATTTTACGCAGTATTTATAGACTTCACAAAAGCATTTGATCGCATAAACCGTGATCTTGTGAAACTGAAGCTGGAAAAAGCTCTAGATAGAGATAATGTATGGACAAGAATTATACATACGATACTACATTGGAACAATATAAGAATCTCGGATAATATATCACTCTCTGATCCGATAATTCAAACGAAGGGGTACTACAGGGTGACCCAATCAGCCCTTTGCTCTTCATCCTAGCAGCGGAAGACATAATGAGAATAACTCAAAAGACAGATATTGTATAATATGCGTACGCTGATGACATTGTGATCGGATCACATAACATCATAAAACTACAAAACATTCAGAAGACATGGAGGAATGGTGCACTGAATATAATTTTGACATCAACACATCTAAGACACAAATGATGGTGTTTCGACAAGGAGGAAAGGTACCGACCGGAACAGAAATTTTCATACAGGAAAAAATAATAAATATAGTAAAAGAATTCAAATACCTAGGCATCACTCAACAAACAAATGCAAAATGCTTTACAAAACATGTGACAGAAAAAGTTACACAAGCGGTTCGGGCGATGCACGATATAAGATATATAAGAACACTCAACCTCGAGGCAGCAATGGCATTATTTAAAAATAAAATAATGCCAATATTGACATACGGAATAGAAATCATATGGCCTTTCCTCACTGAAAAGAATCTATCATCACTTGAAAGTGTTAAAGCATTATACATTAAAAAAGCTATTGGAGTTTCCAAGACGACCAAATCTCGGCTAGTCTACCTCCTCGCGCGAGAATCATTCCTAATTGAAGACTTTAGAACGCTTCTAGTATTACCTAGCACAAGAGGTGCGGAAAACCTATTAACGACTCTCAGAAGGAAGAGAGAGGAAATCCCACTGGAATTTTATGGAACGGGGGCCATGGTTGACCGGGCGTGGACATCTGCTAGCTTTGAGATGAGGCACATGTTCACACGCCTGGCAGTTCATGGTTTTCACCATTTGATTTGTACAAACAAAGCATACCATGATCCCGATGACACATGTGTATGTCAACTCTGCGGACACACATGTGAACGCTACCATATTGAAAAATGCAGCAATAGAATAAAGTCCATAAAAGACTATGCTACCCAAGGTGCCGGTGCGCAAACATAGTATATTTAAATGTATTTAATGGCTGTTTAGCTGCAATAAAATTATTATTATTATAACTGGTAGATAGAGTGCAGATTCTGGAAGGTTCCAGAGCAATCATGACTGAAGAATAGGGCAAAAGTTAGTCCAGCGGTGGAACGAGCTAAGTATTTTATAGACAGTGGGTAAGTTAATGTTGTCCCACGTTGTGAGAAAATCTCTCATTTAATAAGCATAAGAAATGCTGCTTCTTGTTAAGATTGGCTTGGGTAGACAAAAGCCCAACATAGAAAATCCCGCGAAGGATGATTATTGCCCCAAGAATAGAAATCTCACACTGCCTATAAAATGATCAGTAAAAAGCATGTAGCTATTTAAAATCCATTAAAATAAATTGAAGAACGTAGAAGTAGTACTTAGCTTTGCTTCATGGCGAAGGTGATGTTCCCTTTGACGGTTGATACTAAAATTCTAACATGGCGTAGAATTTAAAAGTTTGCCTCTCGAGTTGAGGAGGCGAGCTTGTGTGGAGCTCTAACCGACGAGGTCGACTTTCGACGTACAAGTGAGACACGCTCAACGAAGCACGGAGGGACCAGGGAAGGGAAAAGAGTGGGGGTAGAAGACAAAAGGAATACATATAAGAATAACCAACATTGAAACGTTAATTTCTCTTGATGAAATAATCTTTAAAGAGTCGATAGCAGGCAACACTAGCGCAGCCTGGAGGGTGAAAAAGTAGATGAAGTTCTCTTGATCACGGAGATGATAGCTGGCGATGGCGACGGGGTCTGGTGGCCAGAATGATAAAGAAGTCCTCTTGTACAGGGAAGAATTGAGGAACTTCAGAGATTCGCTGCTAGATGACGCTAGGTGGGTCATGGAAGATATATCTCTAGAACAGACTCACAGGTAACATAAGAGACATGACCAAAAAGGAGAGATCAGAAGATCACTGTTGGTGTTTGAGAAAAAGGAAGGAATGAACTATAGCAAAGAGAAGCAAAAGCTTACTCTATCTTGCCGTGTATTCCAAAGAATACACCAACTATAGTTATCTTTTAACATGGGAGGGTTTATGGAATACTTGAAACTCAAGTGGTCCATAGCCCCCTCCCATTTAAAGTTACATTTACATGTTCTTATACGTCACATCCTATCTTCCATATTAAATTCAGTTATATAATTTGAGAACCATATTAAGGCATTTAAAGCGAAACTGGAGTTAAAGGATGAAAACACAACACATACCTCAAAATTGCGCAATAGGTACGCACCTGTGGAAGTTTTCGCAACGTCTGATGGAGAACATTGAAGCTTACCGCTGCTGAAGGAACACGAGGGGCAATCTGCCATCTGGTGGCGTCTAATAGTAACATAGAGGATTAGTTTAAACGTTGACGATTAGGGAGTAGCACTTGCCAGAGTAGATATCATGGTATTCCATAACCCCATACCTATTCCATAACCACAACCTTTCCTCTATATGAACGCATACGGGACTGCTGAAACGATTAGAGCGCCATCACCCATTTGTTGAATAAACTCGTACGCTACCTATTGAAAAATGGATTTACTAACTCGAAAACCTTTCCTGGCGTGTACACAACAACTCATCAAAGTTTCACCGCAATCGGATGAATGGCATATGAATTCATACGGGATTTTGTTTAAACGATTCGCGCCGTCACTCATTTGTTGAATCTTCTTGTGCGCCATCCATTGAAAAACGGACTTACTAATTCATGAACCTTCGCAGGACTGTATTCAGCTCTCCAAAGTTTTATCACACTCGGATGAATGGTATATGATCGCATACGGGACTTTTTTGAAACCATTCACGCGCTGTCGCTTATTAGTTAAATCTACCCGTTTGCTACCAATTGTAAAATGGATTTACTAAATCAGAAACCTTCCCTGGAGTGTACACAACAACTCACCAAAGTTTCATCTCTATCGGACGATTGTATATGAACGCATACGGGTCTTTGTCGAAACACTTCGCGAGTCGTCGCTCATTTGGTGAATCCATTCGTGCGTTACCTATTTTAACATGGATTTACTAAGCTAGAAATATTCCCTGAAGTGTACACAACATCTCACCCACATTTCATCGCTATCGGACAAATGGTATATGAACACATACGGGACTTTGTTGAAACAATTCGCGCGTCGTCGCTCATTTGTTGAATCTACTCGTGCGCTACCTATTGTTAAGTGGATTTCCTAAGCCACAAACCTTCCCGGAGTGTATACAACATCTCACCCAAGTTTCATCGCATTGGAGTGAATGGTACAAGAACGCATGTGGGACTTTGTTGAAACAAACGCACACCATTTTGTTGAAGTTACTCACGCGCCATCTATTGTTAATTGGATCTACTATGCCTATAACTTTTCCTGGTGTATGCACAACAACTCACCGAAATTTGATTGCAATCGGATGAATTGTATATGAACGCATCACCAACACACATTTGTTTAAACTACTGGTGCGCTATCTATTGTTAATTGGATTAACTATGCCTATAACCATCCCGGAAGTGTGCCAAACAATCCACCAAAATTTGGTCGCATTCGGATGAATTGTAGGCTATATGAACGCATCGCCAACACTAATTTGTTTAAAATAATCGCGCGCTGTCCATAGTGAATTGGATCGACTAAGCCTATAATGATTTCGCAAGTGTTCACAACAACTCACCAAAGTTTCATAGCAATCGGATGAATGGTATATGAACGCATACGGGACTTGGTTGAAATAATTCGCGTGCCGTCGCTCATTTGTTGAATCTACTTGTGCGTTACCTAATGTAAAGTGGATGTACTAAGCCATAAACCTTCCCTGATGAGTACACAATATATTACCCAAGTTTCATCGCTATCGGACGAATGGTATACGAACACATACGGGACTATGTTGAAACACTTCGCGCGTCGTCGCTTTTTGTTTAATCTACTTGTGCGATACCTATTGTTAATTGGATTTACTAACCCAGAAACCTTCCCTGAAGTGTACACGACATCTCAGCCAATTTTCATCACTATCAGACGAATAGTATATGAACGCATACGGGGCTTTGTTGAAACGCTTCGCGCGTCGTCGCTCATTTGTTGAATCTACTCGTGCGCTACCTATTATAACATGGATTTACTAAGTCAGAAACCTTGCCTGTAGTGTACACAACCTCTCACCCAAGTTTCATCGTTATCGGACGAATGGTATGGGAACGCATACTGGTCTTTGTTGAAACGCTTCGCCCGTCGTCGCTCATTTGTTGAATCTACTTGTGCGCTACCTATTGTTAAGTGGATTTACTAAGCCAGAAACCTTCCCTGTAGTGTACACAACATCTCACCCAAGTTTTATCGCTATCAGACGAATGGTATATGAACGCACACGGGACTTTGTAGAAACGCTTCGCGCGTCGTCGCTCATTTGTTGAATCTACTCGTGCGCTACCTATTATAACATGGATTTACTAAGCCAAAAACCTTGCCTGTAGTGTACACAACCTCTCACGCAAGTTTCAACGCAATGGGATGAATGTTATATGAACACATGTGGGACTTTCTTGAAACAAACGCACGCCATTTTGTTGAGGCTATTCGCGCGCCATCTATTGTAAATTGGTTTTACTACGCCTATAACTTTTCCGGCACTGTGCACAACAACTCACCAAAATTTGATCGCAATCGGACGAATTGTAGGTGAACGCATCGTCATTACGCATTTGTTTAAACTACTCGCGTGCTATCTATTGTGAAATGGATTAACTATGCCTATGGTCATCCCAGAAGTGTTTACAACAACTTACCAAAATTTGATCGCAATCGGATGAATGGTTTATGAACGCATAAAAGACGAACACACAGACATTCCTTTTTATATATATTGTGCCCAATCAGTCACGGTAGACTGGCATCGAACTCGGGTCTCATCAGAAAAGACCAGGCACATGACTATGCCTAGAGTCGAACCATTGATCTCTGAGGGGGAGCAATTACAGGGAACCCAAAGAGCAATGAGAGGTATACTGACATATAATATTGTAGCATGATTTCACGACCTATATGTGAATATCATAGTAGTTTAAGGTGAAGAATTGTAGCCAAATGCAAGGAAATATACGTTTTCTAAGCATACGAGAATGAGAGGAGGCCAGTTTGGCGTTTTACAAATAACACTTAGCAAGTGGGTGGAGACCTTAGGCGCCGAGCGCACTATTTACGTCTGGACCGAGGAGACAGCCCAAAATTAATGACTCGGGTATTCACCGCTTGACAACGATGGAATCGGGAGTAGGGATGATTGCCCACGGAAATTAATTAATTACAGCCAAGTGGAGCATTGAAATGGAGTGAAATATACACCCAGGTGAATATATTCACGGATAGGTAATTAAGGAGTGGTTTTTCACCTAAATTAAAGCCTATATCTCCAAATGAGTGCGTTAACACCGAACCTACGCTCGAGAGCAGTGATTTTGTGACCAGTCAAAGGGGAACCACCACGATGGCGTCCTGACGCGCTGAACTAAGGCAATTAATTGTAATTAATTGGCCGAAGCGATCGCCGGCACGCGAACGTTTATGAAACCTCCACACCTAAATGATCAAGGTGTATATGTCATTTCGGCTGAAAATGTATTATTTCAAGGAAGGAGTCGCACCCACATATCCGGTGGACTAGTTTTTACGAGAAACCTTCATAAGGGAGAGTAGGGCAAACCAAGCCAGTTGTTCTCCAGTCTTCTCCAGTTCATCTCAAGTTATTCTACAGTATACACGTAACTAAGACGCTGCCAGTAGCGCGCCAAATGTTAAAGTATCAACGCTCAGCCGTTGAAGAACGATAGAAGCAAGTCATACAGCTTCATAAGTATAATCATGAAGTGCGTCGAAGTTAATTTAATACAGATATTTATCTATTATCTGACGCAAATATAAATTCGCCACAACGAAAGAGTAACTTATAATGTTTTTGAACATTACACATACCAGGAGGTATTGTCAGAGTTGAATATGACATTATCATCAGGATCACTACAATGATGGGAGCTTGGGAAGTATCGCCACTTCATCTTGACAGTGAGCTGAACGATATTGCAGGTGACGAGGATCGAACGTCCGTAAAACGCTGTTAGATTTTCACGGAGACCAACGGTTGGCGTAATTGCATCGCATCTCTGAGATCAGGCGTAGGAGAAGTCCGATTTAAGGATCAACCTGTGAAGTAGTGAATAAGTGTACATAAATTGTGTAATAGTGATTTAAAAGTGTTCATGTGTATAGTGATTAATATGCATTGTGTAAGAGTGAAAGAGGCCACTGATAAGAGTATGTTTATCAGGTGGGAAATGTGTGAAATTAAGTGTTGTGTAAAATATAACATGATGGCTTAAATCAAGCGTCATGGTAGGCCTGAAGCTGAAGTGCTGGCACTATCCAGCGAAAAAGAAAAAGTGAGTACCAATTTACAATGTTATTATAACTAAATAGTTCACCATGTAACGATTTATCACTTTGAGAATAAGATGTAACAGTCACTTACTGATCGAGTTTTCACCACTCGTCTTGAATAAAATATGGCTTGGAAGGTGATTTGTTTAGGGCCATTCAGGCCGAAAATAGTGATGAATGTAACGATAACGTTAAATGATAAATAATAATAATAATCTGGGGTCGGTAACAACAGTAAAGTAATAGGTATTTTTGGCCTAAATAACGTTCAAAGTGTGTCATGTCTAATATAAAGATATTGTATTTTGGTAAACAGTAAGAAAGTAACGTGGAATATAGCGAGATACGAGAGCTTTTTCAGTGTCAGTGAAATGTTGAATGAATATTTGATATGGTCAATCCTTAGGATTATATGTGAGGACCATTTAAGTAAAGTAAGCCAGTAAATTTATACATTTTTATTAGGAGCTATTTAAAGCTTTGGCTTAAGTGGTATGACAGAGAGAACGCGGGTGCCTTAATAATTGAGTCATCTATGTGAAGTATTGTTTGAAGCCGCATATTGCGTGCAGAAATAACGTAGAATCCAGTGATTTACGTAAATAAATAATTGCGGGGACCAACTAGTATAGCTTGCGCGTTAGGTAAGAAGTTGGCTAAATCTACGAGTTAGTATCGCCGTTTGAGCACACTGTATTATTCGCAGCGAATTGGACAGAGCCTGTCTGTATCCACCGCTTGCATGAATTATGGCCACGAATGACGTCCGTCGAGACTCCGTGAGCATGTATAAATGATCTACCCTGAGAGGTAAGGATCATATTCATCGTTTTGGAAACGCAGATTTCCTTATATTTTATTGAGACAGCTGCTGGTGAAAATCTTGGATTTTCACTATGATGCGCGTCCAAGCCACTAGTAGTCACCATAGAACGGCAAGGCTATCACAGAATTCCATCCCCAGCCATGAATGTTAATAAGGAGCCGAGTTGAGCCCAATGCACTAATTATAGGTGTTAAATAATTAAATGACTCAATTACTTAGGAACCACACCTAGCGTAACTCTACTGTACTGCGATTGTAAACAAACCTGACCTTGACAGCAGATGAGAGGAGGTGGGGTAGTAGACCACTTCTGCGGCGACCATCTTGACTAGCCAGCTGGAACGAATTTTATTGCCTGCTAAGGGGAGAAGGTCGGTCGACCAGTCCCTTGTAAATTAGAGTCATAGTAGGACACTGAAGAATCTCGATATTTCAATATGCAATTATGATATGAGTGTTATGATGATGCCAATTGAATTGAATGGTGTGTTGCAACACACATACGTTGTTGGATCATAGAAATCAGATAATATTTGGCTCAGTTATTCTCTGTGGAGGAAATCTGAACCAAAATAATGTAGGCATCTTCTTTAGGAGTGCATTTTGCCAGTTCACGCTAATTTATGCAGACGGGTATGTGATTTCTAAGAACATAACACGTTTGTAACGATATAATCCCGACAAGACCCAGAGAATCGTTGTATGGTGAAACTATAAAATATTCTATCCATTTTTATTTTGGAAGGGATAAGTACCATTTTTTTTAAAGCGTTCATATTGATGGAAAGAAGGAAGATGATTCACACGACACAACAAATATTTGTTAATGAATGCAGAAAATAATGAATGTATGCTAATCAAGGTAAATGCCATAAGAAACGGAGTAATGTTGTATTAATGTCATTTTAATGTGATATGTGACTTTTGTGTTATGATACTCCAGTTAAGTAATTGTGTCACATGATGAACACTATGGAAACCCATGGAAGTCTGAAAGTATCATTGATAGGATGCTAGAATTAGATTTGAGTGCAGTGTAGCACTATTTTTAAGAAGAAAACTCACAGAATAACCCTATTTTTATTTGTGGGAATTAAATATAATTTGTCCTTTATTTGTATTTGTTGTATAGCCATGATTTTAGACCAGTAAATATTTTATTTTAGGAATATGTTGTGTATTTCATGTATAGTAGTTACCTGGTAGACTCAAATCCTGAGCATGTGGTCGTATGGTGGGCAGGAACGTCCCATACCTCGAAAGACCGTGAGTTAGCTGGGATACGAACACATGGTCCACATGATGACAGTTGGGTACATGGAGGATATGTCTCTGTACTAGGATTGAGTCACAGGTACTACTAAAAGTCGGCCAAGATATTAATGGTAGAAGCAAATACAGCATAGAAATTAGGATATAATAGGAAAAGGCCGCGTCCCATTTGTTAATAAGCCTTCACGTCAAATAAATGTTGATAATCCTCCATAAGACATGCTTAAATGTAAATTTAACTTACACATAACGCCCTTTAATTATCATGGCCCAAGCAATGTGGGACGGTATTAATTCATTATGGAACCGCCTGCGTCAGTGCAATATGAGCGATCTTGGCATTGCACAAATCGGCCAAAGCATATTAATATTAACCCACTCCTCTTTTTATTTATCATGTCGCCCAGATGTGTGTGGCAAAGCATGGGATACCCTCTTCGTTATCATGGCGCCCAACGTGGGGATTATGAGATTCAGAAAACCCCATAATAATAGCATGGTTTTCACGGGGAAAACCATAAAAATAATATTTTTCCTCAAACTTTGTTTGAGCGATTGTGAGTCTTTCTAGATGATATTCAGACGTCAGACACTATTGTCAGACGGGTACGAGGGTCTATACCCATTCCATAGTTGGTTTTGACATTTTGTAATATGTTGTTGTTGTTGTCGCGGGATCGGAATCCTTTTCTTTCCAATAGAACGCGCCAGCATGTTCAGCTGCGGCCTACCTGAATCTCAAATTAAGAAATACAGGATGGCTGGAACTGAAGACGTACTCAGGTGTATTGCTGAGTTAAGGGAACATTTTGATGATACTAATGCTAAGAGGAAGGAAGAAGATAAAGCATTTAAAGATGAAATAGCAGAGAGATTGGCTACAGTCAATACTCAATTAGAGGCTAATCAGACTGAGGTGAGCCAGATGTTGGCCACAGTAAACACTAGATTAGAGGCTAATCAAGCTGAAGTAAACACGCAGTTAGAGTCAAACCTAATAGAGGTTAATAAAAAAATGGATGACGTTAAAGAGTCACAGCGTGAAGTAACTAAGAATATTGTTAGCGTGGTATCAGAAATGCAAGCTGATAACGATAAACGCTTTGAGTCTATAGAGCTAAAATTAGAGAATAATCTGCAAGCGTGCAGAGAGTCACAGCGTGAGATTAACGATAGCTTAAGCAGTATGTCCATGGAGCTTAAAGACATTCAGAGTCAGAATGAAGCTAATACTAAACGTCAACTAGAGCAATTTAATACGTTCACTCAGACCGTGGATCAAAGGCTCGAGGATAGCGCCGTAAAATGGAATACGCGAATGGCAGGTTACGCCAAGGCAGTAGACGAAGCCTTGAGAAAACAGGATCAGAATATCCTTGACCAATGCAAGGAAATCCAGGAAATAAAAACTTCTGATCAAGAGAATAAGGAGATAATGTCAAATATGAAGAGGCAGGTCGGGAAGGTGCAGAAAGAGTTGGAACAAACTCAGAGCGACCTAGCAGTTATTCATAAAAGACAGGATGAGGACCAGGGAGAAATCACGAAAATAAGGACGGAAATCTCTCATATGCAGGGTCACATTCAAAAGGAAGTTACAGGCTTACGAGAAGAATTAGAACTTCGAGAAGGCTTAAAGACTGAAGCCAGCGATAAGACTCTTGCCGAGGTAAGAGAAAGTCTAGCGGGGGAAATTACCCACCTGAAGGAAAACCTTAAGGATGATAAGGAAAAGGTATTTTCTATGGCAGAAAGAAACCGAGATCGCCTAGAGAAAATAGAAGGAGAGGTATTAGCTCGTTTGGAAAGGGCAGAAAATAGGCACAGCCAAATCGAGACTAGAATGATCGCGCAGGAGGAATCCATGTTGCGTAATCCTAGGTCTAGCGAAGGAAGTATAGACGAGAATAGGAGAAACAAATGGGCAGAGATAGAAATACAGCCTACTCCAAGAAATGCAGCCATGCCAAGTGACAGCCCGTATACCACACCTGGTATGCCAATTGCCATGTCAACACCGCATGAAAATGCTGTTCAAAATCAAATAGTCACAGTTGTAAGGGCTAGTGATGAGAAACCAAAGAAATACTCTGGGAGTAATTCTAACATGACACCCAAGTACTGGCTTAAAGAAGTTTCCGAGTACTTGAATGACGCGAAAGTACCGCCAGAGCGAAGGTTGAGAGCGATTGAAAAACTAACTGAGGGCGAGTGTGCCTTTTGGTTTAGGAGTTTTCGGTACACGTTCGACACCGTTGACGAATTTCGCCAAGCATTTTTAAGCAGATACTGGAATGCGAGCATACAACAGAACCTCAGATTGGACTTGTATTCCAGGCGTTATAGTTCTAGTAATCCGACGAAGTACGGAGAATTCTTTGTGAGTCAATTGTGCCGTTTTCGCGAGCTAGATGAAGGACTTAGAGAGTCATATTTGTGCATAGCGATAGCCAAGCAGCTACCGTACGAAGTACAACGTCTACTAATCTCAGCGAACGCCAAAACTGCGATCGATATGGAGGAGGTGCTGAGACAACTCGATCTAACCACAGTGCAGCACACAAGGCAAAGTCGAAACGTGGAACAAGTCAACATGACGACTACACCGACTGAACCGACTATGGTGCAGACAAAAAGTAAGTCTACAAGCACTGAAACAGAAAAATCCGACTGGCAACGTGAAGGACATGAAAACCAAAATTGGAGGCCAGCATATCGAGGAGGATCGAACCGTGGAAACCGAGGAAGGAAAAACTGGAATCAGCGCGGTACCAGAGACCAGCAGCCTGATAACAGAAGGAATTACGGCCGAAATGGGAACAACCAAGGATGGAGATCCCAAGAGCAGAGTCGCGGGTTCGATGAAGAGGCGGAAGAACGCTATCACGCATCTTTAAGATAAATGGAAGAGCGCGGAGATGACCAGAGACAATCGCGAGTTCATTGGGATGAAGCGATTAGGAATAGAAGGTCACCCGACATATATAAAAATGATGACGGTGCCAAGAGTCTGGAACTTCAACAGCATGAAGACAGGCAGAAGAACTCCACAAAGAATGGAGCAATTGAAAAAAAAAACACCAAAATTAAATGACCAAAGAGAGATAAGTTCAGGATGGAATACAGTGAATGTTGTTAACTGGATTGCCAAACCTGAGGAGCTTATCGAAGACCTAAATGAAGGGACGGTCAATGTGAGAAGGGAACTACCCATTATTATTGTAAACATTGCGGCCATGAAGATAAGAAGTCTCATTGATACAGGTTCAACAGTGTGCTTGATAACCCAGGCATTATATAATGAAATCCAAAGTAAAATTCACGTATTGAAAATACGTGAAGATAAAAGGTGTCATACCAGATAAAGTTATGATATGCAGATAACAATTATTTTTAGATCTGCAGATAGGGAACTCTATATTCTCACAGAGCTTCCTACTTGTGAATAAGCTACCTTTTAATCTCATAGTTGGCATGGATTTCATAAGAGAATATAAAGTTATTATAGATCTCTCGCAAGACATTGTTATGTTTCGCGCAAGTGAGGGAAAGGAAGATTTAAAACTCTCATTAAAGCACAATGAAACGAGACCAGAAGAGTACGTATGGCACACATACGGAGATATGACTGGGGATGCAGTGTCGACAACAGAAGACATTGAGGAAGAGTTGGCAACACTGGCCGCAGACATTGAAAAGGACCTCGAACCAAAATTTGAAGAATGCCTGGAAGAGAAGATTGAGGAAACTAAAATTGGTCCAGAACATAAGCAAATGCTAAGGGAACTGTTATTTGAGTATAAATGAGTCTTCGATTCGAGACCTGGCCGGATCAAGAATTTCCAATATGCATTCCAAGTCAGCGATTGGACACCATTCAAACAGAAGCCGTATCCTGTAGCTGAGAAACTTTATTTAAAGGTCAAAGAAGCAATACAGGAAATGCTAGAGGCAGGCGTCATTGTGAAGACAGCCACACCCTATGTCAGCCCACTGGTAGTTGTACCTAAATAGGACGGAAGTGTAAGGATATGCCTGGACCTACGAAATTTGAATTCCAAGGTCATACCGGAATTTGACAAAGTGCCGCCCATTAAGGAGGTTCTCAGAAGGTTCAAAGGAAAGACTGTTTACTCAAATCTTGACCTGACGGCAAGTTTTCACCATCTTGCTCTGGAGGAGAAAACAAGTTTATTAACTGGGTTTTTATTTGACCAGCATACATATTCTTACGCGCGTCTCCCATTTGGACTGAAAACAGCAGGTTCAGCGTTGATACGAGCGCTAGATCGTAACCTGTCTGAAGCAGTAAAAGCAACAACCATATGCTACGTAGATGATATACTACTGACATCTGAAACAGTCGAAGAACACGTCAGAGATCTACGCAAGTTGTTATATGACCTAAGTCAGGCTAACTTTAAGGTCAATATAAAGAAGTCTAACTTTGGTCAGAGAGAAGTTAAATTTCTAGGCCATGTAATAGATGCACAAGGAGTCAGACCTAATCCGGGAAAATTGGAAGTTATTAAACATTTCCCGAGACCAACGAAGGTAAAGAACGTCAGGCAATATCTAGGCGTTATTGGATTCTTTTCAAACCATTGCCCGATGTATACCGAGACCATAGCACCACTCCAAGACTTACTTAAGAAGGGAGGAAGATGGCGCTGGACGGAGCAATGCGAGGAAGCCTTCGTAAAATCTAAACAGATGCTGTTAGATTATGTAAAATTGGGATATCCTGACTACACTGAGAAATTTATTATCCAGACTGACGCATCATTCATAGGTATTGGAGCAATGTTATATCAGGAAAATGTGGACAGGCCAGAGGAGAAAACTTACATTGCATTCATAAGTAGAAGGTTGAAACCTAATGAAAAGAATTATACGGTCACGGAGATCGAATTACTCGCGATACTGTATGCCTTACAGTATAGGCGAAAGCTAGTCTATGGCTTTAGAATTATATTAAGAACAGACCATAAAGCCCTAACGTTCCTGTTGAAAACCGACTTGTCGAGTCAAAGACTGACGAGGTGGTCCCTGTACATACAGCAATTTCAAGTGGAAATCGAGTATTGCCCGGGGAAGGACAATATTATACCTGACTTGCTAAGCAGATACCCGACAGCTGATGAAGAAGAAGTTCTAGCTATCGAGATAGAAGATAGAGACCAGAAGACCTTAGATGATCTGAGGAACATCACCGTTTTTCAACGTGAAGATCCCTGGATACGGTTGATGATTAATTACTTCGAGGGAAAGTTGGACAGAGGAACCCTGATGTATGTGGAAGCCGAAGCACTATCAGCGGAGTATCTATGGTTTAACCAGTTGTTACATAAATGGAGCGACTCAGACCACACTCGACCCAGGATTGTTGTACCACCAGCATTGCAGAGGAGGCTAGTATGGTTAGCACACCGAGCTTTTGGTCACCCCGGTGTAGATAAGTCTGTTGCCCTGCTTAAAGAAGCATTTATTTGGCCAAAACTTCGAGATACAGTCAGGAACACTATCAGGACATGTGATATGTGCCAACGAGTAAAGCCTAACTCGTACTTAATGAGGCAGAAACCTATACCACTCTTACCAGAGAAGCCATGTCAGCTTCTGGCACTGGACAACTTTGGGCCGCTTCCTAGAGCTAGAAGAGGAAATAGACACATCCTAGTTGCACCAGACGTGTTTTCTAAAATGGTAGTCCTGTGTCCAATTCAGAAAACCAGTACAAAACAGGTACTTAAGAGGCTAAAGGAAAGAATGATTCCTATATTAGGGCAGCCGGAGAACATCTTATCTGATCATGGGAGCTGTTTTACCAGCAAGGAATTTCGCAGGGAGTTGGAAAATCTGGGCATAAGACAGATTTTATCCACAGTTCGACACCCGGAGTCAAATTCCGCCGAAAGATTAATGAGGGAACTGCAAAAGTACATGAAGATATACTGCTCTACTGAGAACTGGAAATGGATTGACGTACTTGAGATTATTGAATATTGTATCAACAATACCGTGCACGAAGCGACAGGAGAGGTGCCAGTGAGCCTACATCTTGATAGAAGACCAGAGAGGCCATGGAATAATGCCATTCGGACACCCATCGATGCACAACCTGGACGTGAGTTGAGGATCCAGAGAACATTCGAGTATCTCAAGAAACAAGCAGACAGACGGCAGCGGAGAAACAGGAGGAAACGCTATCATAGACCACTACTCGTGGGGGAATACGTCTTATTGAAAAAACCCGCTAGTTCAGATCCAGAGAGCAGGAAATATAAAAAAATTCAGCATGCCTATCTCAGACCCTACCTGATTATAAGGGATCTGCAAAATAATGCATATCGGATCAAAGACGAAGCAACAGGTAGAGAAGTTGTTGTAAATGCAGCTAATTTGAAGTTATATAGTCCACCAGAGGATTATGATACGAGGGAAGAGCAAGCAATGCACACCCAAATGGACGAGGAGTCATTACGTATGCACGGAAAGAATCTTGAGAAAAGCTTGCAGTCCCAGGAAGAAACGGAGCGAAGCGACCAGCTCGCAGACCCAAGGGATACGAGGGGAGAATGCAGCTGTCAACTGAAGGAACTTTATGACCAGTTGAGGGAGGCCGCTACAGAAATAGAGGAGATGAATGAACAATTGAGAAGGCAGAACAAGAGTCTACGAGACGGCAGACAGAGTGGAATGGGGGAACGAGAGATCCCATTGCCGAGAGCACTGACCGCTTAAAGTAAATACGGCATGGATTCGATGCCATCTGAAGGGCCCGAAAAATTCACTTGTGAAATGAATTTTCCGAGCTTAGCAGGGGAAAGATGTGCCCAATCAGTCACGGTAGACTGGCATCGAACTCGGGTCTCATCAGAAAAGACCAGGCACATGACTATGCCTAGAGTCGAACCATTGATCTCTGAGGGGGAGCAATTACAGGGAACCCAAAGAGCAATGAGAGGTATACTGACATATAATATTGTAGCATGATTTCACGACCTATATGTGAATATCATAGTAGTTTAAGGTGAAGAATTGTAGCCAAATGCAAGGAAATATACGTTTTCTAAGCATACGAGAATGAGAGGAGGCCAGTTTGGCTTTTTACAAATTACACTTAGCAAGTGGGTGGAGACCTCTGGCGCCGAGCGCACTATTTACGTCTGGACCGAGGAGACAGCCCAAAATTAATGACTCGGGTATTCACCGCTTGACAACGATGGAATCGGGAGTAGGGATGATTGCCCACGGAAATTAATTAATTACAGCCAAGTGGAGCATTGAAATGGAGTGAAATATACACCCAGGTGAATATATTCACGGATAGGTAATTAAGGAGTGGTTTTTCACCTAAATTAAAGCCTATATCTCCAAATGAGTGCGTTAACACCGAACCTACGCTCGAGAGCAGTGATTTTGTGACCAGCCAAAGGGGAACCACCACGATGGCGTCCTGACGCGCTGAACTAAGGCAATTAATTGTAATTAATTGGCCGAAGCGATCGCCGGCACGCGAACGTTTATGAAACCTCCACACCTAAATGAACAAGGTGTATATGTCATTTCGGCTGAAAATGTATTATTTCAAGGAAGGAGTCGCACCCACATGTCCGGTGGACTAGTTTTTACGAGAAACCTTTATAAGGGAGAGTAGGGCAGACCAAGCCAGTTGTTCTAAAGACTTCTCCAGTTCATCTCAAGTTATTCTACAGTATACACGTAACTAAGACGCTGCCAGTAGCGCGCCAAATGTTAAAGTATCAACGCTCAGTCGTTGAAGAACGATAGAAGCAAGTCATACAGCTTCATAAGTATAATCATGAAGTGCGTCGAAGTTAATTTAATACAGATATTTATCTATTATCTGACGCAAATATAAATTCGCCACAACGAAAGAGTAACTTATAATGTTTTTGAATATTACACATACCAGGAGGTATTGTCAGAGTTGAATATGACATTATCATCAGGATCACTACAATGATGGGAGCTTGGGAAGTATCGCCACTTCATCTTGACAGTGAGCTGAACGATATTGCAGGTGACGAGGATCGAACGTCCGTAAAACGCTGTTAGATTTTCACGGAGACCAACGGTTGGCGTAATTCCATCGCATCTCTGAGATCAGGCGTAGGAGAAGTCCGATTTAAGGATCAACCTGTGAAGTAGTGAATAAGTGTACATAAATTGTGTAATAGTGATTTAAAAGTGTTCATGTGTATAGTGATTAATATGCATTGTGTAAGAGTGAAAGAGGCCACTGATAAGAGTATGTTTATCAGGTGGGAAATGTGTGAAATTAAGTGTTGTGTAAAATATAACATGATGGCTTAAATCAAGCGTCATGGTAGGCCTGAAGCTGAAGTGCTGGCACTATCCAGCGAAAAAGAAAAAGTGAGTACCAATTTACAATGTTATTATAACTAAATAGTTCACCATGTAACGATTTATCACTTTGAGAATAAGATGTAACAGTCACTTACTGAACGAGTTTTCACCACTCGTCTTGAATAAAATATGGCTTGGAAGGTGATTTGTTTAGGGCCATTCAGGCCGAAAATAGTGATGAATGTAACGATAACGTTAAATGATAAATAATAATAATAATCTGGGGTCGGTAACAACAGTAAAGTAATAGGTATTTTTGGCCTAAATAACGTTCAAAGTGTGTCATGTCTAATATAAAGATACTGTATTTTGGTAAACAGTAAGAAAGTAACGTGGAATATAGCGAGATACGAGAGCTTTTTCAGTGTCAGTGAAATGTTGAATGAATATTTGATATGGTCAATCCTTAGGATTATATGTGAGGACCATTAAAGTAAAGTAAGCCAGTAAATTTATACATTTTTATTAGGAGCTATTTAAAGCTTTGGCTTAAGTGGTATGACAGAGAGAACGCGGGTGCCTTAATAATTGAGTCATCTATGTGAAGTATTGTTTGAAGCCGCATATTGCGTGCAGAAATAACGTAGAATCCAGTGATTTACGTAAATAAATAATTGCGGGGACCAACTAGTATAGCTTGCGCGTTAGGTGAGAAGTTGGCTAAATCTACGAGTTAGTATCGCCGTTTGAGCATACTGTATTATTCGCAGCGAATTGGACAGAGCCTGTCTGTATCCACCGCTTGCATGAATTATGGCCACGAATGACGTCCGTCGAGACTCCGTGAGCATGTATAAATGATCTATCCTGAGAGGTAAGGATCATATTCGTCGTTTTGGAAACGCAGTTTTCCTTATATTTTATTGAGACAGCTGCTGGTGAAAATCTTGGATTTTCACTATGATGCGCGTTTAAGCCACTAGTAGCCACCATAGAACGGCAAGGCTATCACAGAATTCCATCCCCAGCCATGAATGTTAATAAGGAGCCGAGTTGAGCCCAATGCACTAATTATAGGTATTAAATAATTAAATGACTCAATTACTTAGGAACCACACCTAGCGTAACTCTACTGTACTGCGATTGTAAACAAACCTGACCTTGACAGCAGATGAGAGGAGGTGGGGTAGTAGACCACTTCTGCGGCGGTCATCTTGACTAGCCAGCTGGAACGAATTTTATTGCCTGCTAAGGGGAGAAGGTCGGTCGACCAGTCCCTTGTAAATTAGAGTCATAGTAGGACACTGAAGAATCTCGATATTTCAATATGCAATTATTATATGAGTGTTATGATGATGCCAATTGAATTGAATGGTGTGTTGCAACACACATACGTTGTTGGATCATAGAAATCAGATAATATTTGGCCCAGTTATTCTCTGAGGAGGAAAACTGAACCAAAATAATGTAGGCATCTTCTTTTGGAGTGCATTTTGCCAGTTCACGCTAATTTATGCAGACGGGTATGTGATTTCTAAGAACATGACACGTTTGTAACGATATAAGCCCGACAAGACCCAGAGAATCGTTGTATGGTGAAACTATAAAATATTCTATCCATGTTTATTTTGGAAGGGATAAGTACTGTCCCCGTTATCAGGATAGTAGGCTGTCAGATATCCGCCCCCTCAATTGGATTGCCAATAATCAAACGCACCGGCACAGCTACATCAATGAAAATGGCACTGACAGATACTATCGAGATTAGAGCACAATAGTTAACAAGAAAATTATTGTGGAACACACCAAAATATACGGGGGTTCATACTTACCTTTTACTTACCTTTTAAATTTATCTCAGGGATGGGTTGTCAACTGGATCACTTAAAGTATGCCCACACAATAACCTCCACCATGATATTTAAAATGAACCATAACGAAGACGAGAAACTTTAAACTGCACAATAATTTATTTCACAAAAAGAATGAATTAACAAAAATAAAACAACAAAATCCACGTGGCAATCAGAAGCCATCGACCACATAACCATGTCCTCCTGTCGGACTTGTATACTCTACATACAATTTTTCAGCTTTCTCAAGCTCAAAATAACGTAATTATAATAATGCACTTGGAATGGAAACGGGATTTGGGACGAGACACATATAGCAATTGTTTTGCGTGTTTATACACATCACATTTTATTTATAGCCACAAGGCTATTATGTAAACGTCCTTGGCCTCTATCATACAGTTGTCCGGGCCAGCTGCAATGCACCTGCATCGTCATAGTGGACTCACCCCTCCGTTCAACCCTAGCATAAGCAAGTTACATCAGAGCTTAGCTCTCCTTTCAAAACACGTTAAATGTCCACATCTCAACTGAAATATTATCACGCAAATCTTTTAAATGCTCCATTCAAACACCAGTGGATTACTCCAACAATCCCAAATCATGTTTAATTGTTCAATCCACTTGCTTAATTAGCGTTGTTTAGAGTATAAAAACAAAACTCTTAATGTTAATAACAAAAGTTCATTAATTATTTATAACAATAATAAATTGTTTATAACAATGCCCCCGTAAATTGAATTATATTTAGACCACGATGGCTGTATTGGCATAAATGAATAAAGTTATGGATGTCATAGTTGTGACGTGGATATTCATGACGTAGGCACGGATGACGCAGATTTCATGCAAGTAGGCTGGTGGAGCTGAGATTCTTGGTGACGTCATGATTTTGTTCGAGAAAGATCTGAGATTTACGACGCAGTCGCAGGAAACAAGGTATTGTCCTAAGGAAGAAGTTACGCTATTGGAGGAGAGACTCGAACCAATGAACGATAGTTTGGAAGGAAGACGGAGATTGCTGAAACTACGATAGAAAATCACTTTTGTCTGCAGCCTTAAAATGTCAATATCTTTCAAAGTATAACTGTGAAATTGTTCAAATGTTCTACACACCTCAATGTTGTACTGCCCAATTTAATTATAACAAAGGCAGAAGTTAACTCTTTATATCTTATCTCGTAGAAACGTTAATGTGAGCGTTACAACTTCACCTAGTTTCAAACAGCGTAAAATGGAACTGCTCCGTGTTCGTTCGATGCGCCGGGCTTTAACCACACGCTAAAGATGACTTGCTTCACTTATTCACTCGAAAATGACTCTATGACATCTGAAATATATATGCGGTATCAGCGGTACGAGAGATATGAGAGCTCCTCTCTCCTGTGCACGACCTTTTATCAACTTCTTAAGGGGCGTATCCATCCCTTCCATAGTTCGTTCCTCCGTCATTGCTAGAAGTTTTAACTTTGGCTATACTTGACGGATTTTCAAATTTCAAAAACTCAAAATTAATTTCTTCAAAATTCCAAATCAATGCCATAACTGAAAATAGTTTTCCACAAATCTGCATGCCAAAAGTTTCAGCAATCTCCGTCTTCCTTCCAAACTATCGTTCATTGGTTCGAGTCTCTCCTCCAATAGCGTAACTTCTTCCTTAGCACAATACCTTGTTTCCTGCGACTGCGTCGTAAATCTCAGATCTTTCTCGAACAAAATCATGACGTCACCAAGAATCTCAGCTCCACCAGCCTACTTGCATGAAATCTGCGTCATCCGTGCCTACGTCATGAATATCCACGTCACAACTATGACATCCATAACTTTAATCATTTATGCCAATACAGCCATCGTGGTCTCAATATAATTCAATTTACGGGGGCATTCTCCCTTCACCACGTTTTAAAAACAGTTGCAAATTGTTTTTAAACTCTGTGTTATAAATATCTCAATTCACTTGAACACGAAATTGAATTATTATTGGCTTATTCTTACATGATATTTCTTCTATGTTCCTTAATCATTAGTCTCTTCTTCTCTGGGTTGTGTGTGGCTAATGCATTCTCTCCTTTCTACTTTCTCTTCTGTCCTGTATTTCTGTTTTCTAAATTCTGCTGACTTGTAGAAGGACCAGGATCGATCACTACATCCTGTCTTTTCTTTTGGTTTTCAGCTTCCTTTTCTCGTAATTCCTTCAGATACTGCTGACTTTCTTTCTCTATTTCTTGATACTTGTCGTGTGTCATAACCTGACCTTGAGAATTCTGATTCTGATTCTGGTACGGGTTATTTCTATTGTAGTTTCTATTATAACCATTGTTGTAGTATCTACCTCTTCCGTTGTTATAATTCCCTCTATTATTACTCCAGCCTCGTCTTTGCTGATATGGACGGTAACCTTGTGATCTGTTGTTGCGGAAATAATTATTCCTGTGAGGACCTACATTTTCAGTTT
Organism: Meconema thalassinum; assembly: GCA_946902985.2. NCBI lineage: Eukaryota > Metazoa > Arthropoda > Insecta > Orthoptera > Tettigoniidae > Meconema > Meconema thalassinum. The sequence continues at coordinate 226,373,625 of OX336398.1, forward strand.
TTTTTTTCATCAGGCTTATCAGTTTGCTGCACTTGATCCATGTAGACTGTATTAACGTCTTTGAATTCGTGCCTCTGACCTTTTTGTACCAAATTTGGCATTGGACTCGTGTAGTCAAGCCTTCTCAATAATTCGTCCATACTGGTCAAATCTCTGATATTTGACGAAATGATCAGTCTTCTTACTTCCACAGGCAGCATACGTGAAATCGCATCTATCAACTGCTCTGTTGACAATGGGGGTTGCAAAAATCTCAAGCGTGATAGCTGACTCGTGAAGAAATCAGCGTACCGTGTTGGAAGAGTACCTGAATACTTCCTCGAGTATACCTCAGCTCTTAATGAATTCTGAGCTTCTATTGACCAGAATCGTTTTATCAGTGCCTCTGCAAATTCGTCAAAATTGCTGAAAGTGTACCCAAATGCTCTAAACCATTCAAGGGGTCTTCCCGCTAGAAATCTTTCTACGATTCTCATCTCTCTCTCTCTAGGAATGTGGGCTTCTATGAAATAGTCTTTAAGATTCCTGATATATTCGATCGGTGTGAGACTATCAGTGTTGCTAAATTTTTGAGGTTTGTCTTCAAAATTCCGGATGACTGTCACATTTCTCGGATATGAATCCATATAATGTTTCCCACTATCACGATACTTCCATTCGGGTTCAATATTCCGATCCTCTTCTTCTTCCCTGAATCTGGATATACGTTCTTCAGGACTAATATCTCTCTCTTCTGTAGCGAGGTTACATCTTCTCACGTAATTTCTATCCTCTTCACCAGTCAATCCTTCAGTATCCTTGTCTGTGATTTCCGTGATGACTTTCCTAATCAACTCTTCCTTATAGGTTTCCATCATGCTAGCTTCTCCTAGTTTCAAATTCTTCAGTTTGCTCGTAGTTTCATTAACATCAGAGACAACCTTATGAATCTGTTCCTCTAACGCGGTTTTTAATGCTTGCACGTCCTGACCTATCTGAGTTCTATCCTCTACCTGCTTTTCGGATAGCGAATCCATCCTTACATTCAAGTCTTTCCTAATCTGAACTACTTCATTATTAATGTCTACTTGTGTACTGGCAAGTTTTCTTTCAATTCGCTCCTGAATCTGATCGACATGTTCCCCACTTGACCTGTTCCATTCATCTTTCCACACCGTTACATTTGCAGTTAACATTTCCGCGATATCTACCTCAATGTCTTCCTTAAGTAAACGATTGTGATCTAATACTTGGGTTCTCATGACCTCTACATCGTATTTTAAACCAGCTAAAGAAGCTGTTGTCCTAACAGACTCGTCAACTAATCGAGTTGTTAATGCACTAATGTTACGAGTACAAAGCGTTTTTGAAGTTTCAATTCCTTCCCTAACTTTGTTAACATCAGTCTGAACTTTAGCAATGTCTACAAAAACAGTATTGACTTCTACTTGTATTTTATTGATATCGCTTTGCATATCATTAACATCTGAATGAATATTATTGATGTCAACTTGAACATTTGACACATCAGTTCGAGCATTTCTAACCTCTCTTTGAACTTCCTCTACTTTGTCTTGTACAGTAGCAACATCATTCCTAACAACAATTACTTCAGCTCTAGCACATGAAATATCACCCCGGACATTGGCAACATCAAGATTCAACATAGTAAGATCTTTTTGTACCTTAGAAACATCAATTTTAACCTCAGAAACATCTTTATGCACATTGGACACGTCTGTGCGCATGTCAGTTACAGCATTCTCGATTCCCTGGGTATTGATCTGTAAACGCAACACATTATTTTCTAAGTTTGCAGAACTGGTCTGAATAACTTTCAAATTTTCATCCAGCATCTGCTTTACACTTTCATTCATGCTAGCTTTCAAATTAGCAGACATATTACTGGCATTCTCCTCCATTCGACTAGTATTCCTAGCTTCCATCTCCTTCATACTTTCATTAATGCTAGCTTTCATCTCCCTCATATTGTTGGACATCTCCTCCAACATTTTCTTAATACTTTCATCTGCCATTTCAATAATATTTCAATAATAAACTGCTTTAGGGACATACATCAAACAGAGCAAAATAACAACATCTGAGCAACATTTTTCACCATATATAAATTTGAGCAATTTTCTGTCTTAAATCTAACTTATAATTACCTTATAATTAACCTTCGTAGACACTTCATGTTGAAATAAACTCAAGCACATGTTCAAGTTTCTTTGGTTCATTTTAAAATATCCTAACACAAATAATTTACATTTACAATCCAAATAGTTTAATTTTATCTTTAATATGACTACACATGTCATAAGCCAGTCAAATAAAATAAGATTCCATATCATAGGCGATTTTTCTAAGTTTCCAGCCTATTTAACCTCTCTCAAGTTGTATAAGATCTGATCTTTTCTGAGTGTAATTTTCCTAATACAACACAACATTTTATTCCTATATAATCACACTCTCAAATCCTACAATTGGCCAAGACATCTAACAAAGAATCAACCTCTTTATTTGAGTCTTCACAATCCCTTTGACATCGATAACTTGGTAATCCAATGTTATACGAACACTCCACAAAAATTGCGGTGCCAATTCTACTGCAATAACTTGGTAATCCAATGTTTTGCTGATCGTGCCAATCGAGCCAATCGAGCCCCACACGTTGATTGCGCCAATCCTACTGTCCCCGTTATCAGGATAGTAGGCTGTCAGATATCCGCCCCCTCAATCGGATTGCCAATAATCAAACGCACCGGCACAGCTACATCAATGAAAATGGCACTGACAGATACTATCGAGATTAGAGCACAATAGTTAACAAGAAAATTATTGTGGAACACACCAAAATATACGGGGGTTTATACTTACCTTTTACTTACCTTTTAAATTTATCTCGGGGATGGGTTGTCAACTGGATCACTTAAAGTATGCCCACACAATAACCTCCACCATGATATTTAAAATGAACCATAACGAAGACGAGAAACTTTAAACTGCACAATAATTTATTTCACAAAAAGAATGAATTAACAAAAATAAAACAACAAAATCCACGTGGCAATCAGAATCCATCGACCACATAACCATGTCCTCCTGTCGGACTTGTATACTCTACATACAATTTTTCAGCTTTCTCAAGCTCAAAATAACGTAATTATAATAATGCACTTGGAATGGAAACGGGATTTGGGACGAGACACATATAGCAATTGTTTTGCGTGTTTATACACATCACATTTTATTTATAGCCACAAGGCTATTATGTAAACGTCCTTGGCCTCTAGCATACAGTTGTCCGGGCCAGCTGCAATGCACCTGCATCGTCAAAGTGGACTCACCCCTCCGTTCAACCCTAGCAAAAGCGAGTTACATCAGAGCTTAGCTCTCCTTTCAAAACACGTTAAATGTCCACATCTCAACTGAAATATTATCACGCAAATCTTTTAAATGCTCCATTCAAACACCAGTGGATTACTCCAACAATCCCAAATCATGTTTAATTGTTCAATCCACTTGCTTAATTAGCGTTGTTTAGAGTATAAAAACAAAACTCTTAATGTTAATAACAAAAGTTCATTAATTATTTATAACAATAATAAATTGTTTATAACAATGTCAAACGACAATTGAAAATTTTATACACGCCTCTATTAATCCCTTTCATTTCATATTATTTAACAAAGATATTTATAAAATTATTTACAATATTAATTATATTGTTTATATTATTTATATAAGAAATACATTAAACCACACGTTTATCCGGTTGATAATTACTTAAATTGTGTTGATATAATCGACCAATGAAGGTTAGTTATATTTAAATGTCAAATTCAGGTTTAATAAGGTTTAATAATTATTATTAATATTTGTGACGGTAACCTCCATTCAAAATCTTCATCTCAAATTATTTAACACTCTTGTTAACTTTAACAGTATCTTCACATGAATAACTTTCAAAGAACCAGGACAATACATTCAGCGGAAAAATACTTCGCTCAAAACGCACAAAATTGCTCAACAATAGGCCCAGAATTCATCATATATCTTCATATATATGGCATCAAAATCTTCCAAATTACATACAAAAACCTCCACTCATAAATTCAACAACTTCATTTATTACTGTGGGAACCTCCTTCATTATTCAAGGGCATTACTCATCAGCGACTTTTACAGGTCCACTGAACTAACGATTATACATCCATTGTTCCTCTTCAAAAATTTGTATATTCATCAATTATATTAATGACTGTTATTATTTAACCTTCGTGGGTTTCATTCATGAATCGATATGAAGTAAAAATTTGCCAATCACAAATAAATTTAATAGCAAATACGATTAGACACCTCCCTGGTCTATCAAAATTGAGATTAATATTTTCAAAGTAACGCAGTATAAAAATACTATCTTTAATCAAAGTTCATCTAAACTGCACAAATAGTCGAATAGAATACAATTAGACTGTGGAATGCAAACATTATTGTTCCAATCTATAATTGAGAAAAACTCCTATCAGATGTTCATTACAATAGTGTATTCAATAAATCGTAATCAAAGTTCATTTTTCATAAAATTGTCTATAATGCAATGATAAATGTCTATGTTGCAATCATGTTCATAAGACGACTAGTATTTCAAAGATCGTCGATAACGTATTAGATTTTAACGCTCTAAAATCATTTAATCATTCTTCTTTCTTGAGGATGACAGAAAATTGGTCAAAGTAATTTACTGAATAGAATTACTTTAATAAAATTGACACGCTGTCTGACTTCAAATCTGCCATAGAAATCGTTAACTTTACAGTCAAATAGTGACTACAAAAATATGCAAATTAATGAAAGAATCTAAATTATCAGTCTCAACTGATCCAAATTTTTTAAGTATGCCAATGACGTAACAATGTCTCAACAAATCGTAGAAAAAGGCATAAATCATCGAAGTGTACTGAGTACAGAAATGTCAAGCCAGAAAATGGGGCAAAAATAAATGGGACAGAAAATATGGGAAGAATGGTTGCTCAGATATCGCTACATGACTCAAATAATACAAGAAACGTTCACGACTACCTTATCTGTTGATTGAAGTTCTAGAGGAAAGTTTTCAAAGAAAACTGCTGTTGGTTCCATTTCACCAGCGTGAAGATGTGCTCCGACCTCGAACCTGGAATCAGCGTCCTCGGAGAATCGAACTGCTTCCTTCTCCGGAAATTGCACTGCTCCATGTATACGAAAGACATCCTTCTGGAAAAACTCTTCTTTATGAGCCGGGTCCACCCTGGCCTCTCTTGAAAGTTCCCTGAAGTTCCAGTCGTAATTCGCCATGAAGTTTATTGCAGTTATTTCCGCAGAAATATTCATAATCGTGGAGTATGATGATATTTCCACTGTCATTTGATATAATTCAGCGATGGATTCACGATGCATGAGTGTAGTTGGATGTTCACTACATGCTCGCTTTTGTAGAATGACGATTAACGAAGTTCCATGCTGTTACTTCACTCCATCGATATATGTCCCAATTGCATTAAAGCCTTAGCCTTCCATCTCAACTTCTGTTATAATCATTGAAAGCACTGCAAGATTATAATGTTCCATAATAGAATGTATCGTTGTATTACCAAACGTATTCTCCAATATCACGGTTGCGATGCACGTGTCAGCCGTAGTGTATAATGTAGAATTTTAAAAGTGCCTCTCAGGTGGCGAGAAAATCACTTTTGTCTGCAGCCTTAAAATATCAATATCTTTCAAAGTATAACTGTGAAATTGTTCAAATGTTCTACACACCTCAATGTTGTACTGCCCAATTGAATTATAATAAAGGCAGAAGTTAACTCTTTATATCTTATCTCGTAGAAACGTTAATGTGAGCGTTACAACTTCACCTAGTTTCGAACAGCGTAAAATGGAACTGCTCCGTGTTCGTTCGATGCGCCGGGCTTTAACCACACGCTAAAGATGACTTGCTTCACTTATTCACTCGAAAATGACTCTATGACATCTGAAATATATATGCGGTATCAGCGGTACGAGAGATATGAGAGCTCCTCTCTCCTGTGCACGACCTTTTATCAACTTCTTAAGGGGCGTATCCATCCCTTCCATAGTTCGTTCCTCCGTCATTGCTAGAAGTTTTAACTTTGGCTATACTTGACGGATTTTCAAATTTCAAAAACTCAAAATTAATTTCTTCAAAATTCCAAATCAATGCCATAACTGAAAATAGTTTTCCACAAATCTGCATGCCAAAAGTTTCAGCAATCTCCGTCTTCCTTCCAAACTATCGTTCATTGGTTCGAGTCTCTCCTCCAATAGCGTAACTTCTTCCTTAGCACAATACCTTGTTTCCTGCGGCTGCGTCGTAAATCTCAGATCTTTCTCGAACAAAATCATGACGTCACCAAGAATCTCAGCTCCACCAGCCTATTTGCATGAAATCTGCGTCATCCGTGCCTAAGTCATGAATATCCACGTCACAACTATGACATCCATAACTTTATTCATTTATGCCAATACAGCCATCGTGGTCTCCATATAATTCAATTTACGGGGGCAGTACCATTTTTTTAAAGCGTTCATATTGATGGAAAGAAGGAAGATGATTCACCCGACACAACAAATATTTGTTAATGAATGCAGAAAATAATGAATTTATGCTAATCAAGGTAAATGCCATAAGAAACGGAGTAATGTTGTATTAATGTCATTTTAATGTGATATGTGACTTTTGTGTTATGATACTCCAGTTAAGTAATTGTGTCACATGATGAACACTATGGAAACCCATGGAAGTCTGAAAGTATCATTGATAGGATGCTAGAATTAGATTTGAGTGCAGTGTAGCACTATTTTTAGAAGAAAACTCACAGAATAACCCTATTTTTATTTGTGGGAATTAAATATAATTTGTCCTTTATTTGTATTTGTTGTATAGCCATGATTTTAGACCAGTAAATATTTTATTTTAGGAATATGTTGTGTATTTCATGTAGAGTAGTTACCTGGTAGACTCAAATCCTGAGCATGTGGTCGTATGGTGGGCAGGAACGTCCCATACCTCGAAAGACCGTGAGTTAGCTGGGATACGAACACATGGTCCACATGATGAGAGTTGGATACAATATAAGATATATAATATAATCGGATTTGGACGTGTGAGGTGTCATAGGGCTCGGCATGGCGCCTCCTTTCCATTGGCCTATTCATTTACTCAAAATACCCAAAACTGCAAGGTCATCGACCCGATATTTATAAACCTATCATTGGATTTGGAAGGTGTCCTAGGGCTCAACATGACGCCCTCTTTCTTAAAGCCCATGAGTTCAACCAAAATACCCAAAACTAAAAGGTCAATGACTTTTCTCCATTTAATACCTGTGGAACCTATAATTTTAGAAAGACGTGTTAGGACTTATTTTAATCGCGATGACTTTTTGTTATGGACCACTTTTATTTAAATTTACTCAAAGTCCTTAACGACATGCGAGTGGACCATTTTTTTTGTACGTGACGATACTTTGCTTTGGCCACGTGACTAGAAGCGTGACTCGGGTGTTTTTTTAAATTAATTAATTTATTAGTTAATGACCCATTGATTTTTTACAAATTTGCCCAAACGGCTTAACGACATGCAAGCGGGCCATTTTATTTGCACGCGAAGGTACCTAGTTGAGCCACGTGACTAGGTGCAAGCCTGTGGCTGTTTCATTGTCACGTGACTAGGGGAAATCCTGTGGCGGTTTTTTAAATAATTTTTTTGTTAGTTAATTATCGATTTATTATTATTATTATTATTATTATTATTATTATTATTATTATTATCATTATTATTATTAGGTGATGATTGATGGATTGGTGGCGATGGCTAGTATTTAGGCGGGACGAATAGTTGTAATGGATGAGTAACCAACTACTAAGTATGGAATATTTAATATTTATTTTACTACATACGGCCATGGATGTAGCGACACGGGGGAGTGGCTCATGGTGACACAACCGCTCAGACAGGAATAATAATTTTGTTTTGAGGCAGCTAGAGAGATAACGTTGACAACCGGTAAGTATTTAATATTTATTTAACACGCGTGGCTATAGAGGTTGGTTAAGAGCTAATTATTTAATATTTATTACGCACTGCTATGTAGATAGAAAGATGATTACACTATACGTCAACACTAATTTGTTAGGCCTTGAGTGGCCATGTGATAAGAATTTTATGACCAGACATGAGTTACCTGTAAGCTAACACTTTGGCGACTGTGCTTGTTTTGACCAGTGGATAGGGCTCTAGAGAGCGGCCTGCTAATCCGGGTTATATACAACAAATATTTATACAGAGACCGAGCGCTATTAGATACCGGAATGGTTTAGTTAAAAATTATACACAGATTTCCTCAACAAAAGTTCAGAATTGCTAACGCTTACTTGTACAGGGATTCTCTTAACGTGCTGATATTCCTTTGGTAACACTTATTTTTTCGCGAAACCAACAATATTAGGGAAGGTGAGTCATAGAATGCCAACTTCATGACAGCATTCCGTGCTTTTAAACCCACTGTAATATAACGGTAGATGCTAGTTAACCGACAGCAACTAACAACTTACACACGTTTCACGATTCCTGTAAATTAGATAATATGCAATTACATTTCCTAAAATTGTTTAAAAATGTGCCTAACCCCCTTTAAAACACCAAGTTCACGGGACTGATGACCACAATGTCACAAAGTTTTTTACACACTTAGGTATACGGGGCTGCATGCAACTAACGGCAGAAAACGTAAAAACACATGCACTGAACACACGGGGCTGATAACCGTAAATGCGCTAAAATACACACTGGTGAATTATTACAATGTATTTTTAGCGAAGCCCTGCAACGAACTAAACGAGCTGCACTGATCAGTCTGACAGAGCGGATGTGAATTACAACTCAGTTGAACACCAATGCTTGTTTGATAAGACATACACGTCAGGGACTGTAGCCATGGTGGCGCAAGGTCTGATTGTTGGCTCTGAGGACTAGAACAGACCACTTTATAGAAAGTGAAGGTGCTATAGCTTAGTGGTCAAGCTATCTCTTACCGCGAAGGCCCGGGTTAAGTTTCCGGCCTTGTTAAGAAACAATGTACTCTCAACCATAATAGGTAAAACTAAAATGTGACCTTAAAGTGCTCTTGGGACGATACCATTTGACAAGCCACGGTAGCCTCTTTTTCATTCCTATTTCGTTGTATAGGGGCTAACACTCTTGACTCTAGCACCGGAGACCTGGGTTTAATTGTTGGTTTGATTAAGAAATTTACTTTTGGTCTTAGAAGAGGAACGATATATACTTAGTCTTGTGAGGCAGTACTAAAAAGACATAGGTTTGGATTTCCTACCCGACATAACTATTACCTTAACATTGCTTGCCAGCAGTGTATTATTATGGCACCGAGTACACAAAACTGTACATAGAGTGCCTTAATGAGTTGCTAGCAAACGAAATTCTACAGCTTTAGTTTAGAGTGTGTAGTAAACACTTTTTCCAAATGGCTTTGTTTAATTATTGTATAATGCACAATTTTGATGTGTAACATCTTTCCACTCGGTTGCTGGATATTTTTGTGGGAGTGAGTTTGAAAAATGGGACGGAAGTGGATCGGACGGAAGTGTGTAAGACGCAGCCAGGAGGGATGCGATCCAGCTGGCAGTGGTACCATGTGGAATTTATTTATTTATTATTCCCAACGGCAAAGCCAATATATACATGAAAAATACTACAAGAATGATAACATTAAATAATTAATACATAAAGCTAAGAAAGATAAACTAATTAACAACTGAATTAACAATAACAACAAGAAGAAAAAAGCTATAACAGGTAACGAAAAACAAGAGCAAACTTAAAATAACAACAAATAAGGGTAACAATAATAACAGTAAATGAAAAACAGAGAAAGCTAATAAATAAGAATTGAATTTAACAATAAAATAGTGGTAGTAATGGAAGCAAAGTTAAAGTCGGCGAAAAGTGACAAGATGAGCCCATGCTTTATCTATGACAAATCTTGTGTTGACAAACATAAAAGATAAAACAAATTAGGTAACAAAAAATAAGAGCAAACTTAAAATTACGACAAAAAATTAACAACAAATAAGGGAACGATAATAACAGTAAATGAAAAACAGAGAAAGCTAATAAATAAGAATTGAATTTAACAATAAATTAGTTTTAGAAATGGAAGCAATGGTTAAAGTCGGCGAAAAGTGGCAAGATGAGCCAATACTTTATCTTTGAAAACTCTTTGGCTGTCAAAAAAGAAGTCAACCTCAGCCGGTAAAGCATTACCCAGACGGTGAATTCTAGCAACTGGACCATGTTTCAGATAGTTTGTTCTATGGTAGCAATGAGCAAAGAGGTCAGAAGATCTGGAGGCCCCAGGGATCCTAAAATTCAGTCTAGATAGAAGGGCAGGACAATTAAGCTATTAATTAATCTGTGCAGGAAGATCAAATCAGCAAGATCACGACGGATTTCAAGTGGACAAAGATCGAATTGACTCATTAAATCATCAACTGGCACATCAATATACCTACAACCCAATTTAACACCAAGTAGCCTCACAAATCTTCTTTGAATCCTTTCAAGTCTTGAGATGTGAAAATTGTAGAACGGCTTCCAAGCAACCGAAGCGTATTCAAGAATGGGACGGAGGAGAGACTTGTAAAGGATAACTGAGGAGTGAACAGAGAGACCGCCATTAACACCAGGCCAAAGAAAGCCCAAACGTCTACTAGCTCTGCTACAAAGTAATTCAATATGATGGTCAGGCGAAAGAGTGTTGTTAAGTTGAACTCCATGATCCTTTACAACCTCTTAACGTTGTACGGAAGTGCCATTTGTAGTATAGTCCTCAAGATGGATAGACTGACCACGGTAAAAGGAGAGAACCATACATTTAGAGGCATTGAGTTGCATCCTGTTTTCCGTATACCAGTTGCTAATGTTATCAAGAGAACTTTGAAGAGTGTTACAATTCTCGTTGAGACTGATCTTGTCAAAAAGCTTGATATCATCAGCAAACATCAAGATCTCACAATCGATAGTCTCGCTAATATCATTCATGTAAAGATTAAAAAGGAAGGGTCCGAGGAGCAACCCCTGGGGAACACCTGAGACGACTTCAATCCTCACAGTCGTGACCCTACCAGAAAGATAACTCCTCAACCAAGACAACAAAGGATCAGTGATACCATAAGCTTTCAATTTAGATATAAGAATGGAATGATTAACTTTATCAAAGGCTTTGCTGCAATCAAGATAAATGGCATCCACCTGAAGACTGTTAGAAAAGGCACACAGTATAAACTCTTCAAACACAACAAGATTAGTAGACGTTGAACGTCCTAACGTGAACCCATGCTGCTCAGGGATAAGAACCGATGTGATGAGAGGCTTCAGCTTGTCAAGCACTAAAGCTTCAAAGACTTAAGCAATTGAAGACTGTAATGTGATGGGGCGATAATTACTAGCAGTTTCCCGACAACCATCCTTGAAGATCGGAACAATATAACTTGACTTTAGAAACGAAGGGAAAGTGCCTTCTTGTAGGCTCTCATTTAACAAATCCGCCAAGGTCCCACAAAGAAGATCACAGCAATGCCGCAAAATGGAGGGAGGAATACCATCAGGACCACAGCCCTTATGAATATCCAAGGCATTAATTTTGCTTTTGACCTCATCCGGACTAAATTGGATTAGTGATAGAGACAAGTTACTCTCCTTTAACAGAAAATCAGGTTCAGCCGCCAATGGAACAGAATAGACACTGGAAAACTGACGAGCAAGAAGATTGCACATTTCGTCAGGGGTGCTAGCCACATCATCTGCAAGCTTCAACTTCGATGGGCTAACATTCATCCTTTTAAGGTTGTTCATATGACTCCAAAAAATCTTAGGATTGGATGAGATAGTACTATCAACATGAGAAATATAAGCATTATAGCATCCAACGGCAAGAGCCTTACAATCAGATCTAGCTCTAGAGAAAGCCAAATAGTCGCTGTCACATCCAGTAGTCTTGTAAATCCTGTGTAATATTTTCTTATAGATGGTCATCCTTTTTAATTCATTATTAAACCAGCGGGGGAAAGGGGAAGGCCCAACATATATAACATACGGATTACTTCAAGATTTGGAGGCGCATTACAGATATTTCTGCAATAAATCATCTTCAAATTATCTTTCTTTGGAGTATAACTATTCATTATATCCTATTTACTGAAAACAATTATGATTTATTAAGAGACTGTTTTTCAATCTCTGGATAAAAGTGATGGGCATCCTCTCCCCGAGTAACTTTGCTCAACACTTTCTTACCGAACGGTAAACGCTCATGCGAACTCTGGTGTCAACTGATTGAAACACAAACCACATGTTAAAAGTCTTCATATCAGTATTTAAATGATGATATACTTTAATTTGAAGCATTGTAACTAGTCGGCGAAGCCGGCATTATGTTCCTGCACAATGGCTATTCAGATATTAACTCACATTGCGGCAATGCAGTGATCAATGTAATATAATATATCGATGTTTTTATACGGTAACTGAGCTAGCCTTTCATAAACCACTATAAGAATTCCCTTTACTGTCAAGTAGGCGTATTCATAAATAATTTAAAACTCATTACCACGCAGGATCATTATCGAAAATAAATAATAATGGAGCATTAAAAAATACTTCCATATTATAACCGGCACGTGAAAATGAGTACCTGTCTTGTACTCTAAATTTCTGTGGTATTAATGGCTGCGTGGATAGCATCTTGGTCTGCAAATCATGAGGTCTCAGGTTCGAACACCAGTCCCGGCAATTATTTTTGCCACCGGATTATCGATTTAAAGTTTTAAACGATATCTATCATAACATTATGGGTCATTTTAATAGAATCTACATGAAATTACGATGTATCTAATTTTAAATACACTAGTTTGCACCAAGCAGGAGTTGGGAAATTTGATTGTATTGAACATTATTCCAGTTGTCTGTAGATAGGATAGAGACTATGGGTTCATTCCTCCCCTTAATTTACAATATAATATGTGATGTTTGTCCAAACAAGTGGGACAGTAGCATATCTCCAATTCAATCTATACATTCATCATAGTACCAGTATGAAAACGGAGCGTAAAATAACATTTTAAGAATGTCAAAGCTGTGTAGTATACGAGTAGGTTAACATGTCAGATGACTTCACATACATTTTATCTCAATTTCATAGTAGGATAACATGTCAGATGTTACACATCATATGCGACTACTGTAAGGCTCGTATATTTTTTAAATTTTCTACTATAAACCCCTATAACCCCAGGCAAGTATTGTAACTAGGGCTAACTGATGAAGCATTTAATGTTATTTTTTACATTTTTAGAAACAGAAAGACACCAATAACAATTTAAAATAAACAGACGAAACACATGTAATATTTTTAAAATAAAATTTATACAATATTTATGTAAAGAAGACAACCCTTTCTCTTTACGAGTGGTTTCAAGTTATTTAAACACAAAGCTAACAGTAGTTCTTTTTTCCACAGCGAACAATGATGATTTTAAAAACAAGGGAGACTTAAATAGTTTTATAGATGTAAAAACCTCTTTTTCAACATTACAATTACTATATAGTTCCTTTTGTTCCTTTACCACAGGCGTCTCTTGCATAGTTTGTGTTGACTTTAATAGCAGACGTTGACAAATGTCCTAACATAACTTTTTGAGGAGATGATAAATGTTGTTGAATAAACAATGCACTTTCTTGAACAGCAATTTTTGTTCTCTGGCTTACGTTTTAGCATTTTGATAAGCTCTTATTATCAGCAACCATGTTTCGTTTAGATCACTACTTTGATGATTACTCACACTTAAAACCTTACCTTTCTACTTTTGAGATTGACTCGACATCTTTTTGACCTCTGTTTTGGACATCGCCAGAATAATATTCCAAGCATATCTTGTCGCCTGAAGTTATAAGAGTAGCCTTTATCCAGTACGCTATGTTACCTTGGTTAGTTGTAGTAAGTTCCATAGTAGCAACTAACCTGTCAACTTGATTTGCACTCTAGAAAGATTACAACTGTTCTGGTAATAGAGTGATTTAGCATATGCTCTTATGTGTTTGCTTATATTGCCTTATATTTAACATTACATGTACTGTTAACACATAGCTTTAGCGGTTACCTTAATATATTACACAATACTTTTAGCACGACGAAGTTCTCGTTCTATTTCCTGGATTTCACAATAGTTACTTGTACAGCCAGCCTTTCGTGAAGCATGCAAGTGCTGAAGCCGCTGGATTAGCTTACTGGGATTGTTCAAATAGACAAATTTAAGAAATAACTTTTTAGGTGCAAACAAAGCATTATTATTATCATCATCATCATCATCATCATTATTACTATCTAATCCTTTTTGTTCCTCTTGCAATGCAACCTTTGTGTTGACTTTGATAGTGTTAGGGGTTTCTTAGTAGTTGACGACTGTCCTAACATGACTTTTTGAGGAGATAATAAATGCTTTTTAACAAACAATGCGCTATCTCGAGCAGCAGTATTTTTTCATGGACTTGATTTTCTACCTGGATTAGTGTATATTGTGCATTTAAATTATTATTTTCAGATTTACAATGGTGATCATTTGAAGTAAGTATGTTGGAGCCCTTTGTCTTAAGCATTTCTCGACATGGTTTTGAACGTTGTTTTGAACAGCACCAAATAACAGTTCTATTTTATTGGTTCTTTTATAATATATGTATATCCTTAATAGTAAGCACATGACTTATCATAGCTAGTCGTTGGTACTTCCATATCAACTGTTAAGTATAGACTAATTTGTAGTAAAGTTAACTTACTAATAAGAATGATAGTTTGTAGTATGTGCAGTTTAAGGTAAGAACAAAAGTGTGGACAAATTGAGAGCAACGTCAGGGCAAAGTGATAACCGTTTATAGTAGTCATGATTTTCACTAGAATGTGATTTTAGTAAATGCAATTCCTCAACCTGAGTAGTGAGTATTCAGTTAGTCTTGGTCCAGACAAGAGTTAACATGTCACGTACAATGGTGGTGGATACTCTAGGCTTTATAGACTAGGCACGTTTTCAAAAATTAACATTGCAAGAAGCATTTCATGTAACAATTGGGGAAACAATGTTTTTAGGGTATATCGACCCCGCTGAATACGAATCCGCCTGTTGCCAAGGTGAAATTTGGACCGGAAGTCCAGTATCCAAGATGGCGGCCAAGATGGTCGTCAAAACTCTGTTGCCCTATATCTCTCTTGTCCGTTGGCGTAAAATATTTATTTAAACGCCGGGTTGGTGGTTTTTTCGGATTCTTATCATATTGACATGCTCAGAAATTACTTACATTAAGTTTGGAGTGCATGGGATCCAAGATGGCCGCCGAAGGAAGTGAAGAAAACGACCATTCTAGAGTTCAAACATTGTTTATTGCAGGATTGTGAAGAAGATAATAAAAAACATTCTAGTATCGTTAGCTGAAGGCAATAATACAAGAAAGATAATAAATCAACCATAAATCAAGCACTTAAATAGTGAAGACATTGGTGAGAGCGGTGGCACAACTTGGTGCAAGTCAGTCCATTCTTTTTGCACGTGCACATTGATGTCAGGCAATGAGACGAACAATTGCAGGTTAGAATATCCGTGCAGGCTTTGGGGACGGGCTCAAGGGTCATAAGGATGGGAATGTACTCATCTTGGTGAAGCTCCACCCATATGACACCGGATTTATCACCACCGGTTGGGCATGATGAGCATTTTCCCACACATTCACCTGAAATGTTTTTTTAAATTATAATCACCAAAAGGAAATAGTTATACTGATCACAGTATGCTTCCCATACTTTTATTTCTTTACCTGGTAATGGCATCTTAGGAGGTGAGTTCGCAGCGCATCGCTTGTTGGAGGCAAGGCTTCTGGCTTTTTCACAACACCGAAAAGCTGATGTCTGGCTTCATCCCCGCTAGATACATCTTTGGCCACCTGTTCAGTGAAAAAGAAACGTTGTAACATTAAATTAATCTTTGGACTTGTAAATAAATCTTGACTGAAACACCTGAAAGAACTTTACCAACCTTATAGAGCAGTACGAGGAACTTCTCTGCATTCGCCTTTGATGAGGGAGTTAGCGGAGAGTGCCCAAGGTTGTCCAGAAGTTGGCAGGCGGGTCCATTGAAGACTTTCCACTCTGCTTTCTTCGTTATCGTTGCAAGGTAAGACGTCGAGTCGCAACCCGTGACTGCGTGGAGCGCCAAGATGTTCTTCTTTTGAACATTAGGAAGAATTTTGCAAATCTCATGTACTGGGAGATACTTCCTTTCTTTTGCTGTGCCACTCATCGTCCACACTTTAGAACTGGTCATGTTGTCAAAGTGATGGATCAACAGCAAACAAATGTCGGTATCCCTGGCCAAGACGACGATGTTGTCAGCATCAGAGTGGACAGCATGTAGTACAACGCGTGTATCGGTCTCTTCATGTGTCGCTGCTAGAGCACTGACGTCAAATTGGGTGTTGGTTGATCTCACATCGTCGTCGTGTATGAGCCCTCCGGAAACAACAACTTCGATGTCCTCAAAGACATGTTGAAGAACTTCCTGAGAGAGAAAGCGGGTTAGGTCGGACTTGTTTTCTCCCAGTGCAATACACACGCCTTAAGTCTCGTCAGCCTGCTAGGAAGATGGCTGTGAAGTTAACATCTAGCTTCTTCAACTCCACTTCTAAGTGGTCAACAGAGTGGTCTTTATCCCCACCTCGTGCAATAGTGGACGTTAAAAATAATCCATCTACAAAACTGGCAGGCTTCGATCTGCCACGCTGCACCTGGAGTAGACTAAATCGCATGAGATGTGGAGTAGGCAGAACAACATCTACTTTACACACATGGGGCTGTTCAGTTTCCCCCTATTGTGACTGTTGGGAGCTTCGCCAAACAATGAAATATGTAGTGCAGGAATGCCCACTCCATGCTTTCTCTGGCACCATGGAAGACCTCAACTCAGCAACACCGGAAGCAGTGAAGTGGGTAGCGGAATTGGACATTCACATTTAGTGTTGGGGAATTTATGTATGTGAGGCCTATATATATGTGTATTGAAACTCTCCGCCTTAAACCACTTCTTTATTCTCACAACAACAATAATAATACAAAGAATATATATAAATAAGGATCCACACTAGACTTATTTAGTCTAGTGAGTCTCAAACTTTCCGCTAGTAAGCGCTTCTGAGATCCTTCACATCCTCCCCACCCTGGTCGATCTCCAAGGGAATCACCAGTTGGATCGGTCTGCTGATTCACGAACCGTCTTGCAGGCGTAACATGGCTGTTCGTATTCGTCCGTCTCGTCCTTGAATTAGTTCGTCCACTCGAGCCCTTTTCCACATATGTCTGGGTAAAACGTCTTGTTGTAAGAGGGCCACATCTCCTACTCTGAGCCTCTCATGGTTGTTGTGGAGAAGTTTTACTTCGTGGTAGCATCGTAGGTGCAACAGGTATTCCTTTTGCCACCTTTTCTAAAAATCGTCCACCATCTTCATCTTCAGTCGGTACTCTTTAGTCAGGGTCTTCTTTCCTTCTGGCTCAGATCCATTTGTAGCGATCGTGACGTCACCGTTCAAGAAATGAGCAGGTGTTAATACGTTGAAACTGTTTCCATCCTGCACAATGGGACGGGTGTTCAGGGTGGCTTCAATACTGACCAACACCGTGTTCAGTCCCTCTTCATCTACTTGTGACTGGCCAAGTACCTTTCTGAGGCAGCGCTTGGTGGAGCCGATCATTCTCTCCCACCATCCTCCCCACCAAGCCGCCCGTGGTGTTTTAAATTTCCACTCACATTGTGCTGAGCCATGTACGTATGTGTCTTCGGATGGTTCAAGACTTTGGAAAGTTGGAGTTCTTTATTTGCAGCGTGGAATGTTTGTGCGGTGTCCGAATATATGGTTGACGGCATTCCTCTGCGTCCGGAAAATCGTTGGAAAGCCAACAAGAACTTGTCTGTCGACAGATCTGAGGCTAGTTCTAAGTGTACCGCTCTCACTGTTGCACAGGTGAACAAAACAGTGTAGCCTTTCTTCATACTAGATCCCGATCTGATGTAGAGGGGGCCTGCAAAGTCAATTCCTGTCACTACAAAAACCCGAGATGGTCGTACACGGTCTGCTGGCAGTGGTGCTTCAACTTCTTCGCATCTCTTGTTGTGGGATATTTTGCATGGCTAGCAGGTGTTCAGTACCCTTTTGATGTTCTGTCGTGCTCTTAATATCCAGAATTCATTGCGTAGTTCTGTGAGTATCATACGCACTCCCATGTGATGAAGTCTGTTGTGCGTGTCGCGAATAAGGAGGTGGATGAAGTGATGTGAGCCATCAAGGATCACAGGGTGTATTTGAAGGGTAGTAAGATCTGCGAAATGAAGACGTCCACCTAAGCAAATGAGATCGTTTTGAAGAAAAGGATTAAATCTTGAAATCCTTGATGTGCTGGGCACTTGCTTATTATTCTTCAGAGCTTCCCGTTCACCTGGGAAATACTCTGCTTGAACTTGGCGTATCCAGTAAGCTCGAGCGATGGCTATGTCTTCAGCTGTTAAGTATTGAGTGCTGTTTCTTTTCGTCTCCCTCAAGCATTCGACGAAGCGAAGAATCCATGCCGTAACGTTCATTAACTTCCAGTAGGAACTAAAGCGCGTAGCTTGTAGCAGTGGTTGGGGAGTAGTGATGGCCAAAACATGGGATGTCCTTTTCTCGTCAGGTAGGTCCATAGGAGCGTCCGTAACATCACATGGCCAAGAATTGTGGTTCATGGCGAGCCATGGAGGTCCGGACCACCAGGAATCCCGCAAAGCTAAGTCTTTCACAGGGAGGCCTCTCGTGAGATAGTCTGCAGGGTTGTCTGTTCCGGGGCAGTGTCTCCATTGGCTAGATATAGTATGCGTGTGAATTTCTGTCACTCTATTACAGACGAATGATTTCCATCGGTTAGGGTTGCTGCGGATCCATCCTAGAGTGACTGTTGAATCAGTCCTTAAAGTTTCAGGAATGTATCCTACTCCAGTTTCACGGTAGAAATAATTTAATAGTCGTGATCCAATCAAGGCTGCCACATATTCGACCCACCTAAGAGTCACTCTTGACTATTACAATCTACCGCTCGCTGATCCAAAAACAAACGACGCAGAAGATTTACCTATTGAAATACTTATTGGTGCAGACTATTACTGGAAAGTAGTAAAACGTCAGCAGCCAAGAGCCATTACGCCATCTCTCGTCCTACTTCCTACGATCTTTGGTTGGATCCTCACAGGAAAACGTTCAGGTATTACAGTTAATCAGGTAACAACGAACCACGTGTCTGTCAACAACGATGAATTTTCTGACGACTCCATGCGACGTTTCTGGGATCTCGAAACAATTGGAATTCGAGAGATTCAAATCAGACAATTGGACGACGTGGATACGGTTATCCTTCAAGACTTCCACGACAATTACCGCATCCACAACGGAAGAAGAGTTGTGTCACTTCCAAGGAAACAGGAAACACTTTCATCAGACAATTTACAAACATCCGAGAAAAGGTTTCGAACACTCCAGAAACGACTAACTCAGGACGCAGATTACAAAAAAAATGTACGACGCGCATATGTTAGACTATATGGTGCAGGAGCAAGTAGAACTAGCCCCCGTCGATGTTACCCCTGGAATTGTTTTTTATCTGCCGCACCATGCTGTAAAGAAAGAAAAACGAGATTCAACCAAATGGAGAATAGTTTTCGATGCCTCATCTCACGAGCCAGGCTCGTTCGTGGGTTTAGTTATGTAGCAGAATAAATAACCTCAACAAATCAATAGTAATGTACCGTATATTCGCTTATAGGATGCTACTGAATTAGTTAGTCATATCACAGAATGAAAAACTGTAGTACTTACCGTGAGTCGTGAACTATCCTATAGCCGTTTGGTTAAGTGTGAACTAATGGCATTGTCCAGTACGTCGTGAAACACTACTTACGTAATTTTTCTTCTGAGATGTTTTAAGATCCTGGTAAATTGTTATTGTATTTAGCGTACTTGGAACAATTTGGTTGGATTTCGGCACCAATATGTTGGGGAATTTACGTATGTGAGGCCTATATATCAATGGCGGCGCGTGGATAAAACATCTGGGGGTTCACTACTTTGAAAAATAACGTGGCCAAATTTAATGTTACTTGATGTTTACATAGACGTAAAATAGTGACATTGCATGACTAGAAAGGTGACTTTCCTTTGAAGACACACGATTGCAGCTCGAAGAAGTTACCAAAACTATGAGAAATAAAAGACAGAGAATATAAGGTGTACTTACCTTAAGCTGGTCCTGTTTCGTCTGATGTTGAAGACGTTGCTGGCGTTGGTAAAACAGCTGTCGAGTGTGTGTACAGGAAATCCATCCTCCTTTCCTTTCTGGCGGCGAATAAGTCAATTACCCTCTCATTAAAATCGACTAATTTATGAGTCATCTCCTTCTCGATGGACAACATAGTGAGAGCAGACAGTCTATCTTCATGCATTGTACTCCTCAGGAATGTCTTAATCCGCTTTAAAGTGGAAAAACATCTTTCTGCTTCAGAAGTAGTCATGGGGACAGTAATAATTAATTTCAAAAGTTTCATCACTTCTCCGAAAGGTTCCTTGAGATTGTTATCTATCAAAAAAGCAAGGAAGTCATTTGCATCTTTCATTTCTTTAAAATCACTTCTTGAATAAATCACCTGCAGTTCGGTTTTCAGTTTATTTTTATCAAGAAAAGGATAGGATTCTATAACATACGTAAGATTCTCCTCTGGAAAATTATTTTGGAAGGCTGGACAGAATTGTTGGTCAAAGAAGGTGGAGGCCAGTAAGTGGTTGGAGAAGTTGAATCTCTCTTTGCTGTGATTTATAATCACGTCTCACACCTCCTTCGCCGCAATGTTTCTCGAGTAATAACTATTTTCGCATCTTCTTTTCCCGCTGTTGTCTTCTGCATTTTCCTCCACAACGATGCTGTCAACATTGTCCCTAACTTTCAAAATTGCAGTTTCGAAGGAGCTTACTGCACTTCGCACTGATACAGGGTTAGCAGAACGCTTTTGTAATTGGTTGTATAGAATGTCCACGTGAGCCATAACACTGTAAAAGAACTCTAACCAAAAAGTAAACGTTGGCTGTTGTATTTTCAGACGGAGTCCATGTGCTTGGTTCATAGTAGCTGTATGTCTGCTCGTGTCTTCGATTTTCTCCAAGCATTCCAGAATTGCATCCTTATGCTCATGCAATGTAAGAACACATCTTGATTTAAAGTTCCATCTCGTAGCTGAGCCCTGCGGAACTCTTCTGCCCACAAACTCATCAAGAATGCCCACTCTCTGAGGCGAATGAGAAAAAATGCTGGAATCTCTCCAATGGTGGCAAAGAACAATCGCACTTCCTTGTTGTGGCTAGCAGCCTGAGCCAGAATTAAATTCAATTGATGGGCGTAACAATGCACAAAGTAAGCAAATGGGTAGTCTTGTCTTACAAGTGTTTGTACTCCGGAGTGTCGGCCACTCATAACATTGGCACCATCGTAACTTTGGGAGACTACTTTTTCTTTGTGCTCTCCAACTACGTGAGTGAGGGCACCTTTTATACAATCGGCTAATGAGCAGGCGTCGTTTCCTGCTGGGTTTAAGAAAGTCCAGAACCTTTCAACAGGCTTCCCATTAGCTAATACATATCGAAGTACAATGACTAACTGACACTTAGAAGACACATCAGATGTTTCATCTGCTATCAGGGGACGAAGTCTACAGTAGCTACTTCAGCTAAAACTATTCTCGCGACACACATGCAACATACATTCCAGAATGTCATTTTGAATGTCCTTCGACGTACCCTTGAAGACTGTAGCACTGCTGAAATGATCCCTAACGACGGTATCCAATGACGACGTAAAATTAATGAGTCCCCTGAATACGCCAGGATGGTTTGAATCGAGTGTTTCGTCATGACCTCTCAAAGCAAGTTCAAATTCACCACAGAATTTCACGCAGTCAATGATCATCGAGAGCACGTACCTATTTTTTCTGACACTATCATTATGCCTCTCAATATTCCTTCTGAAAGCGCTACTTAGCTGCTGCCTAATATCTGTTTTCCCCAAAACTGAAAGATCTAAACTTGCACTCTTATGTGTAATAGATGCTTCGTGCTTATTGATTGTTTGTGTTAGATGGCTGAGATCTGATACCCCAGTTTTTGTCCAATTCGTGTCCTTACCCTTAGCAAAAAGCAAGCACGGTAAACAGAAAAGCCTATTAATGGTATCGCAACCACATAGCCAAGTATTCCTCTCGTCAATCTGTGGCTTAAATGTTCTACAAAAATCCTTACCTTTACTATAGTGCCGCCATCGTTACTTCCGACTTGACAGTTCACCGGCTGGCGATACAATGTTGCCAGTCCACTAACACGAATCAGCTGACGTACGGTACATGATTATAGCCATAAAGTTACCAAACGCTCGTAATGTGAACAGACATGTTTACACACAACATCATACTCGTGAATAAGTACATAGTAGCAGAAATTACACATATACTGCGGTTAATAGCATATTTCTGATAATGTCGCAGAAAAAAATGTAACAAATAAATTACTCACCATTACCGCTCGCGTCCGGAGTCGAAGATAATCAGAGTTCGAGAAAATGTATTATAAAACCTATAAAGGGAACAAACCACTCATTTCGGAGTCATGTCGTCACGTAAAGGAAAGTTGTCGTTCGTCAGCCACTCAATGAGCACATTCTTTCTTGCTGCCATTGTTGGAGCTTTGTCGTGAATGACACTATGATACGGGTCATTGTCCATAACAATTGTGCTCTTCTGAGTTAAGTTGTTCAGCAATATTTCTTCAAACCATTTCCTCTCTTGGCGCTTGTCTTCCTCGTGCTAGACCCCGGCATGACACTATCACACACACGCACGGCTGAAATAACACCAACACTCACTGACCTAAAGCTAACCTACAACTACATGTAATTATACTACACAATGTCAAACGACAAACAAATACTACGCTATTAAATAACAACAGACTAGAATAATATCAAAAAGAAAAATATACGAAAATACACAAAGACCGCCAATGAAACTAACCGAACACAATGCAAACAGCTGACAACAACATGTGAATGCAAGATATTAGCTGGCAACATCGTCAGCGAAACTCGATTTATCTCGATATATCAATTTGAATGGCTACCTGTGATTGGCTGGTTAGAGTGTAGCTGTGACGTAACACTGAAACTTCAAGTCGGAATTAAGGATGGCTCTGTAATTTGCTTCTGAACAATATTCAGGGAGGGAAGAGGCCTGTCAAGCTGCTTTATTTTGCACTTTTCTTCTATACTAAGTGTTGGAAAGGTATTCTCTAGAAGAAACCTAACGGTATTCATTTTCACACTGATGAATACACGACACACGCATCAAGACACCGCCACATACCGTGATAACGAACGTCAGATACAATAGAGCACTTCGATAAACACAGACTTGAGAAGATATTCGCTAAGGTACTGTTCCGGAGGTGGTTGAACTGACGGATCAGAAATAAACACTGCTTCAAGAACGTGTTAGGCAGACAGTTATTTATGTTCTTATCTTGACGTATTTTGCTTTATGAGCACTTCTAAATAATTAAAAGTTTACATTAATTAAATAAACATAGGCTACGTACGCCTATTGATGTTATACAAATCGTAGTTACAAAAATATTCTGGTTCATTGCGGTTAATTATATCTATAACGCAAAATCTTGAAATTAAAATCCCTTCAATACGTACCATAACAGACAAATTTTAAACCGCACGCTTGGAGACAATACATCGCCTAGGGTTGCATCGGCCAACTTCGGGGTGGTTCGAGGTAGATCGTGTCTAGCGCTGGTTTGAGCTGGTCCTTTCACCAGCGGCTGACCCCCCCCCCCCCCCCCATTACCTCACCCGACTCCGCGCAGGCGCGGATTCAAGGGGGGGTCACGGGGGTCATGACCCCCCCCCCCAAACGGAGACCAAATTTTTTTTGCAAACTCAAAAAAACGAAAACACAATTACCAGACAAATAAAACTTAACGAATTTTAACTGAAAAACAGTTTTTTTTTCATTTTATTCAATACTGAATTATCTTTATTGGAATTATTATGTTCTGTTACAACTGTACATATTTACAACTATTAGTTATACAACAAAATCAGCTCGTCTATTTTGTTTAGCAAACCTTGTGATTACCGAATCGATGTTTATAGTGATGTCACGATGAATGTGCAGCAATGCACGGAGAGGAAACTGGGGCTTTTTTCGCACCAACATTTTTTGCCGACGTCCAAACTGCAAGCTTGGTTGGCAATTTAAGCTGTGACTTTCTCCCTTTGTCGGTACCAACTCGACTTGCCGAAACTGTAACGTACCTTGATCCTTTTCTCGAAGCTCGATGTAAAAGTCGCAAAACACGCCGTTGCAATTTGAACGAATATTTTTGGTGCGCTAAACGCATCAAATTTCTATCCATGAAGCTTGCAAAAAAATTGGTCTGGTTTTGTACGTTTGGTTATTTTGTGATTGCGTTTTTAGTGGTACCATTTTTCTTAACAATTTCGATTCTCTGACCCCCCCCCCGCGCCCGTCCTCCCCCCCCCCCAAGCCAAACTCTAGATCGATTCTCTGACCCCCCCAAAACCAAACTCTAGATCCGCGCCTGACTCCGCGCCCTTCGCTCCCTCCTTACGTACCACCGCCGCGAGTCAGCGATCCAGAAATTGAACCTTTCGCGCGTCAGCGATCCAGAAATTGAACCTTTTCGCTGGTTCCGGAGAGCAACCGTGTGTTGATGTCAAAATTACCCCCCTCCGAGCGCAAATTTACATATGTAATTAAAGAAATACGTACTTGATTAACCATTTTACTAAGAGTTATATATTTCTAGGGGGGTCACTGAACCACTGAACATATAGAACGCGCCGCCACTACTATATACATATGTGTATTGAAACTCTCCGTCTTAAACCACTTCTTTATTCTCACAACAACAATAATATTACAAAGAATATATATATAAGGAACCACACTAGACTTATTTAGTCTAGTGAGTCTCAATCTCTCCGCTAGTAAGCGCTTCTGAGATCCTTCACATTTAGTGAGACGTATACTCTGTGAGCTGCCTGAATAGGATTGACATTTCGCCGGAAGTGCCACGTCAGTTATCACCAGGGGGTGTCAACCAGATAGGGATCATTTGGCACCATCGGTGTAGTAGCACGTGCCAGTCGTATGGAGCACTGTATATCGTGTATATCGTGTTGCCAACATATGCATGATACAACGTTGTAATTAAATTGCAAATATATCCCTATATTTAGTCAATAAATATACACATAATTCCTAATTGACATTTCCTTGCAATTAT
Source organism: Meconema thalassinum (assembly GCA_946902985.2). Classification (NCBI taxonomy): domain Eukaryota; kingdom Metazoa; phylum Arthropoda; class Insecta; order Orthoptera; family Tettigoniidae; genus Meconema; species Meconema thalassinum. The sequence goes on from OX336398.1 coordinate 226,399,162, forward strand.
CTTGCTCACCGACGATAATTACGGCACTTATCATTAAATAAACATTATTTCTACTGGGTTGGCGGCATTGACCAACATGGACGCTCTGTTTATGTCGTGCTTGGTGTAAACAATATTGGCCGTATATTAATATTTTATAATAAGCTAATGTTGTGTTCTTTCTCATCTTTCTTTCATCAAATCGTCTTCTTGGTAATGAGAAGTGAACAGTTCTTCTTCTGCTACGCCAAGTAAGTACGCTTATTTTAAGAGTTTAAGTGAAAACTTGTTTCTGTAGTGCCTGTGAAAAATATACCGTACCGGTAGCCTAGTTTTGAATTGATATTAGACGCAGTGTACAGGTGATATTCTACTTGACATATTAATTACACTTTCACTATTATTTATTCCACAGGTAGGCCTACCAAATTCTGTGAACAAACAAATCGTAAATTGCTGTTCTCGAAATAGCAGATGAATGTGGCAATTTGGCCTACTCTCCTGAGAAATGACCAGGTAAGAGTCTATGTTACCGTAATGTTTTCAACTTGATTACATCTTGCAGAGATACATACAGTACCATGAGCCTATTGCATATGTGTACTCAAGTTGATGAGGAGTGTTAATAATTCATTTTACATTGCGGTAGATTAAAAATGTCATGGCTCATGGCAACGTGTCTAAGCTTTAATATTTTCCCCTTCCTTGAATTTCAAATTATTGGTACCGTATTCAAAAAAGATCAGTTCTTGCACATGTTAGTTACTGGTGCAGTGGCAAGTATTCAGTTGGTCGAATATGTAGTAATGCCATTACTGATGTAGAACTGTAATTACAGGTTCTAAAATCTTATCACACACTGGTCCTATGGGTGGCTGTGTGCTCTTGTTCTGTGGAGCAAAGTCGAACATTAAAATTTATTTCAGAGGTCTACATTTTGGTCCAAATATACAAACGAACGAAGCACCAAATGGTGAACGCATTTGTACTCTGAATTTGAAGCATATTAAGTTCATCAGAATGGTTTCAGTTTATGCGTATGTTGTTATTTTAGAATAGGCTATATTTATTTTTCTTCCCATCATTCCATAATTATTTTTAGAAAATTCAGCAGCTACTGTACTGTATTCATGCGTTGCAAAACTATTTCTCCTCTGGTAGAGGATTAAGAATAGAATTAGAAACGATGAGACATCTTTCAGAAGGGTGATACCTGCAGAAGCAGTAACAAAACCACTCAGCAGACACATCAAAAATCTAGAAGATATGCTGGAGTTACCCTTAATTGTTGTGTAATAGAAACACATGTGGATTAGTTACATTAATCGCAGAATTAAAATTTTAGTTATTTTCTGAAAGGTGAGAGAGGCAATCTTATGGGTTTCATCAATCATAGATGTCTATTACATTAATAAATAAGCTTCTGTGTCCAACTAAAATAAATCCTCATCAGTTTTGATGTGGTGTTAACTCATAAAACAGTGTAAAGAAGATTGGTTAATATGTTTATGTTCGACACTGGCGAAATGTAAATATTATGTCAGAAAACTGTACTATAATGAGGCTCATTATAGTACAAGTTTTCATTATGATACAGTTTCTCCCACCAATCAGAGCTCAAGAAACAGTTGTGTGACCAAATAGGTGAGGATAGCATCGCACCTGCACTCACTTCCATGGCCCCCTATTTTAAATTTCACTGCGTGGCGAGTGTCATAGTGAGGTATTCCAGGAGGCCATGGTCAAATACAAGGTATTCTCTGCATCTCATGCGCTCTGTTCAGTATATAAAACTGGTGAAATCTCGACAGATATTTATGAATATTTATGTTCGAACATAAAATAGTTATAATTATTGTCATTATAGGCTCGTTGCATAATGTACTATTAAGTTACAAGGTGCACATATAATAAGCCACTACAACAGAGATATGAGTGAAATCACATCAAATTTTACTAACAAATAGGTGCAGGCTAGAACTATTACCACTGTGTTGTATTGTTTCTTCCAGTATCACAGTAAACAATTTGTTTTAAAGGACTCTTCACCTTGTATTATGTTATATCGTGGGATAGATAGATACAAGATAAATATAATTCATTTATTATATGCCAATGTAATGGTTGACATACCTATAGGTAGTATTTTGTTCCTACACGTTACTTACAATATTTTTCAACACGTAGGATGCTAATGTCTAATCCAGTCACAGCTCGTGCTCAGTAGCGGCTGGTGTAGAAAATTAATTGTGTGTAGAGATGGGCAGCAGTCAACTGAAAACAGTCGAATTAGTCGATAGTTAAAACAATCGACTTATTCAACTGCTTTTAAAAAACAGTCGAATGAATTCAACGACTACTCACCGTATCATAAACAATTAGTTTGCAAACGACTGATCTCAAAACAATCGTTGGGAATCATTGGAATGAAACAAGTCGTTGGCAAACGACTAATTCCAAGCGAATGGAATCATTCGAATTGAAGTAGTCGTTGTAAACGACTGATCCAAAAGCAATCGTTGGAAATCATTGGAATGAAACAAGTCGTTGGCAAACGACTAATTCCAAGCGAATGGAATCATTCGAATTTAAGTAGTCGTTCTAATCAAACGACTTCTTCAGGATAACTTCATGCTATACAATTCATTGTGCTGTATGTTTATTGTAGAGCTTTAATTAATAAGTTAAGTATACCTGTAGGTGCCTATAGTTTTATACAGTTCGTTGATTCTTTCAATGAAATAGCCTAAATCCAGTTGTCCAAGTTATTGGAAATGTTAAGCATTCAATATTTAGGTTATGCTTGAACTCCCGGTTTTCAGGCCCATCATCCCAGGCAAGCTTCCCAGTCAGATGGATCATTTGGCTGTAATTTTGAATTAGAGTAAGGTTGTAGCATGACGAATAGAAGGAGAAAGTGAGGAGACTCCTGAAGTTCAAGCGCGCCTCGCCAGGCAGCGCTAGAGTGGGCAAGTTCCACACTGCCGGGGTCAGCTGGTCTTAGGGATGGTGCTAAGGGAAACGAATTACTTTGTAACTAATACTCTTTTAAAAAGTAATTAGCGGTTACAATTAAAATAGCACGGCAGGGCACAATGGAAAATATAATTCACGGAAATAAGAACTACGGTCTTCATTGCATGTTACGGAACGCACAGATTCCTGGAGTATACAGTCGGAGAAAGCCCAGATCTTTCTCGTAACATCTGCAGGATTAAGGATGTGAGATTGTAGAGAGCTTGTCTTGCCACTGACTCCTAACGAATTCCTGGCCTTTGTATTTGATTGACTACCATCACAAATAAAGCCAGCCACCCTCGCCCCAGCCTCTTCTAACTGCAAAATCACCTAGACTATATTAGAATTTTTGCGAGAAAAACCCCTGGAGTAGCATTTTTGCTTGCATAAACAACAACTGGCTGCACCCAATTATGCACGAAAGGTACGAACTTGAACACTAGAGCGTGATTTGCAAGTACGTTCTTCTGGAGGTCAGGTGTGTGTCCACCTAAATCAACTAATCCATCTACTTTATCAGAAAAGCTATTTAACTCGATTTCTTCTCTTAGCTTCTCTTCGTCGAAAATTACAACACCGTAACGTGAATTATCATTCTTTTCTTCCTTAAAATAGTCTTAAATAGCATTTATACGATGCGTATTAACTCCATAAGGGCACTTAAGTCCTTTACAAAGTTTTCTCAAGTGACTTTCTGAAGGCACAGGCAAGAGATTATGTCGCCGACAATGACGGGATCCTTTCGGTGACTTTATTCTCAACAATGAACACTCTAAAATGAATTCATTGCTGTACCTCATTCCATTGGGAGATTTTTCCTGGCATTTCTTGCTAAGGTGTTCGTTATCAGGGGCGGATCCAGGGGAGGGCGAGGAGGGCGACCGCCCAGGGCTCCGCGGTCCTAGGGGCCCCGCGCCATGGATTTTTCTACATTTAATTAATTAATTAATTAAGTATACTTTTCAAACTAATTTATAGTTCATCTTCCTTTCTTCAGTGCAGCTATGACCTCTCGAGACCGTTTAGCAAGTTAAGATTTCAGTGAAATAATTCAAGTCTTCAGCCGGGAAAAAAGTCGCAAAGTAATATTTTAATATTTCATTGTTTACATAATCTTATTCAAGGGGACTTAAAGGTTTCTTTCATATTATTAAAATAATGTACTGTAGTGTATTCAAAATATTGTAACTATTCTTTATTTTATTATTACCAAATATCATATCGCCCAGGGCATCGCAAGGCCTGGATCCGCCACTGTAATCGTTATCTTTGTAATTAAATGCCTGTGAAATTCGAACCTGCTTCTCCAGCAAATTAATTCTCGATTTTGCTGAGTTGAGGCGGGATCTAACTCGAATTAAATTACGGTTAGCATTCTTTAGGCGCCTTTTGAGCAATATTATAGTCTTTTCAGCATCAGTAAGTACCGTACACTAGAATGACCCAAATTCTTATCAACATTGGACTGACCTTTTAATGCCTCATTCGTTGCTCCACTCCCATCTTCAATCTTCTTTCTTCTTTTTCTGGTGGTGTCGAGATTCTTTTTCCTGTTGGGAGCATTACGGGACTTATTCTTACTACTTCGGTAAATTAGGGTGAAAATGAGGCACTGCTCCAGGACGTAACTTCCACCACACACGAGAGATTTCCACTTCTTCACCATTCACTATAAAATTATCTGATTTTACTATCAAATCAGCAGAGAAATGAATTTGACAAATTCTACTACTACGCGTTAACTTCGTATCCTTTCGTGGAATAGCTCTGGCCCATTTTTCAAATTGATTTGTATCCTTCGGTGGTGAAAAAAATCGTATATCGTCAACTACTCGACCATACCCTGACTTACAGCCAGGCACAAAACAATAAGGCATGTTGAACTATTAAATGAACCAAGCCACATAAGAAATATGTTTGAAGTACACAAAACACAAAACGCTGATGTACACAAGACACAATGAACTTAATTTAAGAACTGAAAGCAAAGAAAATTCAATTTAATTCACACAAATATCTCACACAGTAACTTCTCGCGCACTTTCTACGACCCGGCTCGACGGAAACACAGCACGTGTTGGACATAATCGCTTACAGTGCTTGTAGCGGCGGGACCAGAAACTACCGTGCTAAAATGGCGGAGTCCTCACACTAGGTCCTTCTATTCGTCATGGTTGTAGTATGCGTGGTCAGATTTAGACAATAGCCTACTCCATGAAGGGGTCATGGTTACGCCTTCTATGTTTGTTTATTAAATAGAGTAACTGAAATGAGGGATGTATACTGATTTTAAGATTTGTGGAATGAGTTTATGAATTTTTAATAGAATTTAATGAAGTCTTCAGTAAAGTTGAAGGAGACATGATCGTGTTTAGACAATAGCCTACTCCATGAAGGGTTCATGACTATGCTTTCTATGTCTGTTTAAGGTGTAGTGTGGCTGAAATGAGGGAGGTTTACTGATTTTGGTGTTTGTGGAGTAGTCTTTTCGTTTATAATTTAGGTTTTGTGAAGCTTGATGCGGAGTTGTTTTATGGATTTTATTGCTCTGCAAATGAAGTGTATTAGGGGGTTCTGGGTTTGGTTTAGCTGTAGTTTACAGGGTTATGGCTGAGAGTTGTTGTAGCAGGCCTAACAACTGTGTCAGAGCAGTGGCGTGCTGTGTGGGAGGGGGGGGGGGGGGGGTTAGTGGCAAAGACATGAGGGCAGGGATGGAAGAGTTTATGTGTTCCCTCACAGTTGGCGCACTTAGGCTTATCTCGAGGTACCGTACAGATAGAGTGATGATGTAAATCTCCAGTGGGTACTGTGAGGACAGCTTGACGGCTGTAGGTGCCTATAGTTTTATACAGTTTCTTGTTCGTAGATTCTTTCAATGAAATAGCCAACGTCCAGTTGTCCAAATATATATGTATGTCATTTCATTGGAAATTTTAAGCATTCAATATTTAGGTTATGTTTGAACTCCTTAACACAGTCTATACACTTTTAATGAGAATTGGGTGCATTCTTGAATTATTACACAACTTGAACATGGGCTTACCAATTATGGCTTAGAGTTCTATTTATTTTATGATTGAATTTCATTCATTTATTCTACCGCGTGATAAATGAATTACAAGAAAATTATTATGAAATTCTCCCCATAGCGTGATGGTAATGATCGATGCAAACATAGAATAGATTTTCCAGGAAAATTAAATCAGAAAATATTTTATATTGGGATCCAATATTAATAGCATTTTAGCAAGTCGGAGGGTGTGTACGCTCAAATTGATTCTGGTTGTCAATTGGTTTGTAGAGATGGGCATCAGCAGTCGACTGACAAAAGTTAAAACGATCGACTTGTTTGACTGCTTTTAGAAAACAGTCGAATGAATTCAACGACTACTCACCGTAACATAAACAAGTCGCTTGCAAACGACTGAACTGATCCCAATTGTTTTAACATGCTCTGAGCGCTGGCATACGGCCCGATTCTGTAAGAAATGGTTAAGCTATAACAAGTCTTTAGGACCCGTAAAGACTGGTTAGCAGTCGAATTGGTATTCTCTAACGCCAAATCGCATCCATGTTGTGACGTAGGTCTTACCGCTGAACCATCCACCGTAAAGGCATGTTCCGAGGACTTGTTAGCCGTTTTCTAGTCAATGGTTAGCTTATTTGCAACGAAAAATCAAAGATGGAAGCGAACAGCTGATATGTATGTTATCACTTAATGGCTTGAATATTAAGTTATTCATTAAAGATGGTCTAAGGTAAGTGCAAAACAATATATTTTTGATTCTTCAAGTTGTGCAAATATCTTTCTTTGACGATTATGGTAAATAACATACCGGTACTTTTTATGAGTAATGTCCCGTGTAATGTTATTTAACTTACACTTTTATTTTTGTTTTCAGATGCAGTAAGCGATCTAAAACGATTATTTGATGGAGAAGAAACTGAAGCGCTATTTTACTACTTTGGAAATAATTAGCTTTCATTTTAATTGCAGAATTCGAATCATATTTGCGGAAGCTTGTAGTCAGTAGTCCTCCAAGCTTGTTTCTAGGTTATGGAAATAATTGCTGTCTGGAGTTTAAAGACACCTACCTAATGTGCGGCAACTGTGCTTTTAATTATTTAAATTAAGGCTGCAAATGTTACATTTCTTCTCGGCCTTGGCCTATGCCAATTATAATTATAATTAACTTAATTGTGGTGAAGAGACATGACAATATAATTATCATAATGGACTTTCACAAACTGAAATTAACTCATTTACCTAAGAGAATGAGAGGAAAAGTTATCTCCATCGTCAGAACTGGTAGTATCAAAGCTTTCAATCCTGATCCAGTAAGTATTTAAACAATTGGCTATCGTTTAAAACCTTGGCAAATAGCCTTAGTAGGCAGGCTGGAACATAAAGAGTACCAGTATTGTACTATGCTTTCATATTGAACTAATGAGGGAAGTTAATGTTACATACATGTAATGCATGCAGTCGATTAACAGTGTAGGGGAGAAATAAGAAATATCAGACCCCAAATGAACTAAAGTTTTTGGTCAGTCTGCTTGGCAAGTTGTCATTGCGAAGGGAGGACTTTCATGTAAAAGATTACATTGCATGCTACTGCTGGAAACTAAAACCTTAGCACTGGCTACACGTAGTTGCTCTAAATGTGTCACCTGAGCCCAGTATGTGATACTAGGATCTGTATTCCATTTGGCCTGAAGCAGCATCTGCTGAGAATTGCAATACAAGGACTATGTTTTTTTTATAGAGTCTCTAAATTACTCATGTGAATTGTTTCTGTAGACACTCATATGGTGTATTATCAGTAGGCAATTAAAATGTGATAAATCTTATTGCTGTTATAGGTGATTCTGGCCACTTGGTTGAGTCTGTTATTTATTCCAAATTTAAATCCTGCTAGGCTAGATTGTTCTTATGAGGAATAAACATCACAAATGTTCCAAATAGTTCTCACAGTTTTAATAACCTGGTATGACACAGCTCGGTCATCTAAATGGATCAGATGAGAAAGAAAATTCACAACATGGTGCTTTGGGAGTTTGTCTAACATCAAGGTACGTTAATTTTCTTAATTTCATTGTGTTATCATTTGAGAACTAACCTAAATGCAACAAGGTGTAAAGCTTTCCAAGAGTGGAGTTTACCTGAACTGCAGTAAAAAATTCTTAAACTACTCAAATTAGTCAAAATACCTGCAGTAATGGTATCTTGAGACAATATAGTAATAGATGTTTACTCCTTCGCTGTCTGTAACCCACCCAGCCATTCCAAATAGGATCACGACTTATGTAGATGAAATTCCGTCTGACTTTGCCATTTTTAGCACCATGTACAGTACTGCCAACCACACGTATTCGATACTATATCGCATCCGGCAGACCAATGGTTTACGCCTAGACCAACAATTGTTAGGTAGCGTTAGCTAATATAAACACCCCTGGTTTTTGTTACGCACAGTGGGGGTAGTCACGCGTCAGTAATCTTTATCCAGGCCAATGGTTTAGCCAATTATCTTTTTTCACATAATTACAAAGGTGTCATGTGGTGTATTTTGTATCAAACATGTTGGCAACGTAATATGACGTCAATTTGTCAGCCACAAACATCTGCCGTCGTTAACCAAGCTACAAATAAAAACCATCATTTAAACAATATTAGTGAAATTTGACTTTTTTTTAAGGGCGGAACTACGAGGTCATCTACCCCTATGATTTATTATCAATGTAGTTATTGTTTTAAGGGGCAGAACTGCGAGGTCATCTGCCCCTATTCTGAATGTAAGCGGAACGCAGATTATACACTTGCAGCAGACATGAATGCGGCTTTTACATATCTTGTGTCCTTGTTTCATCTTCTGGGCGATTACTTATTGAAATTACAAACCCTGGTCACTACTGCACCTCATATATGTGCTAAAGTTCGTAAATATATGTTTTTATTTATTGCTATTTTAAAAACGACAGCCATGTTTCGACAGCGCTTGTATCTCGTTCAACTGTCAACAAGGTGCACTTCAGCGGCACACACCGAGGCGCACACATTGTTGCGAACATGTGAGATACAAAATCACCATTGATAAAAAGAAGTGAGATACAAAATCACTGTTGATCAAAAAAAAAAATCATCTGGACGCGTTAGGTTGTAACCATTGTCAAAACTCACTGGTCTGAGCGTGTTGGCTGTAACTATTGTCAAAAACCATGGGATTCGACAAAACGAAGGTTAGAATGGCTGGATGTTGGTGTGGCATAGTACCGCAAGGGCGAGGTTGGCAGAACTGTTTTGATTATGATTGATGTGAATAGTGGCGGCCACAGCTGAAATTTTGCCTGGATAAGTCGTGATCCTATTTGGGATGATTGGGTGGGTCACAGACAGCGGAGGAGGAAACATCTATTAAAACATCATTCCCCGATTTATTTCTCATCGTTTGATAAGGTACTATACAGAATGTTATCGCTCGTTCTATTTTCATTCAGTGCTACCAAACATTTGCCACGCTGAGCATGTCTTTTGTCTGAAATTAGCTAAAATACCTTTTCTCTCCTACTGCTGAGCTCTCAAGGTGAAGTGTACAGCTAAACGCCGGAATCTGTATGGTGCGTTTTATAATAGTAATTTAAAAAAAAATGCATACCAATGGCTTCTGCCTGGGCCAATAATAGGTGGAGGGCTGCGTTAGCCATGTGCACGAATACACCCCTGGTTTTTGTCTCGCAAAGTAATGTTTGTTGTGCACTGCTGTAATTGATGATTTTTGTGAGAGTGAAATTTCTTAAAACCAATCCAATGGGCTTTGCCTATACCAATAATTGCTACACAGTCGTTAGCCATATGCCTGGTTTCTGTCATGCACAGTGGGGCAATCGTGCATCAATAATCTTTATCCAGACCAGACCTGTGTGGTGTATTTTGTATCCCACATGTTGGCAACTGTGGTGATAGTTTAAAATTTGAATACACTTATCTTCCGTTTAGTCAATACTTTTTTGTGTGTTTATTTACGCCCTAGGACATTAACTAGACGGAACATGTATTTCAAATTTTAAACTATCATTCGTCAATACGGACCAATCGTGAACAATGTTAACCCCAACCTGTGGTGATGTCAATGTGTGCGTCTTATAAATAGTTGAAGAGACCTCGTTGCACTGTCGAACATGGCTGCCATCGTTGAATGAGCAATAAATATTAATACATATTTCTCGTGCAGTAGTGACCGAGGTTAGTAATATCAGTTGGCGATGTCCCCCAGAAGACGAAACCAGGCATGAAAATCTTCCATTTGTACTTACATCTTAGGAATTTTAAAGATCATATTTGTCCCACCATGGTCTCTGCACAGCTGAAGAAATCAAGCGAATCCACCTCACTTCATGATCTGGGCCTGAATGATACAAACGCATCTGTTTGAACCATTTTTTTTTATCGTTCTAATGACAGGCTCATCCCGCAGCTGCAAAATGTGGGAATCTTAAACAGTGTTAGGTTTCAACACGATGGGGTGCCGACTCACTTCGCAGTGGCTGTTCGACGACGTCTTTGGGAATCGCTGTTTCATATCACATGCAACACCATCATTCTGTGACTAAGCAATTGGTAATGCATTCTTAACGAGAGGTATGGCATGTCAGCTGTTCGCTTATGTCAACGAGTTGATTACTCTGACTCTCAAACTCCGGTCTATCATTTGAAATACGAGGTTCATTTGGAGGCTTTTATATGCTGGTCTACCAAATTAATGTACACTTGTATTATTTGCTGGGTAACTTTATTGTATTTTTAGTGGTGATCGAAATGACAGACTACATCAAAGTCGTCTGCCTGACTGAGTAATAAATGAGATTATTAATCTGTAAACTGAAGATGGTTCATACTTTGCATGACATGAGGTTAGGCGTTCCTTAGTGTGTTGTCCATTTGTGACGATTGAGTCTGATAAGTGATTGCATTTATTGGTCTTGCTCAGTAGTATAGGAAGGGCAGTTTTCTCATTTCTTGAGAGTATTTCCAGACACTACCCAACATGGAAATTTAGCTAAATACTACGCAAGACTGCTCCTCAAAAAAAAAGAAAAGAAAAAAAACATTCCCGGTTTTATTATTTAAAATAATTATTCTTGTTTTCGCATAAGTATGTAGCCGGATTAAATTGTTTTGTTACACTATAATGGCTAACTTGAGTTTAAGAATGTAGTGTATAGGCTACACGAATACATCTCCAGGTCATGATACAAAAATAAATCTGGAAATTTGTTTATAATTTTTTGTCACAGTACTGGTAACAATATCAGGGATTGATTTTCAATTTTCCAGGATTCTCTGCCAAAAATTCTGTGAAACACCTTCCAGTGCCCTGGTCTGAATGAGACGACGAAGAAACAAACTGAATTTGATTGCTCTGTAAACTGCTGTATTTTCAAATGTTTAATTTTATGTTATAAATTAAATGTTCTATTTGAATAATAATTTGTTAAAGAAACCATTGTGTATGATTTGAGCCTTGCTTCCTGAACTGCTGCAATCCTAACACCAACTGTTCCTACCAGAACCAGTAGGCATTCCTCCTAATTCACGAGGTTTCTGTTTTCCTCCTTTATGTCCTTATGAAGGTTCTGCAATTAGAAAGTAGACTGTTTCATACTACTGTATGTGATAAGAATGTCAAGAATTGAGGTGAGAGTTATGTTATCCACATAATATTTCAATTTAGTTAGTCTTATCTCATTCCCAGTAGTAGTAGTATTTAGGGACAAGGTGTTGCCTTTGGGGACATGCTAGGGATGGATCAACCCCTGCCCCCTACTCCCCAGTGATTTTTAATCTGCATGGTGCTGATACAAACCTCTGTTTTCTCTCTCCCCCCTTTCCTTCATGTAATAATACATTGAGTGCGAGGATCAAAGGTCATACTGTTAGTTGAGTGCCTCCTCCCTTCTGTGTAGAATCTTGGAGCATTGAGTTACAGTATTGAGATTGCTATGCCCTAGGGCCATATAGAGACTTAAGGATTAGGCTAGGTAGAATATATTGAATTTAAAAGAAGGCTAATAAATAACTTCATCTGAAGAAAACTGGAATAAATTCCATTAAGTGGTAAATATTGCTAAAATGTAGAATGTAGTTTTATTCTGGGATAAGGAGTTAGAAGCACATCAATGGCCTACTGATACTTGCTTTCTACTGATTTGCAAACTTGTAACTTAACATGTAGACCTATCGTACGCAAAAGTCCCAGACTTATAAATTGACGGGTGTAACGGATTCTATGGTTAGTTCCAGTGGCATGAGCTGCTCTTCATCATTCCAGGTGCAACAGATCCACATAATGCACCCATACCCCACTCCTTTCTGCTCACAGTTCTTAAAGTGAGAAGTACCTTTAAGGAGAATAATACTAAACTGCAGTCTAAATGATCCTGATCTTGGCTTCCTACAATTTCCACGGACCTCTTGCCACCTCAGTTTTATTATTGAAGGCTGGTATTATGATGGATCATTAAATCACTCTTGGACTTTCTTGGCTGCAGCCAGAGGAGCAATGTGGTGTTCTGACTAGAACAGACTATAACACTAAAGTAGGCCTACCGTGAAGAAAAACTGGCATACCATTAACTTCTATTGTGTTACTGCCCAAAGAGTTGATACCTCATTCTTGGAGATTTTTGAGCATTATTCTAAATGTATACACCTATTCTTAACAGTATTGTTGTTCATGTGTTAAACTGTTCTCAGTAGTCAATTAGGCCCACAGGTAAGTTGCCCAATAGCTTACTGGCCACATAAAACATTTATCTTAAGTTTCTGTTACAGTTCATAATGTAATCAACCAGAAAACACGCTATTTGATTCCTACTAAACTAAAACGAATATTTATGTGGACAGGCAATGTAATTTCTCTTCGAAAGGGAGTTGGGTGTATAAGGTTGACATGATCCGTTGAATACTATAAATAAGATACCCCTAAATAAAATAAGGTATTAATTAAGGCAATAGCTAAATAAATTCCTAACTGAAATAGATATTCATGTGAACAGACAGCGTAAATGTTTTCGCAAATGGGGTTAGGTGTACCGTATCTTATCAGGTTGAAGTAATCCGTATGAATGGTCAATGCATACGATAAATAAAACACCATAATAGGCGAAAGTATGGGTTAAGGCAATACGGAACATAGGAAATAGTTAAAAATAAAATGATAAAAACTAATTGCGATATAGAGTGGTTTGAAATACGTTGAAATAACGCGCCAATCGATTTACCCGTCATCTAGTGGAAGGCTTTCGTACTATGAAGATGGCTATGAAATCCTGATCCTGAACTCGTAACAAGCGTCATAACAATGTGCCTTACAGAATACCACTTTGAGCCTCGCTAGCCATTTGTTGTTATGCCTATGGTTATGATTCCGTCGTAACCATTTTGGTGGGTTGTTAAGGAGTGAAGTTACAGAATCGGGGTGATAGTTTTACGTTCTGGTCATAAATTGTTTGTATTCACATGGTTGCCAACATCTCCACTGAAAGTTCGCTCTCGTTACTGTTCTAAAGTGCTCTATTGTCGTGTCTGGTGTGTATTTATTCTAGGCTGTCGTGTTCTTGTTCAAGTTGTATTTCAACTCTACACTCTTAGTACGGTATTTTCTGCAAAACAACTAAGAAATAAAAGGCACGTCACAATTTTGGCTATGGAATTGTTACCGGTACTTTCAGTTCTAATAATTTAATTAACTATTGCTCTATTGCTTCACTTATTCAGAGTACATACAGGTTATGTGTCCTATACCAATATCGGGGAACATTTACTCATTGCAACATTGGATATAATGGCTGCACTATACACGACGCCGCAACCTCCATTCGAAGCACAGTAAAAATAAATAACTTGTATCAATTTCAATTTCTTTTTAGTACATATTATTCTTAAAAATAAATGAGACCAACCAGGTGGAATAGTTCTTGGTTGACACTTCTGGGGTCCATGTTTGATTGCTGAATGTCAAGAAATCTAATTCTAGTCTGAGGGTAAGAAAAGGGTACACACAGCCTAGTGAGGTAAACCGGGAAATATTGGGTTTGATTCTCCGCTTAGCCACCCAGCAAGTGGTTTATCATGGGTTCCCACACATACAGAATATAAATTTCTAGGTAATTCCTATCTTGACTGCCTCCTGTAAATCCGTAAACAAGTAGGGTAGTCGTATTCATTCATTCCTATTCATGAGCTTAAATGGCACTCTGTCAAACGCATACATGTGTCAGAATCCAACACAACACAAAATAACATAATGACTTGATTTTGTCTGCTGTTAATTCATTTTATGGGCTTGGGACATCTTGGTCATCAGCCCCATGCAGTTGGGTGTGGGTAGAATTGCTCCGATTATGTGATGACTGTAGTAGTGTGTGTAGCTTTATAAGGGACAGGCTTGGGGAGGTGCCCCAGGAGTTGAAATAAGGTACTACCGGATTTCCATCAGGAAAGGAATAAAAAAAAATGTTGAGGCCCACAGAAGAGATCTGCAGAATATCTTGGCTGAGTGGACAGGGAATTTGTAACTGTTCCTGTTGGTATTTCAATTTCATTTTAGTACATATTATTAAAAATTCTTAAAAATAAATGTCCCTAACTATGGCTGCCACCTTTCCAGTCCTCATCTGAATTACAGAAAGTATAGCCTACATACTACTACAGATACCACAATAACAGAGATTATCATATAAATTCTATACACTTCCAAATATATGGGGCTAAATGAATATGTTATCAAAAGCCCTAAAATTAATATCAAAAACACAATGATTCTACAATAATAGATTATTTTAAAATAAAGTTATAGTAGGTGCAAACATACACATAACAGCAAATTCAAGTTCTCCATTTCAAGCATTACACATTTATTAAGTTAACTGTTTCAACATACAAACTTGCATGTGTTGTAGGAATTTGCGGTTCATCGGTGTCAGCCATGGCGTCAAGGAGGTAATAGGTCCATTATCATGTGCTGTAGCCTACCGTTATACCTTGGCAAGAAAGAAGAACATGCCTCAACACATACTTTTAAAAGGACCAGATTTGATTACTGTATTTTTGCTAAGTTTGATTTTGGCTCTCCCTGTTATTTTTTCTTAGTTGACAAACTTTTTAAATAAAACATGATGATTTCTAGCAGTATCGAGTGTGTTTCTTGTTTTTCATTGAAAGTCCTATTTCTCCTTTCCCCTTCACAGCATGTCATAGAATTTACTGTATTAGTGTGCCATGAAATTTGTTTATGTACATGTACTTACTGTATTTCACCCTTCAAAATTGGTGGACTGGATATATTTTAAAGGGAATATCAAATGAACTACTGTATATAAATTTTGTGATATCCAATTATTTTTCTGAAACTAATGAATTTGGCATTAATTACACTAACAATTTTAGTGTGATGAGGATCAGGTTACACCACCTATTTCCTTAGTATTCTCTCTTAAAATTTTCCTGTTATTGCGAACAGCATTAAGCATTTTAAGATATGAATATTCTCCCTTCCCAGTACTTTTCCTTTCTAGTTTAATCTCGGAACTAATCGGTTATAATTGGGCCTACAGTGGTTAATTGGAAGGGAGATTTTTTTAAAATTGAGTAATAATATGCTGCAGACCTTATAGTAGCCTAATTCTTGTCCAGTGCAATATGCTCCAATTGCAACTGAAAGAAATGTAAACATGTAAATTATTGATGAGGTCATGTCCTAAATGCTGTGATTGCTCATTTCCGAGTTCCGGAATTCACAATTTCCCACTTTGGTATTATAAAAAAAAACTGTTATTGCTATTTTGAATGTGATTTATTTCGTGTAGATCATATTATTATCTCCACACTTAAAAACGTGTGCTATAAGTATTGGGAAGATTGTGATTTTCGGAACATTGAAGTGGGCAGAGCAGTTAGGACGAGAATATTTAGCGGAACGAGGGGAAGGGGTGGGGTAGGCTACCCGCACAGCCGTGCTCAACTAGTACCGCGGTCAAACACCAGATAGCGCTGAAGTCTTAAGGTGCGTATACACTTGCGCGCCGCGCCGCTCGCGCGCAGCAAGTTCGCTAGATTAGTACGGGGTTTCGAAGCTGCGCGCGCGCGGCGCACGACGATCCATCTCCTGTCGGTTTTTTACACGCGCACTTTGAGTGTTCGCAGTTCAGATTTGGACGGGATTGTGAGAAGTTCGTTGTTTCTCGCGCAATATCTGTGCGTTTTGAGTGGTGATAATGGAGTGGTCAGACGAATCTGTGATAAAATTTTCTATGCTTATCGCAAAAAGCCTCTTCTGTGGGATCCTCAACATAAGGATCATTTTAAGAAACCAATAGACTAAAAGCAGATGCCTGGAGGGAAATAGGAGCTGAGATGGATATATCTGTGGACCAATGCAAGAAGAAGGTGATATCTCTGCTGTCTTCCTACCGGCGTGAGAAAAGTAAAATAAATCGCAGGGCTGAAATACGTATCTTCTTTGGAAATGTGGGGTCTAATCTTCTGCAGCAGATTCTCCAAGTCAGAAGGTGACATTCGAGTAAAATTCTTATACTGGCCGCTAATTTCTCGTGACTTCAAGTCCATCATTAATTCCGCACCATTCCTTTCTTTAAACATGTCAGTGTGCCACCAACGTCGTCGTCGTTTCTTTTTCTTTTTGCACAAACGTGCCATTAAAACAGCCGCACCACTCATCACCGCAATCGCGAGGTTTTCCTCGTGCGGCGGAGACAGGATTATATTTACCACACTCCAAATTGACTAGTGCATGTTCGTGGGTTTCCTAGGGATCGCGAGAGGTTCGTTCAAATAATAATTCTGGTCGAGCAACACACGCGCCGCGCATGCACCGCGCGCAGTGCGCGGCGCGCAAGTGTATACCCACCTTTAGGTGCCAAGAATTAGCATGGCTGTCGGCTATCTGTAGTAGTAGGTAATCTGTGGTCATCACCCTTCTGCATCTTGACCAATCCATGTTCGCATAGTTGATGTCATAATACTCTGCGTTGCAATATTACAGCCCACGTGCGTCAGTGCCTTGTCAGCTGAATCTCTGGCTTGTACAGTGTGATCGCTTGTAATTCTGTTTGGCAACCTTGTTCCCTGAGCACATGGCGAGGCGAGAACTGTCAATCATATTCAGGTAGCTCACAGAGTATATATCACTCACACTCAATGTTTACAATTGGACTGTCGAAGTTGTCAGGTAGATAGTGATGTAAATATATAGTTTTATTCCTGTTTTTTTTTCTCTGAAGCTTCGTAAATTGCTTTGACTGTATATACATGATAATTTGTATTTACTTTGTGCTTATCTTCCACTGGATATGTAAATAGTTTATAGGGTGTCTTCTTCGTACGCTAAATAATAATAAATAAATTAATCTCATGTAATTTATTTCAGGATTAGGGCATAACCCAGCTCTTTTTGGGTACATTCATGTTGACCGACTGAAAAGCACTAAACTTTGGTTTACTTAGGCAACACTGAAAAATGGCTTCAAACCCCACAATGACATGACATAGCTTGGGTTATGGTAACGTGTTTTACAGCGGAAGTAAATAGGGTACTGTACAGATTGTCAATGAGACTCAAATTACAATATTTATTGTCTAAGATACAGAGGTGTGGCGGTGTACCTATGAACAGCTTTCTGACGACATTATACAAGATTCACACCTGTTGGCTGGAGACGATGACTCTAGTTTGAACTGGGTGTTTTGTAACGAAAGGAGTGAGTTTTATTTCGTGGCGTCAATACCTGTAGCCTAGGCAATATTAGTGTCGATTTGCAGGAAGCGAGGTTCACTGCCACGTAGCCTAATTAAACGTGTTGATAGGTTTTTAAGGTATGGTACTTTATCGTCTGACAATATGATATTTAATATGCTTCCCCCAATTCAAATTTTTGTGTATATAGGAATAGGGGAATCGAA
Organism: Meconema thalassinum; assembly: GCA_946902985.2. Lineage (NCBI taxonomy): Eukaryota > Metazoa > Arthropoda > Insecta > Orthoptera > Tettigoniidae > Meconema > Meconema thalassinum. The sequence continues at coordinate 226,417,139 of OX336398.1, forward strand.
TGTAGGATTCTTTATTTCCTTGCTCTACAAGCGGGCACCATTAGTTATATCTATTCAATTACAATGATAGTGACGTCTTATTTGACCATGACGGTCAACTTGCAAACATATATATATATATATATATTGAGCGTCATTGTTGTATATGTTTTACGGTTGTTGACAAATATATAACCGCTCGTTATCATTGTGCACTTCGAAGGGTTTGAAAATACCTCATTTGATTTGTTAAATACGGCAAGAGACTGATTTTGCGTACTGGGATATGTAAGATCTTTAATTAATTGTTCCTCTGTTCTAGTTTCCTGATCATTGTGGGGTTTGAAGTCGACTGAAAAGCACAAAACTTTTGTTTCCTCATCATAATGGAGAAACAATTATTCACCAAGAGTGAACCAGAATGGTTGACTCATGAATCCCATAACATTGTAAGTTGCATTTTAATTTATATACGATGTAACATTAATATCTTCGTGATATGCATAGCAAGAAAGGTTTAGTGACATAATACAGTACCGTACTCAATAGTAAACGGTGCTGTAACCAGGATCTGTTAACTTTTACTTCTTTTGACACACAAAACTCATATTGTGTCTATATAATTAACATTGGGTGCTTTTGATGTGTAACATCTTTCCACTCGGTAGCTGGTCATTTTTGTGGGAGTGAATTTGGAAAAGGGATGGAAGTGGATGGGACGGAAGTGCATGGGACGGAAACAATGAGCGTGCGTGATGGCAGAGATCGGTACAACGACGTACTGTAGGCCATCTGGCTATGGGGAATGTATTTCGCATACAGTTTAGTTCAAGGTTTGGAGACCCCATTTAAGATATTCCTACAGTAAATCATCTTCAAGTTGTCATTCTTTGGTGTGAAAATATTCATTTTATCATATTTGCTGAAAACAATTACGATTTATTAAATCTTCATACTTTTGCTGTATTCTTATTTAATGTAAAAACTCGATGTACTGTCGGCCATGTGGCTATGTGGAATCTATATCGCATCAACAAACACTCCAAACAACTTAGGAATTCAGTATATTAACGCCGACTACTAACAATAATTGAAACTTCGTTGGTCTAAACATATCTTTGGAAGAAACACATTTAATATACCTTCCGGACACCTAATTTTTAATCGCGCCTGTACTTGGCAGTGCGCTAATCGGCAAACGAGGCCATTTTCAATAACATCGCTGGCATGGGTTCACTAACTGGCCGGAATAGAGCGCAATTCGCATCAAGTAGGCAGTGGATTGCTTCCGCCACGGCAAATAACAATTATGATTCATTACGGTCAGGATTTGGCCAGTAGTAGGCAAGGTAACTAGAATACTATCAGGTAGGCCGATATCGCAGTTCCCGCTTCAGTCGCCAGGCGGCTCCCTTTCCGCTGACGTCATCTCGCGGACAAGCCAGTGTCGCCTGAAGTAGGAAACGTGCTTTGTAATGTAGTTGTATGATCAATTTCGATATGAAAATAATGAGCTTTTAAAATGGTTAGCCACAGTAACTGTGCCGTTTCTGAGTACAAAACGATGGCCGCAGAAATTCTGAATTTATTTACCACTCTTTTTCTAACGATAAGGAAATTCGAAAGCTGTGGATTTTAAGATGCAGGCGAAACGATAGCGTCAATGTTAGAACTACCTGACGTTGTTCTGCACATTTTCTTACCACAGGACTGCGAACTGGAGCTCAAAAATAAATTATTGGGTTTGCCTCTGAAGAAGAAATCACGCTTTGGTGTAGTTCCTTCGAAGAATATACCTAACTGGCATCAGGCCCGACAAGAGGGAGGGGCAAGCGGGGCTGTAGCCCCAGGGCTTAGTTTAGCTGAGGGAGCCGAGGCGGTAAAAGGACTTAGGATGGACAACTTTATTTAATTTAAGGTCAAAACTATTATGAAATTTTCTGATGACACACTTTGATGTAAACACAGGCAGTGAACAGTATACAAGACATTACAATAATTATTAATTAATATACCGGTAATTAATTTTATAAATAACCTTGTTTTTCGATTTCCGGGGAAATGGTTAAGTTGCCAAAGTCATGCATTTTATAACGTTTTAGAGTTCAAGAGTCCTTAACGTTTCTAATTCAATCTCAGAAAAAATGATTCTTTACTTCATACTGTGTATTTCATTAAGGAGTGTGGGTTATCCTTGTAGAGCCTGAAGACGTTCCGATACATAGAAAACTGATTTTTTTAAGGCACAGTGATCAAAATCGTAAAGTAAAAGAACAACCAATGATATAAAATAAAGGCGAGTGGCTGAATAACTAAAACCAAAATAGATTAATAATCATTTGGGCAAGCTAAATTCCACGGATGATAATGTTGAATGAAGTTTAATGGGGCAGAATAGCGAAGAGCTTTTTCTTTGTGTTATCTTAGGGCCCGTGATCGCTCTCTACGGCCCTGGCTGGCATTGGGACATTGTGCTACTGAGCAACAGGTATGTTAAAAAGACTACTGTTTTTTAATATTGAGAAATATATCTGTTACGAATAGACCGACAGCGGTAGCTACGCTCGCTAATGCGCAGCACAAGACATGGGGCCAAGCTCTCTGCGGACTCAGTATACGTTCGTTCGAGCCCCACCGTCGGCCGTCCTTGATATGTTTTTGGTGGTTTCCCCATGTTCAACTTCAGGAAGCTTGCCACGGTGGGTGAGTCGTTATCGTGTCGGATTACTAACCCCAAGATTGCAGGTTCGCTCCTGGCCGTGTTAAGTGATTTTTGGAAGGCGGTAAACATTACGACTCGTATGTCATACGATGTTGGCAAGTCAAAGAACCCATTTGAATAGTAGGCCGTGTCATAATGGCAAAATTAATCTCGGGAGTTTCCACCAGCACAAAGTTCCTCATTTCTCTACTAGAAAGCGCTATAGTGTCAAGGAGCTTAGATATCTAACCTCCTTGACTTTCATAGTGCTTCAAGGAACAACTAAATTTGACATGCAAGCTACCCTTTGGGTGTCAAATAACAAAGCTTGCACCAGGCACTCGAGGCCATACGATATTATTATTATTATTATTATTATTATTATGTACTTCAGAAAAATGCTAGGACGGTACCTTCTGACAGGCCACGGCCGCTTCCTTCAACATTCTTGCCGAGTTTCATTCACCGTAATTAATGTCATCTTTCATTAGCTCCTTTCATGAGGTTGGAGTCAAGAAGGGCATTTGTCCGTAAAAACAATCCGCCGCAAAGACTTTCACCGCATCTCATCACCGTTGTAAAACGGGAATAATAATACGAGGTCCAACAGTCGTCATACCCAGCTAAGCTAGTCATGTCACCAGTCTCCCGAAGGTAATTTTTTGTTACCCTTACAACGCAAGTTCGTCAACGACGCGTTAAGAAAAGCTAATGATCAAATAATGATGACAAAATACCTACTTTTCAACCCGGGCATACAGCCTGAAAGTCCGCCTTGGCCGTCACCGCGGAGGCCCGGTTACGATTTCCGGCTCTACCAAGATATACAATTCTGGTCTGAGGGCTGGAACAGGGTACACTCAGCCTCGTGAGGCATAACTGAAAAGAGGCGAGTTCGATTCCCACCTCAGTCATCCTGGAAGTGGATTTCCGTGGTTTCCCACTTCTACTTCAGGCGAATACCGGGATGGCTCCTAAATTAAGGCCACGGCCACCTCCTTCCAAATCCTCATCTGAATTACAAATACACACACTAATACAGCCATCACAATAACACACGCTATCAGACAAATTCTATACACATGCCCAAACACATGGGGCTACACGACCACGATGTCTCAAAGGCCCTAAATAAATCAACAACAACATACAGCCTAAATGATTTAATAAGATGCGCTCGAAAGAGCATTACTTAACCTGCATAATACACGAAAATATAATTCTAAATACAATTTGATCTTACAATGCTATTTAGTTTTCACTGTAGTCTCTGATGGATTTAGTTCTTTTTGCACACTTAGTTAAGTGATAACGGTCACAAGTGAGTACGTTAGTGCAGCACCTCCCAAGTTATCAAGAGTGCAGCCGCTCTTTCCGTTCAGTGTATGGTGTCTCCTTGCCAACGCCTCAACCCTGATTATCGGAGACATGTGGATTTGCATTCCATCGTTTGCCGGACTTGAAGTGGTTTTCCATTTCAACTCCAGGTAAATGCCAATAATGGTACCTACCTCTCAGATCATGCCCGCTTTCTTCTGAATTCCTACCACAATCCATTCTTTGAAACCGTAGACCATAACATTATATAATGTCCCTACACGCACAGTATATAAATAAATCGAGATGGGCGTCTCATGCTTCGTTGGTGAAATAAAAATAATAATAATAGTTTTTTTTTTTCGTGTGGCCTCCTGAGAGGCCGAGTGCAGGTCTTTCTAGGCGACGCCCGTGGGCGACCTGCGCGTCGCGTCGGGATGAGAGATGGAATTGATGAAGATGAATGAAATTGGGCAAGGGTGTGGAAGGAAGCAGCCGTGGCCTGTCAGTAGGTACCGTCCCAGCATTTGCCTGGTGTTGAAAATGGGAAACCACGGAAAACCATTTCAAGGACGGCCGACGGTGGGGCTCGAACCCACGCGTCTACCAAGTCAGCAGAGAGCTTGGCCCCATGGCCTAATGCTGCGCTTTAGCCAGCGTAGCCACTACTGTCGGTATAATAGTAATAATACAAGTATAGAGGGCCATTCAATTACAGGTCAATCATAAACGGGAGATGCGCAACCAGAAGAGAACAGTGCTTGAGAGAGCAATGACAACGATTGAAACGTTGTCACCCAAGAAAATACCAAAACTGGATGAAAGTATCTCCAGATGAGTCGACTTCTGCGGAAGTAGTACCTCCAGACATGGAAATTGAGACACACAATTGACCACAGAAATCCTAACCCCAATTACAAATAAACACATCAGTGCAGCCATTATAATGACACGGGTTATCAGACAGATTTAACACATGCACCCAAGTACATGGGGCTACTGGACCACTATGTTTGAAATGTTGTTTGTTGTTGATTCATTTATGGACTATGTTAACCCACCATACTGTGATGGATTTGTTTAAATATAGACATTTCCAATATTTTTAGACATATTTTCTGACCCCACAGCATAGCCATGTTCGTTAAGTCATGCACCACAACTGCACGGAAATCAAATGTTAGAATTCTGACACCGTGTGAGGTTTTCCTGAGAGTTCTCCACACTCCCTCCAGGAAAATGTCGGTATGGTGCATATTTCAAGTCTTGAGGCACCAACGTCAATCCTAACTGCTGAAAATTACCATTAATCATACTACTGTATTACAAAAACACAGGTTATCAGGAAAATTCAACACGTCCAAGTACATGAGACTCATGACCAATATGTCCCAATCCTATAAAATGAATAGTTAAGAACAGAAATGTAGGATTCTAAGATGTGTAACATTTCATAGCCGTTAATTAACTCATATTCATTTATGTGTTAAGTCACCGTTAACATTTCCAACATCATTCAGAAATATTCTAACATTAGTAGATCGAAAGGTGTGTGCAATTACGTAGCTATTAACTCTTATATATTAAGAAAACGTGCCTCAAGCAAAATATATGCAGGTGCTGCAGTGCTGTGGGACTCGCCTATGTCCGCGAGGTGACGTCATATACTGTGCCCTTTTAGCAAGAAATATGCCAATCACAGTATACCAGCGTAGCTCAATTCGGGATTTTCGGGGCGGCGGTAAGTTCACCCACTCTGTGACTCACATATTTTGGATTAATTAGAGGATACACTTGCAAAATAACAACAAAATCAACTCCTATTTTAACACATTTAATTAATCAAAATTATGGCGCTACAAACAATTAAACAATTAAATTACTGACCCATAATCATCTACTTGTTCCAAATGAACAAGGAATAACATAAGAATAAAACAAATATTGTATTAAAACATATGGTTTCCATATAAACCAACAATTCCTAATTATTTTTACTTCCATAAAGCATCAACTGTAAGTTTCATATAACTCCGAGCTCTTCTGGCTCAATGCTTTCTATAATAATGGTGTCATTCTTTGTACACCTCAAATACTACTTTTTTATATATTCTTAATCATCAAAACAAATGTATAATTACATTTAAAATTACATGTTAATTATCTAACTCAATATTTGGGCATTTCACAGGTTTTCAGCTTTTATCATCTCTCTCTAGTTTTACAAATACATCAAGGTAATCAGGAAATTACTTGTGTACTCCAGAGTATGAAGATACTTGACACAGTCAAAAAACTATGGTCACTCCCGAAACCTAGTTGCCTTCAATTAACTCATGGAATCCTACTTCCATACAACATTACAATAGGGATTGTTATTTATCTCATATGTCTTATAAGACCATTATCACATAAAAAAACTACGATCTGAACAGGCAAGCGGAAATATCAATCTACAAGGACCTCGGTTCAACGCCCGGGTCATTAACAACTTTAAACACTCACGGTGTATTCATTACTCCTTACAAGACGGCCTTCAGACACCCCTCCTGCTCCAAGGGTCTGACCGTGCTACTCGAGCGTTATTTATGACTATGCGGGAACCCTCCCGTCTAGCCTAAGCTAGAGCTCTCTTTAATGCTTTACAAACAGCTTTTCGTTCATTCTCAATTCTTTGGGGAGACCTGGCATTCTACTCCTCGTGTACATTCAACAATATTATTGGGCTCATAAACCACATTCGTAATCTTGGCATTTATTAATTATGAAAGGTCCTCATTGATTGGGGAAGAGATATACACATTCTACGACGAATAATAAAGGGGCTTTCACAATAAGAAGATTCTGAATTCGAATTTCTTCACATGCCTCGGGAACCATTCCCATATAGAGGACTATACAAAATGCGATTTCGGGTCAGCCTATAGCTTATAAGACCTACGCTCAATACCATACATTTGCTCCCTTTCAATACAACATACACAATGGCCTCGTGATACTACGTCACAAATAGAGGACTTACACCAATTCTCAATTCGCTACAATCAACTACCTCTCATAAGTAATTTACCAAGTACATTAACTTTTACGCGTTCCTAGCGTGACATTTTATTTTAATTGCGCTCTTTTGCGCTATACTTTATTTTTAAGCCTAGCGTCATCCAAAGAACTGATAATATCATATTAAAAATTGATACACATCTCAATTTTTATATTATTCTTTTCCTTTGACAATAACTTTCTCTCTTTTTAAGAACATGCATTTGAACATCATGTCTATACTTTTTATTAAGGCTCTAACGCTCTTATGTTCACATCAATTAATTTGATCTTTATTTAATATTTCCTTACTTGGTTATTATTATTATTATTTCATATCTTCATTCTTTACACAAGCTCAAAAGCTATTTCTTTCATATAACTCAAATTTACTTTTATTTAAAAATCTTTCATGATAATTATTAATATTTCGCTTGCTCTTATGACATTCGTCAAATACACTGACATTTTATTCATCTATTTCCTCTACTGGATTTATTCTTTTACATAATTATTTATAGTTTCTCAAATTTCTATTATTGTTCAGACCGCGTTCTTGTTTATTCAGTATTTATTTATTTAAACACATCCCTTTTACTCAAAAACTCCGGTGGATTCGTACACAATCATTTCCTGACACCAAAATATAATGAAATTCATTACTCACATGTTTTTAAGGTCGTCTCATGACCTTTATCCTTGTGCGGTGTTTCATTTTTGCCCACTTTTTAACTTACTCCATATTGTAGAAATTCATCTCATGTACAAACTCTTCTTGACACATATTCAATACACTTAACATTGACAACATTTTTAATACACTGGTGTATCCATTTAGAACACACAATAAACACTAAAAATATTATTTTAACACACAATCTTGATAGATTTATACTTCACAACTTTTGATCACTAGGCCGTATTTTCCTAGCCTATCACACGTGACCTCTTAATCTCCCGTTTCCAAGGGTGAAATTTATTCAATGTCGGCTTCCTATCCTGCAGAATACGAAAGTCTCGAAACATCTACTTTTCCCTGGAATCCTAATTCTTCGAATCCTATTCTGGATGACTGGTTATTTCTCTAGCTTGAACGGCTTCCTTTTTTTAGATCTAGTTTATCGATCTTAGTGAAAGTCTGTTCGGATCGAGGTCCCCTCGATAACCTATCGATGATCGATGGATTTATTTTATAGCAGCTAGTACTTCTCGAGTCTAGTGCTTTAGAATAGTTCGTCTGCTTTCTGGAGATAATGTCTATAGTCTCCGTTCTTCTTTGTTTATTCGGTTCTCGCACTCCTACTTTTCTGAAATACGTTGCGAACCTTACTTTGTTTTTCCCTATTTGGGTTCTTTAAATTAGATAACTGTTTATCTTTCTATTACGGTACTTCCGTACGTTATGATATTTTCGGTCGTTTATTTAAAGACCTATCGCCTTAAATCCAACGTTCGCAGCCTGCTCTGACTATATTTTACGAACTTTTCACTGTAAACTTGTGTACTGTCGGACCTAAAATCCAGTAACTAGGATTTTCCTAATTTTTCAACACGGCGATACTTTAATATTTCTTCTTTACAACTCCTTATGGAGGTACGCAAGTTGTTAATACTGCGACGCCTATGGCTATCAGATATTAATTCTGCGGTGTAATACAACGTTTCTCCCCTCAAGGAGTACTGGTAAACTGTCTTCGGTGTGAAGCAGAGTAACGCCCCACACGGCTGTCTGAATACTGATGCGTAGCAACGCCCCCCTCGGGCTGTTTGGAACTGCTTGTACTGATGCTCCAGCGTCACGTCCCCTGGACTGTTTGAAACTGCATGTTTGGCTTGGTGATGCCAGGAGCTTTATACTCTTTCGCTACAAAAAGATAAGACTCTAGCCCTTTCCGTGCCCAACTTTTAAAATAATGGTTGCACCATTATAAAAATTATACCTTCAAAAAGCTCGTCTTCTCAATGTTAAATAATCTCATTGCGCATAAGAATCGATCGTGCAATTCGGAGATATTAATTAATTTCTCGTCCTCAACTGTGTGGGTGTTGCTGTTCATTTGCATTCTCCCCTCTCCACAGGCCTTGGTAAATCCCCTATGACGTCTACTTGCGTTTGCAGTTTTCTCCTGTGCAATTATTAAAGGGTTTTTCTTTACACAAAAATCTCTAATTCGAAATGATTCACCGTACTGTAATTGTTTACTTATTTTTATACTCGTAAACGGGTTAAATTTAATTATTCCTCTTCTGGCGCATAAGTGGTGTTGTCGTTTTCAAGCAAGCTCAGCTCGATTTCCGAGTCAGGCCTCCTTGTCTAACAGCCGAAATTTTCCACTCGGTTATTAATACTCATGACCAGCTCCTTCTGAATGTCAAGAGGCGTGATCTCATCTCTCGAACACCTGGCTCGCGCTGCTTGCACAATATTAGGCTAGAATCTTGGCTTGATCTTTCTCTATGTTACATTAGAAACTGTACGTTTCTTTCATTTCTTCCCCAAATACTTGGATTCGACCTCCTTGGACCCTATGGCACATGGGTTCATCTCTCCCCTCCTTAGGTAAATAAATTTTCGAAAAATTTTGAGGAAATTTATTTCAATTAATCTTATCTTTCTTTATTCTTCGAAGCCATCATAACGTTGTCCGTACCTTCCGTCTCTTTTTATTTCTTTAACGTCGTATCCGGTAATTGTGTAGGTCGGGTATGCTCTGTCCCTACCCTTTCTTTCTTTTTCCTTTATTCGTCTGGGCTTTAAGTCCCCAGAACCTCATTCTTCCTTACGGGTTTGGTCTATCCCTACCCGTTTCCTTATTTCATCATTCTCCTTTCTTAAATTGAAATTTTCTTCTTCAATAAACTCAATTATTTCTTTGATTTCCCAATACAACTTTTCCAATTCGCATTCGCACTCGAATGCTTGAGCTCTATTCTCTATTTCTTCCTTATTCTTGTTTATGTCAAAAGCGGATTCATCTCTAAATGTTTCCATAACCAGGGCTTGTTCATTTGCTTCATCGAAATCTTCGGGAGGGTAATATAATTTCAAATTTGCTGAATTCATGGTCACTTCGTGATCCGTTTCACAGTGCCGAATTCTATATGCGTTATTCCTCAAATCTCTGATTATTTGATACGGTCCGTGGTACATTTTCTGGAACTTCTTGTACACACGGTTCCCTGGATCCGAAATGGCTGGTCTTTTTACTAACACCATTTCTCCTGCTAATAATGGTCGATGATACCTCTTATGCCTATTTCTTCTTTGCCTCCTATCGGCTTGAGCTTTTAGATGCTCAAAAGCTCTTCTAATACGTACATTTCTTCCAGGCTGAGCGTCTGCTGGCCTAGGAATTACCAGACTCCAAGGTCTCTCTGGTTGCTCATTCCGATGTAACGTTATGGGTATCTCTCCCGTGGATTCATGGATTGTATTATTTATACAAAATTCGATAATATCCAAGATATCTATCCACTTCCAATTTTCTTCGGCACAGTATATTCTACAGTACTTGGCCGTCTCCCTCATCACTCTTTCTACAGGATTTGCCTCGGGATGGCGAATACTTGACAAAATCTGACGTATTCCAAGTCTTTCTAATTCTCGTCTGAACTCTACACTGGTGAAACAACTGCCGTGATCCGACAACAAATTCTCAGGTTTTCCCAGAATCGGTATCACTTTTTCTTTTAGTCGTTTTAACACCTGTTTGGTACTAGTCTTCTGTATGGGAGCAAGGACAACCATTTTAGTGAAGACATCCATAGCCACCATTATGTGTCGATTTCCTCTTCTTGCCTTTGGCAAAGGTCCAAAATTATCAATAGATATGATTTGACCTGGCCTTTCGGGCAACAATGGTATAGGCTTCTGTCTCATCAGAAATGCATTTGGTTTGATCCTTTGACATAGATCACATGTCTTTAACGTGTCCCTTACAGTTTCTCTCAGTCTCGGCCATACAAATGCTTCTTTCAGCATCGAGACTGTTTTGTCGACTCCCATATGTCCGAACGATCTATGGGCTAACCATACTATTTTCCTCTGCAAAATTGCAGGTACAACAATCCTTAATTTGGTATGGTCAGAGTCCACAAACTTATATAATAATCCATTATAAAACGTGTAGTCTTGAGCTATCTTATTAGCTTCCGTGTACGCTGGTGTTCCCCTTATCAAAGTTCCCTCAAGGAAAGATATGAGCATGTGCATCCATGGATCCTCACGTTGCCTTTGACTAATGCTTCTTAACTCATTTAGAGTACGCTGATCCCTGTCTTCCAAATCTATAGCCATTACTTCCTCTTCTGTGGACTCTGGCTGTCTACTTAAGTAGTCTGGAACTATATTTTCCTTTCCTGGGCAGTATTCTATCTTGACATCAAACTGTTGAATGTATAAAGCCCAACGCATCAACCTTTGACTGGATAAATCAGTCTTCATCAAAAAGGTTAAGGCTTTATGATCCGTTCTTAAGATGACCTGAAACCCATATACGATCTTCCGCCAATATTGCAACGCGTGCAGTATCGCTAACAGCTCGATTTCGCTGATCGTATAATTTTTCTCGTGTGGTTTCAGCCTCAGACTTGTGAAAGCGAGATAATTTTTCTTATCAGGGTTTTCCGGGTTTTCCTGATATAGCATTGCCCCTATTCCAATCTGGGATGCATCTGTTTGAATGATAAATCTCTGATTAAAATCAGGATATCCTAGCTTCACATAATTTAAGAGCATTTCCTTGGCCTCCACGAATGCTTTTTCTGTTTCCTCCGTCCATTTCCACTTGCCCCCCTTCTTCAGAAGGTCCTGTAGTGGTGCAACAGTTTTTGTGTATGATGGACAATGTCCTGAGAAGAAACCAATCAATCCCAAAAACTGGCGAACGTTCTTCACCTTCAAAGGCCTTGGAAAATCCCTTATCGATTCCAATTTGCACGGATTTGGTTTAACACCATCCTTGTCAATCACATGCCCTAATAATGTTACTTGTCTTTGACAAAAATTTGACTTCTTTAAATTTATTTTAAAATTAGCCTTCCTTAAATCTTCCAAGAGTTTCTTCAGTTTTTCTAAATGTTCCTCAATATTCTCCGAGGTAAGCAAAATATCATCCACATAACGGATAGTGCACTCTTTCACTTCCTCTGACAGGTTTCGATCAAGCGCTCTTATTAATGCAGATCCTGCGATCTTCAATCCAAACGGAATCTCCTAAAACAATAGGTTTGTTGGCCGAACTGAAATCCAGTCAACAAGCTGGTTTTCTCTTCCAGCTCGAGATGATGATACGAAGAAGTCATGTCAATATTTGTGAAAATCTTCTTGCCCTTGAACTTCCTCAGTATTTCTTTTAAGGGTGGTGCCGAATCATTTTCTGGTATGATTTTTGCATTTAGATTTCTGGCATCTAGACACACCCTTACTGAGCCATCCGGTTTACTCACAATCACTAATGGACTAACATGGTGTCCGGGTTCGATTCCCGGTCAATGCATGTGAGATTTTCGATGTGAAATGCCATGTCCTGTGGTTCGGATTCCACGTAAAAAGGAGGTCCCGTGGCTCATGATCTCGAGATTAACGGTCACGTTAAACTACAAGCTTCCTTTTTTTTCCATCTTTTCTATAACACCTGCATTCATCATCTCCTGCAGTGTTTTCTTAGTTTGTGGGTAATGTTTTTCCGCAACCGGGTATGGTTTTTGTCTGAACGGTGCCCAATCATTGACTTGGAACGCGTATTTAAAATTTTCAATCTTCCCTGGCTTGGAATCAAATACGTCCCTATAATTCAATAATAATTTCTTTAACTGTTCCTTATTTTCGAGGTTAACTTTAGCTCCCTCTACTTTTCCTGACAGGTTGGTTTCGAACTCAGTTTCCAAATTATCTTCGAGTTCTATGTTGAGGACTTCAAATATCTTTTCTATGTCCTTATAACCTTCCTCCGTTACTTCTTCCATATGCCATACCTGTTCTCCTATTTTCGCATCCTGTTCCTGTAGGTTAATGTTTTGTTCATCCACATCCTCTCTTTGAATTCTAATGCAATTTTGCGCTAGGTCTATAATGACCTTGTTCTCACGGATAAAATCAATACCTAATATGACATTATACGGTAATTGATTTACCAGCAAAAAGCACTGCGAGATTTCAGCGTTACCCATGATCAGATCGATATATACCAGAAATTTACATGTTAAAGATTTTTCAGGGATAATCCCCTTAATCTTTACACTTGATGTGGGAATCTTTAATACTCGGCCCCTTATTTCCAGTTCATTTAGAAGGGTTTGTGTAATTAGGCTTATTGTGGATCCGGTATCAATTAATGCTCTGACCAGTAATCCTTCTATCCTAAGCATAATTATAGGTAGTTCTCTTTTAACAGGTGGGATTCCTTCCACATCCTCGTTAATTAGCTCATCTGGTCTTGCTATCCAATTCACAATTTCTACCTCCTCCCAGCTCCTGGTATGTTTCCACTTTTGACAATTTAAATTTGGAGTTTTTTTTTATCCTGAGGGCTTCCTTTCCCCTCATTCTTTAATTGAGCATGTAGTTCCAAGCTTTGAGCTCCGTCTAGTCGGTCGGGTGATTTCCGGTTCTTAATTGCCTCACTCCAACGGACTTTTTGCCTATCAGGTTCATCTGGTCGTTCGTTCATATAACGAAGACTTTCCTGATATCTTTCTTCTATTTCGGCCCGATATTCATCATCCCTATCCTCTGGCCTTACATTCCTTCTGGGATAATTCTCCCATTTCTTTCTGTTTTCTTGCCTTTGATGGTTATTGTTATAGGGTCGGCTCTCTTGTTGCCTATAACCTGTATTCCTAGGATTTCTTCCTCGATATCCTCCTCTGTAATATGGCTGTATCCCTCTAGGCTCCTGGTGCCCATACTCTCGACCTAGTCCCTGAGTATCCGTGCTGGTGGACTGATTCCTGGTCGCTGGTTTTTCTCTGGTTTCCTGACTGCTGGCCATATGTACTTGCTCAGTCTGTCTTTGATGCCGAGGAGTTACGTGCGAAGTCGTCATATCTAATTGACGTAATACACTCTCCACTTCCACAGCACTTCGTGCTTTGGACGAGATTAACAGCCTCTGAATCTCATACGGAAGTTGTCTTGCAATGGCGGCACACAGGTCGTTCTCTGCCGGAGCAATGTCGAGTTCGCGGAATTTACATAACTGAGCGGTGAAAAATTCCGAGTATTTAATAGGTGCATTCGTACTGTACTTCCTAGAGTACAGATCTAGCCTTAAATTCTCTTGGACGTCTGCTGCCCAATATCGTTTTAAAAATGCTTCCCTAAAGCCTTCCACCGTATCAAAGGTGTACCTGAAGCTTCTGAACCAGGTGAGACAATCACCTGCCAACAGCTTTTCAATAGCTCTCAGTCTCCGATCCTGAGGAACTTTCATTTCGTTTAAATACTCTGCAACTTCCTTTAGCCAGTATTTTGGAGTAATAGACATGTTATTACCCGTAAACTTTACTGGTCTGTCCTCATTCGATTTAATAATGTTTATTATCTGGCCATTTGTCTGATTCATGTACGGGGTTGACATCGCCATCGGATATCCTGGGTTCTTATAAGGGCTCTCCCCTCCTAAGTCCCTCTCCGTATCTGTGCCTTGTTCACGGGAATCTACCCATCCTGTCTTTGGAAACTCCTCCTGATTCTCAAATTCTAACTTCCTTTCCCTTCGGGCACTTTCTTCATTAGCCATGAGTTGGATTTCCATTTGACTATTCTTATGTTCAGTCCTCTCCAATCGGGATCTTAATTCATTCTGAATTCTTTCTTGATTCCTTTTACTATCTTCCTCTGCCTTTTTGAGTTGGAATTTCTCCTCCCTGTAACTATCCCTGAACTCATTTAGTTGGTCTTCTACCTCTTTCTTAATGGCCATGGCCTGTTGATTTATAATTTCTGGCTTTACATCACCGATGGTATCCAGACCCTCTCGTATCTCCTTTATTTGCTTCTCCACTTCTTTTCGTCCTTTGACCATATCTAATTCAATTCCTTTCAACTTTCCCTCAGCTTTCTCTTGGCTCTTAGACACTTCCGTCACTTTATCTTTGATCAATTTTACTTCATTATTTGTGTTTCCTACTCGCTCTTCTAATTTTTCGATAGTTTCCTGGACCTCATTAATACCCTTGCTTATTTCCTCTATCTTCAGGGTCTTCTCTTGATTTTCTTCATTTCGTTGCTTTCTTTCTTCCTGGATATGCTCCTCGTATTTACCGAATCTTTTATCTATTCCTTCCTCATGCTTCTTTAAGGTCTCATCTACCTGCCTAGTAAAATGATCAATCTGCCCTTTCATACCCTGTACATCCTTTTGATTTTGATTTTTCATCTCAGTTACTTCATTCTGAACTCCATCGACCTTTCCCTCGAGTTCTCCTACTTTGTCCTTTACCCCTTTAAATTCTTCTCCTAATTTCTTAAAACTTTCTTTTATCTCATCCCGGGAACGTTCACAAATATTCTTGTTAGATTCTATCTGAGCTTTCAATTCTGTCTGCACACCTTGGATCTGGGTTACAAGTTCCTTTTCACATGCTTTTACATTCTCTTTACAAGACTTTTCCATCTTATTTAACTTAGTTTTTATAGCCCCAAAATTACCTTCTAAATTATCAAAATTTTCTTGACATTTAGCTTGGGATTTTTTTGTACTTTCCTTCAAGACATTTATTTGGTCTTGCAATTCTGACTTAAGTACATTATTTTCCTGTTTAATTTCACTTGTGATTTCCCCTTTTAATTCAGTTAACTTGTCCCCAAACTTAGTGTCAAAACCTTGGAACTTGTCATTTATTTTATCTATCTCAGCCTTCACTTCATTGTTCATTTCTACACAGTTAGCTTCGATAGTTTCTAATTTAGTTCCCATGCTATCACTTTTAGTTTTTAGTGACTCTAAACTTTGATTCATGGATCCTAACTTTTGGTTATTTTCCTCCTGTTGGCTGTCCAACTTATTCAAACTCTCATTTATGGATTCGAACACTTTGTTATTTTCATCCTTTTGGAGGCCCAATGTATTGTTTATAGCCTCCAACTTCTCATTGCTATCGGCTTTTATAGCCTCCAAAAGCCGTTGCATCTCTTCACTCAATGCCATCTTATTAGAATATAGTGGGCTACTCATGCCACCACACTAGTACATGCTTGAGAGATGATACTCTGAACCATTGTGTCCCAATTTCTTTAAAAATTTACTTTGGTACGGGTATTTACTACAACGTACCCTTTTGATACTCTTATTCAATTTCAAGACCTTTATGGAAGTATTTAAAATTCAAAATTTCGAAAAAACCATTTTTTTTTTCAAAAAAAATGAAAATTTTGATTTTTCGAGAAAAACTCGGGTTTTTCCTAGGAAAACTCAGACCTGCGTACTGGGCGCCAAAATCTACGATTTGCTAGGGGGGTTAATGATATAATTCAGGGCTGCTCGTTATGAGTTTCCAGGGACCCATGCGGTCAGTTAATATTTTACGTTGTAGCTATTCCTATCATGACTTTAATTTACATGTTATGACCGTCTTAAGTGTTCCTCTAGTTATTAATCCAGCACATTACTTCTATGCCCCCCATGTGCCCTTTTAGCAAGAAATATGCCAATCACAGTATACCAGCGTAGCTCAATTCGGGATTTTCGGGGCAGCGGTAAGTTCACCCACTCTGTGACTCACATATTTTGGATTAATTAGAGGATACACTTGCAAAATAACAACAAAATCAACTCCTATTTTAACACATTTAATTAATCAACATTATGGCGCTACAAACAATTAAACAATTAAATTACTGACCCATAATCATCTACTTGTTCCAAATGAACAAGGAATAACATAAGAATAAAACAAATATTGTATTAAAACATATGGTTTCCATATAAACCAACAATTCCTAATTATTTTTACTTCCATAAAGCATCAACTGTAAGTTTCATATAACTCCGAGCTCTTCTGGCTCAATGCTTTCTATAATAATGGTGTCATTCTTTGTACACCTCAAATACTACTTTTTATATATTCTTAATCATCAAAACAAATGTATAATTACATTTAAAATTACATGTTAATTATCTAACTCAATATTTGGGCATTTCACAGGTTTTCAGCTTTTATCATCTCTCTCTAGTTTTACAAATACATCAAGGTAATCAGGAAATTACTTGTGTACTCCAGAGTATGAAGATACTTGACACAGTCAAAAAACTATGGTCACTCCCGAAACCTAGTTGCCTTCAATTAACTCATGGAATCCTACTTCCATACAACATTACAATAGGGATTGTTATTTATCTCATATGTCTTATAAGACCATTATCACATAAAAAAAACTACGATCTGAACTGGCAAGCGGAAATATCAATCTACAAGGACCTCGGTTCAACGCCCGGGTCATTAACAACTTTAAACACTCACGGTGTATTCATTACTCCTTACAAGATGGCCTTCAGACACCCCTCCTGCTCCAAGGGTCTGACCGTGCTACTCGAGCGTTATTTATGACTATGCGGGAACCCTCCCGTCTAGCCTAAGCTAGAGCTCTCTTTAATGCTTTACAAACAGCTTTTCGTTCATTCTCAATTCTTTGGGGAGACCTGGCATTCTACTCCTCGTGTACATTCAACAATATTATTGGGCTCATAAACCACATTCGTAATCTTGGCATTTATTAATTATGAAAGGTCCTCATTGATTGGGGAAGAGATATACACATTCTACGACGAATAATAAAGGGGCTTTCACAATAAGAAGATTCTGAATTCGAATCTCTTCACATGCCTCGGGAACCATTCCCATATAGAGGACTATACAAAATGCGATTTAGGGTCAGCCTATAGCTTATAAGACCTACGCTCAATACCATACATTTGCTCCCTTTCAATACAACATACACAATGGCCTCGTGATACTACGTCACAAATAGAGGACTTACACCAATTCTCAATTCGCTACAATCAACTACCTCTCATAAGTAATTTACCAAGTACATTAACTTTTACGCGTTCCTAGCGTGACATTTTATTTTAATTGCGCTCTTTTGCGCTATACTTTATTTTTAAGCCTAGCGTCATCCAAAGAACTGATAATATCATATTAAAAATTGATACACATCTCAATTTTTATATTATTCTTTTCCTTTGACAATAACTTTCTCTCTTTTTAAGAACATGCATTTGAACATCATGTCTATACTTTTTATTAAGGCTCTAACGCTCTTATGTTCACATCAATTAATTTGATCTTTATTTAATATTTCCTTACTTGGTTATTATTATTATTATTATTTCATATCTTCATTCTTTACACAAGCTCAAAAGCTATTTCTTTCATATAACTCAAATTTACTTTTATTTAAAAATCTTTAATGATAATTATTAATACTTCGCTTGCTCTTATGACATTCGTCAAATACACTGACATTTTATTCATCTATTTCCTCTACTGGATTTATTCTTTTACATAATTATTTATAGTTTCTCAAATTTCTATTATTGTTCAGACCGCGTTTTTGTTTATTCAGTATTTATTTATTTAAACACATCCCTTTTACTCAAAAACTCCGGTGGATTCGTACACAATCATTTCCTGACACCAAAATATAATGAAATTCATTACTCACATGTTTTTAAGGTCGTCTCATGACCTTTATCCTTGTGCGGTGTTTCATTTTTGCCCACTTTTTAACTTACTCCATATTGTAGAAATTCATCTCATGTACAAACACTTCTTGACACATATTCAATACACTTAACATTGACAACATTTTTAATACACTGGTGTATCCATTTAGAACACACAATAAACACTAAAAATATTATTTTAACACACAATCTTGATAGATTTACACTTCACAACTTTTGATCACTAGGCCGTATTTTCCTAGCCTATCACACGTGACCTCTTAATCTCCCGTTTCCAAGGGTGAAATTTATTCAATGTCGGCTTCCTATCCTGCAGAATACGAAAGTCTCGAAACATCTACTTTTCCCTGGAATCCTAATTCTTCGAATCCTATTCTGGATGACCGGCTATTTCTCTAGCTTGAACGGCTTCCTTTTTTTAGATCTAGTTTATCGATCTTAGTGAAAGTCTGTTCGGATCGAGGTCCCCTCGATAACCTATCGATGATCGATGGATTTATTTTATAGCAGCTAGTACTTCTCGAGTCTAGTGCTTTAGAATAGTTCGTCTGCTTTCTGGAGATAATGTCTATAGTCTCCGTTCTTCTTTGTTTATTCGGTTCTCGCACTCCTACTTTTCTGAAATACGTTGCGAACCTTACTTTGTTTTTCCCTATTTGGGTTCTTTAAATTAGATAACTGTTTATCTTTCTATTACGGTACTTCCGTACGTTATGATATTTTCGGTCGTTTATTTAAAGACCTATCGCCTTAAATCCAACGTTCGCAGCCTGCTCTGACTATATTTTACGAACTTTTCACTGTAAACTTGTGTACTGTCGGACCTAAAATCCAGTAACTAGGATTTTCCTAATTTTTCAACACGGCGATACTTTAATATTTCTTCTTTACAACTCCTTATGGAGGTACGCAAGTTGTTAATACTGCGACGCCTATGGCTATCAGATATTAATTCTGCGGTGTAATACAACGTTTCTCCCCTCAAGGAGTACTGGTAAACTGTCTTCGGTGTGAAGCAGAGTAACGCCCCACACGGCTGTCTGAATACTGATGCGTAGCAACGCCCCCCTCGGGCTGTTTGGAACTGCTTGTACTGATGCTCCAGCGTCACGTCCCCTGGACTGTTTGAAACTGCATGTTTGGCTTGGTGATGCCAGGAGCTTTATACTCTTTCGCTACAAAAAGATAAGACTCTAGCCCTTTCCGTGCCCAACTTTTAAAATAATGGTTGCACCATTATAAAAATTATACCTTCAAAAAGCTCGTCTTCTCAATGTTAAATAATCTCATTGCGCATAAGAATCGATCGTGCAATTCGGAGATATTAATTAATTTCTCGTCCTCAACTGTGTGGGTGTTGCTGTTCATTTGCATTCTCCCCTCTCCACAGGCCTTGGTAAATCCCCTATGACGTCTACTTGCGTTTGCAGTTTTCTCCTGTGCAATTATTAAAGGGTTTTTCTTTACACAAAAATCTCTAATTCGAAATGATTCACCGTACTGTAATTGTTTACTTATTTTTATACTCGTAAACGGGTTAAATTTAATTATTCCTCTTCTGGCGCATAAGCGGTGTTGTCGTTTTCAAGCAAGCTCAGCTCGATTTCCGAGTCAGGCCTCCTTGTCTAACAGCCGAAATTTTCCACTCGGTTATTAATACTCATGACCAGCTCCTTCTGAATGTCAAGAGGCGTGATCTCATCTCTCGAACACCTGGCTCGCGCTGCTTGCACAATATTAGGCTAGAATCCTGGCTTGATCTTTCTCTATGTTACATTAGAAACTGTACGTTTCTTTCATTTCTTCCCCAAATACTTGGATTCGACCTCCTTGGACCCTATGGCACATGGGTTCATCTCTCCCCTCCTTAGGTAAATAAATTTTCGAAAAATTTTGAGGAAATTTATTTCAATTAATCTTATCTTTCTTTATTCTTCGAAGCCATCATAACGTTGTCCGTACCTTCCGTCTCTTTTTATTTCTTTAAAGTCGTATCCGGTAATTGTGTAGGTCGGGTATGCTCTGTCCCTACCCTTTCTTTCTTTTTCCTTTATTCGTCTGGGCTTTAAGTCCCCAGAACCTCATTCTTCCTTACGGGTTTGGTCTATCCCTACCCGTTTCCTTATTTCATCATTCTCCTTTCTTAAATTGAAATTTTCTTCTTCAATAAACTCAATTATTTCTTTGATTTCCCAATACAACTTTTCCAATTCGCATTCGCACTCGAATGCTTGAGCTCTATTCTCTATTTCTTCCTTATTCTTGTTTATGTCAAAAGCGGATTCATCTCTAAATGTTTCCATAACCAGGGCTTGTTCATTTGCTTCATCGAAATCTTCGGGAGGGTAATATAATTTCAAATTTGCTGAATTCATGGTCACTTCGTGATCCGTTTCACAGTGCCGAATTCTATATGCGTTATTCCTCAAATCTCTGATTATTTGATACGGTCCGTGGTACATTTTCTGGAACTTCTTGTACACACGGTTCCCTGGATCCGAAATGGCTGGTCTTTTTACTAACACCATTTCTCCTGCTAATAATGGTCGATGATACCTCTTATGCCTATTTCTTCTTTGCCTCCTATCGGCTTGAGCTTTTAGATGCTCAAAAGCTCTTCTAATACGTACATTTCTTCCAGGCTGAGCGTCTGCTGGCCTAGGAATTACCAGACTCCAAGGTCTCTCTGGTTGCTCATTCCGATGTAACGTTATGGGTATCTCTCCCGTGGATTCATGGATTGTATTATTTATACAAAATTCGATAATATCCAAGATATCTATCCACTTCCAATTTTCTTCGGCACAGTATATTCTACAGTACTTGGCCGTCTCCCTCATCACTCTTTCTACAGGATTTGCCTCGGGATGGCGAATACTTGACAAAATCTGACGTATTCCAAGTCTTTCTAATTCTCGTCTGAACTCTACACTGGTGAAACAACTGCCGTGATCCGACAACAAATTCTCAGGTTTTCCCAGAATCGGTATCACTTTTTCTTTTAGTCGTTTTAACACCTGTTTGGTACTAGTCTTCTGTATGGGAGCAAGGACAACCATTTTAGTGAAGACATCCATAGCCACCATTATGTGTCGATTTCCTCTTCTTGCCTTTGGCAAAGGTCCAAAATTATCAATAGATATGATTTGACCTGGCCTTTCGGGCAACAATGGTATAGGCTTCTGTCTCATCAGAAATGCATTTGGTTTGATCCTTTGACATAGATCACATGTCTTTAACGTGTCCCTTACAGTTTCTCTCAGTCTCGGCCATACAAATGCTTCTTTCAGCATCGAGACTGTTTTGTCGACTCCCATATGTCCGAACGATCTATGGGCTAACCATACTATTTTCCTCTGCAAAATTGCAGGTACAACAATCCTTAATTTGGTATGGTCAGAGTCCACAAACTTATATAATAATCCATTATAAAACGTGTAGTCTTGAGCTATCTTATTAGCTTCCGTGTACGCTGGTGTTCCCCTTATCAAAGTTCCCTCAAGGAAAGATATGAGCATGTGCATCCATGGATCCTCACGTTGCCTTTGACTAATGCTTCTTAACTCATTTAGAGTACGCTGATCCCTGTCTTCCAAATCTATAGCCATTACTTCCTCTTCTGTGGACTCTGGCTGTCTACTTAAGTAGTCTGGAACTATATTTTCCTTTCCTGGGCAGTATTCTATCTTGACATCAAACTGTTGAATGTATAAAGCCCAACGCATCAACCTTTGACTGGATAAATCAGTCTTCATCAAAAAGGTTAAGGCTTTATGATCCGTTCTTAAGATGACCTGAAACCCATATACGATCTTCCGCCAATATTGCAACGCGTGCAGTATCGCTAACAGCTCGATTTCGCTGATCGTATAATTTTTCTCGTGTGGTTTCAGCCTCAGACTTGTGAAAGCGAGATAATTTTTCTTATCAGGGTTTTCCGGGTTTTCCTGATATAGCATTGCCCCTATTCCAATCTGGGATGCATCTGTTTGAATGATAAATCTCTGATTAAAATCAGGATATCCTAGCTTCACATAATTTAAGAGCATTTCCTTGGCCTCCACGAATGCTTTTTCTGTTTCCTCCGTCCATTTCCACTTGCCCCCCTTCTTCAGAAGGTCCTGTAGTGGTGCAACAGTTTTTGTGTATGATGGACAATGTCCTGAGAAGAAACCAATCAATCCCAAAAACTGGCGAACGTTCTTCACCTTCAAAGGCCTTGGAAAATCCCTTATCGATTCCAATTTGCACGGATTTGGTTTAACACCATCCTTGTCAATCACATGCCCTAATAATGTTACTTGTCTTTGACAAAAATTTGACTTCTTTAAATTTATTTTAAAATTAGCCTTCCTTAAATCTTCCAAGAGTTTCTTCAGTTTTTCTAAATGTTCCTCAATATTCTCCGAGGTAAGCAAAATATCATCCACATAACGGATAGTGCACTCTTTCACTTCCTCTGACAGGTTTCGATCAAGCGCTCTTATTAATGCAGATCCTGCGATCTTCAATCCAAACGGAATCTCCTAAAACAATAGGTTTGTTGGCCGAACTGAAATCCAGTCAACAAGCTGGTTTTCTCTTCCAGCTCGAGATGATGATACGAAGAAGTCATGTCAATATTTGTGAAAATCTTCTTGCCCTTGAACTTCCTCAGTATTTCTTTTAAGGGTGGTGCCGAATCATTTTCTGGTATGATTTTTGCATTTAGATTTCTGGCATCTAGACACACCCTTACTGAGCCATCCGGTTTACTCACAATCACTAATGGACTAACATGGTGTCCGGGTTCGATTCCCGGTCAATGCATGTGAGATTTTCGATGTGAAATGCCATGTCCTGTGGTTCGGATTCCACGTAAAAAGGAGGTCCCGTGGCTCATGATCTCGAGATTAACGGTCACGTTAAACTACAAGCTTCCTTTTTTTTCCATCTTTTCTATAACACCTGCATTCATCATCTCCTGCAGTGTTTTCTTAGTTTGTGGGTAATGTTTTTCCGCAACCGGGTATGGTTTTTGTCTGAACGGTGCCCAATCATTGACTTGGAACGCGTATTTAAAATTTTCAATCTTCCCTGGCTTGGAATCAAATACGTCCCTATAATTCAATAATAATTTCTTTAACTGTTCCTTATTTTCGAGGTTAACTTTAGCTCCCTCTACTTTTCCTGACAGGTTGGTTTCGAACTCAGTTTCCAAATTATCTTCGAGTTCTATGTTGAGGACTTCAAATATCTTTTCTATGTCCTTATAACCTTCCTCCGTTACTTCTTCCATATGCCATACCTGTTCTCCTATTTTCGCATCCTGTTCCTGTAGGTTAATGTTTTGTTCATCCACATCCTCTCTTTGAATTCTAATGCAATTTTGCGCTAGGTCTATAATGACCTTGTTCTCACGGATAAAATCAATACCTAATATGACATTATACGGTAATTGATTTACCAGCAAAAAGCACTGCGAGATTTCAGCGTTACCCATGATCAGATCGATATATACCAGAAATTTACATGTTAAAGATTTTTCAGGGATAATCCCCTTAATCTTTACACTTGATGTGGGAATCTTTAATACTCGGCCCCTTATTTCCAGTTCATTTAGAAGGGTTTGTGTAATTAGGCTTATTGTGGATCCGGTATCAATTAATGCTCTGACCAGTAATCCTTCTATCCTAAGCATAATTATAGGTAGTTCTCTTTTAACAGGTGGGATTCCTTCCACATCCTCGTTAATTAGCTCATCTGGTCTTGCTATCCAATTCACAATTTCTACCTCCTCCCAGCTCCTGGTATGTTTCCACTTTTGACAATTTAAATTTGGAGTTTTTTTTTATCCTGAGGGCTTCCTTTCCCCTCATTCTTTAATTGAGCATGTAGTTCCAAGCTTTGAGCTCCGTCTAGTCGGTCGGGTGATTTCCGGTTCTTAATTGCCTCACTCCAACGGACTTTTTGCCTATCAGGTTCATCTGGTCGTTCGTTCATATAACGAAGACTTTCCTGATATCTTTCTTCTATTTCGGCCCGATATTCATCATCCCTATCCTCTGGCCTTACATTCCTTCTGGGATAATTCTCCCATTTCTTTCTGTTTTCTTGCCTTTGATGGTTATTGTTATAGGGTCGGCTCTCTTGTTGCCTATAACCTGTATTCCTAGGATTTCTTCCTCGATATCCTCCTCTGTAATATGGCTGTATCCCTCTAGGCTCCTGGTGCCCATACTCTCGACCTAGTCCCTGAGTATCCGTGCTGGTGGACTGATTCCTGGTCGCTGGTTTTTCTCTGGTTTCCTGACTGCTGGCCATATGTACTTGCTCAGTCTGTCTTTGATGCCGAGGAGTTACGTGCGAAGTCGTCATATCTAATTGACGTAATACACTCTCCACTTCCACAGCACTTCGTGCTTTGGACGAGATTAACAGCCTCTGAATCTCATACGGAAGTTGTCTTGCAATGGCGGCACACAGGTCGTTCTCTGCCGGAGCAATGTCGAGTTCGCGGAATTTACATAACTGAGCGGTGAAAAATTCCGAGTATTTAATAGGTGCATTCGTACTGTACTTCCTAGAGTACAGATCTAGCCTTAAATTCTCTTGGACGTCTGCTGCCCAATATCGTTTTAAAAATGCTTCCCTAAAGCCTTCCACCGTATCAAAGGTGTACCTGAAGCTTCTGAACCAGGTGAGACAATCACCTGCCAACAGCTTTTCAATAGCTCTCAGTCTCCGATCCTGAGGAACTTTCATTTCGTTTAAATACTCTGCAACTTCCTTTAGCCAGTATTTTGGAGTAATAGACATGTTATTACCCGTAAACTTTACTGGTCTGTCCTCATTCGATTTAATAATGTTTATTATCTGGCCATTTGTCTGATTCATGTACGGGGTTGACATCGCCATCGGATATCCTGGGTTCTTATAAGGGCTCTCCCCTCCTAAGTCCCTCTCCGTATCTGTGCCTTGTTCACGGGAATCTACCCATCCTGTCTTTGGAAACTCCTCCTGATTCTCAAATTCTAACTTCCTTTCCCTTCGGGCACTTTCTTCATTAGCCATGAGTTGGATTTCCATTTGACTATTCTTATGTTCAGTCCTCTCCAATCGGGATCTTAATTCATTCTGAATTCTTTCTTGATTCCTTTTACTATCTTCCTCTGCCTTTTTGAGTTGGAATTTCTCCTCCCTGTAACTATCCCTGAACTCATTTAGTTGGTCTTCTACCTCTTTCTTAATGGCCATGGCCTGTTGATTTATAATTTCTGGCTTTACATCACCGATGGTATCCAGACCCTCTCGTATCTCCTTTATTTGCTTCTCCACTTCTTTTCGTCCTTTGACCATATCTAATTCAATTCCTTTCAACTTTCCCTCAGCTTTCTCTTGGCTCTTAGACACTTCCGTCACTTTATCTTTGATCAATTTTACTTCATTATTTGTGTTTCCTACTCGCTCTTCTAATTTTTCGATAGTTTCCTGGACCTCATTAATACCCTTGCTTATTTCCTCTATCTTCAGGGTCTTCTCTTGATTTTCTTCATTTCGTTGCTTTCTTTCTTCCTGGATATGCTCCTCGTATTTACCGAATCTTTTATCTATTCCTTCCTCATGCTTCTTTAAGGTCTCATCTACCTGCCTAGTAAAATGATCAATCTGCCCTTTCATACCCTGTACATCCTTTTGATTTTGATTTTTCATCTCAGTTACTTCATTCTGAACTCCATCGACCTTTCCCTCGAGTTCTCCTACTTTGTCCTTTACCCCTTTAAATTCTTCTCCTAATTTCTTAAAACTTTCTTTTATCTCATCCCGGGAACGTTCACAAATATTCTTGTTAGATTCTATCTGAGCTTTCAATTCTGTCTGCACACCTTGGATCTGGGTTACAAGTTCCTTTTCACATGCTTTTACATTCTCTTTACAAGACTTTTCCATCTTATTTAACTTAGTTTTTATAGCCCCAAAATTACCATCTAAATTATCAAAATTTTCTTGACATTTAGCTTGGGATTTTTTTGTACTTTCCTTCAAGACATTTATTTGGTCTTGCAATTCTGACTTAAGTACATTATTTTCCTGTTTAATTTCACTTGTGATTTCCCCTTTTAATTCAGTTAACTTGTCCCCAAACTTAGTGTCAAAACCTTGGAACTTGTCATTTATTTTATCTATCTCAGCCTTCACTTCATTGTTCATTTCTACACAGTTAGCTTCGATAGTTTCTAATTTAGTTCCCATGCTATCACTTTTAGTTTTTAGTGACTCTAAACTTTGATTCATGGATCCTAACTTTTGGTTATTTTCCTCCTGTTGGCTGTCCAACTTATTCAAACTCTCATTTATGGATTCGAACACTTTGTTATTTTCATCCTTTTGGAGGCCCAATGTATTGTTTATAGCCTCCAACTTCTCATTGCTATCGGCTTTTATAGCCTCCAAAAGCCGTTGCATCTCTTCACTCAATGCCATCTTATTAGAATATAGTGGGCTACTCATGCCACCACACTAGTACATGCTTGAGAGATGATACT
This sequence comes from Meconema thalassinum, assembly GCA_946902985.2. Lineage (NCBI taxonomy): Eukaryota > Metazoa > Arthropoda > Insecta > Orthoptera > Tettigoniidae > Meconema > Meconema thalassinum. The sequence continues at coordinate 226,444,390 of OX336398.1, forward strand.
CTGAACCATTGTGTCCCAATTTCTTTAAAAATTTACTTTGGTACGGGTATTTACTACAACGTACCCTTTTGATACTCTTATTCAATTTCAAGACCTTTATGGAAGTATTTAAAATTCAAAATTTCGAAAAAACCATTTTTTTTTCAAAAAAAATGAAAATTTTGATTTTTCGAGAAAAACTCGGGTTTTTCCTAGGAAAACTCAGACCTGCGTACTGGGCGCCAAAATCTACGATTTGCTAGGGGGGTTAATGATATAATTCAGGGCTGCTCGTTATGAGTTTCCAGGGACCCATGCGGTCAGTTAATATTTTACGTTGTAGCTATTCCTATCATGACTTTAATTTACATGTTATGACCGTCTTAAGTGTTCCTCTAGTTATTAATCCAGCACATTACTTCTATGCCCCCCATGTGCCCTTTTAGCAAGAAATATGCCAATCACAGTATACCAGCGTAGCTCAATTCGGGATTTTCGGGGCAGCGGTAAGTTCACCCACTCTGTGACTCACATATTTTGGATTAATTAGAGGATACACTTGCAAAATAACAACAAAATCAACTCCTATTTTAACACATTTAATTAATCAACATTATGGCGCTACAAACAATTAAACAATTAAATTACTGACCCATAATCATCTACTTGTTCCAAATGAACAAGGAATAACATAAGAATAAAACAAATATTGTATTAAAACATATGGTTTCCATATAAACCAACAATTCCTAATTATTTTTACTTCCATAAAGCATCAACTGTAAGTTTCATATAACTCCGAGCTCTTCTGGCTCAATGCTTTCTATAATAATGGTGTCATTCTTTGTACACCTCAAATACTACTTTTTTATATATTCTTAATCATCAAAACAAATGTATAATTACATTTAAAATTACATGTTAATTATCTAACTCAATATTTGGGCATTTCACAGGTTTTCAGCTTTTATCATCTCTCTCTAGTTTTACAAATACATCAAGGTAATCAGGAAATTACTTGTGTACTCCAGAGTATGAAGATACTAGACACAGTCAAAAAACTATGGTCACTCCCGAAACCTAGTTGCCTTCAATTAACTCATGGAATCCTACTTCCATACAACATTACAATAGGGATTGTTATTTATCTCATATGTCTTATAAGACCATTATCACATAAAAAAACTACGATCTGAACTGGCAAGCGGAAATATCAATCTACAAGGACCTCGGTTCAACGCCCGGGTCATTAACAACTTTAAACACTCACGGTGTATTCATTACTCCTTACAAGATGGCCTTCAGACACCCCTCCTGCTCCAAGGGTCTGACCGTGCTACTCGAGCGTTATTTATGACTATGCGGGAACCCTCCCGTCTAGCCTAAGCTAGAGCTCTCTTTAATGCTTTACAAACAGCTTTTCGTTCATTCTCAATTCTTTGGGGAGACCTGGCATTCTACTCCTCGTGTACATTCAACAATATTATTGGGCTCATAAACCACATTCGTAATCTTGGCATTTATTAATTATGAAAGGTCCTCATTGATTGGGGAAGAGATATACACATTCTACTGTGCCCAACTCTAGGAATGGGTATTCCAAGTTTCAGACACCTAGATATCAAGGGAAAGGCTGTAGCAGCTTTTGAAAGTTCAGATATTTGAATATCGCGCTACATTGCTTCTCGAAGCCTTTCGAAGGAAATTACCGATAGTTGGATGGTAAATGACGTAGCGAGTAACAGCAGAGGTGGAGACTATTTATTGATTAAATAGTTAACTATGGAGCAGAGACTTGAGACTGGGATCAGATTACTGGCACGGCCAAATGAAAGAGAATGCAATTAGTATCAAGTAAATCGGACCAGGGATTCAAGAGATATGAGGATTTCTAGATATCAGGCGATGACGCGTGACCCTGACCGTTTTTGTATAAAAGCAAGCTGGAGCAGGCTTAGTTAGCTCACTTCATCACAAGCACTTGGCGAACAAGTTGCGTCTACGCTGAGCCAAGGCACATGGTTGCCGCCTCTACGAAGAAGTACTTTTCAAATCGTGATAGTCACGAGAAGTGCTGCGCAAACGAGTTGGAACTTAGTAAGTTTATGGTGAGGAGAATCACTGAGGTGATTGTATTTCTACAGACATTGGTGGAAATATTTATATTTCCTAAAGGACATATGCTAGACTTGGTCTAGAAAATAGTATTTGTCACAGTCCAATAGTAAATTAATACTTGGATGTTTAAATCCATTTGAAGTCAGTTTTCATATTTTTGTAACTATTTAACCACTTCGATCCGTCAGTACATTGAAGAATAGTCTATAACGGTGGCGTTCATTAGTCTACGCAAGGGAAACTGCAGGTTGTCTAGCGCATGGCAGATGGTGATTTTAATAAACCATGCCCAGGGAACGATCTTCAGAACAGCCGTTAACTGCTTAGACTGTCAACGTTTTTCTTGTACTGATGAGATTACAGTGAGTTACGTTACAACTGACACATTTAGGAAGAGATCGCTTAGATCTGACCCTTTTCAAACAAACTGTTATGGCTTTGATAGAAGCCCATATTAAAATGGAACCACAGTTTATTCAAACGTCGAAGGATACTACCACTATGTCTGACTAGACGATTTGTGGGTCTACAATGGCGGCCGATACAAGGATTATACGTGCTTGTCCGCTAGGGCATGTTTACGGATAAATCTGGTATAGACCAGGTTTACTACACTTCAAGAACATCAAGAAATGTAAGCCACATTTGAATTATTTTATGCTTAGCTAATTGGAACAAACTATTTTTTCTGCAGATGACCAACACATTTTTTTTTCGTCGTATTTAAAGCTTGTAATGATTTACGCAAGACTTGTTAGATTTATTCTGAGCATTTTTAGCACTCAGAACAGTTTAGGATCGATGACCGAGCATTTTGAGCATTTATTTGAATTTTTCATATTTTTGGGAAATCACGGTAATCAGCCGATGTAACTGTAAAAGTTAAATTTAATTTTGTTGAGGAATGGATATTTTTTCCATATTCGAAGGTTCGAACATGTGGATTCTCACATAATGAGATGATAATTAAACATATTTGAAATAATAATAATAATAATAATCCACTAATAATAATAATAATAATTTTCATAATTTTTCTAAATAATTCTTGGATATTATATTTTATAATAATCATATGTATTGAGAAAGAGCCTATGAAGTAGTTGAAACATTTCTAGTTTGGAACAGGAGATTTTCCGAAGGAGAGTGGTTAGCGCAAGCCCGCATTCAACCAACATTTCAGTTCTGGTTGAACAGTTGATATTTGCTATGAGCAAAGTATATGTTTCATATAACACGGAGAGGCATGAAACGGGAAGCAAATGATATTTGTATCAAATAGGATATTTTGTATTTATATAAAATCATGACGTAAATACACTTCGAAAGTGAAATGAAGCTTTTCATGAGTATGGTAAATTCACGGGTTGAACTGAATGGTAAAATAAAATAAACTTGTAAGTTTATTAATCTTCCAGTGTTGATAACAAGCAGAGGCTTGATTTATTGTATAAATTTTGGGAAGATAATTTATGTGTGTGGAATAGTTGTAATGCCATTCCCAGGTGCGCAGGGTTAAGTCGCAGGAATGAAGGTTTTTTCGAGCATCAATCAAATAGCAGGTTCGATGCCTCAGGTTTATAGTAGGAGTATTGGAGCCACACATTTCGTCGTATGAATAACCCGAAGGTTATTTCTTTGAAACCATCAGTTCTTATTTCAACCTTGTTTACGAATTCCATTTAGACTTTGATTTTGCTAGAACCCGGATTTGTCATGATAGTAGTTTATTCTTCTTCAGAGGAAGACCTTTGCCGTTGTTGTTGTTGTTATAATATTGTGTTCTTACACAAATAGTAGAATGGGCCACTGCCAATTTAAAATAATTCTTTAACCACGAATAATTTGAAGGATATTTTCAAATCCTAGTGCCATGAACTAAATGAATTCATTATAAGACTACAATTCTAATTTCCGCATTCTGTCGAAGAATTGCAAGTTGTGAAAGTTGCTAGAGATGGCCATAAATATAAATATTTTTTATAATATTGTTCCCAAGTGGGAAATCTAATAGTTGAATGGTTCAACCATTTATTGATCAAGTTAATGATTCAGAAATCATATATTTTGTTTGGAACTTGAAGTTCATAATCGAGTCACTTCTCGAATGTTTAATGTCAGAAGAACAATTAATTGTTGTTGTGCTTCGCACAGTTCTTCGATGCTATGCTCAATGGTCAAATACTTTTCAGATGTTGTTAATATGTGTTAATAATTTGTGTTGCTACGATGATAATAATAGTTTCAACGATATATTTTGGAAAACTGGAAAACAAATGAAAGTTTAAGAAATTCTATAAACATTTATTCTACGAGTGTTAATATCATGTAAATAGTCAAACAGTGATCGACGTTATTTCCAGTATGGACAATTCATTTTGCACTGGAATAAAATGTTAATAATTTTGGAACACAGTCCACAGGACTAACAATCGGACTTGTGTTTTCAAAAAGATTGTCAAATGTGTTTGGAAGATTTCTGTATATTGTGTGTAAATAAGAGTGTGGATCGCCACACGTGGATGATGCTGCTTTGAGCATTATTCTTGCAGTCAGATGTTAACTTTAAATAAACTGAGATAATTTTACCAGATGTGTTTCACCCAATTAAATCTCCTTCTATCCTTATTGTTGCATTGAGCCAAGAATCAGCAAAGCATTTTTATAAATTTGATGTCGTTTTTGCGATTTGCTTTAACCCATCTGGCGCTCCGGGATATTTTGATTCTCGTGCTGACTGATTATTGGTAAAATGCATATGTGGTCGTGCGGACTCCGGTCTAAACGGGCACATAAAATAAGATTGAGAGAGAAATGGCTTCGAACGTGGGTCTCGATTTAGACATGGTCAATCGCATGCCGATTTGAAATTGTGATAATTTTTATAGAAATATTTTGGGAGTTGAGAGATGTCTGGTTTGGATGAATAAATTAGTAGGAAACCCAATTAGTGGGGAAAATTAAAAATTTAACTTGGTTAATAATTAGAATGGGTTTGATTATTTTTGATAATGGCTTAACCATTAGGGCGTCAAGTAAATTCAGTAGTAAACGTTCGATGACTGGAGATACACATCATTAGAATCCAGGTGGAGGATATTTGAGAACTTGCATATTTTCTTGTGATATTATGGTAAATGTAATTCGTAAAAGTAGAGAATTTTGTTTTTCCATCACGTCGATATTAGGACAAATCTCATTTTATTATAGTGTTCCAATTAGCTATTCATATTTCTTGTTCTAGTTATAAGCTTGTGTTTGCCACTGTTGTATACCCCTAAGTTTTGAATAATTGAAATTATGGAAGAAATGATGAGAATGATGAGGAGTTTGGAGGAGAGTTCGAAACAGGCTGGACTGCGTGTAGCAGCCATTATGAAAGAAAATACTGAGGCTTTAGAAAAGAAACTTAAAGAAAATTCTGATAATTTGAAAGAAAGTTTAGATGATAAACTTAAAGAAAATTCTGATTCTTTAGAAAATAAATTAAAAAAATAACTTGAAAGAAAGTTTAGATGAAAAACTTAAAGAAAATTCTGATTCTTTAGAAAATAAACTTAAAGAAAATTTAAATGATAAACTCAAAGAAAATTCCGACTTGTTAGAAAGCAGGTTAAAAGATAACTTAAAGGAAAATTTAAACAGTAAATTTAATTCAATGGAAAGTAAATTTAAAGAGAATTCTGAAATTTTGAAAATGACACTTGAAAGTAAAATATATAAATTATGCGATAAAACACATGAGCTCGAAACTTCATTAGCTACTAACGCAAGTTTAATGGACGATAAATTTCGCGATGCCGATCTTCGATCCCAAAGCTTAGCTGATAGGATAGAACATGGTCTTAGGAAAGTTGGTGAAGACATGGTCAACCTGGAAGTCAGAGTGAAGAAGGAGAGTAACGAGATGGGAATTCTGGTTGTTCAGCGTTTAACGGAACAATTCAAGGAACTTGTCATCGGAGAAATAAGAGAAGGAGTGATTCATGAATTGCAAACTGAGATTAAAACTACAGTTGTCAATGAAATTAAAGACACACTCAAGCTGGAGAATCAAGAGGGAATCAAGGAGATTAGGGAATCTTTGTCATCCCACATTGAAGTAATTGTCAAGGATATTCAAGCAACTCAGAAGGACATATCAGATATGACAGGGTCATTGAAAAGTCATGAGGCTGTTATGAACCAGATATCCATTGATGTTAAAGACAACTGTAAAGAGACTGAAGCAATCAAGAAGATGGCAGAAGAAAACCAGAAGGAACTTGAGGCTATGAAAACTCAAATAAAGGATGAGAAACAGTCTGATCATCTGTTGAAAATGCCGAATGTAAAAGGAAAGGAACCGATACAGATAAATCTAGGAGGAGCTAGAGAGACTGAAAGACAGGATGAGGTTAGGACAGTATTTCAATCCAACCCCATAACTGTGTTTAAGAATATAGAAGATAAGCCTTCTAAATTTTCAGGGCGAGATTCTGTAACACCCGTGGAATTTTTGAGAGAAGCAGGTGATTATCTGAAAGATTCTAAGATCCCTAAAGAAAGACAGATCAGGGTAATAGGGAAGTTCTTGGAAGGTCCCGCACTTTTGTGGTTTAGAGCATTTAGATCCACTCTAACCACTTTTGAGGAGTTTTCTCGTGGGCTATTGAAGAAGTTTTGGTCCCCGGAAACCCAACAGCAAGTTAGAGCAGAGTTGTATTCGAAGAGATTCTCAACGTCACAACCTACTCGATACTCTACATACTTTTCTGGACAGCTGTCTAAACTCCAACATTTAGATCCGCCAATGCCAGATAACGAGTTGATTACTGCATTGATACGTCAATTTCCAGCAGACGTCAAGAGGACTTTGATCGCTGCTGATATCTACAATATGGAACAGTTTGATGAAGTATTGCAAAAGCTGGATCATACAAACGCTCAATTCTTCCATCAGAAGGGAGTAAAGAGTAATAACGCTGTGTATGCTGTTATGGCTGACAGTTATTCTCAGACACCTCGAGAGATTCGAGAGGAGCGAGAAGAGAAATCGCCGAGGGAAGATTCCGATACGAGAGGATGGAACCAATACCGTAACAGATACAGTTACAAACCATATGCAAGACCAGATGGTGGTAATCGATACAACACTCGATGGAGAAGACCACGTGATACTCAAGGAAGGTACCAGGAAAGAAGATCCTATGGTAGAAACTATAATAACAGAGGGAATGTAGATACTCGTCAGTCCAATGAAGAGTTTAACAAGGACACGAGGAAAAATTTGGAAGCAAGACACCAAGATAACTTACAATTTGTGGAGCAGAGGCCCAATGATCCAGGTCCATCGGGAACACAACAATCCCGGGGGAATGGTAAAATTAAGGATTTTGAATATTGTGGAAGTAAACAATAATGGAAGCTATGAAGTAGCCAATACACGAACTGGTAACATCGTGGGAACTTATAATGCTTCGAATTTGAAGATCTATTATTCAAGAACCAGATAATTTAATGTGTAGATAGGAAAAATAAAAATTTTTCAATTTTTATTTTTGCTAGGTGTGGGGTGGATGTGCCCAACTCTAGGAATGGGTATTCCAAGTTTCAGACACCTAGATATCAAGGGAAAGGCTGTAGCAGCTTTTGAAAGTTCAGATATTTGAATATCGCGCTACATTGCTTCTCGAAGCCTTTCGAAGGAAATTACCGATAGTTGGATGGTAAATGACGTAGCGAGTAACAGCAGAGGTGGAGACTATTTATTGATTAAATAGTTAACTATGGAGCAGAGACTTGAGACTGGGATCAGATTACTGGCACGGCCAAATGAAAGAGAATGCAATTAGTATCAAGTAAATCGGACCAGGGATTCAAGAGATATGAGGATTTCTAGATATCAGGCGATGACGCGTGACCCTGACCGTTATTGTATAAAAGCAAGCTGGAGCAGGCTTAGTTAGCTCACTTCATCACAAGCACTTGGCGAACAAGTTGCGTCTACGCTGAGCCAAGGCACATGGTTGCCGCCTCTACGAAGAAGTACTTTTCAAATCGTGATAGTCACGAGAAGTGCTGCGCAAACGAGTTGGAACTTAGTAAGTTTCTGGTGAGGAGAATCACTGAGGTGATTGTATTTCTACAGACATTGGTGGAAATATTTATATTTCCTAAAGGACATATGCTAGACTTGGTCTAGAAAATAGTATTTGTCACAGTCCAATAGTAAATTAATACTTGGATGTTTAAATCCATTTGAAGTCAGTTTTCATATTTTTGTAACTATTTAACCACTTCGATCCGTCAGTACATTGAAGAATAGTCTATAACGGTGGCGTTCATTAGTCTACGCAAGGGAAACTGCAGGTTGTCTAGCGCATGGCAGATGGTGATTTTAATAAACCATGCCCAGGGAACGATCTTCAGAACAGCCGTTAACTGCTTAGACTGTCAACGTTTTTCTTGTACTGATGAGATTACAGTGAGTTACGTTACAACTGACACATTTAGGAAGAGATCGCTTAGATCTGACCCTTTTCAAACAAACTGTTATGGCTTTGATAGAAGCCCATATTAAAATGGAACCACAGTTTATTCAAACGTCGAAGGATACTACCACTATGTCTGACTAGACGATTTGTGGGTCTACAATGGCGGCCGATACAAGGATTATACGTGCTTGTCCGCTAGGGCATGTTTACGGATAAATCTGGTATAGACCAGGTTTACTACACTTCAAGAACATCAAGAAATGTAAGCCACATTTGAATTATTTTATGCTTAGCTAATTGGAACAAACTATTTTTTCTGCAGATGACCAACACATTTTTTTTTCGTCGTATTTAAAGCTTGTAATGATTTACGCAAGACTTGTTAGATTTATTCTGAGCATTTTCAGCACTCAGAACAGTTTAGGATCGATGACCGAGCATTTTGAGCATTTATTTGAATTTTTCATATTTTTGGGAAATCACGGTAATCAGCCGATGTAACTGTAAAAGTTAAATTTAATTTTGTTGAGGAATGGATATTTTTTCCATATTCGAAGGTTCGAACATGTGGATTCTCACATAATGAGATGATAATTAAACATATTTGAAATAATAATAATAATAATAATCCACTAATAATAATAATAATAATTTTCATAATTTTTCTAAATAATTCTTGGATATTATATTTTATAATAATCATATGTATTGAGAAAGAGCCTATGAAGTAGTTGAAACATTTCTAGTTTGGAACAGGAGATTTTCCGAAGGAGAGTGGTTAGCGCAAGCCCGCATTCTACCAACATTTCAGTTCTGGTTGAACAGTTGATATTTGCTATGAGCAAAGTATATGTTTCATATAACACGGAGAGGCATGAAACGGGAAGCAAATGATATTTGTATCAAATAGGATATTTTGTATTTATATAAAATCATGACGTAAATACACTTCGAAAGTGAAATGAAGCTTTTCATGAGTATGGTAAATTCACGGGTTGAACTGAATGGTAAAATAAAATAAACTTGTAAGTTTATTAATCTTCCAGTGTTGATAACAAGCAGAGGCTTGATTTATTGTATAAATTTTGGGAAGATAATTTATGTGTGTGGAATAGTTGTAATGCCATTCCCAGGTGCGCAGGGTTAAGTCGCAGGAATGAAGGTTTTTTCGAGCATCAATCAAATAGCAGGTTCGATGGCTCAGGTTTATAGTAGGAGTATTGGAGCCACACATTTCGTCGTATGAATAACCCGAAGGTTATTTCTTTGAAACCATCAGTTCTTATTTCAACCTTGTTTACGAATTCCATTTAGACTTTGATTTTGCTAGAACCCGGATTTGTCATGATAGTAGTTTATTCTTCTTCAGAGGAAGACCTTTGCCGTTGTTGTTGTTGTTATAATATTGTGTTCTTACACAAATAGTAGAATGGGCCACTGCCAATTTAAAATAATTCTTTAACCACGAATAATTTGAAGGATATTTTCAAATCCTAGTGCCATGAACTAAATGAATTCATTATAAGACTACAATTCTAATTTCCGCATTCTGTCGAAGAATTGCAAGTTGTGAAAGTTGCTAGAGATGGCCATAAATATAAATATTTTTTATAATATTGTTCCCAAGTGGGAAATCTAATAGTTGAATGGTTCAACCATTTATTGATCAAGTTAATGATTCAGAAATCATATATTTTGTTTGGAACTTGAAGTTCATAATCGAGTCACTTCTCGAATGTTTAATGTCAGAAGAACAATTAATTGTTGCTGTGCTTCGCACAGTTCTTCGATGCTATGCTCAATGGTCAAATACTTTTCAGATGTTGTTAATATGTGTTAATAATTTGTGTTGCTACGATGATAATAATAGTTTCAACGATATATTTTGGAAAACTGGAAAACAAATGAAAGTTTAAGAAATTCTATAAACATTTATTCTACGAGTGTTAATATCATGTAAATAGTCAAACAGTGATCGACGTTATTTCCAGTATGGACAATTCATTTTGCACTGGAATAAAATGTTAATAATTTTGGAACACAGTCCACAGGACTAACAATCGGACTTGTGTTTTCAAAAAGATTGTCAAATGTGTTTGGAAGATTTCTGTATATTGTGTGTAAATAAGAGTGTGGATCGCCACACGTGGATGATGCTGCTTTGAGCATTATTCTTGCAGTCAGATGTTAACTTTAAATAAACTGAGATAATTTTACCAAATGTGTTTCACCCAATTAAATCTCCTTCTATCCTTATTGTTGCATTGAGCCAAGAATCAGCAAAGCATTTTTATAAATTTGATGTCGTTTTTGCGATTTGCTTTAACCCATCTGGCGCTCCGGGATATTTTGATTCTCGTGCTGACTGATTATTGGTAAAATGCATATGTGGTCGTGCGGACTCCTGTCTAAACGGGCACACTACGACGAATAATAAAGGGGCTTTCACAATAAGAAGATTCTGAATTCGAATCTCTTCACATGCCTCGGGAACCATTCCCATATAGAGGACTATACAAAATGCGATTTAGGGTCAGCCTATAGCTTATAAGACCTACGCTCAATACCATACATTTGCTCCCTTTCAATACAACATACACAATGGCCTCGTGATACTACGTCACAAATAGAGGACTTACACCAATTCTCAATTCGCTACAATCAACTACCTCTCATAAGTAATTTACCAAGTACATTAACTTTTACGCGTTCCTAGCGTGACATTTTATTTTAATTGCGCTCTTTTGCGCTATACTTTATTTTTAAGCCTAGCGTCATCCAAAGAACTGATAATATCATATTAAAAATTGATACACATCTCAATTTTTATATTATTCTTTTCCTTTGACAATAACTTTCTCTCTTTTTAAGAACATGCATTTGAACATCATGTCTATACTTTTTATTAAGGCTCTAATGCTCTTATGTTCACATCAATTAATTTGATCTTTATTTAATATTTCCTTACTTGGTTATTATTATTATTATTTCATATCTTCATTCTTTACACAAGCTCAAAAGCTATTTCTTTCATATAACTCAAATTTACTTTTATTTAAAAATCTTTAATGATAATTATTAATATTTCGCTTGCTCTTATGACATTCGTCAAATACACTGACATTTTATTCATCTATTTCCTCTACTGGATTTATTCTTTTACATAATTATTTATAGTTTCTCAAATTTCTATTATTGTTCAGACCGCGTTTTTGTTTATTCAGTATTTATTTATTTAAACACATCCCTTTTACTCAAAAACTCCGGTGGATTCGTACACAATCATTTCCTGACACCAAAATATAATGAAATTCATTACTCACATGTTTTTAAGGTCGTCTCATGACCTTTATCCTTGTGCGGTGTTTCATTTTTGCCCACTTTTTAACTTACTCCATATTGTAGAAATTCATCTCATGTACAAACACTTCTTGACACATATTCAATACACTTAACATTGACAACATTTTTAATACACTGGTGTATCCATTTAGAACACACAATAAACACTAAAAATATTATTTTAACACACAATCTTGATAGATTTACACTTCACAACTTTTGATCACTAGGCCGTATTTTCCTAGCCTATCACACGTGACCTCTTAATCTCCCGTTTCCAAGGGTGAAATTTATTCAATGTCGGCTTCCTATCCTGCAGAATACGAAAGTCTCGAAACATCTTCTTTTCCCTGGAATCCTAATTCTTCGAATCCTATTCTGGATGACCGGCTATTTCTCTAGCTTGAACGGCTTCCTTTTTTTAGATCTAGTTTATCGATCTTAGTGAAAGTCTGTTCGGATCGAGGTCTCCTCGATAACCTATCGATGATCGATGGATTTATTTTATAGCAGCTAGTACTTCTCGAGTCTAGTGCTTTAGAATAGTTCGTCTGCTTTCTGGAGATAATGTCTATAGTCTCCGTTCTTCTTTGTTTATTCGGTTCTCGCACTCCTACTTTTCTGAAATACGTTGCGAACCTTACTTTGTTTTTCCCTATTTGGGTTCTTTAAATTAGATAACTGTTTATCTTTCTATTACGGTACTTCCGTACGTTATGATATTTTCGGTCGTTTATTTAAAGACCTATCGCCTTAAATCCAACGTTCGCAGCCTGCTCTGACTATATTTTACGAACTTTTCACTGTAAACTTGTGTACTGTCGGACCTAAAATCCAGTAACTAGGATTTTCCTATTTTTTCAACACGGCGATACTTTAATATTTCTTCTTTACAACTCCTTATGGAGGTACGCAAGTTGTTAATACTGCGACGCCTATGGCTATCAGATATTAATTCTGCGGTGTAATACAACGTTTCTCCCCTCAAGGAGTACTGGTAAACTGTCTTCGGTGTGAAGCAGAGTAACGCCCCACACGGCTGTCTGAATACTGATGCGTAGCAACGCCCCCCTCGGGCTGTTTGGAACTGCTTGTACTGATGCTCCAGCGTCACGTCCCCTGGACTGTTTGAAACTGCATGTTTGGCTTGATGATGCCAGGAGCTTTATACTCTTTCGCTACAAAAAGATAAGACTCTAGCCCTTTCCTTGCCCAACTTTTAAAATAATGGTTGCACCATTAGAAAAATTATACCTTCAAAAAGCTCGTCTTCTCAATGTTAAATAATCTCATTGCGCATAAGAATCGATCGTGCAATTCGGAGATATTAATTAATTTCTCGTCCTCAACTGTGTGGGTGTTGCTGTTCATTTGCATTCTCCCCTCTCCACAGGCCTTGGTAAATCCCCTATGACGTCTACTTGCGTTTGCAGTTTTCTCCTGTGCAATTATTAAAGGGTTTTTCTTTACACAAAAATCTCTAATTCGAAATGATTCACCGTACTGTAATTGTTTACTTATTTTTATACTCGTAAACGGGTTAAATTTAATTATTCCTCTTCTGGCGCATAAGCGGTGTTGTCGTTTTCAAGCAAGCTCAGCTCGATTTCCGAGTCAGGCCTCCTTGTCTAACAGCCGAAATTTTCCACTCGGTTATTAATACTCATGACCAGCTCCTTCTGAATGTCAAGAGGCGTGATCCCATCTCTCGAACACCTGGCTCGCCCTGCTTGCACAATATTAGGCTAGAATCCTGGCTTGATCTTTCTCTATGTTACATTAGAAACTGTACGTTTCTTTCATTTCTTCCCCAAATACATGGATTCGACCTCCTTGGACCCTATGGCACATGGGTTCAATACTGCTAGACCAATGGCTACCATTACTCCCGCAAAGCTCGTAACGGTACCCCCTGAGTAGTAGGTAATCTGTGGATTTGGCGCTGGAGTTTTACAAGTAGTTATTTCAATGACCAACAGAATTCACTGTCAACAAGGGATAACATGTCACATGTTACACATCATATGCGACTACTGTAAGGCTAGTATAATTTTTGTTTGCAGGATTCAAATGAGCTGTTGCCCTTTGATAACCTGCAGAATGAGGCTGGCGATGTATTTGACGATGAAAAGATAGTTAAAGAGGACTTCGAACTTCAGGTAATTATAGGTTCTGCATTACTTCCCTTATAATAATTATAGGAATGATTTTTTAAATGAATATTATTTGGAAGATTGGATCACTCAGTCTTGTTTTCTATAGAGGTTCCACGAGTTAAAATGGCATCGAAGCCTTGCATAGCCAACTTCCAGTCCGCGAATCTCCATTTGATGTACATTGGTAATGAATCGTCCGTCATTATTTTCATTACGGTATTGGTTCGGATTGTGCTATTGTTTTTAGGTGTTCAATTTATGAAATATGAACTAGAGGGTGGGCCTTTCTTGAATATTCCAAAGACAAGTGTCTACTAAAAGAGTATTTAGTAAAACTTCGCAACAGAAAGGATCATAACGAGGAGCTTGCCTACCAAGTGTGCGATTTGCACACTTTTAAACTGCAGTGGTCTAACATTATATTAGACTATTGTTGTATTAAGTTGCTGCCAATTATATATGTATTGTGAGGATGTTAAAATCAGTTGCTATTCGGTTGCTAAATGGGTATATTATGCATTAACTTGACTCGTTTAAATGCTAAAATGAGACGAAAGGTAGGAGTTATTGGCTATACGTCGTACCGGTAACATTTGCCAATAACTCTTCCTTTCTTCTTTAATAGTTACTTATTCGTCATAATTATAATAGCCTATATGGTATAATAACACTTATTTAACCAATAATATTACTATAATTGTACATATTCCAGCTATTGCAGGAAAGGAATATTTGATAACACATGCGGTTCCATCTTAAAATCCAACCGTGCTTTCCAACCGTATGGAAAACATGGACAATTTTAAGTTAGCTTACTAGACCAAGCAACTGGCGATAAAAGTAAAAATATGCTAATTTACATCTTCATCCTAATCAATGAAAGGGTAGTGGGGTTTATGGCCTCAATTACACAAATTAACGAACCTTATTTTTCATGAATTATGAAGGTATGGATTGTCCTTTAAAAATATTTTGGTCAATAATTAAAGACAAGTTGCCAAAAAACTAAATACAAAAACTGCGTGCCTACTGCGGTGTTAAGTTGATCTGTTAAAAAAAAGAACAACCTCGCCAAGATTATACGACGTGCATGCAGTTAAATACGTTCTTCAATTTGGAGAAACACTTTCTTTGTCACGATCTTGAATAATTTTTAAACATAATCTGTGGTAAATTGACGGGAAATTAACTTATGCAACCTTTAGACACGACGATGGTTGTAAGCGGCACAACGTTAGCTGACATTTCGCATCATTAATACATAAGGAATAAACACATGCAGAGCTTTCACATTGTACACAGCTGAAGATCATATCATTCTTGGTGCAATTTACAACTTTTATTTTTCTTAACAACAACAATTTGCTCAGTTACATGCAAGGAAAATTGTAGTTCACAGTTCCCATTGCTTCCTTTACCTAAATACTAAACCGGAAGATCGTTATGCGTTACCATACGCCAGTGGCGCGTCCTATGGCGAGTAATTGAACTATCAAAAGTGTAAGCTCTATAAGAACATCTAACAATAGCAGATGCAATTGCATTGATACTGCAGTACGGTACCAATCTGCTGGCACCCTAGATCCTATTACATGTGAAGTCTACACAATATGCCATGTTTAAACTCAATCAAATAAGGCATTTGAGATATGATTGCCCTTAAGTGAATGTGCTGCTATTTGTGTATCATATTGCTTCCTTATAGGCTAGACTGCTCCTGCAAAGCAAGCTCAGTACCGGCATAAAACAATGTTAAGTTTTTAACTTGGCCGTCAGCAATCATATTTCCGGCGGCTTCGGTGGCGTAGTCGGCAGCATGCTGTGCTTCTATGCTATGTTCAAACCCGGCCGAAGCCGTCGGATTTTTTAAGAGCATTAAAAATTCCTCAGTATGCCTTCCTTCGGAGGGGAAGTAAAGCCGTCGGTCCCATGTCATAGATTTATGGCATGTTAAAGAACCTTCCACTAATTACACCTGTGTGAAGCTAAATTGGATAGGTTAAGAATGTAAACAACGCTCTTAGGTTTCTACGTTCGTTGCCAAGAGCCGACTGTGGTGGCGTATGGTAGCTAAGGTCTGAACTTGGCCTAGTAGTCGTTGACGGTGGAACTTGGCGGCAAAAGTAGGAACTATATGAAAAATTCTAAGTTGCAGTCTTTACTTAAATAAATAAATAATAAAAAAAAACAGATAACACACACTAACACAGTCATCACAATTAACACCGGTTATCAGACAGATTCTACACACACCCAAAGTACATGGGGCTACATGACCGCGTTGTTCAAAAAAAAAAAAAAACAACCGCTGGCACTATCCAGCCCATGACGGGCTAAGGCCGACCAAGCGACCGCTGCCCAGCCATACGGCCTGCAGATATTGGGGTGACGCGTGATCAGCGCGTCGGGTCCCCTCGGCCGTTAATCTTGGTTTTCGTGATCGGGGTGCTGCCTCACTGTCAGACAGCTACTCAATTGTCCTCACGAGGCTGAGTGCACCCCGTTCCAACCCTCACGTCAGTTTTAAAATCCCTGACGGAGCCGGGGATCGAACCCGGGGCCTCCGGGTGAGAGGCAGGCGCGCTACCCCAACACCACGGGGCCGGCACATGACCGCGTTGTTGCAGCCCCTAAACTTAAGAACCAACCAACCAATCATATTTCCAATGAGTAATAATCACCATATTTTTCTTCTTCTATTTGTTGAAAACGTGACCACCAATGGAACCAAAAGAATACCTGCTATCACTTCCTTTTACTTTAGTCAAATTAACAAATTCTTAAACTAATGAAATTAGACAAAATACCTGTAGTAATGGTATCTGGAGATGATATAATAATAGATGTTTACTCCTCCGCTGTCTGTAACCCACCCGACCACCCCAAATACGATCACGAATTCACTTATATAGATGAAATTCCAACTGACTCCGCCATTTTTAGCAACATGTACAGTATTGCCAACCCCACCCATTCGGTACTATTTCGCATCCGGTATCGTGAAAGAAAAGAGCGCCGTCAAGTTAATGTGAAAGTATGCCAAGCTGCGGCCACGTGAGCCAATATTAACACCCCTGGGTTTTGTCTCGCATCAATTATCTTTATCCAGACCAATGGTTTTTGCCTAGACCAATAATTGTTAGGTAGCATGGCCCTGCGGGCCACGTTAGCCGATATTAACACCCCTGGATTTTGTCACGCACAGTGGGGGCAGTCACGCATCAATAATCTTTATCCAGGCCAATGGTTTTGCCAATGATTTCTTTTTGCACTTAATTACAATGTAACTTGTGTCGTGTGGTGTATTTTGTATCGGACATGTTGGCAACAGTGACGAAACGTAATATGACGTCAATGTGTCGGTTACAAACATGGCGGGCGTCGTTGAACAAGTAAGAAATAAAAACCTTTATTTAAGCAATATTATAAGTGTTTCCAGTCCAGCAGTGATATTTGACAGTATTTTCAGTTCATAATGACTCCAAGAAAGGTTTGTGAATCATATTTTCAATAATCTACTGGGTTCTGGTTTGCTGCTGGTACTGGTCAAAGGAAGAGTTGTGCTAAGCAATTACACAACTAATGGTCTTTGCGTGCGGTAGCTCATTTGTCAACTCTTAATGTAAAGAGTAAGTTGGTACAGTGCAACGCTCTCTAGAATTATTTGTATAAACACATGTTTTAGTGAATATCGTATACAGAATCTTAAATATTAACTTGCCACAATTACAGTGATTGTAAGTTGCTTGGGACCCACATGGCCTGAGTAATGCCCGATGTTGCTTCTGGTTACTTGTCGATCGTTTCATTTTACTACCCCTGGTCAAATCTTCCTTAATTCTTATTCGGATAGTTGCAGCTAATCATCCATTTCCTCACTCGAATCGACTGTTTTCCTTTCTACCTGATAATTTGCTCTAAATCTTTTACTGGGTCAGATCTCTTCCTTCTTATCATGATAGGCTATAATGGTGTAATTGCACAGCACAACTGCTGGGAATGTAAAATATCCACATGTATTCCATCTTTCATGAAAGGTATCAAAAATGGACGGCGTGTACAAGTATAGAGCTTCCACGAGTTAAATGGCACCGAAGCTTAACCATAGCGAACTTCCGCGAATCCTCATTTGATTTTCATTGGCAATGAATCGTTCGTGATGATTTTCATTATTATTTTGAATTGTGATTTTATTTTTGGGCGTTCATTTTATGAAATAAGAACTAGAGGGTTGGCCTGTCTTGAATATTTCAAAGACAAGTGTCTCCTGAAATAGTAATTAACTTGGTAAAACTTCGCAACAGAAACGACCATAACAAACAGCTTGCATAAAAAGTGTGTGATTTGCATATTTCAAACGGCGGTTGTCTAACGTATCTTAGACTACAATTGTATTAAATTAAATTAAATATGTTATACGGTATGTGAGAATATTGTAATCATTTGATATCCGGTTGTTATATTGGTATATTATGCATTAACTTGACCCTTTTAAATGTTATAACGTGACGAAACGAGGTGTAGGCTAGTCGCCGTACCGGTAGTCCTAATATTTACTAACAACTCGTCGTTTCTTCTTTAATATTTATTTAATCATTATATTATTATACATTGATCATAAAATTATCCCTCTCATTTCCATTTTCATTCATTTTTCAGTGTTTATTCTCACAGGAGAATTATTGATATTGCGCACGTATTTCTCCAATATACCAAAGAGCCAAAGGCAAAAAGCAACCCTAGTGAAATCCCATCACAAACACATACGGTACCCCCGCAGAAATAGCCTTCAGCTAGTTCATGAGAATGTTACTCTCAAGTCATCAGGTAAGGATTGGGTGGAGTTAGCTCAAAATACTCGCTAATTAATGAGAAGGAAAGTTCTAATGTACCAGTACTGCAAATCACCGACCATTTCAGATAAAAGCGTATCCCCAGATACTGTATTCTTCAAAGATCTTTATTGGGATAAATGAATTTATTTTAAGTTAATTATGAGGATTAAAAGTATATTTATCTGCAAATAACTGCACTACAATACATAATTCATTTAAAAAGGAACTTAAAATAACCGAAATAGTCTTCATTATAAGGAAGAAATATTTACAAACCATTTCACCTTATTCTCTCTCTAGCATTACGAGGTTGCATTTCGAATCAGTATAAAAAACTATTAACATCTGCACCTCAAACTAGTTTTCTCGGTCACTGGAGCACCGCCTCTGGATTATACTTGATATCTGTTATATCTCAATTCAGCATTTCCAACTCCAGAAGCCGGTCCTTCACATTTTGGTTGAACTCACCTCCCAGGCTTGAATTAGATTTGCCATAATGACCTCCTTCCTCTCATGTTGAATTGAGTGGCTTATCGTTTTGGTTGGAATCATCTTCTCTTTGGCGTGAAATTTCATAATAATTGAATCACATCTTCTACACTTGTAAATAAATGCTCTGCTTTCAGATTTATCACAGCATTGTAGCACTTAGAATAATTTCTCTCGTTCACTTCTCTCACCTGCCCAACTCGATGTTTAATTCTTTGTCACTTACTGTATATCTCATTTTTTTGAGTAATCGTGCTTTCAAAGCGTTCTACAAATAATAAACGGTGTACAGCAAATAATTCTGAACTATATTTGAGCTCTATCTTGTCAGTGTAGCACTTTCCAGTTTTATGGCATGTACTCAAACTATCGCACATTGACCTTGCACTCGACAGTTCGCAAAATTCAGTAAATACACAAATCTTTGTATTAAATCATCGATCGCGTATTCTTCAGCGTATTCCATACTCAATGAGAAATATTTGCACTCTATGTCACTAATACTCAATTCTATACACCGTGAGGTTCGATGCTCGTATCCACCCTCACTGGCGTTCGACTAGTTCTGTTTTGTCCGTAGAGTAGCATTTCCGGCTTCTCCGTTCTGTAGCCAATCAGCTTCTTCCCCTTCCTATTTTTTTCTGGGTTGTTCGAAGTATTTCCATACAATGTACGGTGAATGTTTAACTCAATTTATTGTATTGTCCGTTTCTTCAATCTTTATAATATTAATTTTGATATCGTGTTTCCAATGAATTACACGGCTCGCTCGATCCTTTCACAGCTTTCACAAGCATCTTTTTACATGCCCCGTCTTCATAATTGTACTCAGCTTATAATCTCGGAGAATGACTCAGTGTTGTAACGTGTTCTGGCATGAAATTCAAAGCTTGGCGCGGTTCATGAACACGTGAACGGGGACAATAGATAAATGTATGGAGCTCAACAGACGAAGTTACCCAAGTCTAGGATGTTAACTCTGAAAACAGAACTTCCATTCTTTTCAAAAATTTTGATCTACTGTAGGTTTTCTATGTCACATGATATTTGGAAGGAATTCAAAGTAATGGAAACCCGTGTAATATTTAATTCCACCTATGCAAGGGAACATGTTTGTGAAGCAAGTAATTTCTCTGCAGGATGATGCTGTTATCACTGAGGGTATTAAGATAGAAGAAATCTCCATACCAGAGTTTGTTCCAAGCATCAAAACAGAAACTCCATCTATAGCGAGTGGTGGAGATTTCAAAGAGGTAAGAACATTATTGGGTTACTACTTGTTGCATCTTTTAAAGGACATGTCCTGATCGCCATCTTCTTCTCACCAATACTAATTAGGGATTACAGAATTGTGTATTCGGACTGTAGTGATGACGAATGGAAGCTGTCTGGTGTCAGGTTGTGTAAGGTACGGAGAGTACAAGATGTCTAGATGGATGGTAAAGCATTATATTATCAGACTTTTACTGGACTCAAACCAATTACCTCCCTATGTGTATGCCGTTGGCCTATTCACTGTTGTAATGGAGGATATCTTAATTCTCATAGATGAAGGGTACATTATATGAAGCCAATCATGATGTAATAGTTGCTTGTTGTGAAGTTTGTATTTTTGTATGAAGAAGTTACAGTATTCTCATGGACGAGATTGATGGGCTATTGTATAACCATTATCTAATGATACTGAATTATGTGGCTTACTTTTCATGAATCATAGGGCACGTGTATTAGACTTTCTGAAAATGAGTTTCCATGACAGAAAGATTACATGTCATTTGATGTGTCTTAATCACCTATACTGAAAGTAATGTATACAGCACATTATTTCTCAAATGAATGGTATTGGTGGAGACAGGGCGTGTACAAAAGGCTATTTTGTACATGACATGGATTATTTTTTATTTGTAGACGGGAGAGTTTTAATGGAAATGAAATGGTTGGTGATTTCAGTACATTAGAACTTTCGTTTTCATTAATTAACGTGTATTTTGAGCTAACGCCACCCAATCCTTACAAAAGTGTCCTCAAATAATATATTTATCAAAGATCCCCAGCCTATACATTATTGGGGAAATATGTAATTATATTAAGTTAATTGCAAGTAGAATAACAAAGCACCTTTAGCTGCAATTAATTGCCACTTAAATACTTGTATCCTTTCAGAATAAACGTAAATTAAAATAGTGTGTAAATACAACAACATAGACCCTATCTCAGCATCAATTAAGAAGAGACGGCTACTATTTTACGGTCAAATATTGAGGATGAATGATGATCGATTGACCAAAAGAATATGGAGTTTCATCAAGTCTAATGCAACAAGGCCGAGATGGTTAGAGGAATGCGAAAAAGATCTCAGGCAAATTGGTATTCAAGACCGAAAAATTCCTGACAGGAACACATTTAGAAGATTGGTGAACAACTACCAAGGTTTTAAAATGGTATCAACTTCCGGAAGACGGAGAGGACCTTTGTCCGAAGAACATAAACAGGCATTCGTCGCTGGGGTCAGAAGATACTGGCAGGAAGTCAATGCCGGAACAAGAACAAGACCTAGACACTAAAGTGAAGTTGGTTGTTACCACGCAGTCCATAGAGGCTCAACTTGATGTATATAAAAAATAAAAATAAAAACTTGGGAAGAATTATTTACAAATCATTTAACCGACTTATCGGCTCTCCCTAGCCTTTATATGGTTGCATTTCAGTATAAAAAACAAAAACTCTTTACACCTGCACCTCAAACAAGTTTTCACGGTCACTGGGGCACCGCCTCCTGCATTATACTTGACATCTGTTATATCTCAATTCACCATTTCCATCTCCAGAAGCCAGTTCTTCGAATTTTGGTTGAACTCACCTTCCAGGCTTGAATAGGATTTGTTGAATATAGTTGCTAATAATTTTGGTTGGAATTATCTTCTCTATGGTGTGAAATTACATAATAATTGTAACATAACTTCCTTACTTGTTTCAGTTGTAGTATATAAATGCACTGCTTTCAGATTTAGCACAGATTCTAGTATTTTAGCACTGTGAATAATGTTTCTCGTGCACTTCAAACACGTGCTCAACTTCATGTTTAAATCACTGTTACCTATACCTTATTTTATCGGAGTAATAGTGCTTTTAATGCCTCATACAATTAATTTACGCAGTACAACAAATCATTCTGAACAATAATTGAGCTCTATCGTGTCGGCGTAGAACTTTCCAGTTAAAATGAAATGTGCTCAAACTTTCGCGCAAACTCCACTGTTCGCAAAATTCAATAAATACACAATTTTCTCCACTCTCGATAAAAAATTATCTGCAATCTATTTCACAACTAATACTCAATTCTACATACTGGATTACCCTGGGGTATCAACCTTCTCTGTATCTGTATCAATCTCTGTATCAACCCTCTCAGGCGTTCGACAAGTTCTGTTTTGTGCACAGTCTAGCATTTTCGGCTTCTCCGTTTTGTAGCAAGTCAGCGTAATCCTATATTCTTCCGGTTTGCTCGAAGTATTTCCATACAATATACGGTAAATGCCTAGCTCAATTTATTTTATTGTCTGTTTCTTCAATCCTTTTACTATTAATTTTGATCTCGTTTTTAGCCTACTTTCGATTTTTGCAAAAAATGAAAGTAGACTTATGAGATCAACACAGGGCGAAAAATGTGTGTCTGTCTGTGTGTGTGTATGTGTGTGTGTGAGTCTGTGTGTGTGTGTGTATGTGTGTGTGTGAGTCTGTGTGTGTGTGTCTGTGTGTGTGTGAGTGTGTGTACTCTGAATGTCTGTCCCCCCCTATCAATTCGAACACGGTGAATGCAAATTGAACGAAATTTGGTACAAAGGTAGCACTAGCAAAGGACACCTCAGTGTCATGTTTTATATCGCCGCCATCTTTACTAAAACTGAATGGCGGCCACTCAAACGTTCAAAACGTAAAATCAAATAACGACTAACCAAATCATCCGATCTCTACCAAATTTGGTAACAACATACCTTCGTATAGGATGCGTCTTGTGACCAAATTACAAGGTCGTCCGCCATACCATTTCAGGATGGCGGCCGTGCGAATTATGCAAACTTTATAATCCATATCATGGGACCCACCAGTTCCGATTATCGAGCCGAGAATCGTTTTAACTGTTCTAAAGGAAGAGGCACGTTCGAAATTAAAAGTTTATTTTGTAATACTATAGTGCAGACGTGATTTTAAAAAGCTGAACTGATTCAGTAATAAGACAAGATGGCAGCGGATATCTTGTGCCGGACTTATATTTCACTAATTTGAGTATTGCATGCAATATAGCGTACTGATAAAAAATAAATAAACTTTATATGAAATGCTTTATATATAAATAATATACTCCAGTGATGAAATCGTTTAGTATAAATCATTATTTGCTAACAAGTTCTATGTAAGTCATTTTAAATAGAACGATATTCGTTGACACAATTAGCTCAGTGGTAGAGCGTTAGCCTATCGCTCAAATGCCTATGGTTCAAACCCGATCAGAGCTAGTTTTTTTGCTTGAAATGTTATATGTTTATTGTTTTGTAATGACTCAGATGTTTTAAAATTAAGCGTTATATTGTGCACATTATGGTGTAAAATATATATTTAATTAAAACATAATTCGCCAGCAGATTTACTCGGGACATCTAGCTGCCAAAAAGGTAACTTCCAGATTTTATTGAAAAGTTTCTTCTTCTGGCCGCTAGAATGCACTCGCTCTGTTAGGATTATATTGTTCGATATTTCACCAATAGATGTCACGACTAGTCTACGTGGGGATCCATTGATTACTATACCATTATCATTCTATGCGCATCGAATTTGAAGAACGACAAGATGATACTACGATACATTTTAACTTTTTATTTTAAAGGGTTTGTAACAGCCTATTTTGCGTTACTTGAAAATGTTATTAAGCGTTATATTGTGCACATTATGGTGTAAAATATATATTTAATTAAAACATAATTCGCCAGCAGATTTACTCGAGACATCTAGCTGCCAAAAAGGTAACTTCCAGATTTTATTGAAAAGTTTCTTCTTCTGGCCGCTAGAATGCACTCGCTCTGTTAGGATTATATTATCGAAAATATCCACATAGTTGTATACACACGTCTCTGTAGGGTCATGGAAAGATTTGTTAATTCAATTAGGGTTGTGAAAGCCATGCACAACCAGACGTGTAAAGACATGCCTCAACTCAAAGTTGGATGTTGCCCACGGCAGGTCGTAATAATAATAATAATAATAATAATAATGTTATTGGTTTTACATCCCTTTTAACTACTGCTGATTTTAGAGACACCGGGGTGCCGGAATTTTGGCCCGAAGGGGATCTTTAACGTGCCAGTAAATGTACTGACATGGCTCCCTCGCATTTGTGCACCCTCAAATGCCAGCTGACAGCGCCAGGATACGAACCTGCAACCTAGGGCCCAGCAAGCGAGAACGTTACCGCTGAGCCACGCCGCCAGTCCGGTCGATTATGTCCCCAGATCCATAACATTCTTGATATACTTCTTATCTTTCTTTCTTCAATGATGGTAGCAGTTTTTATCTAGGTTGTGGCGTTTGGTAGAGGTAAATCGTTTCTAAGGTCTTCAACAAAGAATAGTTCTATTATACTCTTTGATAATAACAACGAGTTATAACTATACTCATACATTTAGGAGAAAGTAGGCTATATGTTCTTTACTGAACATCTTGTTTCCAATGAATTCCACTGCTCGCTCGATTCTTTCACAACCTTCACAAGTGACTTGTTCGTGCCCTGTCTTCATAGTTGTACTCGGCTTACAATGTCGGAGATTGACTCGGTACTGTCTCGTGGTCTGACATAGAATTCATATCTTCGTGCCGTTTATAAAGAAGTGAACGGGGCCAATTAATATATATATATATATATATATATATTGAGATCAACTTGTGAAGTTACCCAAGTCGAGGATGTTAACTCTGAAAACAGAATTACCATTCTGTACAAAATTTCTTATCTAGGTTTTGCACTGCATGTCGTAATGTTTAAAAGGAATTCTAAGTAGTGGAAACCTGTGCAAGATTTAATTCCACCTATGCAAAGGAATGTGTTTCTGAAACAAGGAATTTCTCTGCAGGATGATAGTGATCTCAATGAGGATATTGAGACAGAAGAATTCTCCATACCAGAGTTTGTTCCATGCATGAAAACAGAAACTCCATCTTTAGCGAGTGTTGGAGATTTCAAAGAGGTAAGAACCTTATTGGGTTACTACTTGTTGCATCTTTTAAAGGACATGACCTGATCGCCATCTTCTTTTCACCAATCCTATTTAGGGATTACAGAATTGTGTATTCAGACCGTAGTGATGTCGAACGAAAGCTGTCTGGTGATAGGTTGTGTAGCGAACGGAAAGTACAAGATGTCTAGGTGGAAGGTAAATTATTGTATTATCCGACTAGTTCTGGACTCAAATCAATGACCTCCCTCTTTATATGCCGTTGGTCTATTCACTGATGTAATGGAGGATATCTTATTTCTCATAGGTGGAGGGTACATTATATGAAGCCAATCACGTGGTATTAGTTGCCTGTTGTGAACTTTGTATTCTTGTATGAAGAAGTTACAGTATTCTCATGGACGAGATTGATGGGCTATTATATAACCATTATCTAATGAAACTGAATTATGTGTCTTACTTTTCATGAATCATAGGGCACGTGTATTAGACTTTCTGAAAATGAGTTTCCATGACAGAAACATGTCATGTCATTTGATAAGTCTTAATCACCTATAATGAAAGTAATATATACAGCACATTATTTCTCAAATGAATGGTATTGGTGGAGACAGGTCGTGTACAAAAGGCTATTTAGTACATGACATGGAATTTTATTTTTTGTGGACAGGAGAGCTTTCAATGTAAAAGATCAGTTGGGTATATGCAAACGGCTAATTATTTCTACCTGTTCAGAGTTCCCTTCATAATCTTGCTCAATATATTAATTTCGGTGCATTCTCTGTGCAGTTGTGCTGCATCAAGGCAAGGATCGTCTTTTAATTTTTCCCGCAATGTGCTGATTTTGTACATTCCCATTGACCATAAAAATCTCCCTCTCTTCAATTTTCATTCAGCCATCAGGGCTTATTCTTATAGGAGAATTATTGATATTGTGCCCGTATTTCTCCGAGATACCACAGGGCAGAAGGCCAAAATCAACCCTCGTCAAATCTCATCACAGACAAACACATACCACCACATAGACTTGAGCTAGTAACAAAATGAGAATGTTACTCCCAGGGCACCAGGTAAGGATTGGATGGAGTTAGCTCAAAATACACGTTAATTAATGAAAAGCAAAGTTCTAATGTACCGCAAATCACCGACCATTTCAGATAAAAACGAGTCCTCAAATGATGTATTTACCTAAGATCCCTAGTGTACACTTTATTGGGGGAAATATGAAATTATTTTAAGATAATTGCAAGTAGTATACCAAAGCGCGTTTAGCTGCAATTAATTGCCACATAAATACATGTTTCCTTACAGAATAAACGTAAATTTATATAGTATAAATACTAAGGAAGGATTATTTACAAACCATTTAACCGACTAAACGGCTCTCTCTAGCCTTTACAATGTTGCATTTCTAAACAGTTTCAAAAAACTCTCAACACCTGCACCTCAAACAAGTTTTCACGGTCATTGGAGCACCGCCTTCTGAATTATACTTGACATCTGTTACGTCTCAATTCCGCATTTCCATCTCCTGAAGCCGGTCCTTCGAATTTTGGTTGAACTCACTTTCCAGGCTGGAATAGGATTTTCGAGAATTTCTGGAAATCATCCTTCTGTTTTCCTCTAATGTTGAATTTAGTTGCTCATAATGTTGGTTGTAATAATATTCTCTATGACGTGAAATTACATAATAATTGTAACATAGCTTCTTCACTTGTATCAATTGTAGTGTATAAAAGCACTGCTTTCAGATTTAGCACAGATTCTTGTAATTTAGCACTGTGACTAATTTTTCTCGTGCACTTCAAACACGTGCTCAACTTCACGTTTAAATCACCATTACTTATACCTGATTGTATCAGAGTAAAAGTGCTTTAAAAGCCTCCTACAATTAATTTACGCAGTACAACAAATAATTATGAACAATATTTGAGTTCTCTCGTGTCGGCGTAGAACTTTCCAGTTAAGATGAAATGTGCTCGAACTATCGCGCAAACTCCACAGTTCACAAAATACAATGAATACACAATTTTTTCCACACTCAATAAAAATAATCTGCACTATATTTCACAACTTATACTCTATTCTCTACACTGTTGATTACCCTGGGGATCGATGCTCGAATCTCTGTATCCATCCTCGCAGGCATTCGACAAGTTCTGTTTTATGCGTAGTGTAGCATTTCCAGATTCTCCGTTCTGTAGCCATTCAGCGTAATCCTAATTTCTTCCGGTTTGTTCGAAGTATTTCCATTTTATTTATTTATTTATTTATTTATTTATTTATTTATTTTAATGTCTGTTTCTTCAATCCTTATACTATTAATTTTGATATCGTGTTTCCAATGAATTACACGGCTCGCTCGATCCTTTCACAAGTATCTTTTTCCGTGGCCTGTCTTCATAATTGTACTCAGCTTACAATCTCGGAGAATGACTCAGTGTTTTCACGTTGTCTGGCATGAAATTCAGATCTTGGCGCGGTTCATGAGCAAGTGAACGCGGACAATAAATAAATGTATGGAGATCAACAGGCGAAGTTACCCAAGTCTGGGATGTTAACTCTGAAATAAAACTACAATTCTGTTCAAAATTTTTGTCTATTGAAGGTCTTGCATGTAGCATTGTGTTTGGAAGGTATTCAAAGTGTAAGATTTAATTCCACCTAAGCAAAGGAACATGTTTGTGAAACGAGTAATTTCTCGGCAGGATGATGCTGATCTTACTGAGGATATTAAGATAGAAGAATTCTCAATACCCGACTTTGTTCCAAGCATCAAATCAGAAACTCAATCTTTAGCGAGTGGTGGAGATGTCAAAGAGGTAAGTACCTTATTGGGTTATTACTTGTTGCATCTTATAAAGGACATGACCTGATCGCCATCTTCTTCTCACCAATACTATTTAGGGATTCCAGAATTGTGTATTCAGTCCGTACTGATGACAAATGGAACCTGTTTGCTATTAGGTTCTAAAGCAATATGGTAAAGCATTGTATTGTCCGACTTGTGTTTGACTCAATCCCAAGACCTCCCTCTGTGTATGCCGTTTTTATATTGACTTAGGTAACGGAGAATATATCTTAATACTCATTTGTGGAGGGTACATTATGTGAAGCCAGCATATCCTAAGCACAATCACGTTGTCTTAGTTGCCTGTTGTGAACTTTGTATTTTTGTATAAAGGAGTTACAGTATTGTCTTGGTATAAATACTCCAAACGATCCGATTATGCATGTTGACTTGTCGCATATATTTCACCTTTCTTGGCAGCTCAGCCAAACGGGAAGGTTATTATTTATATTTTTAGGATATACATCCTTTTTCCCTGCCCTGTAGTAAGTCTAATAACTGCTGTTTTTAGATAATGAGAATTCAATAGGCCTACTGCTTGCACTTAGAAGCATTATTGTTGTGGCAAAGTGTGTGCTAAATAGTCTAGAGACGTGATTGGATTACTAGGAGATTTTTGAATATGTATCTGCCCTAGTCAACAATTTTGCAGTTTTTTTTTTGAAAAATGTTATTGTGGAATATAGTTTATATGGCATGTATGAGTGGTGTACACATTCATTCTTAAAAGCTGAGCTAGTAAAACTATTGAGGACCAAGTCACGGAAGTGACATGTGCATGTATTATGTGCTGCGACTGAAATGGACCAAAGGATGGACCACTAAGAGAAGGCTTTTACAGTCTTGCTGCTAGAATTCTTTCAGCCCTTAAGCCTATTACTTCCTTTAAAGTACTGTCCTCCACATTTTCTCTCATACAACTCAATTTGTTGTTGGTTTGGTTTCATCTCTACATAGCTACCACACCCTCAAACCGAGGCAATTTGTTTAACATATTCTAACCTTGGTCTTTCCCTATCGTTCTTATGCTCGACCCTACCTTCCATAACTTACTTTGCTATTCCTGGGTGTCTTAGTATGTGCGACACAAACCTATCACTTCTCTTCATTACCAGTTGCCAGAAACATCTCTCTTCTCCTACTAGTCTTATTACCTAAATGTATATTCGATGTCAACATATTCCTCTTTTCTATAAATGCTCTCCTTGCCTGAGCCAACAAACTTTTTATACCCTCTTTGCTTCGTCCATCACTGGTTATTTTGCTTAAGTAACAGAAGTCTCCTACTTCCTTTAGCTTTTCACCTGCCTATTCGACGTCCATTGGGGTTTCTGATTTCTTTAGGATGAATTCCAATATTTTTGTTCAAAATTTATTCATTTTCATCATGAATTCTTTCCTCAAGACAGAACCCATACCATTTTAAAGCTCATTCAAATCCTCTGGTGTAACGGCTAAGATGACGATGTCATGAGCAAATCTCAGAGTTGAGATTATTTGTCTTGTCCTACTTTGAATTTTTCACCCATTTCCTTCATTGGTTGTTCAATTTGTACATTCAAAAGTATATGTGATAAGTTGTGGCCTTGCCTTACACCTTTCTGAATACCAGCTTCTCTGTCATGTCCTCCGGCTTGAATAACTGCTGTCTGGTTTCTGTATAGATTGTATAGCACCAGCCTATCCCTGTACTTTATTACAATCTTTTTCAATATATCAAACAACTTGCTCCAATCAATGTTATAAAATGTCTTTTCTACGTCTACAAATGCCATGAACGTTCTCTTATGTTTATTCTTCCTCCCAAAATCAGCCTAAGACTTAGTAGAGCTTCCCTTGTTCCTAAGTTTCTCCTGAAGCCAAACTGGTCTTGACCCAACTCTGTTTCTATCTGTGTTTCTATCCTCTTGTAAGTTATTCTAGTCAGAATCTCTGAAGCTTGAGTGAAAAAGCTGATTGTACGGTAATCTTCACATTTTCCAGTTCCTGTTTTCTTCGGTATAGGGATGATAACATTCTTCTTGAAATCGGAAGGCAACTCACCTGTATCATAAATCCTACACACCAAGTGAAATAAACCTGATCAGACCTTCATCACCGATGCTGCGTGGTAATTCAATCGGTATATCATCTCTGCCTGATGATTTGTTTCTGCTCAAATCGTCCAATGATCTGCCAAATTCTGATATACTTGACCTATAAAGGAGGGATAACTTTGATAAGTTTCAGATCTAGATGAGACTTGCATAATGCAGTAAGATATGATCGAGAATAAGAAAGTAAATTTAGTCAGTTGTACAGCTGATAAATCCTTACTCTAAGTTGATCTGTTCGGTAAAGTTACATTGTTATTGATTGTGTAGAAGCGTAATATGATAGAAAATAAATTAATGATTCATTCTTGTCCCTAGGATATAACACAAGAAACCCAAGATGAAGAGAGTGATGCAAGTGGAAATCATATAAATGAGTAAGTGGACAACATAATAAGGAAAACCATTGTTTTTTGATGTATGAAAACTGAAAACTGAAAATGGATTAGGTTTTGCAGGGTAATTCCCTGATTGTACAGTTGTTTATTAAAACGAAAAATGATGGAACGCTGCTGTTCGAGACATCCCACACAATCTGCTTGACATGAAGTAGTCGCGTGGTGCGACCATTACATTGTGTCATATGCATAGCTTTGTTCCCAGAACAAGAATTCTAATGACTTGTGGCTTCATGTATATGATACTTTTGACTTTCGTTTCAACAAATGATTTTTGCAAGCACGAGAACGTTTCTTTATCAGTAAAACCATGACAAGAAACGTGGTGTGCTAGTTGTTTGGTACATGTTAAGATTTTTTCCGCAAATGTACAGTGAAAGTAAGCTAAGGCGTAAAATAAATAAATATGTTAAATAAAAAAATTACGAGCCTTACAGTAGTCGCATATGATGTGTAACATCTGACATGTTATTCGAATAATTCCATATTACTTACTCGCATTTTTTAAAGTATGAACTCCTAGTGCTACCTTGTGCCAGAAAACCTGAAGGATTCCTTCGTGTTATTACCATCGGTACGTTCTCATTACTATTATTTCTGCAATAAATACTCGTAAAACTCCAGTGACAAATCCATTCAGCAAATCCGATATAATAGTGCTGTATTTTGTCCGACTGTACCTCGAGTGCTTACATTAAATAAGAACACAGCAAAAGTAGTAAGATTTAATAAATCATAATTGTTTTCAGCAAATATAATTGAATATTTTCACACCAATGAACGACAGTTTGAAGATGATTTTTTGTTGGAATATCTGTAATGGGGCCTCCAAACATTGAAGTAAACCGTATGCGATTTACATAACACATAGCCACATGGCCGACAGTATGTTGTTGTACCATCACCACGCGCGCTCATTGTTTCCGTTGCATTTCCATCCCACTTCCGTCCCTTTTTACAAAATCACCCCCACACAAAAATATACAGCAACCGATTGGAATGTTATTTATCCAGCAACCGAGCGGCAAGATGTTACACATCAATAAAAAGATATATAATAAATCAACTATATACAGACAATGAATCGAAATAGAGTTGGTACAATAACAATACCATTTACGCCTTTATAACAATTACTCGCTGCTTCAGTGCGGTACAGAATCACTGTAGTAATACAGTGTACCGAACCTTGTGTAGCAGAACTAACAAGAAATGGCTTAGTTTCCTAGTCCAGCTATCCTAAAAGTGGTTTTCCGTTGCTTCCCCCATTTCTACTCTAAGCAAATGCTGGGATTGTACCTAATTTCACTTCATGGCCGCCTCCTACCTAAACCTTTTTCCCAATTAAAAATGCATTAGTTCAGCCATCACAATCACACTGGTTATCAAACATGTATACAGGGCTAGATGACCATGATGACATCACCAATGTATATACTCAATTGGCCTACTTGTCGCGGGTCCGATCCTGAGACCTATGTCCCAACATTGTAGATAGTTATATGAAATATGGTATTCATATCAAAGATAAAAAGTAGAGGTATTCAGATGGATGAGTCGTAGGGTATGAATCTAATTTATAAGTGGATTCATATATATAAATGAATTGATGTAAAAACTATATAGAATAGTCATAATTTAGGGTTAGCATGACACAATTGATAAGATAACCCTTGTGTCAGTTGTACCGTGATTTTCACGGTACAATGCCTGATGTTTCTACAACTTGCCCTTGTACATGAACTTAACCTAGAAATCCAACCTACATCAATAAGATTCATCTCTCCTTGTATTTTGAAAATGATAGGTTTACTAGCTGAAGTGACAGTGGGAGAATCATCATCATCTTCATTTCCCGTTTCCAGCTTCCTGGGTCGGGTTGTGAATTAAGGACCTCCATCGTTGCCTGTCTCTCCACCACTCCTCTCCTGATTTTATTACATCTTCGGGTTTTCCTCCCTTCTTTTCTACACACTCCCACACTGTATCTGCCCATCTCCTCCGGGGCCTACCTCGTGGTATCTTCCCTAGCATCTTTTCACAGAAAGTTTTCTTTGGTACTCTCTCCTCTTCCATTCTCATCATATACCACTTTAACATTGTTGTTTCTATCCTGTCCTGCAGCTTCAATATTCCTGTTCTTTCTCGAATCTCTTCATTTCTAACTCTATCTCTTCTGGTCTTGCCCTCTATACCTCTTAGGAATTTCATCTCTGCGGCTTGTATTCTACTCTCCTCTCTTTTTGTAGTAGTCCACGCTCCAGCTGCGTATGTTAGTATGGGTCTGTAGTAGGTTGAATATAATACTTTTTTGCATTTCTTTGGGACATCTCTGTTCCACACAATACCCCTTACACTCTGGTAAAAACTGTTCGCTTGTTGTATTCTCTTTCCAATTTCCTCAGTTATCTTTCCATCTTCTGTGATCACACTTCCCAAATACTTGAAACTTTTAACGACTTCTAGAATTTTGCCATTCAATTCTATCTTTCCTCTTCCTTTCTTCCTTCCTCTTGACATTACCATTGTCTTGCTCTTCTCTGTGCTTACTTTCATCCCAAATTTCTCTATCTCTTGGTTCCATACATCTAGTTGTTTTTGTACATCCTTTTCATCCTCACCCCATATAACTATATCATCTGCAAACAGCATGGCCTTTGTTGCTTCTTGTCCCAATCTCTGTTTGACATTCTTGTGGATTTCATCCATGACTATGATGAATAATAATGGGGACAATACACTTCCCTGTCGGAGACCCGTTTCCACTTTAAACCATTCTGTTTCTCCTATACTGGTCTTCACGCTACTGACACAATTTTTGTACATAGCTTTTAACATTTGAACTTCTGCTCTGATAACTCTTCTTTTTCTTAATACATCCCAAACCACCTGTCTAGGCACACTGTCATATGCTTTCTCAATATCAATAAATGTCATCACCTTGTCTTTTCCAAATTCCCATCTTTTCTCCATCATTTGCCTTAATGTAAAGATTAGGTCAAATGTTGATCTGTCTTTCCTAAAACCATACTGTTCTTCTTCCAACTCTCCTTCTATCTTCCTCCTCAGTCTGCCTTCCAATACTCTCTCAAAGATCTTAGTTACATGAGCAATAAGAGTGATCCCTCTGTAGTTATTACATTCCTTTTTGTCGCCTTTCTTAAAAATCGGGATAATTAAACCCTTTCCCCATTCTTCTGGAATTTCTTTCTTCTTCCAAATTATTCTAAATAATCTATACAGCCACTGTATCCCTACTGGTCCCGCTGCTTTTATCATTTCCGTGGTCACCTCATCCACTCCTGCTGCTTTACCACTCTTCATCTTCTGTATGGCTTCCTCTATTTCTAGCATAGTTATCTGCTTTTCTTGTTGTTCTTCTTCTTCCATTGTTTCTTCTTGTTCCCTTTCATCTTCCAGTTGAATGTATTTCACATTTAGTAGCTTTGAAAACTATTCTTCCCATCTATTTATTATATCATCTCTTTGGTACAATATCTGCCCTGCTTCAGTTTTTACAAATTTTGTATTTTACCTACCTTTTACACTGCTTTTCACGAATCCATATAGTACCTTCTTACTTCCTTGGATATCCTCCTTCAAAGTTTCGGTGAATCTTTCCCAACTTTTCCGTTTTTCTTCTTGTACAATTTTTTGGCATGCCTTCTTTGCTTCTCTATATTTTTGTAATTTCTCTGCATTTTTACAGCCTATCCACTTCCTCCATGCCATTTGTTTTTCTCTAACAGCTTCCTTTACCCTGTTGTTCCACCAAGGAGTCTCCATTTCCTTTTTCTTCCCTGATAATCTTCCACAAGTGTTTACTGCACACTTCACAAAACCATTCCTAAAACATGCCCATTCCTGTTCTACACGTTTTGCTTCATCTTTGGGAACTTCCTTTTTTAAATCCTCTTGGAACTTGTCCATTGTCTCCCTCTCTTTTAGCTTCCACACCTTTATTTTTCTTTCCCTCTTTTCCGAAAGGTTTGTGATTTTTCCCAGCCTTAGTTTGGCTATCACCACTTTATGGTCTCCTTCAAAATCTCCTCTTGGCATAGCCGTCACATCTACCAGTTGTCTTCGTTTATCCTTTTCCACCAGAATAAGATCAATCATTGTCTTTGTCCTTCTGTCTCCCCATCCATACCTAGTTATTTTTTGAGAGTTCTTCTTCCTAAACCATGTATTTCCAACAATTAATCCATTCCTACTACAGAAATCTATTAAAAGGTCCCCTTCTTCATCCTGATTTCCATAACTAAACGGGCCAATTATCTCTTCTTTTCCCTGCCTATCTGTTCCCACATGTGAATTCATATCTCCCATTATTATAACCTCTTTGTCTTCTATACACTTTTCCATTTCTTCTAGGAACTCCTCTAAACATTCATCTACCTTCCCTGTTTGGGGTGCATAAATCTGTATGAAGTCCTTTGTTCCACTCTCAAGTCCTAATCTAATTTTCAGTATTCTGTCACTAGTTTGCTCTACTTTCTCAACATACTGTACCAAGTCTTCTCTTAATATTATTGCAACACCATTCCCTGCCTTCTTTCCTCCACTCCAATATATTTTATATCCCTTCCCTTTCTTGATTTCTTTCTCACCTTTTCCCTTCCATTTCGCTTCACTGACTCCCATCATTGCTATTTCCTTCTTTTCCATGTAGTCCACCAATTCCTCTGTCTTGCCATTTAGGCTCATCACATTTATGAATCCGATGCTTGTAGTGTCTGGTAGCCCACTTCTCACAGTTCCCCCAGACCCCTGAGAACTGCGCGTCGCTTGCAGGGGACGCCCTAGCCCTTTCCGAGGCCTCAATTCACATTTACTCATTCTATAGGCTATTAGTACGATGAGCTCGCCACACTCAAAGGCATTTTATGACCTACTGCCAGGTGCTGTTCTAGGCCGATCCACTGGATAACAGACGCATTTTGCAGCCGCTCCTCTGGAGTACAGACGCTACAGAATTCCCTCTTCCGCCATCGACGCCGTACCGAAGTCCATCCTCTCCGCCGCCGATACCGTTTGGGCTTCACCCATAACCCTGGGCTTGGGCCCTCCATATTTATGACCCCTGGAGAGAGGGTGTCCCAGTATCACAGCCCCCAGGAACCGGGCTGCCTCCATGTATTTCCCACAAATCCTTCTAATATTATCAGCTGTGGCCAATAAGATCGCAATCCTGTCGAAAGGTGATTGGCCATTGCTGTGGATCCAATCAAAGTTCATTTTGCAAGTGCCGACAACTGTTAAGAAATA
This sequence comes from Meconema thalassinum, assembly GCA_946902985.2. NCBI lineage: Eukaryota > Metazoa > Arthropoda > Insecta > Orthoptera > Tettigoniidae > Meconema > Meconema thalassinum. The sequence goes on from OX336398.1 coordinate 226,480,625, forward strand.
ATAATTGTGACTTTCTAATAGTCAAGTTTTGGCTTAGTCTGAGGTTGTGTTGGCAGTTCCGAATCAACACTGAATTAAGGTCAACAATTTAAACAATAAAACATCGACAGTCCATCTTGGAATATCTCGCAAGAGAGATGTACATTTTTTTAAGTTCTTTAACGGGACGAGTTTTGGCTCGTGTCGGAGCCCGAAAATGTTATATTATGTTCGGCGATACTAAATCAAAATTGGTAACATTGTTTCTTTATAATTTTGTGGCCGTGTAAGGTAATATCCTATATGATTATGAACCCTACGGTGAGGTGATCCTTGGCCTGGCTGAAATGTCCGAGAACCATGTTTCTTAACTTATTCTGCTTTCTGTTTTGTCTCATATTTTTCTCAACTTGATTTGGTAATGGGTTCGGAACCTTGCGTTTTTCTTATGTCGTTCCTATTTATCTTTGTGTTGTTTGAGCCCATACCTTGTTTTATTTTGGGTGTCTTATCTTTCTTTATTGGAAGTTTGGGTTGTATTTTAACTTATTTCCTTTTCCCTATCCTGGGGCCTTGTGCCTTTCTTGTGTTATGGGGGGTGCTCGGACAATTTCTGCCAAGACCATTGGGGGCTTTGCTGTGGTCGAGTTCCTGGTGCCAAGTTTTATAACCTTAAATATTGTGCGATCCACAGCTCACATCAAAATTTATAAAATTATTTATTTTCCATTTTATCTTGGTCTACAGATGGTCCTAACTTTCGTTTATTAAGGGTTTTTGTTTCCCTATTATTGTCGTTTCCTGGCGACGGTCGCCATATAAAAAAGGTAACCTTTTTCATAATCTTCAGTATTGTGATTGATGTTGTCTGAGGTAGACGTGTCTGATCCGTGTCATTGCATGAGGATCTAATTTGTAAAGCAAATAAGTTGATTATTTTACGGATTTTCTTCATTTCGAGGTTTCCGTTCCTAAAACGTGTATCATTTTTCCTGTCGGCCTCAGCTTTGCTCCTTTTCCGGTGTAATTTTTCGGAATTTTAAATTTAAAGGTGGTTTAACTCTGCCTCTTGTACGAGGTTTTCAGTTGCCGTTTAATGTTCGTATTTTGGGCGTTATTATCATTTCTTTTGCGTAATTGATTTAATTTGGTGATTTGGGCACGTCTCCTTCCCCTTGTTCTTTCTTCCTCTTTGTCTGTTATAGGCTTAATTTAATTGTATTTTACCAAGTGTTACTGTCCTTTATGTTTGTAATAATCCTTGTTATTGTTTAATATATTTGTTAAAAAGATGTTGCTTTCATTTCTTGGATAATTATAGTATATGATTGGTTTAGATATTGTGGGATTAGGGCCCTCCTTCACACTACGGTCTTCCTAGTACCGGTACATCAGTGATTCACGAGATTTACAATCATGCGATTAGTCAGGGTCCAAGTGACCTGGCTTGACTCACAGGGAGTCACGAGGTTGAACTCCGTACTATGACTGCGGTGGAGCAAATCTCAGGTCCGCCACTCAGAGCAGCACTATGCAGGGCTCTAAGAGCTCGCCGCCGAATGACCCTTGTATCGAAGAGTTCACAGCCGACCTACCCCTGAGTAGCGGCGTGTCAAAGTCCGATTCCCAAAGAGTGGGAATCTTAGTATGAATGACCTGTCCTCAGGTCATACCAGGTCAATCATTAGGGTCAATCATTCGAAGTCGATCAGAAGAGATCGGTCATGGTCAGACAGTGGGGCTAGTCCTCAATTTCAAGTAACGGATCAATTGTGATCTAGCAGTCGGTCATTCAGACAATGACAGGGAATCTACAAGAGCTGTAACAAACAGCATATTAGGGACTGTGGTCCAGTATCGTCAGACTGTCATCTCTTCGATCCCTGGGCGGGTCAAGACTGTAATTAATTAGTCTACAAGAGTACCAAGTCAAAGGATACGTCAGCTGACCATGCGCATTCAAGTTACCATTCTAACTTTTATATATGTAAAAATTGAGTCACCTAATGTTTTGTGTTAACAAACAATATATATATGGGCAACGAACTAGAGTGTCTTCAGTTCCGGGGACCAACTACTGTACGTTCCAAGGCCAATCAACCGCTCGGCTGTCCTTGGTAAAACTACATTGACGCCCTAATAACCAGGTCACGACATACTGTTCCTAACCAGCGCACCTGTGGGTGACAAGACACCTGCACACACATTCAGTGTTTATAGCAATGCTTACTCTCAGTTCACCAACAAACAAAAGCCAAGTATCCTGGTAATGACGAACCCTCTGCATATACATTGTCCCAAAACAATGTACGTATTGAACAGGCGTGTTGCGTATGTGGTCCGTGCGTCATATCGTTAAGGGAGGCTGGGACTGAGTTTTTGGTGAAAAAAGTAAAAATGATCGATTTTCAATTTGTGCATATTATTTGAAGCCAAATCCAGCCAAAACGCAAGTTTGTGCTTTCCACTTGCGAAATAAAGAAGCAAAGAGGACGCTGAACATTAAGTGGCAAGGAGAAACAATCCTTCATTGTTTTACACCAAAATATCTTTGTGTCACCCTCGATCGAACTCTGTCTTTCAAGCAACATAGCTTGAACACCAAAAGTAAAGTATCTGCACGAAATAACTTACTAAGATGCCTAACAGGAAGGACATGAGGTGCTCACCCCACCACTCTCAGAACTTCAGCCCTTGGACTGAGCTCCTCAGCTGCTGAATATGCAGCACCAGTTTGGGTTTCTTCTCCACATTCCAAAGAGGTGGATATAGCTCTGAATGAGATTTCCAGAATTGTATCTGGGTGTCTTACACCAACACCACTTCAGAAGATCTACCCTCTTATAGGAATTTGTCCACCTCATGTCCGAAGAATGGTAGCAGCAGCCTCTGAGAAGAAACGACAAGAAACCGATTCAAGGCATCCACTTTCCGGCCAACAACCAGCCCGACAGAGACTTAAGTCCAGAAACCGCTTTATGAGGGGAGTAACAGCCCGTGAAGGCTCACAAGAAGCTGCCCGTGTGAAGATATGGAAGACAGAGATCACAGACCCAACTATTCCTCTATCAGAAAAAATGGCACCCGGTCACTACTTGCCATATGGAATTTGGAAATCATTGAACAGGCTGAGGACGGGGGTTTCACGCTGCAAGAACAATCTCAAGAAATGGAACATGCTCGTCAACAATGATGAGTTCTGTGACTGCAGCATGTTACAAGATCCAGAACACCTGCTGATATGCCCCTTGATGGAGGATATGTTCAAAAGATGATCTTTTGGCTGCAAATACTAATACTGTAACTGTTGCTACATACTGGCAAAATCTAATTTGATTCGAACTCGGAAAAAAAATGTACCCCGGACTCCTGCGGATCATTTGGCGGTAGTATTTTTCGGGCTCGGCCATTTTTAAAGTACTAGCGTGACATTTAAATGTCCGGTTGAGTGCTGGGGAAACGCCTCCATCGACTAGCTTCAACGCAACAATGCCCATCCTCAAATTGCCCCCAGAGCTACTATCTAGTGAGTTGACGAGGTAACAATACTACGGTAACTATAGAAATGCTAATTACGTACCGTGGTTCTTCTGTGTTCAGTTTTATTTATATAACTGACGTATTATTAGTTTAGCCTTCAACCATGTTTTATTTACTAAAATTAGTTCTTTTTCATATATTATACATTTTTAGGTGTTTAAAATGTTCCAGCTGAACCAATTTGGTTTCAAATTCCATGAGAATTTCATGGGTTGTTAACACCTGTATTGTCTTGATATTAACAGACGGACTTTTTATAATGTTGATACTTTAAAAGATAGTAGCCTTCAAAGGTGAATTTTTAGCTAATTTTCATTTATGAAAAAAAAAATAGGCTTATGAGATCACCTTTTGTCCGCGTGTCTGTCTGTGTGTGCGTGTGTGTGTGTGATGGTTTGTGTGATGGTGTGTGTCCCCCCTAATAACTTCTAAACGGCTGGACCGATTTCAATGAATCTCGGTAAGTTCATAGCACTATTCTGGACGACCCCGACCGTGCCGTTAAAATTTTGTTACGTCTCACCAATGCAACATGGCGCCTGTGCGAAATATTTCACCAGCATTCAATATCTCCGAAACTATTATCGATATCACCCTGGAATATTTTACAGTTATAAAGGGAACTACTAGAAGTTCACCTATGTGACGTTTGAAAACCTAGTAACTACAATACCAACATGGCGGCCAAGCGAAGTAGCGACTTTTAAATAGACGTTTCTCGCGATTTAACCAACCAAACGCAATAAAACTTGGTTCAGTATATATTTATACACATTGTAATGCACCGACATCTAACTTCGTTCAATTGCTTACATAACCTCAAGATGGCGGCTGTGCGAAATATTTCACCGGCATTCTGTATCTCTGAATCCATTAACGGTATCGCCCTGAAATTTTGTACGGAGATAAAGGGCACTACTGGAAGTTCATCCATAAGACTTTCAAAAACTGGTTTACTACAAAACGAATATGGCGGCCAAGCGAATTTGAAAATTTTAAATAGACCTTTTCCGCGATTTAATGATCCAAACGCAATGAAGCTTGGTAAAGCAAATGTTTATACACATTGTAATGCACTGGTATCTAATCTCATTTTTACTTCTTGTCTCCTAATCATGCGATTGAAGTTTGAATACTACACGTACACAATAATCTTCATGTAACAGTACATAACTCTAAGACCTACATATGTAAAAATCCAACATGGTGACCATCCGCAATATTTAGTCGGTTCTCGATACCTACGAATGTATTACACAATCAAACTGAAATTTTGTATGTTGATAGAGGCATGAAAATAGGCTGTTTAGTTCTTCACGGAACTACTTGTTTTTAGCATAATTTGAGAAAAACATAAACACATAAAACATATTTTTCCCTCACATTCATGGACTACATATGCAGACTTTCTCTCTGTTAAAATTCTTTCCATACCTTGATGTGCCTGTACATCAGTTTTCAATGTGATATTTGAAGTAACTGTTCAGCTGGAGCATTTTTTATGCTTAGAAAATTTTTGAAAATTTTGAATTGTAAGTGTTAATTTCTCAGAAAGTTCTGTTGCTGTTTTCCTGAAAATTGGTATATGGCCTTATTTCACCATCAGGAGACCACAAACCTAATTTCATTCAATTCTATCAATATTTACTATTTTTCATAAATTCAGCCCCAGTGACACTGCAATGCAATGTGACAGCCGTGAGGATTATCTCGTGGCGCGTTGAGGTAATTAGTTCGAATCCCATCTTGGGCACAAACGTTTGTTATTGTTTTTGTTGTTGTTGCTGTTGTTGTTGTTAGATCCAACTTTCAAAAAATTTTCATGATTGGTGTTGGCACCGCCAAAAAGAAAGCAGCACTTTGATGAAATAAAATTGTCAGCGCTAGAAAATGAAGTTGCCAGTGTCCAAAATTATATTGTAGATAGTGGTCCAAAACTTGGGCTGAGGCATCTGCAGGTTCATGATCCCAGGACTAACGTGGGTGATTTTCGTTCTATTCAGCTGTTCTTCGGCTTTGTTCTGTATTCCGTATGGCCCTATTTATCTGTCCTTTGCTGTATCTATTAGCTAGGAGCGTATTCTAAACTCCTATTTTCTCTTCAGTTACGCAGTCCTTATCACAAATGCGGTTGGCTTTGGTGAGTGTCCAAGCTACCATTTTCTTCTGTGACGGTGGATGGCTGGAGTTTGCATGTAGGAACCGATCTATATGAGTGCCTTTCCTATAGACCCTGTGTCCGAGCGTGTTGTCTGTTCGTTTATAGAGCAGAACGTCTACGAAGGCCAGCGGATTATTTTCTTGTACTTCCATTGTGAAATTGATACCCAGATCTCTGAACCACATGATGTCTAGGAAGTCCTGGAGTGTGTTGCATCCATGTTTCCATATTAAAAAGACGTCGTCTACGTATCTGAACCAACACTCAGGTTTCAATAGGCTCTCTTTTGCAGCTTCTTCTTCAAATTTACCATGATACCATTGGGCAATAATGGACAGAGGGGGATCCCATGGTTGCTCCCTCCATATGTTGAAACATCTGCCCATTAAAGACAAAGACTGGGTGTTAACTCAGTGTTCACCTAAGTCAACTAAGTTCGTTGGACCTCCTGTGGCTGTAAACTTTTACCTGATTATCTGTGTGACGTCAGTTACCGGAAAGCTGGAAAATAACGAATCTATATCTCGGCTTGACAGTAGATCGCTGTCATTCAGGTTTATACTCGTTATCATATATACGAAGTGTTGCGAATTTATGAAGTGAGTGACTGGCGGAGGGAATAATGCATGCAGGACCTGATACAAATATTTAGCAGGAGCGTGAGTTTGGGTTGCTACGGCGCTAACTATGGGTCTCAGAGGCACATCGGTATTGTGTAAGACCGTAGAACGTGAGATTTCTTGAGAGGTGAGGTTCTAAGGAATATCTGGTTCTCTTCTTGAATAGATGACTCCTTAATTAGCCGCGTCGTCGTCTGCTCTACAGGGTGATTTTTTCTACGTGTACAAACTCTAGGGATTGATCACGGAGAGGATACGGATGAAAATGGTCAAATGAACGTATGTCCGGAAATACATGGTGACCATGCTAGGGACCAGCCTTCCTTACACGTTGCCTAACAGGTCGGAACTATCGGCGTTTCTTGCGGGTGACTTTGCCTCCCCTGCTGGAAGACGTGCCATTGATGATTCGCAGGGTTATGTGGCTCCTACTTGATGATGCTCCAGCCCACTTCACCGTTTACGTCCGGACGTATCTCAATTGTGTCTTCCATGTTCGATGGATCAGACGAGGAGGTACAGTTTCATGGCCTGCTCGTTCACCAGTTCTCAACCCGTGCGATTTCTGGTTATTGGGCCATCTCAAATGTATCGTGTATGCAGAGCCCATTCCAGATGTGGAGACACTGGAGCAGCGTATTCATGCTGCCTTTGACGCTGTTCGGATGCAGCTTGGCCGATGTGAACGTGTGAGACAGAACATGATACGGTGCGTACGCGCATGCGTGGAGGCACATGGACACCATTTTCAATACACAGTAACTGTGGCTGCATGGTACAGCGCGTATTAGACCGCCGTCTCTGTAACAGAGGATGATCTAATAAATGGTCCCTAACAAACAAACCATGCATTTCCGGACATACGTTCATTAGACCTTTTCTGATCCGTATCCTCTCCTCGATCAATCCCTAGAAGTTTGTACACGGTGCAAGAAATCACCCTGTATATTATTTATGGGGTTCCTCGGGATCACCTTATAAGCTGGGTCTGAGCTACGAGCCTGGCATGTTTGATGATCTGAGAGCATGGTGGCCACTACTCTTGGAAAACCTGGAAATTCTGGAAAACTCCTGGATTTTTATTAGGTCTGGAAAACTCCTGGAAAATAGCCACTGTTAATTAATTATAAGAATCTTTCCATCTTAAATCATACTCCCGCTGCGGATTCGGGTGAGCACTCTATCGTTAACAAAAGAAATTTACTCAGGCTACCTGTTTCTGTGTGGGAGAACAAGCGATAGTATTTTTGTAAAACATATTGAGTATGGACAACTTCACCGCAATACAATTGCAGGCGGCATTCTTTTCTGTCTTTTTTTAAAGCGGATATTTCAGTCACAAAGGCCTTTTTAAAACAACAATTGAATCATTTGTGTGTAGGCTTGCGTATCAATAACGCAATCACCACTAATTTTTGTCAACATCTGTATAATAAACCAAACACAACTGCTTTTTTTTTTTTGGTCTTGAAGTAGGCAACCGATAAAGCCCCCCCGACTCGCGCTCATTTATAAGTCTGGAAAAATGAGAATTACTCCTGGAAAATTCCTGGAAACTCCTGGAAAATCGTTGACCGATTTGAGTGGCCACCATGTGAGAGTCATGTGCTCTAATTTCATCTGCTTCAAAGGCTGGTAGATGATGATGATGATGATTGTTGTTTCAAGGGGCCTAACATCGAGATTATCGGCCCCGTTGGTAGATGATGGAGAGAAGATTTTACCCTGCAAGTAAATCTGATGGCGAAATTAAGTACATTGCTTCGGATGTAGGATGCGGTAGCGTGGTAAAGATGAATGAATTGATAACATCAAGATTTGGAGACATGGAGTGCTGCATTAGAAGGGTCTTATGACTGGTGACTCAATCAACAACAACGTTGATGTATACTTGTCACTCATCAATTGTCCTTTACGGCATCCGGCATGTAAAAATTCTAACGACTTTTGGTCGGAAGGTTGTGGTGGCTAACAAGGAGAGGTTGCCAAGTGGTTTTCTAGAAAAGTGTTCAAATTTGGAGGGGTTGCTCTTCATAAGAAAATATTTTTGCCGTGTTCGAGCGTTTTTGCCAATGGTCCTTAGTGTGTTCAAAATTGAACGTTTAAAATCAATCCACAAACTTGTGTAGTCCAATTCTCGCGCACGTTCCCGGCTCGTTTTCGTGGCGTAGTCGCTAGCGCATTGGCGTGGGGAATTCAAGGTTTCGAGTTCGAGTCAGACCAAGGTCAGTTTTTTTACTGTTATTATTGTCTTTTGTGTTTTCTATAATGTATTTGCTGTGGTCTCTTCGGTTTAAGAGCTATGTACAGTATTTTAACATCATTATTATTCGTCCTTGAAGCTTGAACGAGTCGTAAGTTTTATTCGTTAAAATTTAAATGCAGCGTGGCCGGCGACGCTACGTTCATGTGCACTGCGCCGAGTCTAATGCAAGAGCTCTTCCCTCTGTTCCACCATCAAGCTAAACTGTCTGTATCCAAAACTCGATACGGAACTCGTGTGAGTAACATCGCGGGACACTCTTCGTCACGCAAGTGCCGTATAAGCGGGTTCGATAAGTCGGAGGTCTTGATTGACGCTTATGCGTATTCAATATTACGTGTGTGTGGTTGCCAACAATCAACAGTATCTAGATCGCAAAAGACAATAATCACAGTAAAAAAAAGTCCTGACCAAGGTCTAACTCGAACTCGAAACCTTGAATTCCCCACGCCAATGCGCTTGCGACTACGCCACGGAAACGAGCCGGGAACGTGTGCGAGAATAGGACTACACAAGTTAGTGGATTGATTTTAAACGTTCAATTTCGAACACACTAATGCCCATTGGCAAAAACGCTCGAACATGGCCAAAATATTTTCTTATGGAGAGCAAACCCTCCAAATATGAACACTCTTCTAGAAAACCACTTGGCGACCTCTCCTTGTAAGATACGCTCCCAATACACTCATACTGTCGGAGTTTTGAATACAAAACTCCGTAAAGTCACTGTGTAATATACATATAATGGCTTCGGTGGCGTAGTCGATAGCATGCTGAACTGCTATGCCCAAGAACACGGGTTCAAAGCAAGCCAAAGTCGCTGGATTTTAAGGAGCGTTAAAATCCTTCAATATGCCATCCTTCAGAGGGCGCGTGGGAGATTTATGGGATGTAAAACAACCGACCTCTACAGTTAGTAGTGTGTATCGAAACTTGTAGGTTAGCAACACTCTATCAAGTTCCAACTTTCGCCGCTAGGTGTCAGTGACAGTAGCATCTGCTAGCCAAAGTCGCTGGATTTTAAGGAGCGTTAAAATCCTTCAATATGCCTTCCTTCAGAGGGCGCGTGTGAGATTTATGGGATGTAAAACAACCGACCTCTACAGTTAGTAGTGTGTATCGAAACTTGTTGGTTAGCAACACTCTATCAAGTTCCAACTTTCGCCGCTAGGTGTCAGTGAGAGTAGCATCTGCTAGCCAAAGTTGGAGCTACTTGAAATTGAACTTGCTGCGAGCCTATGGGCGTTCATTTAAAATACCCTGCTATGGCCATTGACTGCAAAACGAATATAATATCATAATCTTATATATAACAAGTACTGTAGTTCCGTGAAGAACTATACAGCCTATTTTCATATATCCTACTCATGTTAATTGCCTCTAGCAACATACAAAATTTCTGTTTGATTGTTGTGATAGATTCGTAGATATTGAGAACCGTCTAAATATTTCAGATGGTCGCCAGGTCAGATTTTTATTTATATACTATTACATTATGATTATTGTGTACGTGTGGTATTCACACTTCAATCGCATTATTAGGATACAAGTGGTAAAAACGAGATTTTAAAATTTCGCACAGCTGCCATCTTGTGGTTATGAAAACAATTGAAATAAATTTGATGCCAGTGGATTATCATTTGTATAAGCATTTAACGTGCAACTGCACTCGGATGGTTAAATCGCGAGAAACGTCCATTTAAATATTTATATTTCGCGTCGCCGCCATGTTGGATTTGTGCTCACCAGGTTACTGAAAGTCCTATAGGTGAACTTATGAATAATAACCTCTATGAACATAAAAAATTCAGTTTGATTGCTGTCAAAGATTCGTAGATATTGAGAACCGTCAAAATATTTCGAATGCTCGCCATTTTGGATTGTTATATTGTGCCCGTTTAGACCGATGTCCAACGACCACATATGCATGTCACCGAAAATCAGTTAGCACGAGACTCAAAAATATCTCAGGGCGCCAAACTTGGTGAATGAAACCCACAAAACTAGAACTAACTTACTTCACTGATATCCAGTTCGATACAGCAATAAGGATAGAAGTGAGAAATGAAAATATCACAATTTTCTAAAATCTCATTTTATTTAAGTTAAAATTTAAATTGAAAAAATGCAAAAATACCAAATAAGAGTGGAAAATAAATTTTTCACACACAAAACAACAAATAGATATATCAACACTTGAAGAAACACTTATAAAAGGCTCAATGACCAAAAAGTATTAGTCCATTTGGCATCGACACTATTTTAACGAAGACTATTTACACTTCAGGCTGTTCAGGTAAATTTAAATGTCATTCCTGTTGCCTGTATTTCACTATTTACAAAATTAAATAATCTTTCATATCACTATCCAAGAATTAAAAATTCCTCTCGGCACGCCGGAATGCGGAGGTAGATTTCACCGGGCAAACTAGGGGATAGGCTAAAATAGGCAAAATATGCAGGTTTTCGTAGAAGGATCAGACCTCATTTATTGCGAGAAAGTATTTTACAATGTAATTGGAGCACAATTCACTTTTCTTTCGTCTTACTATGCATAATTTTAACATTTTATTGTGTTAGGGGGACGGTAACCTTCTTGTCATTTGGGGTCCATTTTTAGCCTACTTTTCACATTTTGCAAAAATGAGGAAAAAGTAGACTTATGAGATCGATCCGGGAAAATGTGTGTCTGTCTGTCTGTCTGTCCTTCTGTCTGTCTGGCTGTGTGTGTGTCCCCCCCCCCTATCAATTCCTAAACGGCTGCAGCAATCAAAACCAAATTTAGTATGAGTAAAGATGTGCACCGGAATATCTCACGTCCATATTTGAAAATGATGTCAGTGCTACCAACTGCTGAAAAAACGCACTAGAAATTTGAGCTCCATGTTGGATATCTTGCAAGGTATGCATGGGAGCTATTCCAAAATTGGCACACATATAAATAATACTATTTCAGTTTAATTTCCAGGAGGCCAACAATGACAGTGTTGCCAAAATAATTTTAAGTCTTCTGATAGGTCCAATGTTTAAATGCATATAACTTCTACACTATCAATTGGATTTCAACCAAATTTTGTATGTAATATCTGCACATAAACAGATATGATTGAGCGTATTCTTAAGATCCACCAGGGCTGCCAACTGTTAATAATAGCTCTCTCTATTTATTTATTTTTATCCAAATACCAATATATCAGAAAGTATGCAAGCCAACAGCTTTAAACTATGCACACGTATATTCTGACATTTTAGATTAATTTGGAGTAACTTATATACGTCAGTTCTACCAACATGATTATATATAAATTTTTAAATACATGTAACTTCTATACTATCAGTTCGATTTCAACCAAATTTCGTATGTGCTATGTTTACCATAACAGATATGACTGTAAGTATTGTTAAGAGCAATGAGGGCTGCCAACTGTTAATAAATGCTGTCAATATTCTTTTTACCTAATATCAATATATCAGAAAGTATGCAAGCCAACAGCTCTATACTTTGCACACGTATAGCACCTGACATTGTAGATTAATTTGGAGTAATTAATACAAGGCAGTGCTGCCAACATGATTCTATGCCTGCTGATATGTCCAATTTTAAAATACATGTAAGTTCTATACTAACAAATGGATTTCATCCAAAATTGGCACAACAAGATATCATAATATTTCAGATTATTTCTGACGAGCACACGCATGGTATTGTTGGCAACATGCTTTTACGCGTGCTGATAGATCCACTGTCTATGTGCATGTAACGTCTATTGGACTTCAACTTAATTTTGAATTCTGTACCATAAGAGATGGAACTAAGAATATATATTCAGTCACCAGGGCTGCCAACTGTAGTGCTCTATTAGGCTGCATTATACCAGGTATATTTTGAACTAATTTGATATTTCGATATTACCAACTTAATTTAGTCATTATTCTAGATAGGTTCATATACTGTAGAATAATCATTGGCATGAAAAGTAGGCTGTATAGTTCTTCACGGAACTTCTTGTTTATATTTGTGGTCACACCGTCCTTATGCAAGGTTTGGAACTGATGTGTAACTATCTAACAGTCTGTTACTTCTTCACGTCAAATTTTATCTCCCGCAGAGATGTTGGTTGGTTCCTTAGTTTAGGGACTGTGACAACGCGGTCATGTAACCCCGTGTACTTTGGGTGTGTGTAGAATCTGTCTGATAAACGGTATTAATTGTGATGGGTGTATTAGTCTGTAATTCAGGTAAGGACTGCAGACGGTCAATTTCAAGTAGTAGTTCCTATTGTTGGTACCAAATATACCGTCAACGACACCTAGCTGTGAACTTGGCTACTAGATGCCACCGCAACCAGTAACTTGCAACGAACGTTGGACTTCCCCTCTGAAGGAAAGCATACTGAGGGATTTTCAGCGCTCTTTGAAAATCCGACGACTTCGGCCGGCTTTGAACCCGCGACCTTGGGCATAGAAGTTCAGCATGCTACCAGTTACTGATATCGCGCCAGGAGTTGGCAGTTGGGTTTGAACTGCAGATATCTTCCCGCTCACTGCGTAACGCGCATTCCAAAAACATTAAGTTAGTCACTACTTGTTTAACTCACTCAGCACATTCCTTCTTTCACTGGCTGCGTATCGTGTGCTGCAATAACAGCGATTGGCATGCGCGAAGCCGATATATTTAAGTTTGGAATATGAGGTCCGCGCATGCGTACTGCAAGACCCCCCCGCACCCCGTCACAGCGTGTTGGACTGCCATCTCCTGACGCGATATCATTACGTCACCGAAGCCAGAAAGATATCCAGCGAGCACTGCATCCGAGACGTCCTACTACAAGGGTAATTGGAGACAAACAGCCCCTGGCTAGAGCTCTTCTTCCATATATAAAAAAGGTCACGGACAGAATAGGGAGGCTACTCGAGTCCCATGATATAAAGACCATATACAAGCCTACGCGAAAAATTAAGGACATGTTTAGGTCCGCTCAAGATAAGCGACATCCTCATATCGCGGCAGGGGTTTATAAAATCCCGTGTGATTGTGGCCAAGTATAAATTGGAACAACGAAAATAAGTATTGCCACTCGCCTCAAGGAGAACGAACGACACAGCCGGCTGGGACAAACAGATAAATCCACTGTAGCAGCACACTCACTACTTGCAGGTCACGATATAAGATATGGAGACACCGAAGTTCTGTCCACCACGGTGTCTTATCATGCCAGGCTACAAAGGGAGGCCATTGAAATCCTGAAGCATACTAACAGCTTCAATCTTAAGGAGGAAGCAGAACGTGTGAACAGAGCTTGGCTTCCTGTCGTTAATCCCCTCAAGCCTGCCCTTATTGACCGTCGTAGATGAGAAGATGCAACAGACGAGCAGCCCTGTCCTTAATGCTTTACTTTTATGTGGTACGCCGTTGCTATGGTAGCCTCTATGTTTGGGTTGTTGACTATTTATATATCTTCTGTTTACTTGTTTTACCTCGCTTAATGTAACCTGTGAACATGCTGAACGCAGTATTCAGCGAAACGTCAGGACGACAAAATGTCCTTGGAACACGGCCTATAATCCCGCGAAACAGAGATTCCTATTTCAACGCCGGTCGTGAAAGGCTAAATTTTTACTTAATTCGCCTCTACGGGGAGGAAATATCACACTTAGTTCGTGGCTTTGAGAGGTTAAGGAAAAAAAAGTCGCAACTTCTGTCATCACTCGCGTTTCTTCTTCGATGCCGAGACACAGGTATGATTCCCAAGTTTATTAAAATGAATAGACCACTAACCTCAGTTAGAGCCCATAGAATATATGATCGAACTGAACGTTCGCTATTACGTGAACGCATAAGTTTTGCACGTAAGGGGCTCGCTACTACAGATCAGGCACTCTTACAGCTGCACTACCGCATCAGCAGCACACTCTCATATCAGGACTGGGAAAATGTAGATCGTCTCACCTTCTACTCTATGCGTTCAACATTTGAACAGTCTAGCATCCGGCAGAAGAAAAAGTTTGAGCGGTTACAGAGAGACCAACCCGCGCCGGTAGTTGCGCCTACGCTGGATGTTGGGATTTGATAGACTCTGCAATCCCTGGACTGTGCTGTGTTATATCTTTCCTTGTTAATGTCTTTGTAGTAAGTGTAATGTCTTTGTAATAAGTGTAATATCTTAGTTTTTTTAGCTTCTTTGGAAATACAGTTGTGACGGAGATGTTTACTAAGTATGGTGTTTGTTATTGCTCTCCCAATACCACGACATAAGTTGGTGCCGAACACATGGGATAAATGTATTCCAGCACGAATTGACACTATACTTCGCGGACCAGAGACTAATACTGTTTGAAAGGATTACTTCATTCTCCGTCAAGACTACTGGGAAATTGTGGTGCAGCAGAATCAACACATCACGTCAAGCCATCAACGGCTTATTAGATGAGTATCACGTTGCAGTTAATACCTGAAATACTTAAGAGACTAGTACCTGTACGGTAAAATACTACTCAATGCATGGGAAAGCCTTAAAACAGCAGAAAGTTGTATGTTTAGTGTAGACGCATGTAGTGCTTACTGGTGAAGTTGAAGGAAAGCCATATTGTTTAACTACGTCACCGAGGGAGGAGCTACGCACGACTGCTTGACTAGTGCTGCGATCTGCTGGCCTTCCCTGAAACTATGTCGCAATAAGTTGCGGAGAATCCACGCACGACTGGGTGACAGGTGCTGCTATCTGCTGGCTCTCCATGAACTACGCAATATTAACTGATTCTCGCGCATGCAGGCACGATCAACAATTGATCAAAGAATACTTGGTTTCTACACTATCACTGTCCCAGTCAAACACATTATTTTATTATAACAAGTCACGTCAAGGAACTCAGTATGGAAGGCAGTAACACTGACAGAAGACTACACCAATTGAAAAGAAGACGTGCAAGGGAAAGAGGGAATATCACACGTCTCGTTGAGAAAGCACGAGAGTTTACGGAGTCTACTTCTTCCGAGGACTACGAGTACTGTAAGGATAGGCTACAGGAGGCTTTGGATAAACTAAGAGGCCTTGACGATGAAGTTCACGAACTCCTGGATGACACCGCGTATGCCGCTGACATAATTACATGTGAGGAATACATAGAGAACGCCAAGCGTGTTATTATACACATTTCGCATTGCATGAAAAAGGAACTGGAAAGCGCGATGAATATTTCACTCACGAGCACAGAAACGGTACCAACACTCGCCTCAGCAATTCCTTCAACCACATTAAGACTCCCTCCAATAAAACTGGAACCTTTCTCAGGTAATATAGAGACATGGGCACGTTTCTGGGAACAGTTCGAACAGTCAGTCGATAAGGACACGTCACTATCTACGATTCACAAACACATATTTCTGCGAGGTTATTTAGAAGAGGAACCGAAGCACTTAATAGAAGGCATCGCTGTGACTGCTGAGACATATGAAGAGACTAAGAAAATCCTTAAAGCTCGCTACGGTGACAAGAATAGAATCATACAGGCCCACTTGGACTACATAGAATATATTAAGCCCATTCAGTTTGCCACACCGGACGCACTTAATTCTACGTTTATTGACTGTAATCGTCGCATTCAAGCTCTGCGGGCTCTCGGAGAAGATGTGAATGCCTATGGCCGAGTACTTACACCGAAGATTCTCAGAGCATTTCCTGACGACATATGTCGTCGCTGGATCATTCACACCAAGCGGGAAGGCCTTTCAGAAGGCAACATCCTCAAATTAATGGAGTTCCTCGGCGAGGAAGTTGACGGAGCGCTTATTACACAGAAGATCCGCTGTGAAACCTCCATATCATCAAGTTACACCCCCACGGCAGCAGCTCTTCACGTCCGGGCCAATCCTAAATGGTTACCAGGAAAGGAGGTCAAGGGGCCGGAACAATTTTGCGCCTTTTGTGAATCCCGAGGTCACTGGGCCCAGGATTGTAGGAAAATCACAGACGTCACGGAGCGAAAAGAGAAACTGAAGACAGCTCACCGATGCTTCCTATGCCTCAATCGAGGACATACAGCGTTCAATTGTAGGAGGAAAGGGAAAGCACAGTGCGCCAACTGCAAGAAGTCTCACCATAAGTCCATTTGCGACAACGGGAAGAGTCACAGGACCTCAGGAGATCAGACCAATACTGCGTCTGTAGGGAAAATAGACATCGCTACACCAGGTTCCACGTTCTTGCAGACAGCTCAAGTGCGCATCACAGGACCTACAGGACTAAGCCGACTTACTCGATGCATACTAGACAGCGGAAGTCAGGCAACATTTATTTCAAGCTCACTGATAGACGATTTTCAGTTGCAAACCACCGACAAAAGAGAATTGACTGTTTGCACATTTGAGTCCCAGACTAACCCGTCGAGTCACCGCAGAGTCGTTAAATTCAATATGAAGGGAGTTTGCACAAAATCTACGGCTGCCATCAATGCTTATGAAAGTGCACACTCATTCTCATCTCAACCAGCAGTTCCACAAGACATTAAGACCTTGGCACACCTACGCAAATTACAGTTAGCGGACCCCAGGGCTGATTCGAAAGAAAACCTGCCCGTGGAAATCTTAATTGGCAGTGACCAATATTGGAAGATAGTGAAGGACAGTTCACCGATTCGAATCTCTGAATCGATAGTCCTGATTCCGTCGATATTTGGATGGATCGTAAGTGGAAGCCGATCCGGAACTTGTGCGAATCCTACTGTCGTGAACTTCATTCAACACGCTAGCTCACCATCGGACGATGAACTAAGACAATTCTGGGATCTAGAGACGATGGGAATAACTACAAATCAAAGTCGAGACCTGACTAAGAAAGACTTGGCTATTCTTCAGGAATTTAGAACAAGCTATCTCGTTGAAGGTCACCGGAGAGTGGTCTGTCTACCAAGAAAACATAATGTTTTTCCTTCAAGTAACAAAATAAATGCAGAACTTCGATTTAATTCCTTGAGCAAAAGACTTAAAAACAATAGTAACTTGAGGGAGGTGTACTACAGTCAAATGCTGGATCATGTCGTGAAAGAGCAAGTAGAAGTCGCGCCTACTGGAGATCCGAAGAGCACCACGTTTTATCTTCCTCATCAGGCTGTAAAGAAGGAGAAACTGGACAGAACAAAGTGGAGGATAGTTTTCGACGCGTCTTCTCACGATATCAACTCGCCCTCTCTAAACGATGCTCTAGAGGCAGGTCCAAATCTGCTAACGGAGACGTTGGCTATTCTAATACGATTCAGACTACATCCCACAGCCATCATTAGTGATATCACGCAGGCATTCCTTCAGCTGGTTCTGCACGAGAACGACAGGGACTTGACCAGATTCTTGTGGTACAGAGTCACACACGATAGCAACGGAAGTTATCACACGACAGACGAGGTAGTAACCTACCGTTTCACCAGGCTTCCATTCGGCCTGACCAGTAGTCCGTTCTTGCTTTCAGCAACACTGAGGGAACTCGCCGACAGACATAAGACGACATTTCCAATCGCAGCACCTCTCATAGATAACAATACCTTCATGGACGACTTCGCATCCGGCGCAGAGAACGACAACGATGTGATTGCTATGTATTACGAACTTACTGCACTGATGAAACTAATGAATTTCCACCTAGCGAAATGGGCTACTAATTCAGAGTCACTGAAAGCCATCTGGAAAGCCTAAGGTCAACAGATCAACGTAGAGACACAGGTACTAGGTGTTTACTGGAATACTGAAACGGATACCATGTACATTGACCCAGAGGACATCACCAAGGCATTACCTGAAGAACCAATCACGAAGAGGAAGCTGTTGCAAACTACGGCCAGATTCTACGATCCACTCGGATTGTTATCTCCCGTATCCCTTGTCGGCAAGATGTTATTCCAGGATACATGGTGCAGGGGAATCGACTGGGATGAGTTGCTACCTCCTGATATTGGAGCATCATGGAGCACTTGGGTATCCTCATTGTCCTCGCTGTCACGGGTACACATTCCGCGGTGGTTAGCTACTTCAACGGAGCGCAAGGCTCAGATCCACGTATTCTGTGATGCCTCAGAAAGGGCATATGGTGCGGTTTTGTACATTCGCACGAACACAGAAGGCAACGTCCTCGTTCATCTGGTCTGCAGCAAGAATAGGCTTACACCGGTCAAGAAGGTAACCCTACCACGGCTCGAGCTTCTAGCGGCACTAGTAGGAGCACGACTGCTGTCATATTTCCGTACAGCCACAGGCCACGATATCGCTGAGGCGGTACTATGGACGGATTCTACTGTGACCTTGGGCTGGATACGTAGTGACCCAAACAAATGGAAAACCTTTGTATGCAACCGAGTAACGGAGATTCAATCATACGTTACTCCAAGCCAATGGAGACACTGCCCTGGACAGGAGAACCCGGCAGACCACCTCACACGAGGACTTACTGGAGATCAGATACAGTTTGAGCACAAGTGGTGGAATGGACCACTATGGCTTGTGCAACGTGAGGATTGCTGGCCATCCGGTGGTCAAACTCCAAGCGAACAACTTCCTGAGGAGAAGAAGAGGAACATAAAACACGTTATGACAACGACCACATATTCCAGCGTTATCGACAGTTCCAAGTTCAGTTCCTACTGGAAGCTGATACGTACCACTGGTTGGATTATTCGGTACGCACACAACATTCGCCATCGAGAGAAACTTACAGGGGAGTTAACAGCGGTGGAGCTTGCGAAGGCGCGTACCTACTGGATAGGAGCGGTTCAACGGGAATGTTTTGCACTAGAACTCCAAGCTCTCCAGGATAGTTGACCGATTCCGAAAGAATCCAAGATAGGACCCTTCAATCCCTTCATTGAAGACGGAATCCTTCGTCTCGGGGGTCGTTTGCACTTCTCGGACCTCACTAGGGAGCAACGGCACCCAATACTCCTGGACGGCACTCATCAATTCACGATCCTGCTCATTCGGCAAACACACATTAGACTGCATCATTTTGGAGTCCGAGTAATACTGTCAGAGCTCCGGAAAGAGTTCTGGATCCTTAGAGCTCGTCAAACTGTTAAGAGGGTCTTGCACGCATGTCTCCCATGCAGAACTATGAAGAACCCAAGGGGGCAGCAAATCGAAGCTCCATTACCTGCGGATAGAGTGAGACCGTCGAAGCCCTTTGCAGTTACTGGGATAGACTTCGCTGGTCCTCTCTGTATCAAAGTAGGCATGACTATGGTGAAGGCCTACATAGCACTTTTCACTTGTGCTGTTACACGTGCGGTGCACTTAGAGTTATGCACCAGTATGACCACTGACACATTTCTTATGGCCCTTCAAAGATTCGCTGGTAGGCGGGGACTGCCTCATACTATATATACGGACAACGCAAAGACATTTCAGGCCACCAATGCAGAACTGTCGGAACTTTGGAAGGCACTGTTGTCCTCGGAGACCCATCAATTCCTCGCCAGAGACGGTATCACTTGGAAGTTCATCGCCCCACGGGCAGCTTGGTGGGAGAGGATGGTAGGCACAGTTAAGCGATGTCTGCGAAAGGTGCTGGGACAATCAAGGCTCACAGAAGAACAGCTTAACACCACCCTCGTGAATATAGAAGCTGCGGTAAATTCAAGGCCGATCTCCCATGCAGACGACGCTGAACACCTGACCCCGGCACACTTTCTTGTTGGTGAAGGACTCAAGACCGTGCCCACAGGACCAGAACCGACTACCAGATCTACTTTGACTAGGGAATTCAAACTACAACAGAAACTAGCAGACGATTTCTGGAGAAGATGGACCAAGGAGTACCTCTTAGAACTCAAGAGTTTTCACGAAGTTCGAGGAGCGTCTGGGAGACCCATTGAGTTCGGACTCGGAGATCTGGCGTTGCTTCAAGAAGACGGACGACCACGTCATCTATGGAGAAGGGCAAGAATAGAGAAGCTGATAGAAGGAAGGGACCACAAGATAAGGACAGTGATTCTTCGCACCCCACAGGGACACAAAATAGCCCGGCCAATTCAGCTGGTCATCCCCCTAGAGGTTGACCAGGGTGGGGAGAATGTTGGGATTTGATAGACTCTGCAATCCCTGGACTGTGCTGTGTTATATCTTTCCTTGTTAATGTCTTTGTAATAAGTGTAATGTCTTTGTAATAAGTGTAATATCTTAGTTTTTTAGCTTATTTGGAAATACAGTTGTGACGGAGATGTTTACTAAGTATGGTGTTTGTTATTGCTCTCCCAATACCCCGACACTGGACATCTCACGGATAATTGTTAACCTGACCAACCGCCACCTGTCAGAGGGGGAAATTTCTATACTAGCGAAAGGAGGAAATTACGCAGTGACCCCTCCTTCGATACCCGTGGAAGACATTGTCGCCAATATTGGAGCGGCAATCCGTGAGTTACCATCTGAACAAGCAGATGAAATCCGTCATGAAGCCTCACGTATACTCAAGAAGGCACCGGCACCGCAGAGTAATCTCACGCCTCAGGAGAGGAAGGCTATAAAGACTCTCAATATGGACGAGAGCATAATTATTCTTCCTGCAGACAAAGGGAACGCAACGGTTATCTTGGACATGGACGACTACACTGCCAAGGTTTTGGAACTTTTAGACCCGGGTACCTACCGCAAACTACTGAGAGATCCTACCAACCGGATTCTTCGTGAAACAAACGGCCTGATCAAGGTATCTTCACTACCTGAAAACGTAAAGAAGGGAACCACCAGAAGTGAAGCTTTACCACCAAGACTTTATGGCTTACCTAAGATACACAAAGATAATGTTCCTCTTCGTCCTATCGTGAGTGCTATTGGATCACCAACTTATAGCATTGCCAAACAATTAGCTACCTTACTTCAACCACATATCGGCGGTACACAGTCGTTCGTCAAAGATTCCGGCCATTTCATTGAAAAATTGAAAACTATTCAACTAGATGCTGGTGACTTACTAGTAAGTTTTGACGTGGTCTCTCTTTTCACGAATGTACCTATACAGGCAGCCCTGGAGTACATCGCACGGATTTTTCCTGATGATATCACCGCCTTATTCCGCCACTGCCTCACCGCTAGCTATTTCCTGTGGAAGGGTGATTTCTATGAACAAATTGATGGTGTCGCCATGGGCAGTCCCCTGAGCCCGGTGATCGCGAATTTCTTCATGGAACAATTTGAACAAATAGCACTAGAGACCGCACCTTTGAAATCTAAAGTGTGGCTACGATACGTGGACGATACTTTTGTAATATGGGGCCATGGTAAAGATCAATTAAATCTGTTTTTACAACATCTTAACAGCCAGAACTCTAACATTCAGTTTACCATGGAGTTAGAAAATGAACAGAAAATCGCTTTTCTCGACGTTATGGTAACGAAGACCGCTGATCTAACCTTGGGATATACAGTTTACCGTAAGACGACCCATACTGACCGATATCTACATAAGACGTCCAACCACCACCCACGACAGAAACACGGAGTGATAAAAACACTGGCTGACCGCGCGAAAAGAATTTGTGAAGAGCAGTTCCTAAAACAAGAAAGTGTACACCTCAACGAGGCCTTACGCGCCAATGGGTACAGCCAGATTGATATCCAGCGAGCACTGCATCCGAGACGTCCAACTACAAGGGTAATTGGAGACAAACAGCCCCTGGCTAGAGCTTTTCTTCCATATATAAAAAAGGTCACGGACAGAATAGGGAGGCTACTCGAGTCCCATTATATAAAGACCATATACAGGCCTACGCGAAAAATTAAGGACATGTTTAGGTCGGCTAAAGATAAGCGACATCCTCATACCGCGGCAGGGGTTTATAAAATCCCGTGTGATTGTGGCCAAGTATATATTGGAACAACGAAAAGAAGTATTGCCACTCGCCTCAAGGAGCACGAACGACACAGCCGGCTGGAACAAACAGATAAATCCACTGTAGCAGCACACTCACTTCTTGCAGGTCACGATATAAGATATGGAGACACCGAAGTTCTGTCCACCACGGTGTCTTATCATGCCAGGCTACAAAGGGAGGCCATTGAAATCCTGAAGCATACTAACAGCTTCAAACTTAAGGAGGAAGCAGAACGTGTGAACAGAGCATGGCTTCCAGTCCTTAATCACCTCAAGCCTGCCCTTATTGACCGTCGTAGATGAGAAGATGCAACAGACGAGCAGCTCTGTCCTTGATGCTTTACTTTTATGTGGTACGCCGTTGCTATGGTAGCCTCTATGTGTGGGTTGTTGACTATTTATATATCTTCTGTTTACTTGTTTTACCTCGCTTAATGTAACCTGTGAACATGCTGAACGCAGTATTCAGCGAAACGTCAGGACAACAAAATGTCCTTGGAACACGACCTATAAGCCCGCGATACAGAGATTCCTATTTCAACGCCGGTCGTGAAAGTCTAAATTTTTACTTAATTCGCCTCTACGGGGAGGAAATATCACACTTAGTTCGTGGCTTTGAGAGGTTAAGGAAGAAAAAGTCGCAACTTCTGTCATCACTCGCGTTTCTTCTTCGATGCCGAGACACAGGTATGATTCCCAAGTTTATTAAAATGAATAGACCACTAACCTCAGTTAGAGCCCATAGAATATATGATCGAACTGAACGTTCGCTATTACGTGAACGCATAAGGTTTGCACGTAAGGGGCTCGCTACTACAGATCAGGCACTCTTACAGCTGCACTACCGCATCAGCAGCACACTCTCATATTAGGACTGGGAAAATGTAGATCGTATCACCTTCTACTCTATGCGTTCAACATTTGGGTCTAGCATCCGGCAGAAGAAAAAGTTTGAGCGGTTACAGAGAGACCAACCCGCGCCGGTAGTTGCGCCTACGCTGGACATCTCACGGATAATTGTTAACCTGACCAATCGCCACCTGTCAGAGGGGGAAATCTCTATACTAGCGAAAGGAGGAAATTACGCAGTGACCCCTCCTTCGATTCCCGTGGAAGACATTGTCGCCAATATTGAAGCGGCAATCCGTGAGTTACCATTTGAACAGGCAGATGAAATCCGTCATGAAGCCTCACGTATAATCAAGAAGGCACCGGCACCGCAGAGTAACCTCACGCATCAGAAGAGGAAGGCTATAAAGACTCTCAATATGGACGAGAGCATAATTATTCTTCCTGCAGACAAAGGGAACGCAACGGTTATCTTGGACATGGACGACTACACTGCCAAGGTTTTGGAACTTTTAGACCCGGGTAACTACCGCAAACTACTGAGAAATCCTACCAAACGGATTCTTCGTGAAACAAACGGCCTGATCAAGGTATTTTCACTACCTGAAAACGTAAAGAAGGGAACCTCCAGAAGTGAAGCTTTACCACCAAGACTTTATGGCTTACCTAAGATACACAAAGATAATGTTCCTCTTCGTCCTATCGTGAGTGCTATTGGATCACCAACTTATAGCATTGCCAAACATTTAGCTACCTTACTTCAACCACATATCGGCGGTACACAGTCGTTCGTCAAAGATTCCGGTGATTTCATTGAACAATTGAAAACTATTCAACTAGAAGCGTGTGACTTACTAGTAAGTTTTGACGTGGTCTCTCTTTTCACGAAAGTACCTATACAGGCAGCCCCGGAGTACATCGCACGGATTTTTCCTGATGATATCACCGCCTTATTCCGCCACTGCCTCACCGCTAGCTATTTCCTGTGGAAGGGTGATGGGGTCGCCATGGGCAGTCCCCTGAGTCCGGTGATCGCGAATTTCTTCGTGGAACAATTTGAACAAATAGCACTAGAGACCGCACCTTTGAAACCTAAAGTGTGGCTACGATACGTGGACGATACTTTTGTAATATGGGGCCATGGTAAAGATCAATTAAATCTGTTTTTACAACATCTTAACAGCCAGAACTCTAACATTCAGTTTACCATGGAGTTAGAAAATGAACAGAAAATGGCTTTTCTCGACGTTATGGTAACGAAGACAGCTGATCTAACCTTGGGTAATGCAGTTTTCCGTAAGCCGACTAATACTGACCGATATCTACATAAGACGTCCAACCACCACCCACGACAGAAACTCGGAGTGATAAAAACACTGGCTGACCGCGCGAAAAGAATTTGTGTAAAGCAGTGCCTAAAACAAGAAATTGTACAACTCAACGAGGCCTTACGCGCCAATGGGTACAGCCAGATTGATATCCATCGAGCACTGCATCCGAGACGTCCAACTACAAGGGTAATTGGAGACAAACAGCCCCTGGCTAGAGCTTTTCTTCCATATATAAAAAAGGTCACGGACAGAATAGGGAGGCTACTCGTGTCCCATGTTATAAAGACCATATACAGCCCTACGCGAAAAATTAAGGACATGTTTAGGTCCGCTAAAGATAAGCGACATCCTCATACCGCGGCAGGGGTTTATGAAATCCCGTGTGATTGTGGACAAGTATATATTGGAACAACGAAAAGAAGTATTGCCACTCGCCTCAAGGAGCACGAACGACACAGCCGGCTGGAACAAACAGATAAATCCACTGTAGCAGCACACTCACTTCTTGCAGGTCACGATATAAGATATGGAGACACCGAAGTTCTGTCCACCACGGTGTCTTATCATGCCAGGCTACAAAGGGAGGCCATTGAAATCCTGAAGCATACTAACAGCTTCAAACTTAAGGAGGAAACAGAACGTGTGAACAGAGCATGGCTTCCAGTCCTTAATCACCTCAAGCCTGCCCTTATTGACCGTCGTAGATGAGAAGATGCAACAGACGAGCAGCTCTGTCCTTGATGCTTTACTTTTATGTGGTACGCCGTTGCTATGGTAGCCTCTATGTGTGGGTTGTTGACTATTTATATATCTTCTGTTTACTTGTTTTACCTCGCTTAATGTAACCTGTGAACATGCTGAACGCAGTATTCAGCGAAACGTCAGGACGACAAAATGTCCTTGGAACACGACCTATAAGCCCGCGATACAGAGATTCCTATTTCAACGCCGGTCGTGAAAGTCTAAATTTTTACTTAATTCGCCTCTACGGGGAGGAAATATCACACTTAGTTCGTGGCTTTGAGAGGTTAAGGAAGAAAAAGTCGCAACTTCTGTCATCACTCGCGTTTCTTCTTCGATGCCGAGACACAGGTATGATTCCCAAGTTTATTAAAATGAATAGACCACTAACCTCAGTTAGAGCCCATAGAATATATGATCGAACTGAACGTTCGCTATTACGTGAACGCATAAGTTTTGCACGTAAGGGGCTCGCTACTACAGATCAGGCACTCTTACAGCTGCACTACCGCATCAGCAGCACACTCTCATATTAGGACTGGGAAAATGTAGATCGTATCACCTTCTACTCTATGCGTTCAACATTTGAACAGTCTAGCATCCGGCAGAAGAAAAAGTTTGAGCGGTTACAGAGAGACCAACCCGCGCCGGTAGTTGCGCCTACGCTGGACATCTCACGGATAATTGTTAACCTGACCAATCGCCACCTGTCAGAGGGGGAAATCTCTATACTAGCGAAAGGAGGAAATTACGCAGTGACCCCTCCTTCGATTCCCGTGGAAGACATTGTCGCCAATATTGAAGCGGCAATCCGTGAGTTACCATCTGAACAGGCAGATGAAATCCGTCATGAAGCCTCACGTATAATCAAGAAGGCACCGGCACCGCAGAGTAACCTCACGCATCAGAAGAGGAAGGCTATAAAGACTCTCAATATGGACGAGAGCATAATTATTCTTCCTGCAGACAAAGGGAACGCAACGGTTATCTTGGACATGGACGACTACACTGCCAAGGTTTTGGAACTTTTAGACCCGGGTAACTACCGCAAACTACTGAGAGATCCTACCAAACGGATTCTTCGTGAAACAAACGGCCTGATCAAGGTATTTTCACTACCTGAAAACGTAAAGAAGGGAACCACCAGAAGTGAAGCTTTACCACCAAGACTTTATGGCTTACATAAGATACACAAAGATAATGTTCCTCTTCGTCCTATCGTGAGTGCTATTGGATCACCAACTTATAGCATTGCCAAACATTTAGCTACCTTACTTCAACCACATATCGGCGGTACACAGTCGTTCGTCAAAGATTCCGGCCATTTCATTGAAAAATTGAAAACTATTCAACTAGAAGCGTGTGACTTACTAGTAAGTTTTGACGTGGTCTCTCTTTTCACGAAAGTACCTATACAGGCAGCCCTGGAGTACATCGCACGGATTTTTCCTGATGATATCACCGCCTTATTCCGCCACTGCCTCACCGCTAGCTATTTCCTGTGGAAGGGTGATTTCTATGAACAAATTGATGGGGTCGCCATGGGCAGTCCCCTGAGTCCGGTGATCGCGAATTTCTTCGTGGAACAATTTGAACAAATAGCACTAGAGACCGCACCTTTGAAACCTAAAGTGTGGCTACGATACGTGGACGATACTTTTGTAATATGGGGCCATGGTAAAGATCAATTAAATCTGTTTTTACAACATCTTAACAGCCAGAACTCTAACATTCAGTTTACCATGGAGTTAGAAAATGAACAGAAAATGGCTTTTCTCGACGTTATGGTAACGAAGACAGCTGATCTAACCTTGGGTAATGCAGTTTTCCGTAAGCCGACTAATACTGACCGATATCTACATAAGACGTCCAACCACCACCCACGACAGAAACTCGGAGTGATAAAAACACTGGCTGACCGCGCGAAAAGAATTTGGGAAAGGCAGTGCCTAAAACAAGAAATTGTACAACTCAACGAGGCCTTACGCGCCAATGGGTACAGCCAGATTGATATCCATCGAGCACTGCATCCGAGACGTCCAACTACAAGGGTAATTGGAGACAAACAGCCCCTGGCTAGAGCTTTTCTTCCATATATAAAAAAGGTCACGGACAGAATAGGGAGGCTACTCGTGTCCCATGTTATAAAGACCATATACAGCCCTACGCGAAAAATTAAGGACATGTTTAGTTCCGCTAAAGATAAGCGACATCCTCATACCGCGGCAGGGGTTTATGAAATCCCGTGTGATTGTGGACAAGTATATATTGGAACAACGAAAAGAAGTATTGCCACTCGCCTCAAGGAGCACGAACGACACAGCCGGCTGGGACAAACAGATAAATCCACTGTAGCAGCACACTCACTACTTTCAGGTCACGATATAAGATATGGAGACACCGAAGTTCTGTCCACCACGGTGTCTTATCATGCCAGGCTACAAAGGGAGGCCATTGAAATCCTGAAGCATACTAACAGCTTCAATCTTAAGGAGGAAGCAGAACGTGTGAACAGATCTTGGCTTCCTGTCGTTAATCCCCTCAAGCCTGCCCTTATTGACCGTCGTAGATGAGAAGATGCAACAGACGAGCAGCCCTGTCCTTAATGCTTTACCTTTATGTGGTACGCCGTTGCTATCGTAGCCTCTATGTGTGGGTTGTTGACTATTTATATATCTTCTGTTTACTTGTTTTACCTCGCTTAATGTAACCTGTGAACATGATGAACGCAGTATTCAGCGAAACGTCAGGACGACAAAATGTCCTTGGAACACGACCTATAAGCCCGCGAAACAGAGATTCCTATTTCAACGCCGGTCGTGAAAGTCTAAATTTTTATTTAATTCGCCTCTACGGGGAGGAAACATCACACTTAGTTCGTGGCTTTGAGAGGTTAAGGAAGAAAAAGTCGCAACTTCTGTCATCACTCGCGTTTCTTCTTCGATGCCGAGACACAGGTATGATTCCCAAGTTTATTAAAATGAAGAGACCACTAACCTCAGTTAGAGCCCGTAGTATATATGAGCGAACTGAACGTTCGCTATTACGTGAACGCATAAGTTTTGCACGTAAGGGGCTCGCTACTACAGATCAGGCACTCTTACAGCTGCACTACCGCATCAGCAGCACACTCTCATATCAGGACTGGGAAAATGTAGATCGTCTCACCTTCTACTCTATGCGTTCAACATTTGGGTCTAGCATCCGGCAGAAGAAAAAGTTTGAGCGGTTACAGAGAGACCAACCCGCGCCGGTAGTTGCGCCTACGTCGGACATCTCACTGATAATTGTTAACCTGACCAATCGCCACCTGTCAGAGGGGGAAATCTCTATACTAGCGAAAGGAGGAAATTACGCAGTGACCCCTCCTTCGATTCCCGTGGAAGACATTGTCGCCAATATTGAAGTGGCAATCCGTGAGTTACCATCTGAACAAGCAGATGAAATCCGTCATGAAGCCTCACGTATAATCAAGAAGACAACGGCACCGCAGAGTAACCTCACGCCTCAGGAGAGGAAGGCTATAAAGACTCTCAATATGGACGAGAGCATAATTATTCTTCCTGCAGACAAAGGGAACGCAACGGTTATCTTGGACATGGACGACTACACTGCCAAGGTTTTGGAACTTTTAGACCCGGGTACCTACCGCAAACTACTGAGAGATCCTACCAACCGGATTCTTCGTGAAACAAACGGCCTGATCAAGGTATCTTCACTACCTGAAAACGTAAAGAAGGGAACCACCAGAAGTGAAGCTTTACCACCAAGACTTTATGGCTTACCTAAGATACACAAAGATAATGTTCCTCTTCGTCCTATCGTGAGTGCTATTGGATCACCAACTTATAGCATTGCCAAACATTTAGCTACCTTACTTCAACCACATATCGGCGGTACACAGTCGTTCGTCAAAGATTCCGGCCATTTCACTGAAAAATTGAAAACTATTCAACTAGGAGCTGGTGACTTACTAGTAAGTTTTGACGTGGTCTCTCTTTTCACGAAAGTACCTATACAGGCAGCCCTGGAGTACATCGCACGGATTTTTCCTGATGATATCATCGCCTTATTCCACCACTGCCTCACCGCTAGCTATTTCCTGTGGAAGGGTGATTTCTATGAACAAATATATGGGGTTGCCATGGGCAGTTCCCTGAGTCCGGTGATCGCGAATTTCTTCATGGAACAATTTGAACAAATAGCACTAGAGACCGCACCTTTGAAACCTAAAGTGTGGCTACGATACGTGGACGCTACTTTTGTAATATGGGGCCATGGTAAAGATCAATTAAATCTGTTTTTACAACATCTTAACAGCCAGAACTCTAACATTCAGTTTGCCATGGAGTTAGAAAATGAACAGAAAATCGCTTTTCTGGACGTTATGGTAACGAAGACCGCTGATCTAACCTTGGGTAATACAGTTTACCGTAAGCCGACTAATACTGACCGATATCTACATAAGACGTCCAACCACCACCCACGACAGAAACACGGAGTGATAAAAACACTGGCTGACCGCGCGAAAAGAATTTGTGAAAAGCAGTGCCTAAAACAAGAAATGGTACCCCTCAACGAAGCCTTACGCGCCAATGGTTACAGCCAGAAAGATATCCAGTGAGCACTGCATCCGAGACGTCCAACTACAAGGGTAATTGGAGACAAACAGCCCCTGGCTAGAGCTTTTCTTCCATATATAAAAAAGGTCACGGACAGAATAGGGAGGCTACTCGAGTCCCATGATATAAAGACCATATACAGGCCTACGCGAAGAATTAAGGACATGTTTAGGTCCGCTAAAGATAAGCGACATCCTCATACCGCGGCAGGGGTTTATAAAATCCCGTGTGATTGTGGCCAAGTATATATTGGAACAACGAAAAGAAGTATTGCCACTCGCCTCAAGGAGCACGAACGACACAGCCGGCTGGGACAATCAGATAAATCCACTGTAGCAGCACACTCACTTCTTGCAGGTCACGATATAAGATATGGAGACACCGAAGTTCTGTCCACCACGGTGTCTTATCATGCCAGGCTACAAAGGGAGGCCATTGAAATCCT
The DNA here is from genome assembly GCA_946902985.2 of Meconema thalassinum. Lineage (NCBI taxonomy): Eukaryota > Metazoa > Arthropoda > Insecta > Orthoptera > Tettigoniidae > Meconema > Meconema thalassinum. Next base: position 226,511,026 of record OX336398.1, read on the forward strand.
GAAGCATACTAACAGCTTCAAACTTAAGGAGGAAGCAGAACGTGTGAACAGAGCATGGCTTCCAGTCCTTAATCACCTCAAGCCTGCCCTTATTGACCGTCGTAGATGAGAAGATGCAACAGACGAGCAGCCCTGTCCTTAATGCTTTACTTTTATGTGGTACGCCGTTGCTATGGTAGCCTCTATGTGTGGGTTGTTGACTATTTATATATCTTCTGTTTACTTGTTTTACCTCGCTTAATGTAACCTGTGAACATGCTGAACGCAGTATTCAGCGAAACGTCAGGACAACAAAATGTCCTTGGAACACGACCTATAAGCCCGCGAAACAGAGATTCCTATTTCAACGCCGGTCGTGAAAGTCTAAATTTTTATTTAATTCGCCTCTACGGGGAGGAAACATCACACTTAGTTCGTGGCTTTGAGAGGTTAAGGAAGAAAAAGTCGCAACTTCTGTCATCACTCGCGTTTCTTCTTCGATGCCGAGACACAGGTATGATTCCCAAGTTTATTAAAATGAAGAGACCACTAACCTCAGTTAGAGCCCGTAGAATATATGATCGAACTGAACGTTCGCTATTACGTGAACGCATAAGTTTTGCACGTAAGGGGCTCGCTACTACAGATCAGGCACTCTTACAGCTGCACTACCGCATCAGCAGCACACTCTCATATCAGGACTGGGAAAATGTAGATCGTCTCACCTTCTACTCTATGCGTTCAACATTTGAACAGTCTAGCATCCGGCAGAAGAAAAAGTTTGAGCGGTTACAGAGAGACCAACCCGCGCCGGTAGTTGCGCCTACGTCGGACATCTCACTGATAATTGTTAACCTGACCAATCGCCACCTGTCAGAGGGGGAAATCTCTATACTAGCGAAAGGAGGAAATTACGCAGTGACCCCTTCTTCGATTCCCGTGGAAGACATTGTCGCCAATATTGAAGTGGCAATCCGTGAGTTACCATCTGAACAAGCAGATGAAATCCGTCATGAAGCCTCACGTATAATCAAGAAGACAACGGCACCGCAGAGTAACCTCACGCCTCAGGAGAGGAAGGCTATAAAGACTCTCAATATGGACGAGAGCATAATTATTCTTCCTGCAGACAAAGGGAACGCAACGGTTATCTTGGACATGGACGACTACACTGCCAAGGTTTTGGAACTTTTAGACCCGGGTACCTACCGCAAACTACTGAGAGATCCTACCAACCGGATTCTTCGTGAAACAAACGGCCTGATCAAGGTATCTTCACTACCTGAAAACGTAAAGAAGGGAACCACCAGAAGTGAAGCTTTACCACCAAGACTTTATGGCTTACCTAAGATACACAAAGATCATGTTCCTCTTCGTCCTATCGTGAGTGCTATTGGATCACCAACTTATAGCATTGCCAAACATTTAGCTACCTTACTTCAACCACATATCGGCGGTACACAGTCGTTCGTCAAAGATTCCGGCCATTTCACTGAAAAATTGAAAACTATTCAACTAGGAGCTGGTGACTTACTAGTAAGTTTTGACGTGGTCTCTCTTTTCACGAAAGTACCTATACAGGCAGCCCTGGAGTACATCGCACGGATTTTTCCTGATGATATCATCGCCTTATTCCACCACTGCCTCACCGCTAGCTATTTCCTGTGGAAGGGTGATTTCTATGAACAAATATATGGGGTTGCCATGGGCAGTTCCCTGAGTCCGGTGATCGCGAATTTCTTCATGGAACAATTTGAACAAATAGCACTAGAGACCGCACCTTTGAAACCTAAAGTGTGGCTACGATACGTGGACGCTACTTTTGTAATATGGGGCCATGGTAAAGATCAATTAAATCTGTTTTTACAACATCTTAACAGCCAGAACTCTAACATTCAGTTTACCATGGAGTTAGAAAATGAACAGAAAATCGCTTTTCTGGACGTTATGGTAACGAAGACCGCTGATCTAACCTTGGGTAATACAGTTTACCGTAAGCCGACTAATACTGACCGATATCTACATAAGACGTCCAACCACCACCCACGACAGAAACACGGAGTGATAAAAACACTGGCTGACCGCGCGAAAAGAATTTGTGAAAAGCAGTGCCTAAAACAAGAAATGGTACCCCTCAACGAAGCCTTACGCGCCAATGGTTACAGCCAGAAAGATATCCAGTGAGCACTGCATCCGAGACGTCCAACTACAAGGGTAATTGGAGACAAACAGCCCCTGGCTAGAGCTTTTCTTCCATATATAAAAAAGGTCACGGACAGAATAGGGAGGCTACTCGAGTCCCATGATATAAAGACCATATACAGGCCTACGCGAAAAATTAAGGACATGTTTAGGTCCGCTAAAGATAAGCGACATCCTCATACCGCGGCAGGGGTTTATAAAATCCCGTGTGATTGTGGCCAAGTATATATTGGAACAACGAAAAGAAGTATTGCCACTCGCCTCAAGGAGCACGAACGACACAGCCGGCTGGGACAATCAGATAAATCCACTGTAGCAGCACACTCACTACTTGCAGGTCACGATATAAGATATGGAGACACCGAAGTTCTGTCCACCACGGTGTCTTATCATGCCAGGCTACAAAGGGAGGCCATTGAAATCCTGAAGCATACTAACAGCTTCAATCTTAAGGAGGAAGCAGAACGTGTGAACAGAGCTTGGCTTCCAGTCCTTAATCCCCTCAAGCCTGCCCTTATTGTCCGTCGTAGACGAGAAGATGCAACAGACGAGCAGCCCTGTCCTTAATGCTTTACGTTTATGTGGTACGCCGTTGCTATGGTAGCCTCTATGTGTGGGTTGTTGACTATTTATATATCTTCTGTTTACTTGTTTTACCTCGCTTAATGTAACCTGTGAACATGCTGAACGCAGTATTCAGCGAAACGTCAGGACGACAAAATATCCTTGGAACACGACCTATAAGCCCGCGAAACAGAGATTCCTATTTCAACGCCGGTCGTGAAAGTCTAAATTTTTACTTAATTGGCCAGTTAATTATTCGTTTATCGAGTTATGAAACTCGTTCAACATGTTTGTACAAAACAGCATTATCCTTTAATAATTTATAAATGGTTTCTCACTAACAAATAATCAATGTAATATTTTTGCACATACCCATATCTTCGGTTTAAATTTTCCAATCTTACACTCATTTCGACAAACGGCAAGGGATTGGCAAAGCTAGGGTATGTTTAAATAAAGTCGCACTGACAAATAAAATAGGAAAAATCATGACTTGACACGAGAATTTAACTATAATTATTTGTGATGATCGTAGATAATAATAATTGGGTTTTCCCATGAACAGATTATTCGTTCATACTTATTCACCTCAACATATTCATTTTTTATAGGCTGTCCAACCATTCTTGTGGCAGACGCAACACATTATAAGATATTTTTTCGTATAAACTCAGCTCACCGCTGAATGACTAAATCACATATTTTTTCCACATATTTTTTTCTTCAAATACTTTTTTTTTATATCAAGCCACATACTTTTTTCATTAGGAAGCTTGACTGCTTCTCAAATAAGTCGTATCAATTAGATCACCACATGAATGTACATTTTACTCGTGTCTAACCCTGTTCAAAATAGTCATCGAATGACTTGACCATAATATTCCTCATTTACACAAACTCAAGAAAACCCTACGTTATACAGGCTTCTTTCGGTATTTTCGATCGCCTTCCATGTTGTAAAGACACTATCTATCTCATGCAACTACGAAAATGTTTATCATTATCCATTTATGAACAATATTTCCGATTGATATGAGTGTGCATTAAGCCATTGACAACTGGATAATAAATCGCAAAAAATGAACTAAGCTGTTCCAAAATCCTACAACTCTCTATTCAAACTGTTTCAAAACATATCATCATTATAAACATCAATTGTAACAATTATGAAAAATATTATTATTCAGAAAATATTATTATTGTTCAGAAAAATTATTTTTATGATCATTATTATGCTTCCAAAACTGGAAATGTGGACTAAAACTACTTGAAATATCTAAGCTCGAAATCTTTGGACGATAAATAACATTCATTTCTCAAAAATAAATAAATTAACCTCGAAGATCCTACGGCTGATGACCGTGATGTTAAATAGAAAAAATAATCTAACCAACGCTTCGTGACACTGTCCATAGACTTATAATCGAAGAACTAGTGTTCTGGACACTCTTAAATAAATGCAGGTTTGCGAAATGCAATCTGAAAATAGTTGTGGTGATATTTCTCTTCAAATGAAAATTTCCAAATACCATAGACTACGAAAGTATTATCTTAGCTTACTTTGTAGATGTTCTTGCAGCGAAGGACCTCCTGGTCGGTTCCATTAAGGTTCCATGTCCAAGGATTACTCCATTCGATCGTCCAGTCGAACGCGTACTTCAAGTCTCGTATCGGCTTGTCTACCCATGATCTATATAACTGCACATCACCGAATGTTCTAAGGCTGGCTTGACATTAACTCGTTCCATATTGTTCATTGGTAGCATTTTAATAGCTTGTGGTATCCGAAAAGTCGGTGTTCGACCCGCTTGCTCCATATAATTTAGCCAGTCGTAGTTCTGATACAGCTGTGACTTATACTGCATTTTGATACTCTTACTGTCTCGTTACAATGGTTCAAATGCTGTTTCTTTTCTAAGCTAGTCCTAACGGGTGAAATTATGCATCTGCCAGAGCGTGCCAAACACGGCTGGTCCCTTCGTCGGCTAATTCCTAGGTCGGGTAATAGGGAGAGCCTAGCACACATCCGTAAATTCAGATGGGCCCCTCTATTCTCCTAACGGGTGAGATTATGCATCTCCCAGAATGCGCCAAGCACGGCTGCTCCCTTTGTCGGCTAATTGTTTGACCATGTAAGACTGGTATCCGTAGATGAAGTATTTTAGTCGTGGCTGATCAATTGAACTACCAAGTCAAAGCTCGGCACTCACTGGTGGAAAATCAAAGTTCCAAAACGAAGTTTTACTTTATAGACAAAGTCTATCATATGTCCAATCTGAAGAAAATGGCAAGTGTCAACTGGCAACTAATAGCCAAACACTTCTTAAAAGTTCACATATTTTACGAACATTCACGGTGCTTCGAAAATAATCACTTCTATTCAGCGTGTAAAGTACTGTCACAGCGGCTCGAAGAATGACCATACAGCGGTCCGGCGATACTGAGCTGACTAACACACGTGTGGCGAAGAATGACAGTAAGACTAGCACACTCGGTCCTTCGAAGGATGACTGTACTCTCATCGCGGCTCAGCGCTCTATTTATACGCGTCCTGAGTTCCAGAAGCTTCCTCGTGTCCTGCACGTCATAGCACGTGGAGTTGGGCTTGGCTCGGCGATACGTCACAGCGAAGAAAATCTAGAACAATCCATCGATGATATCTCGACTTCCAGCGAACCAAATTTCTTCCGAGATGATTCAAACTCTTCCAAATTCCAGTGGCAGAAAAATGTATAGCCTGCGGTGTTTCCAAAACATGAAATAAAATTGATAAACGCGAAGTTCCGTTGGTCTCACCGCGCGCGCCACATGCCCTCAGTGTTTCCAAACCTTCCATAACAAAAGTCTCTCGTGATAAAAAAATTTGCAGATCCTTAAAAGTATGTGCCTTGGACCCAAAATATCACCTGTTGAATAAAAGCACAATATGTATAGGCCATAGAGTTATGTACCATTAAAGGAAAATTATTGCGTTGATTAATCATTCAAACTGTCACGTCGATCGCATGATTACGACACAAGAAATAAAAATTTAATTTTAAAATTTCGCACAGCCGCCATCTTGAGGTTATGTAAACAATTGCACTAAATTGGATGTCAGCGCATTATAATATGAATAATCATTTACTGTACCACTTTTCACTGCGCTCAGAAGGTTAAATCACGAGAAAAGTCTATTAAAATGTTTCAAATTTGCTTGGCCGCCAATTTCGTTGTGTACTTTACAGGTTTTTGAAAGTCACACAGATAAACTTGTAGCAGTGCCCTTTATCTCCGCACAAAATTTCAGGGGGATATCTGTAATAGTTTCGGAGATATAGAATGCCAGTGAAATATTTCGCACAGCCGCCATCTTGAGGTTATGTAAACAATTGAACTAAATTTGACGCCAGTGCATTACAATGTTTATAAACATTTGCTGTACCAAGTTTCATTACGTTTGGATAGTTAAATCGTGAGAAACGTCTATTAAAATGTTTCAAATTCGCTTGACCGCCAATTTCGTTGTGTACTTTACAGGTTTTTGAAAATTACACAGATAAACTTGTAGCAGTGCCCTTTATCACCGCACAAAATTTCAGGGGGATATCTGTAATAGTTTCGGAGATATAGAATGCCAGTGAAATATTTCGCACAGCCGCCATCTTGAGGTTATGTAAACAATTGCACTAAATTAGATGCCAGTGCATTATAATATGTATAATCATTTACTGTACCACATTTCACTGCACTCAGATGGTTAAATCACGAGAAAAGTTTATTAAAATGTTTCAACTTTGCTTGGCCGCAAAGTTCGTTTTGTACTTTACAGGTTTTTAAACGTCACACAGATAAACTTGTAGCAGTGCCTTTTATCACCGTACAAAATTTCAGGGTGATATCTGTAATAGTTTCGGAGATATAGAATGCCAGGGAAATATTTCGCACAGCCGCCATTTTGAGCTTATGTAAACAATTGAACTAAATTTGACGCCAGTGCATTACAATGTGTATAAACATTTGCTGTACCAAGTTTCATTACGTTTGGATAGTTAAATCGCGAGAAAAGTCTAATTAAATGTCTCAACTTCGCTTGGCCGCCATGTTGGTTTTGTTGTTAGCAGATTTTGAAAGTCTCATAGGTGAACTTCTAGTGGTGCCCTTTATCACCGTACAGAATTGCAGGGTGATATCTGTAATAGTTTCGGAGATACTGAATGCTGGTGAAATATTTTACACAGCCGCCATATTGGATTGGTGGGACACAATAAAATTTGAAGGGAATGGTCGAGGTCGGCCGAAATTGTGCTATGATCTTACCGAGTTTCATTGAAATCGCTCCAGCCGTTTAGAAGTTATTAGTGGACGGGGGGACATACACACCAATCACACAGACACATGGACAAAAGGTGGTCTCATAAGCCTATTTTTTTTCATAAATAATTTTGAGGGGTCACCTGACAGTTTAATGCATGGCCACGCTTACAAATGGAGTATAACTTCGATTTGACATACCCTGAGTACTTAAGGTCTCGAGGCATGCTGTAGGACTATTGGAACTCCATCTACAAAACATGTTCCGCTAATTTTTTTTTGAACTGTGTAGTATTATTCTACTTCCGTGATGATGTACCGCACTTTTAACTGTTTGTACTTCTGATTACAGTCTGATATGTCCAGATACTTCGAATCCTGCTGTAAGCAAAATTTACTCATTTGGTGGTACTACTAACACTGCATCTAGAGGAAAATTTACCATCATACAAAAATTGAAGCCAAACATTCTTAGTCCTACCGGTAAGAAGTCATATTCATGTAGCGTATGTGATTCCAAGTTTTCCCACAGAGGTTATTTTAAGACACACATGCTTATCCATAGTGGCGAGAAGCCATTTTCATGCACCGTATGTGAATCCAAGTTTAGTCGTAGAGAATATTTGAAGCGACACATGCTCGTCCATAGCGAGGAGAGGCCATTTTCATGTACCGTATGTGAATCCAAATTTACTCGGAGGGAATATTTGAAAAATCACATGTTCATTCATAGCGGTGAGAGGCCGTATTCGTGTACCATATGTCACTCCAAGTTTTCAGAGGGCGGTCAATTGAAGAGACACATGCTCATCCATAGTGGCGAGAAGCCACATTCATGTACCGTATGTGAATCCAAGTTTTCCGACAGACGATACTTGAAGACACACATGCTTATCCATAGCGGCGAGAAGCCCTTTTCATGTAGCGTATGTGAATCCAAGTTTAACCTGAAGGGACTTTTGAAGAGACACATGATAGTCCACAGCGGCGAGAAGCAATTTTCGTGTAGCGTATGTGAATCCAAGTTTTCCTACAGAGAAACTTTGAAGGATCACTTGCGAATCCACAGAAGAGAGAGACAATATTCATGTAGCGTATGTGATTCAAAGTTTACTCTTAAAAGACAATTGAAGAGACACATGGTCATCCATAGCGACGAGAAGCCATTTTCATGTACAGTATGTGAATCAAAGTTTTCCGAAAGAGGACGTTTGAATACACACATGTTCATCCATAGCGGCGAGAAGCGAATTTCATGTAGCGTATGTGAATTAAGGTTTACTCGGAAAGGATATTTGAAGAGACACATGCTCGTCCATAGCGGCGAGAAGCCATTTTCATGCAGTGTATGTGCATCCAAATTTACCCAGAGAGGACATTTGAAAGTACACATGTTCGTCCATACCGGCGAAAAGCCACATTCATGTACTGTGTGTGAATCCAAGTTCAGTGAAAGAGGACATTTGAAGAGACACATGCTCATCCATAGTGGCGAGAAGCCACACTCCTGTACGATATGTGAATCCAAGTTTTCCGACAGACTATATTTGAAGACACACATGCTCATCCATAGCGGCAAGAAGCCACATTCATGTACCATATGTGAATCCAAGTTTTCCGACAGGCGATATTTGAAGAGACACATGCTCATTCATAGCGGCGAAAAGCCCTTTTCATGTAGCGTATGTGAATCAAAATTTGCCCATAAAAGTTCATTGAAGAGACACATGCTAGGCCATAGCGGCGAGAAGCCATTTTGATGTACCGTATGTGAATCCAAGCTTTCCCATTGTGGAACTCTGTGAAGGATCACTTGCTAATCCATAGCATCGAGAGGCTATATTGATGTAGCGTCTCTTAGATGATATTCGAAGAGACACATGCTCATCCATAACGGCGAGAAGGCATTTTCCTGGGTTAGGCCAGCAAAAATCCCCGTAAAGAATTTTTAGAAAAATGTATATGACAGCACAACACTGAATGGGAAGAAGCTATTTTGAGGAAAATCACTTCACATATGTATTCACAAAAGACAGTATTTATCAGCAACAAACGAAATATTATGCACTTTGCGATGAAAATTAGTTTGCGACGGCAAAACTAATAGTGATTTGTGCATCTCGAAATGAAAATATTCATAGACTTTATCTTCTTTAGAGTCCATTTGTTATGACCATGGTCGAAGAATGCAATTTAATTATTTTACTCGATACAGCAAGGCCACATAGTACCGCCCCTTAAAACAACAATAACTAACTAACTAACTAACTAACTAACCTCTTCAGTCGTCACTCGTCGAAACCCTCGCAATGAAAACTGCAGATTCACTATTGGTAGGCGGAACGTAAGAAATCTTCTACAACCTGGACGACTTGAGGAGGTAAAAAACTCAATGATTAAGAGGAATTTAGATGTCCTAGGGATGTATGAAATTAGATGGGTAGGCAATGGTGATTTCATTTCTGATGACTTCGGGGTATTGTACGCAGGCAATACCAAAGCCGCAAATAGTGGTCTAGCGATTGTATTAAGAGGAAAATGGGCTCAAAACGTAGTAAACACCTATCAAATTTGTGAGAGAATTTTAATTCCAGTTGATTTGGTGATAATACAAACATATTTTCTCACTTCAAATGCTGCTGATGAAGAAATTGAAGAAATGTATGATCAAATAGAATAATTGTTTGACATAGTAAAGGAGAATTCAAACATTATTTTAATGGGTGATTTTAATGCTTAAGTTGGCTCTCATATCGATGTTAAATATGGTGGTAGGTTTGACATGGGTGATGTCAATGTGAGAGGAGATAGATTACTGGAATTCTGTGTACAACGTGAGATGGTAATAACTAATACCTGTTTCGAAGTTCCCAGGAGAAGACATTACACCTTGATAGAACTTGGAGATTGAAGAAGGTTTCATATTGACTACATCATAGTTAAACAAAGATATAGGAACCAAATGATAGCCATCCATTGTTACCCTGGGGCAAAAATTGATAGTGATCACATCCTAGTTGCAGCTAAATATGATACAAGGTTCAAGAGGAAAAAACATTTAGACAAAATAGATGGTGTTTAACCCGTTGAGTGCTTCTCCCGTCTATAAACGTTGCTCAAGAACTCCTTTTTTTCATATTACCCATTTGTTTTTGACCACCGAATCGATCCCTGGCATGTTCTGTCATCCATTGGGCATTATGTAGTACTACTTGAGTTTGGAATTTTGCTTCAGGGAGTAACTAACTAACTGAGCATTTTGTAGACGTCTGTCCTCTACAGCTGAGATGTAAACAGGAATAAGAATCAAATCATTCACGCCGATTTGTGATTTCGGATCAAAGAATATGCAGTACCTTTTGTACTAATAAGGAGCAACAAGTGTTATTTACCCACTGATTTTTAGTAATAATTTTATTTTGAACCCATTATTTGGTATGGAGATGATGCCCTCACAAAAATCTTAATTTTGATTCGTCTCGAAATAAAATTGTATAAACACGTAGTATTTAGAATTTGCATTTAGATTAATAAAGATCCAAAACCTATGAGCATTTTAAGTCTATCATGCCGCCGCATCCCCATGATAAGTTAACTATTATGACTTGTACAATATTGATTAAAAATGCGAGTGAAGAAACTCAGCATTTAAAAGGTAAAATAAACTTCAGGATCTTAATCTAGTACAAAAAAATATAGATGCTAGCAAATTGGTTAAGGATGAGAATTTAGGGTGGGATGATACAAGAAATGGCTTAGAGACAGCCGCCACGGACGTATTAGGTAAAAGAAATTGGACCCGAAAAAGAAATTGATGACCCAGGTAGTCCTAAAGCTTATTGAAGAAAGGAACAAATTTAGAAATATAGACACTCAAGCGTATGTCTCTAAAGAATCAAATAGCAATGACATATCGCAAGAAGAAAGAAAATTGGATTAAGGAGGTGCACGTGGATATTGAGGATGACCTGAAGAATGGGAAACCTGTCAAAGCTTGTTTTAAAGTAAAATATTTGTGCTATTAACAACGCATCACAAGCAACGTAGTTAAGGATTCCAAAGGGAAGCTATTGTTTGGAAACGAAAAGTTATGTGAGCGATGGAAGGAATACCTTGAAGATTTGTATGATGGACCGGATATTACTGACAATAATATTTATATAGAAGATGAACTGATTGAAGAAGATGATAAAGATCCAACTATATCTAAAGCAGAGTCTTATACAGCACTCACTAAACTGAAAGGAAATAAAGCAACTGGTGTAGATAATAATTTTTAATATCGTATGGCCTCGGTGCCGGGTGCAAGCTTTGTAATTTGACACCCAGAGGGTAGCTTGCATGTTGAATTTCGTTGTTCCTTGAATCACTATGAAAGTCAAGGAGGTTAGATATCTAAACTCCTTGAACACTATAGCGCTTTCTAGTACAGAAATGAGGAACTTTGTGTTGGCGGAAACTCCCGAGATTAATTTTGCCATGATGAACACGGCCTACTGAATTCAAATGGGTTCTTTGACATGCCAACATCGTATGACATGCGTGTCGTATTTTTGCTGCCTTTCAAAAAATCACTTACCATGGCCAGGAGCGAACCTGCAATCTTGGGGTTGGTATACCGACACGCTATCCACTCACCTACCGTAGCAAGCTACTGGTGTAGATAAAAAGTCTGCAGTGCTCTTAAAATATTGTGATGTATGCATTAAAGAATGCCTTTTTCAAATCATTACTAAATGCTTTGAGGACTGGATTGTACCTCCTTATTTTATTCAAAGTCGAACAATCACACTACCCAACAAAGGAAATGCTTGCGAATGTTCTAATTATAGAACTTTAGCCATTTTTTCACATGCATCAAAGATTGTATTGATCATCCTCAAAGATAAACTAAGCAAGAAAATTGAACATCTGGATAGTGATCAGTAGGAAACTGATTTTTATGTGCTAAAAATCTAGAAAATATTTTATTTTTTACGTAGGAAAAATATTTTGTTTCAATCATGATGATTATTAACAGACCATTAAGACCTAGGACAGACAATAAGAGCATAAAACAAAAACTCATATACAAAATAACACAGGCATTACAACAGGAGGGACTGAGACTCTTCACAAATATCGGTCGCAGATGATCTTCCACCTTTCTCTGTCCATTGCATCCTCCACAGTTGATGTGAGTGCCACCTTTACCAGTGACATTATCGCTCGATCCTTCCATCTTGTTCTAGGGCGGCCTCTCGGGCGTCTGCCAGTTGGTGTCGAGCTGCAAACACGATTTGATATGGAATCCATAGTTCCAATGACATGTCCCAACCACTGCAACCTCCTCCTCTCCAGAATCCCGTTGATGCTCGTCTTCCCAAAGCGTTAATAAAGGTCCCGGTGAGATCTTCTTTCCCACCTTTCTGTTTCTAGATTATATAGTGGACCATATATTTTCCGCAAGACCTTCCTTTCAAAAACGCAGAGACGTTCCTCAAGTGTTTGAGCGTGACCCAGGTCTCACAGTCATATAGGACCACCATATATTTTGCGCAAGACCTTCCTTTCAAAAACGCAGAGACGTTCCTCAAGTGTTTGAGGCGTGGCCCAGATCTTACAGCCGTATAGGACCACAGGTCTCACCTAAGTCATGTAGATATGTACTTTATTTTCCTGTGAAATCAAACGTGATTTGAAAAGATTGTTCAAGCTATAGAAAACACGATTCTCTGTAGTTATCCTTTGTTTCAATATTTAAAAAATGTAAAAAGTCACACACCATCATGTTGGGACACTGGAGGGTTGAAAAACTCGCCGGTACAGTGAAAATGAAAACTTTCTCCAAGTTTTTAATCACGAACCTATGCTGGTTGTCTCGGAACAATGCACGATACTAGGAGAAGGACCGTTCAACATCACAGGAAGATAGCCTTGCATATTTCATCAGAGGAATGTCACTGACATGCAAATTTTGAATTTCACCAATGTCTACTTGCCCTTGCAAAACTTTAGCGATCTTACACATAGCATGAAATCCATCATTTATTGCGAACACACTTTTAAAATTCTGTTTAATTTTTTACTTTGGGGCCTTTGAGAGCATTAATTTTTTTCTCAATGTCAATCACCACATTAATTGTCTCATTCAACAAGTTGGTTGACTTTTCTATTTTTTTTTTATAGAGTGACACAAAAGACTCAAATTTGCAGATATGTAAGATAATTTATTTTGTAATGTTCTGTCCTTAATTAAGTTCTGAAGATTTCAAATGAGGACGCGTCATCCTTATTTAGTTCATCTAACACTGATTTAATATTTTCAAGATTGTCTGCATAATACACAACTGCTTGTAACCATGTCCCTCATCGAGTAACTATGGGTCTAAGCGGAAGTGCAAGATATGGATTTTTAGCTTTGAATAAATCTATTTTCGTTCGAGCTTTTACAAACACTTTTTTGCCGTTTTGAAATTAATTGGTACAATTCAGGATACAATGCACGTACATGTTCACATACTCTGTGTAAACCATGTACTATACAAGTTACATATATCATGTTACAGACAGACCTTCTGCTGCCTTCTTCATATACGGAGCAGCATCCGTAAGTAAGAGTAAAACATTATCAAATTTCACCCCATTCGGCCATAACAACTGCAGAGATTCATTGAATAAGCGAGCCATCGTAACATTATTTGATGCTGATATTTCTCTACATGCTAATAGGAAGCACCGCTTGGAAATATTTTCATCATTTTCTAGCACACCTACCACAACATTTCTCACTTTCCTGCCACTAAAGTCAGGTGATTCGTCATGCTTATCCATATTTTTGCAAAGAATTAAAGTAGACTTATGAGATCTACACGGGGCTAATAATTGTGTGTCTGTCTGTGTGTGTATGTGCGTGTGTGTGCACTCTGTATGTCTGTCCCCCCTATCAATTCAAACACATCTGAAACCGGATTGTACGAAATTTGGTACAGAGGTAGCACTAGCAATGGGCACCTCAGTTTCATGTTTTATATCACCGCCATCTTTACCAAAACTGAATGGCTGCCACTCAAATGTTCAAAATGTAAAATCAAATTACGACTAAACTAATCATCCAATCTCTACCAAATTTGGTAACCACATACCTTTATATAGGACGCGTCTTTCGCCTAAACTACAAGGTCATCAGCCTTGCCATTTCAGGATGGTGGCCGTGTGAATTATGCAACCATTATAGTCAATAGCTCAAGACCCACCAATTCCGATTATCAAGCCAAGGGTGGTTTAAGCTATCCGAAAGGACGTGATCCGTTATTTATTACATTATAATATACTTTATGAGTGGCTAAGAACAGCTAGCCGTCTCTGTCACATGACAAGATGACAGCTGACCTCTTGTGCCTGTCCTATATTTCAGTAGTTTTAGTATGTTGTATGCGATATAGCCTACTGATACAAATAATATGAACTTTGTATGAAATTATTTATAATGAAGATGTACTGCAGTGAAGAAATCGTGCATTTCAAGACATTATTTGCTAACACGTTGTATGTAACTCAATTAATAGCACTCAGGTGCTAAGGACAAGTTTGGCTCTGGGCTAGCACATTAGTGTCTCACGCGGTTGACTAGCGATCGAATACTACTAGAGTTAACTTTGTTTGTTACTTGAATTCTTTTACAAATGATGTTCACGAGCTCTTTACACATATGCTAAATAAAATGCCATTTAGCTCAAAGGAGAGGATAATGTATACACTCGTTTATTAATAATCACAGCCCCAGCATCGCACATAAACAGAAGACATCACGAAAAGGGGAATATAGATACGAGATACACGTTGTCATCAACTACAGCCTTCTCAATGCCTCTCAACGGTGCTGTCCTTTTGTGGGATACGTGGGTAATTGTTCCAACCAATGGCAATTTTGTAATAGTTCATTAGCCACGACCGTGCTTCGATTACCTTTAAGCACTGCCAGTTGGATCCTATCCCTCCTGCCTGTTCATTAAACACTCAGAGGCGTACAAGATATTATGTTAATTCACTGCTAGGTTGCAGCACAAACCTACTGTGATCTTCGCGGATTTTTAACTGGCTACCGAAAGCGAAGGATTCTAACTTTGGAGGCTTGATATCGAGATTAACGGACGTGAATGCATTACAATAAGTTAGTAGTTTTGTTATTCAATCATCATAAAGTATATAATATTGATTTTGACATTTACTGGCTAATTATCAATATAAAAGAAAACAAACAATACATGGTGGTAGAGGTGATTGTTTTAGGGGTGAGCACAAAGAGTTATAAATATACCCATATATTTAGGAGAAAGTAGGCCATATGTTCTTTGCTGAACATCTTGTTTTACTTTCATATTCTGCTCTGATTTTTCCTAGCATTTGTTCGTAACACGCCGGGACATACAATTTTCTTAAAGTTGATTCTGCTGGTGTTTCGAAATTAGTGTATTTTTTAAGAAATGTTCTAAGCTCTGGACTTTTCAATTTATATAAAAGAATATATGATGAAAGAAAAGCTTTGCATACATCTGCATAATATTCGGAACATTTTGGAACTGGGGTATGAGAAGAGGAAACTGTTACGCCTAAAAGAACTTGTCTTGTAGAGGTTGCACGTGAGGCCGCAATTTTATGTTCACTACCTGCTAAATGCTGTAAGTCTTGAGATCGCTGATCCGCATTGACAGATTCCCCACATTTTTGACAGAAAAGAGTCTTTCCATTACTTGTAAAATTTCTACTAAATTCAGTAACATATTGCTGTAAACGAGAATGAATACTAGGCTTTATTTTCGGCATTATTAGATTTCATCAATCACTAATTCACTTCACTTGAATAGCGGTACTGAAAAATGGACTGATTTAATCAATACGAACTGACTGACTCACTGCCTCAACACATCAAAAGACACACTGACAAGAATATGCAAGGCCAGTGTATTGCGTCAGCCATTCATCAGAAATAAGGGATTCCCCTTCGAGCTATCACGTGGATTGAAGGTCACATATTTCGAAGACCAACAAAAAAAAAGTACAATTTATGTGTTTTAGGCAAGGAGGGTGTTCCCCGACGGCCTATCTCTCCGCGATTGTGTTTCGCTGACCTGGAAGTGTTTGAACTTCCAGAGGGAAGTCTATAAATAGCCACTACACATTCGGTAACATGGCGTTTGCATCATTTCATAATAGAGAATCATTTTAAAATTTATTCAGTAACAGATATTGCCGATTTACTGTATGTGCTTATATGGATTTTATAAAAATGTGTATTTACATAAAATAAACTGAAAATAAGTGTTTTTATGTGAAATAAGAATACGTTTTTACGCTTGGGGAAGCACACCAGGAATAACACGTTTCGAAAATTGTGCTAAAACTAACGTAAGAAAAATGTGTAATTGCATAAAAATCCGCTCTCTAGTGATCAGTATAGATTCAGAACAAAGAAAGGGACTAGGGAGCAATACGTCAGTTTTTAGAAAGAATACTGGAAGTTAAAGGAAAAATCTATATAGTATTCATCGATATAGAAAAGGCATTTGATAATGTCAATTGGAAAATGTTATTTCTTACAATGGTCAAAGTCGGGATTGACTGGAAAGACAGACGCCTTATTCTGAACCTATATAAAATCAAGCTACCGAAATAACAGTTAATGACTATAAAAGAGAAGCAAAAATAAGAAGAGGTGTAAGGCAGGGTTGTCCTCTATCACCATATCATTTTAGGTAGATTTCATTAGAAAGCTAACTATTGCAATGGGTACCATGTTTTGACCTCCGGAAAATTTCGACATATCTTCGTATTCACATCCCCTAGACCCCAAAACCACCGTCAGTTCAAAAGTTTATGCATAATTTATGTATATATATATCACTTTCTTGAGGACACGATATTTACTGCAATTTTGCACCATTCACTTTTAATTATTTACATAATATGTGTCCCCATAAAATCTCGGCTGATTTCGTTAATGGGCACAATCGGTCGAAGGGGAAGAAAATGGGAGGCTTATTTCGAAAAAGGGAAATATCGCTATAATTCTCGTAATACGTGAAATATCGAATCCATTCAAAGTTCATACTATGTCTCGGATAAGGCCCAAACATTTATGTTCGAAAAGTTCTTTGATAGCACCAACCATTGACCAAAGGGGAGGGAAAAAGTGTTTTCTTCGGGAAACATTAATCATATCCCTCTTAATAGGCACAACATCAAAACCGTACAAATTGGACAATTTTCCCCTAATAATTACCTAAAACTTTTGTCTGAAAGAATTTTTGATATGACCCACCATTACTCCAAGGGATGAGCAAAATGCTTTCGGAATTATAAGAAAATGCCAATAGCCATCAGAGGTTGCCATGACAGCACTACTGAATTGATGATGGATGAGCCATCAGACGTTGCCATGACAATGCCAATGCACGAGATCAGAATCAGTTTTCCATCTGACTTTGTGGGAAGCGGCTTCGGTGATATAACTGGCAGCATGCTGAACTTCTATGCCCAAGGTCGCGGGTTCAAAGCCGGCCGAAGTCGTCGGATTTTCTAAGAGTGCTAAAAATCCTCAGTATGCTTTCCTTCGGAGGAGAAGTCCCAACGTTCGTTGCGAGTAGCTGGTTGCGGTGGCATCTAGTAGCCAAGTTCACATATAGGTGTCGTTGATGGTAGTATTTGGTAGCAAAGTTAGGAACTGCGACTTGAAATTGACCGTTTGCAGTCCTTACCTCAATTATAGACAATACAAATACAGCCATCACAATTAACACTGTTTATCAGACAGTTTCTGCACACACCCGAAGTACACGGGGTACATGACCACGTTGTCCCAGCCCCTAGACTGAGGAACCAACCTAAATCTCTGCGGGAGATAAAATTTTGCGTGAAGAAGTAACAGACCGTTAGATAGTTACACATCAGTGTCGAAACCTTGCATCAGGACAGTGTGACCACAAGTAAAAAATGTAGCCCAAATGACGAGGAGGTTACCGTCCCTACAAGACAATAAAATGTTTAAAATATGCATAATAAGACGAAATACAAAGTTTATTAATCTCCAAAAAATACTTTCTAGTAATAAATGAGGTCTGATCTACGAAAACCCGCATATTCTGCCTATTTTCGCCTATCCCCAAGTTTGCCCGGTGAAATCTACCTCCGCCTTTCGGCGTGCCGAGAGGAATTTCTTATATCTATGTAGAAGCTGCAGTAAATGCAATAAAAGAGAAAACAATAGGATTAACATTTAATGGAGTACAGGTTCATAGCATTTGCTTTGCAGATGATATTGCACTTTTAGCAAACTCTGCGTGTGAAATGAATAGAATGCTAAAAGTTTTTAAGAAATCCTTAGGAATATTCGGGCTAAGAGTTAATTCTCGGAAGACAAAATTAATGGTGGTTGACAAAAAGAAACAACCAATTTTAGCTAATAATGAAAATGCCATTGAACAAGTAATGGAATTTTGTTATTTGGAAAGTGTGATTAATTATTACAACAGATGCATCTCACAAATTAAGGAAAGAATAGTGTTGGCGAAGGAAGCCTTTCAAAATAAGAATTTGCTTCTCAATGAGCACCTCAACTTGAAGATAAGGAATTCATTTCTCAAGTCCTTTATTTGGAGTGTGTTGACCTATGGTTGTGAAACATGGCACTTGGGAAAAGAGAAGAAACAAATCTTAAGCCAGCTGAAATGTGATTTTGGAGACGAATGACGCGAAGAAAATGGATGGAAGGAAAGACAAATGAGCTTGTTCTGAACCGAATTCAGGAGAATCGATGCCTGTTGAACACCATCAAGAAAAGGAAAGCAAAATTCATGGGACACATACTCAGACTGACATTCTCCTCCAGGTAAGTTTTTAAGGAAGAAATTTGAGGAAAAAGCCAAGGGGTCGACCAAGACAATCGTATCTCAAGAACACTGACAAGGAAATGGAATGTGACTCGTATGCCCACATGAAGAGAACTGCTGAAGACCGCGAGAAATGGCTGCAACGACAAGGCTTTTAGCCTTTAGTAGCTGATGATGACTTTATAAAGAAGAGAATGCACAATTATGTATATAAATAAAAACAAGATGTTCGGGAAAGAACATATAGCCTACTTTCTCCGAAATGTATGGGTATAGTTATAACTCTCTGTCCTTATCATCTCCTAATTTCTTCCTATTTGAAGTGCAAATTGGCACACAGGATTTGAACAGTGGCGTTCAAACCATAGTTTATAATTTACCCCAGCATTTTGCAATTTCATCAGCAAACACTCCAAACACCGACTACTTACAATAATTGAAACTTCGTTGCTCTAATAAGGCCCATCTACAATGCGCAGTCGGCAGTCCGTAGTTGGTAGTCCTCGGTCGGCAGTCGCGATCGACTCCGTGTATACTATAGGCACCATACACAACATGAAGTTGCAGTTGGTAGCTGGCAGTTGGCAGTCGAGAATTTTATCCTTGACTGCCAACTACCCGACTGCAGCAATGTAATAGCCAATCAGAGCAGATCAGAAACTGACGTCACGTTGTTGTTCTGTGTCGTGTACGAATGATATAGAACTAAGTGAAGTAACTTCGCAACCCGTTAATTTATAGGCTAATCTTAAATACACGGTATAACAAAATAATCCATCTCCAAATCATCCATATTGCAAGTTTTGAGATTATCAACAACGCCTCTGTGCACAAGGAATAAACGAATGTTACTGTCTTATTACTCCTAGCAGTCGTTAAGACTGGGTTCACTAACTGGCCGGTATAGAGCGCTGCTCGAATCTATAGTTTCTGCATAGTACAACTGAAGGCTGGAAGATGTCACTCCAGTGGAGAATGTCGTTATTTTAATATATAATTTCCATTGCAAAAAGCACCATATAAAGCTTTATTTTATAACGTCTCAGTACTCAAGAAACAATAAATATAAAAACTAGTCGTGATATCTAGTTGTGAAATATCGAACAATATAATCCTAACAGAGCGAGTGCATTCTAGCGGCCAGAAGAAGAAACTTTTCAATAAAATCTGTTACCTTTTTGTCAGCTAGATGTCTCGATTAAATCTGCTGGCGAATTATGTTTTAATTAAGTATATGTTTTGCACCGTAATATGCACAATATAACGCTTAATTTTAAAACGTCTGAGTCATTACAAAGCAACAAATATGTAAAATGTCAAGCAAAAAACTAACTCTGATGGGGTTTGAACCATAGGCATATGAATGACAGACTAACGCTTTACCACTGAGCTAATTGTGTCAACGAATATCGTTCTATATAAAATGACTTACATAGAACTTGTTAGCAAATAATGATTTATACTAAACGATTTCATCACTGAAGTATATTATTTATATATAAAGCATTTCATACAAAGTTTATTTATTTTGTTTCAGTACGCTATATTGCATGCAATACTCAAATTAGTGAAATATAAGTCAGGCACAAGATATCCGCTGCCATCTTGTCTTATTAATGAATCAGCTGAGCTTTTTAAAATCACGTCTGCACTATAGTATTACAAAATAAACTTTTAATTTCGTACGTGCCTCTTCCTTTAGAACAGTTAAAACGATTCTCGGCTCGATAATCGGAACTGGTGGGTCCCATGATATGGATTATAAAGTTTGCATAATTCGCACGGCCGCCATCCTGAAATGGTATGGCGGACGACCTTGTAGTTTGGTCACAAGACGCATCCTATACGAAGGTATGTTGTTACCAAATTTGGTAGAGATTGGATGATTTGGTTAGTCGTTATTTGATTTTACGTTTTGAACGTTTGAGTGGCCGCCATTCAGTTTTAGTAAAGATGGCGGCGATATAAAACATGACACTGAGGTGTCCTTTGCTAGTGCTACCTTTGTACCAAATTTCGTTCAATTCGCATTCACCGTGTTCGAATTGATAGGGGGGGACAGACATTCAGAGTACACACACTCACACACACACACACACACAGACTCACACACACACATACACACACAGACTCACACACACACATACACACACACAGACAGACACACTTTTTTCGCCCTGTGTTGATCTCATAAGTCTACTTTCATTTTTTGCAAAAATCGAAAGTAGGCTAATAGATAATATAATGAATTAAATTATGCCGCATTTCGCTGCCTTATTCTCTACTATTATACATTGATTTGGAGCTTCGAAATTGTTTCACACGTCATCATCAATCAGGTAACGTTATTTACAAGTCACACTCATCTCAACATTTGATCAAACGAAACTTGGATGGCTACTGGTAACATATACTATCTAAGCAAGGCTTTCTCGAAAAGTTCTATTTCCTAACCGTAGTATATTCTGACACTTGTCCTAACAAGGATTGAGCTGTATGCTGTACCTTAAGAGGAGGTTGTAAGCCCTATCTCCGCCATGTTAAATTTGTCAACTTCATGCTTCTTTTTCTCATTAAGTATTTAACCTATTGAAACAAAACCTGACAGATATTAAGATCAATGTTTTATCTTTAAATGATTATTTTTGAAATTATGTGTATTTGTAAATAATATTTTTAATATATATTTTTTTCAAAGGTTACATTTTTCAACTTTTTTCTATACGAAAACATACAATATTTTTTTTTCTATTTATGATAAAATCACAGGAAAACAGACAATCCTTTAGTTGATCATATTGACTTACTGAAAGAAAATCAGAGCGCTATTGTTAATACTTCCAGAGAAAAGGGAACATTTTACTCGAAAAAAAGAGAAGGAAAATGCTCTTAAAGATTAGTGTTACCTTGATGTGCAACAGGCCCATATTCAGGATCATCTGGGTTGACTTCATATTCTCTGTCCTTCTTCTGGTTTCTTTTTAACTTCCTAGCTTCTTTAGAGAAAGAGAAGAAGGAGAAAGAGATGAAGGAGGAGGAGGAGAAAGAGAAGAAGGGGCATGAGGAAGAGGAAAATTAGCAGGAGGAGAAGGAGAAAGAGAGGAAGGAACCGGAGAAGGAGAAGGATAAGGAGAAGAAGGAGCAGGAGAAAGAGAAGGAGGGGGGAAGAAGAATGAGAAGAAGGAGCAGGAGAAGAATGAGGAGAAGGAGAATTAGGAGGAACAGGAGAAGGAGGAGGAGAAGGATCAAGATAAGAAGGAGCAGGAGGAGGTGAATGAGCAGAAGGAGCAGGAGAAGGAGGAAAAGGAGAAACAGAAGAAGAAGGAGCAGGATAAACAGAAGAAGGAAGAGAAGAAGAAATAGCCGAAAGGACAGGAGAAGGAGGAGGAGCAGGAGAAAGAGAAAAAGGAGAAAGCGAAGAAGGAGAAAGCGAAGAAGGAGGAGAAGAAGAACGAGAAGAAGGAGCAGGAAAAGGAGAAGGAGTAGGAGAAGGACGAGGAGGAGAAGAAGGAGGAGGAGGAGAGAGTATACCAGTTCTCAGGAACAGCTCTTCAAGGGAGCGAGGCATTAAATGACCTATAAACGGTGTTTAGCAAACATTTTCAGCAAATAAACATATGTATATTATAAACTGGACTTCAGGCTATCAAAATAACATAAAATCTAAAATTGCACTTTTTGACTCAAAGCAGCTTACAACCTCCCCTTAAGGCATCTTGGGGGTAACCAAGCAACTATATTGGAAATAAATATATTCTCTCTTAATATATGATTTAATAGAAGAGCTATCAAAAAACAAATAATTATAAACAATTTAATTGTTGACACTCAAATTATTAATCACTGCAGTTCTCTTCTGCTCAACCCATTGAGTTTAAATTAATCCATTGAACATTGATTTCAAGCAAGTCACTCTATGAATTTTCAATCTTATTTGACGTGACGTCATTTTTCTCTTTCCAAGATATTTGACTAGCATAAAAAGTTTTCTTGATATTGGACCAAAATTTATTCAAATGAAGGTTTATATACACACCATTGGTCAGGATTGCCACTACCGCAATATGTCCCATATACATATACCACTAAACCTTCTGAGCTGATACTCAGGATTATTTATTGATGTGTAACATCTTGCCACTCGGTAGCTGGACATTGTTTGTGGGAGTGATTTTGGAAAAGGGACGGAAGCAATGAGCGCGCGCGGTGGCGGAGATTGGTACCACGACGTACTGTCGGCCATGTGGCTATGTGGAATGTATATTGTATACGGTTTACTTCAAGGTTTGGAGGCCCTATTAAAGATATTCCTACAATAAATCATCTTCAAGTTGTCGTTCTTTGGTGTGAAAATATTCATGACATCATATTTGCTGAAAACAATTATGATTTATTAAATCTTCATACTTTCGCTGTATTCGTATTTAATGTAAGCATTCGAGGTACTGTCGGCCAACATACAGCCCTATGTGGAATGTATATCGCATACGGTTTACTTCAAGGTTTGGAGGCCCCATTAAAGATTGTTAATTAATGTAAGCGTTCGAGGTACTGTCGGCCAACATACAACCCTATGTGGAATGTATATCGCATATGGTTTACTTCACGATTTGGAGGCCGCATTAAAGATATTCCTACAGTAAATCATTGGCACTGGAGTTTTACAAGTAGTTATTTCAATGACCAATCTGTTATGTAAGTATACTATGTTCCTGGAATGCTGACGTTCAGTTCAGTACTGGAAATTTGTGTCCAAGTACCTATGCAGGGGCACCGCGGGCAGGAATCAGCTCAACCCCAGGACATACAGAGGTTTGGACAACTTGGAAGTCTCTCAACAGATTGCGATCTGGGGTTGGCAGATCCAAGTCCAACATTCATAAATGTTTTTTTTTTTTTGCTGCGACTCGGTTCTTTGTGATTGCGGTGAAGAACAGACTACGGGTCATCTGCTTCAGTGCAGTCTGTGTCCTATACTGTGCACCATGAAGGATCTGGTGAAGGCTACACCAAATGGACGTGACATTGCAAATTATTGGTCATGCATGATTTAGAACCTTAAATGTTCAAGTTTTGTCATTTTTATTGCCCATTTTGTACATAATTTCTTATGTAATATTTTTGTTCCTGACACGAGTAACTAAATTTCAATGACCAACAGAGTTCACTGTTAACAAGGCATTGCGCTCTCGGCAGACACATAGTAGGATAACATGTCACATGTTACACATCATATGAGACTACTGTAGGGCTCGTAATATTTTATTTATCGTATGCCATATATACACAAAACAGGAAAGTAGGCTCTTCTACTACACTCCCTTACAATGTGCTCGATGGTTTGAAGAGGGGCAACACAGTCACACTTGGGGGATTGTATCTTTCCCCATTCGTAGAGAGACGCAGCACAGACTCCATGACCACAACGAATCCTGTTGAGGAAGGCCCAAGTTCTTCTTGGGAGATCAAACCTTGAATTAGATGTGAACAAAGGCCAGGGCATAGGGGTCGAAATTATCTTCTATGTGCTTCTGAGCGAACTTAACTGGTGGATGTCTAGATTTCAACCGTTTCCTCTGAAGGTTAGGAATATTGTAGTGGATGGGCAAGTCAGGGTTCTCATGTATCTTGGAGTATTCTCTTAGCAGTGCTTGTGCTCTACGGAATGAAGGAGGCATGATGTTGCTCAGGACAGGAAGCCAGTAGATAGGAGTCGATCTCATTACACCTGAAATAATCCTCATTGTGTAGTTGATCTGAGTGTCCACAAGTTTCACATGGTAGCTGTTGATCGACACAGGAGCACAATACTCTGCCTCAGAGAAAATTAAACCAAGGGCAGAACATCTCAAGGTAGTTGGAAGAAGTACCCCAGGTTGTACCACACAACTTCTGAAGAATGTTGTCACGACTCCTAATCTTTGCTGCTGTATTTACTAGATGTTGCCTGAAGGAGAGTGTCCGATCTAATGTTATACCTAAGTACTTCGGGTAGTTATTGTGTCTGTGGACCTTACCATTAAAAGACACTTGGAGAGTACAGCTTGCCATTTTGTTGTTTAGATGAAAGCAGGACACCTCAGTTTTGCTGGTGTTTTGTTGGAGTCTCCAATTCCGAAAATAGTCACTATGAATGGAAAGGTAATCAGTTAACATATTCTCCGTTTCTTCCAGGTTGCTATGACTTGTAGAGCTATATCATCAGCGTAGCAAATTCTTTTGGATTTCGTTGGTGGCAAATTTGATATATACAGATTGAACAGGAGCGAAGCCACGACTGATCGTTCAGGAAGACCATTATTCAATCTTCTCAGTTTTATAGTGTCATTCCCTAGAACAACCTCCAAGAGTATATTATTAAGCATGTTTCCAATTAATTGTACCGTGGTTTTGCATGGTAACACCTGAAGAAGGCGTTTGTAAGAACATTTTAATTATTTTGAGTGCATTGCGCCTCCAAGCAGCAGATCTAAACGTACCTTTGTCTTTAGCATGAACTATAAGTGTACATTTTGATCTTCTGACCATTCTACTAAAGCTATGCCACTGTCATTGTTTCTTGCATATTTCCAAGTTTCATGATGGCTGTTGAAGTCGCCAGCATAGATAGTTGGATGACTTGCATCTGGAAGAGCTGGGGTTGGCGTGAGGTTTGTAGATATTTACCATCATGTAGTTTTATTGTTACAGTATGAATATTATTAATTGTACTAGATGAGATGAATTCAACCAGCTCCAAGTTGTTTCGGGCATAGCTGTTTGGAACAGTTACTCACGTAACCGTCAAGAGGGCAGCACCATCGGATACAGATTGAGAAGGCTGTGGATGGCCATGTGTATGGTATCTTTGATTTTCGATTGTCTCTTTTTTATTGGTTATGTTCCTTGTGCAACGAGAAGAATTGTTTTAATAAAGTACGAGCCGACATTAGCCTCTCCTTTGAAATAAATATATTTTGTATCTTATTGTCTGTGGAGAGAGCTTGCCTTCACAATTGGAGGTAAAACAGTAGCAATTCTATATACATTGTCGAAGGTAGAACCAATAATACTTCCCTCCAAGGCGGCTTCGGTGCCGTAGTCGGTAGCATGCTGAGCTTCTATGCCCAAGATAGCGGGTTCAAACCCGGCCGAAGCCGTCGGATTTTTTAAGAGCGTTAAAAATCCCTCAGTATGCCTTCCTTCGGAGGGGAAGTAAAGCCGGCGGTCCCATGTCATAGATTTATGGCATGTTAAAGAACCTTCCACTAATTGCACCTGTGTGAAGCTAAATTGGATAGATTAGGAATGTAAACATCGCTCTTAGGTTTCTACGTTCGTTACCAAGAGCCGACTGCGGTGGCGTCTAGTAGCTAAGTTCTGAACTTGGCCTTGTAGTCGTTGACGGAGGCGCTTGGCTGCAAATGTAGGAACTATTTGAAAAATTCTAAGGCAGTACTTAAATTTAAAAAAACAGGTAACACACACTAATACAGTCATCACAATTAACACCGGTTATCAGACAGATTCTACATACACCCAAAGTACACGGGGCTATATGACCGCGTTGTCGCAGCCCCTAAACTTAAGAACCAACCAACTAAGTAAAAATTCAGACTTTCACGACCGGCGTTGAAATAGGCATCTCTGTTTCGCGGGCTTATAGGCCGTGTTCTAAGGACATTTTGTCGTCCTGACGTTTCGCTGAAGACTGCGTTCAGCATGTTCACAGGCTGCATTAAGCGAGGTAAAAAAAATAAACAGAAGATATATAAACAATCAAAAACCCACACATAGAGGCTACCATAGCAACGGCGTACCACATAAAAGTAATGCATCAAGGACAGGGCTGCTCTTCTGTTGCATCTTCTCGTCTACGACGGTCAATGAGGGCAGGCTTGAGGGGATTAAGGACTGGAAGCCAAGCTCTGTTCACGCGTTCTGTTTCCTCCTTAAGATTGAAGCTGTTAGTATGCTTCAGGATTTCAATGGCCTCCCTTTGTAGCCTGGCATGATAAGACTCGGTGTCTCCATATCTTGTGACCTCTCTTCATAAGTTCATCTTCTGTAGCAGCATGTGTTTCTTGATTGAGTACCAGATCAATATCATTAATACGGAGCAATTTTGACAAGACCTCACACTTAGATCTACTGATACCCTAAATATCCAGTTGACAATTTTAAGATGTCCAAGCTTTCGAGTCATTTGGCTCTTAAAAGGGCCGTTGAGTGGATTACTTCGTACAGTTTGCATATTTGCTGGGAGATCTTTAGAATATAGGTCCAGCTGCCAATGTTGTTGCTTCCTTAGCACCCCGCAGGGGTCACGTGTAGGGCTTTTAAGGATTAACCTATGGACGTGAAGAAACAGTGTAATAATAATAATAATAATAATAATAATAAATATAATAACTTAATAATAATTAACACAATTTATAAAAGCACAAGTACCTTTTCAGTTCACAGTTTAACTTCACACCACACACAAATGTAATAACACTGAGCTCTGGGGTAGCACATAATCTTTTCCTACCCTCATCAAACGCAGTCGTGGAGATAACGGCGGGACACCTGAATGAACAAACTGCGTCAAGTATCGCTGGGCGGGGGATGTACGCGATGTGCGATAACTTATGATTGCTATCTGATACCGAGCTCTGGTTTGTTTTAAAAACTATTTCAGACATTAATGAACATTTCTTCTCGCTTTGTCACCGACGTAAAGTTAACAACAAAAAAGGTTCTCGCTACCTAACTTTTCTGTGACACCATTCTATAATTTTCAAGTAACAGTTAAGAAATAGAAGCATAACTTTCTTATTTTGAAAAGACATACTGCCCTGAGATATACAATATCTTCTACCAACATTAGAAATACATTCCTTATCTGTTGTGATCATTAGTTCATAAATTATGGCGTGATAAGTTTTATATTTGCATAACTAAAGATTCGTATTTGTGAAAATTGGGCCATGTGTTAATTGTTTATTGCTTTAAGATTTTACATAATCATAAAGAGCTGAAACTTCTCTATATGAACACGCAAACATTTTCTTAGATTTATCACTTTGCATTATTGGGAAATGGCAACATCGCCGGGGTAGAAGAGGACGAAGCTAATTGCAGGACATATGAGCAGGAGTGAGAGACAAATACTATATTTAATCCCGTACTGCCTTTTAAGGTAGAGACGCTCTATAGTGTGAAGCGTATTGGCGTAAATGTAGAACGCCCTGCCGGCAATGGAGGAGAGAGGGTTTCGAGTACCGACGGCAGTCTTTCTCTACACAAGACACCATTCTGTAAAATGAACTATCATACCATTGGTCCGCTCTTTTAATGGTGACAGTGCATATTAATAATAACTTAACATTCATACCGCAATGTAACAAATTACTTGCCTGCATATTTCAATTTAATTAATAATAGTGGATTTTTTAATCGTTTGCTCTGGCGTATTATTCTGCTGATGTGTTTAAATGTGACATTTATCGGTAACATTATTGTGGCTATATTAAGAGCAAAATGTGATCGATGAGTAAGAGTATTAATTGAATTGCGCCACTAACTGAGAGGAACGTTCCTTAATCATTACTATTATCATTGATATTACGACAGGATGCTGATGAATTCAGAGTACATGTTCTAAAGGAAAATAAACATTTCTGAACAAATCGTTTTTTTAATCATCCGTGGCTTAGGCGGCAGCACGCCGGCCTCTCACCGCTGGGTCCGTGGTTCAAATCCCGGTCACTCCATGTGAGATCTGTGCTGGACAAAACGGAGGCAGACAGGTTTTGATCCGGGTACTCCGGTT
This sequence comes from Meconema thalassinum, assembly GCA_946902985.2. Taxonomy (NCBI): domain Eukaryota; kingdom Metazoa; phylum Arthropoda; class Insecta; order Orthoptera; family Tettigoniidae; genus Meconema; species Meconema thalassinum. Next base: position 226,539,727 of record OX336398.1, read on the forward strand.
TTCCCTGTCAACATATCATTCCACCAACACTCTCCACTATCATTTCATTTCATCTGTCATTCATTTAATCATTGCCGCAGAGGAGTGCGTCAGGCCTCGGCAGCCGGCACAGTTCATATCCTCGCCGCAAGATTGGGGCTTCATTCATTCCATTCCTGACCCGGTCGGAGACTGGAAGCAGGCTGTGGATTTTCATTCATGGTGGTTTATTTTTATTAGAGCTGCTGTTTAGAGATATTATGTTAGTCGATTGATAATCGATTAAACGAATAATTTGAAATTCATCTAGAACGATTAATCGATAAATAGACTGATCGATCATTCGATCAATTGACTAATGGAATAATAGATTAATCGACTAACCCCAGAATCGATTAATTCATTAGTAGACACGAGATAAGGAAATAAGGTTGGTTGGTTCCTTAGTTTAGGGGCTGCGACAACGCGGTTATGTAGCCCCGTGTACTTTGGGTGTGTGTAGAATCTGTCTGATAACCGGTGTTAATTGTGATGGCTGTATTAGTGTGTGTATCTGTTTTTAATTCAAGTAAGGACTGCAGAAAATAATTTCAAGTAATTCCTACTTTTGCTACCAAATGCTACCGTGCACGACACCTAGCTTGCGGACTTTTCTACTAGATGGCAACGCAGTCAACACATGGCTGAGAACGTTCGAACTAATAGAGCGTTATCAATTCTAACCAACACATTTTGGCTTCACACAAGTGTATTTAGTGGAAGGTTCTTTTCCATGCATTATTTTAGCGTATGGCTTTTAGTGGCGGGAGTGACCGAGGACATGTTCGGCTCGCCAGTTTTTGTAGCTGCTTCGAGACGGACACCAAATGGGTGAGCTACAAGTACCGTTGGGGAGGAAAGTTGGAATGGAAGGTCGAGGAGTTGGAAGGTAGCGGCTGAGGCCTATAGTTAGGGACCAACCCCGGCATTTGCCTGGAAGGAAGATGGGAAACCACAGAAGACCATATTCAAGGTTGCCGGCAGGGGGATTCGAACCTCCTCGCCTCCTGGATGTGAGCGACTGCCAGCAGTCATGCCGTAACGATCACGGCTAACTCACCCGGTTTCCATGCAATAATTCTATGACATTGGATTGCTGGCTTTACTTCCCCTCCAAAGGAAGGCATACTGAGGGATTTTTAACGCTATTAAAAATCTGGCGACTTGGGACTGATTTGAACCCACGACCTTGGGGATAGAAGCTCAGCATGCTACCAACTACGCCACAGAAGCCGCCATATAAGGAAATAAGTTTAAATTAGAGGTCATCGCTTAATTTGAGTTATGCTTATTTTCCGAATGATGTAAAAAATTTACAAAAGTTACTGTTTGCCTAAATATGCAAAGTGCCCTTCCTTGTTTATGTTAACAATAACCAAATAAGAGTCAGTGACAAGCATCAATCAAATTGGTAAGGGTTTCGAAAACAGAAAACGAAGGGATTTCAGCAAAGATTTTGAATAATTTTTGTTCAATCTTTACAATTTAGGACAGGAATATTTTTGTTTTTCTTTGTTTTAGCCTAGTTTTCACAAAGAAGTTATATTAATTGAAAACAAGTGTTACAATATATCTTAATTAATTAAATGTCTGTGAGAGCATAGAGAAAAGAGCGAAGTACATCAATTAATCGACAATTTCAACCAGCTGATCAGTTGATTAAACTACCAATCGAGTAATTGAAACACTTACCTTGCTGATGCCTTAAATGTTGCTCCTCACCCGTGTGCTGGCTGATTTCCAGAATGTATGGCTATGTTCAGAATGGCACAAACTGAATGTGGTTTGAGTTACATATAAATTGAAAAGTCCGTTCGATTTCCGAATCCTTACACTACAAATTTAATAAAAATCCGACACGATTGATAAAACTATATTATAAAAAATGCCGTAAACAGCTGTTGCGCGCGCTGTCTTTCCGGAAAAGGCGGGCCCGCCGGCAGAAGTAGAAGGGAGAACTGTCTCTTCGGTTGCGTCAGATTCAGAATCTGTAATGCGAATTATAACCCCAAATATATATTCTAGTCATAGAATAGACTCAACTTTTTTGCGAGAGAAAAATCTGTCCACAAAAAATAAAAACAAAGGAAAGGAAAACAGATTTGACCTACTTGAACATGCATCGCTTGCCCTCGAACAGATCGATAATCTTCCGCTGAACAGGGACGTGGTGCTATCTAGCGTTATTATGTGCAACTTCATGCTTACTGGCACCCACAAGCGAGTGCTAGAGCTGTAATATTACGTTCGTCTCCAACACAAAGCGCGAGAAATCGATCAACGTAATATTACGCTCGCCGCAGTTTTAAAATAGTACATTATGCAACGAGCCTATAATGGCTATAATTAAGACACGAGTATTTTTTATAAAACGAGCGTATGCGAGTTTTATAATTTCCATACGAGTGTCTTAATTACCATTATAGGCGAGTTGCATACGACTGTTTATGTTCGACGATAATTATAACTTTATTATATGTTTTAACATAAATATTCATAAATATCTGTTGAGAGTCAGCTACTGGAATTTTGTGATCGCAGAGCGAGCGTTGGGTGTTATATCTTTGTCTTTCAAGAGCTTTGAACGACCGACGCATGCGCTCTGTGGGCTTGCAATGCCATATGCAGCCATATGTTTACATCAGCCCTCCCTCAGTAATATTGTCACCGCAGTCATTTGAAGACAATGCGCTGTGTAGAAATTAGTGTTGGTGATTTTAAGGTACAGTGCTATTTCTTGTCTCATATTCGCCAGTTTATTTACGCGAACATATGGACGGTGGGTATTCCATGTCGGTAATTTATTATAGTTCGATGTTGTGTTTATGTCCGACATGTTGGATTTTGAGCGCATGCGCGAAGTTATCGTTACCTAATTGGTCAATGAACGAGCTATGATTGGCTGGAGAAACTGTATCATAATGGAAAACAGTGTTATAATGACCATCATTATGATACAGTTATCTGACACATAATAGCGAGGGTCGAACATAAAGTTACCTTCGAACGTAATATTACGGCGCCCGCGGTCTAAGTGTTACACACAATCGATTATTCGTTATTTGAAGTTAAAAACGATTATTCTGCTTCGATTAATCGATTACTTAATAATGAAAATAATTTATTAAAAGTACCTGCCCTAAAGTTTAGCCTACTACTCACATTTTGCAAAAGTGAGGAAAAAGTAGACTTATGAGATCGATCCGGAAAAATGTGACTGTCTGTCCTTCTGTCTGTCTGTGTGTGTCCCCGCCCTATCAACTCCCAAACGGCTGCAGCTATCAAAACCAAATTAGGTAAGAGTAAAGATCTACACCTGAATATCTCACGGCCATATTTGAAATTGATGTCAGTCAGTGCTACCAACTGCTGAAACATTGCAATTGAAAATAGAGCTCTATTTTGGATATCTCGGACGTTATGCATGCGCACTATTCCAAAATTGGCACACATATAGATAACAACATTCCTGTTTGATTTTCTGAAGTCCAAACATGCCAGTGTTGCCAACATGATTCAAATCCTGCCGATATGTCCAATTTCTGAATGCATGTAACTTCTATACTATCGATTGGATTTCAACAAATTATCGTATGAACTATGTCTACTACAACCGATAAGACTGAGCGTATTTTAAAGAGCCACCACGGCTGCCAACTGTTAAATAATGCTCTCTCTATGTTTTAACCCTAATATCAATATATCAGAAACTATGCAAGCCAACAGCTCTACACTTTGCTCACGTATAGTACCTGACATTGTACCTTAGTTTTATTCTAGATAGGTCTATATAGATTGGAATGAATCTTAAATTTTAAGAAAGGCAGGTTCTTTAGTTCCTCACGGAACTACTTCTTATATATTCCAGTGGTCATTTTCGTCTCTAAACTCTGCAGTCAGTTAGAAAGATTTTTCATGTGTTGGACTAAATAGATTTTGATCCCCAGTCTAAAATGTGAAGAAACATTGAGGGACAATTTCAAAAATCCACAGTTCTTGCCTTTAGGCTCATTGTTGTCATCGATTAGTTCACCGGAAACTCAGCTTAATTAGATTAGTTCATTAGTTATCAAGTAAGTCGATAATTCTCTGCTGCCATCCCGTGTGGTACTAATGCACTGCAAGCATATCCCGCAAACGATACTGAACACTATTATTGTTCCCTCGATGTAACTACAGACCAATGCGTTAGTACCATACGGGATGCAGGCAGTGAAATATCAACCTTCCAGCCAACACGCGTTAGTTGGGTTGCAGCAAACGATAAAGGAAGGGGCTGCTGAATCACTCGGTATATTTCACCTGATAATACTATATGCTCTTCTTTATTGAGACATGTTTTCGTCCCTTCAGTGGGACCTTCTTCAGCTTCGTTGCTTAGCTTAACTCCATATATAGTATTTTATGACAAGAATAAATTAGCAATATTTGAAACGGACGTCCTTAAATTTTAATTATGAAAAATTATTCTGGTATTGAAATCAGAAAGCAAAATGTATAAAGTTGTTATTCAATATATAAATAAATTTAGTTTTGGAAACAAAGTTTGAAAATATCAAAAGGACAGAACAAACCAAATATCTTGGTGAATGGATTCAACGTAATGGCCTTGATAAGGAAGCCAATAAGGGTCAGAGCTCGTAATATGCAAACTGCATATCGATTAACGCTGAATAGTTATAACAAGAAAGCCATATCCCTCAGAATGAAGTTACGATATTATGCCGCTGTGATTAACCCGGAAGCTCTTTATAGTTCTGAATGCCTCATTTCAAACAAAAAAGGAGACACAAAGGAGTAAGAAAAGAAAGAACGAAGAATCCTCAGGGAAATATTGGGGTCAGTACAGAGAGCAGATGGCTTATGGAGGAGACAGAGGAATAGTGACTTGTACAACTAGGTGGAGAAACTTACGGACACGATGCGTAAGAGAAGGATTACATTTTATGGCCACCTCACACGAATGAGCAACGATAGGAAATTTAAGTACACCACAAAATGGGTTGAGGAAACACGAGCAGATCTCAAAGATGTTGGCATCACTCAAGAAGATATTCTCAACAAATCACTGTTTCTAAGGTATGTTGATAAATTTAAAGGGTGTCAGGAAAAAACTAGCTCAAGAACCAAGGTCATCTGGTCTGAAGAAAGAAGGAGGAGTCTCAGGGAACGCATGACTACATTCTGTGTGGAGAAGAAGAGATTGGCAAGTCGGCCGAAGGTTCAACGCGGTCCACAGTAGGCCAAAATCGACAGAAGAAGAAGAAATAAATGTAGTGCCATGGTTTCCAAGAACTCTCTAATGAATTGGGTCTAGTGGAGGTCAGGTTTAGTTCTTTTGAGACTGTAGGAGTCTGTAACTCAGCGGCAATGTTGACAACAAAGTTACACATGAACTTAACCTTATTAGTAGCTTTCCTTATCGACGATTCAATCTCAATGAGATACCAATGGATATTTAATACATTTACTGTATTACACCTTCGTCAACAATACTAAATTAATGAAATGTACCAGTTTCGTCCATATTATGGCCTTCTTAAGCGATGTTTTTAAAAAGAAATGAAATTAATCTAATTACGAGCAACGTTTTGTTAATAAAATTTTACTTGTGTTATTAATGGAAACAGAGCCTATTTTGCCAATCTGAAACTCATTAAGTTACAATTGTTGTCGCATAAAACAAAACTCAAAATTTACAAGACCTTGATCAGACCAGTGTTTACTTATGGCTCAGAAACATGAAATATGTCGGTTCAGGATTGAAATACACTTAGAGTGTTTGAGAGGAAAATAATACGGAGAATTTATGGTGCTGTATTGGATAGAGGAGAATGGAGGATACGAACTAACAGGGAAATAGATGAAATCCTCAAAAGCGAAGACATTGTTCGATATATAAAATCACAAAGACTACGATGGCTGGGCCACATTGAAAGGATGTAAGACAAAAGAATACCAAAGATTATATATTAAGCCAGAATGGAAAGAAGACGCCACCCTTGATGACCAAGGAATCGATGGAAAGATTAAGTGGAGGTGGACTTGCAAACAATGAACGTACGACCCTGGAGAACAGCTGTCCAAGATCGAGATCGATGGAAATCTGTGGTTAGGGAGGACAAAGCTCACACCCGGCTGTAGTGCCAGATGAAGAAGAAGAAGAAGAAGAAGAAGAAGATTTTACTTGTGTTTTCTTCAAAAAATCTTATAAAATAGTTAAAAACAGATCAGCAACAAATGCGCGTTTTAATTTAATGTTAAAAATAATTTTGTGAAAATGACATATATCTAAACAGTTGGTATTTGTATATTCCTATAAATGTGTGCTTTTTGTATGCATTTGTTGAGTGTGCTGAGAGGTGCTGTGCTTATGGTAAGAGATTTTCTCACGTTACGAAGACATTTTTAGACTAATTTATCAATTAACTAGCAACTCGCCCGGTATATCTAACGGATTACCCAACGTAAGCGCTAAAGGCGCATGGACGGCAGGTCCCAGACGCAATTCAGAGAAGACGAGGTGAACAGCGAAACTCCAAACACATATACTCTTCTATGAAGTCTAAACTTGACAGGACTAGAAAGTTTGATGATAGTTTGATTGGAGCTGGGGTGATAGGCTCACTCGCTAGCTCGTAAACTCACTCCGAAGCTAGTAATTTCAATTTCCAGTGACTGGAGATAAGTGGAAGAAATGAACGCGTAGAAACACTTATAGTGGGCGATGTATAAAATATAGAGATATGAACTCGGGGACTATTTTGTGGAACTTTTCATACTGAACAATTCTTACACTCATAGTACTGTACTGAGCCCGTCAGATGAGTTGTTTGGGTTACCATTAACCGAGATGACTCCCCAGGCGACTCACCGTCAAGACACATAAACCAAAAAGGGACTGGATGTACTTCCTACAGGTCAATGCGCACGAAGACGCAGCATCCCGGGGCGATCGGGCAGACACGGAGAATACGGTGAAAGGACCCAAGAAGTACACCGCAGAAACACTTACATTATAAAATAATAACATCCAGACTTATGTAAACTCAGGTGAAATTTATTAAAGAATTAATAAACACCTAGCCCAGTTCGTAGGGGTTATTTTGGGCTAATCCCGCAAGCTAAATTTAAAAAATTCAAAGTATTGAAAATCCTAAACTGATTGTAAGTGGAAAAACCCCCGCGAAAGATCTAATTACAAGAAAAGCAAAAGCGGCAAGCTAGGGCAGTGCCACGTAAAGTACACCCTACACTGATGAAACTTGTGAAAGAAGTTAAATTAACAGCAATAATCAATTAAGAATTTATGGTGGTACCACTCCCTCATTTATTTTTAAATATGTTAAAATCTAGCTAAATCCTGACAATTACAACAAAGTATACGGTGACTTACTACCGTAGCAAACAAACAATTAAAGCAAAAGCTAAGTGACAACCAGTTGAAAAAAAATATCAAAAACAGTCTTACTAACTAAGGGGTACATCAGGTAAACATACAAATTCACATAAATAAATCAATAAATAAAACACAGCGTTTAAAAAACTTCTTATTCAACAGCCTGCGTACACGCAAGAACACTCTTTGCATTATTGGGTCATCTAGTGTTTGATTAGGTCGGCAAATGCATGATCAACATCATGACTTACATTACATCAGGGTCGAGTGCCACTAGTTGAGAACTAATGTCCGCAGCGACTCTGTCGTCTCTAGAATGTGTAAGGAAAAGTCTACGTGTCATTTCCTGGTGGAAATGTGATTAATCCAAAGAGTAGGCCAGTTCGCATAAAATTGCAAGTCACAGAAATCTTACTATCATTATGGTCGTCTTAATTAACATAATTAGTTCTTGATTATTAGAAGCATTATTAGTATTGTCGTAGGTTTAATAGAATACTGGCTCATTCTCAATGGACACCTAAGCTTAGCTAAAGTGAAGTCTACAAAGATCATCACCTAACATCAATATCGGCTCATACCTGGCCGGCACAATAACAACACGAATTACAAGACTCGGTTTTCACAATAACACTGAAGGGGCCTGAAGCTCTCCTAAAGAGTCCTTCAGGTAAAATCCTGGAAAAAATGGTCGCAGAGTAAATCTGTATGACAGAGCGGCAAAAGCGCTCTACAAACGTAGAAGCTTACAAAAATAGTGTCACAAAATACCTAATATTACAGACAATAGCTTCTCGTCTCATAATAGCATACTCATAGTGCTCAACAATGCGCTTTCTAAAGCATCAAAAAGTTACATCTCACGTCCAGTGACGTAATCAAACATATGATTGCATTAAATACTTCACGTGCCTTGGTCTGGGGATCGATCAATACATTCCACACACAAAATGTGTACGTGCGCATGTGCGCACAGTCTATCAGTCAAACAGTTGGTCTCGCATCGAGTGCGCGGATCCAAATATGGTTCACATTCAACCTTGGCGTGTCACAGCACGCTATAACCTTATCGCTTCTGGCGATTCTACACTCCACAGGCGTTTAAAACATTTAAGAGAAGTCTTTAGTGGATAACGCTGGCTTCTAAAATATACAAGGTAGCAACCAATGGTGCGTGGCTAAGTTACCACGTGAAAATATCATTTAAAGTCATAGGCAATGTTAAAAAATTGCAAAGATCATATCTTAGAGATATTCCTCTCGGAATAGCTGGCTTTGGGAATTCGTGGAAGATACTCCACTCCTACAATATGTACATTTGGGCATTCAGATAACTTTAACGTGTCTCAACACTTCACATAAACAAAATAGTTCAACAAGCGACAATCCTACTAACTGCCAGGATGTCTAAAATGATACGGGACAATCTGGGGTTCGATGCTTGGCTTTGCATCGTTATTGAAGTTCCCAAATAAGTTCAAACTTGAACCAATGTGGCTTCAAAGCACACAATAAAGCAAAACTTTAACTTGTACAAAAGGCATGACTTCTGTCGGTCATGAACTGATACGGCCATGATAAAGCCAAAAAAATAAAATGTTCAGGGGCGTGAATTGGAGAATCGCTGACAGGGGTTCACAAAATAAATGAGTGACAAGGAGGTGGCTGTCCATCACTCAAAGTCTAATCTGGCCCGTGTTAAGGGCTGGCCAAAGTAAGTCTAAATAACTTGTGGTCCTTCCTATCCCTGTAATTAGGACATAACGTCCTGCGATCACCATCACAACGCATCAACATAGGTGTCTAACTTCTTAAAAAGAAATAGATTATACTATCTACAGCCCTACCTGACTGGATGTCACGAGTTCGGTTAAACTACTCTACATTATTACTCCACCACAGCTCAACCCGAACAATGAGATAAAGTACAAACTCACATAGTATTCACCATTATGGCATATCCACACATATCATGGTATAACAGAGACTTGGATGGTTGGTCAAGGTTCCATGTAATAGCTTGGGCATCAAGCTTATACCATCCCATTTCCTCTTACAAAGAACTCGATCTCATGAACAAATGTTGGGATGAAGATCTCCCAGAGAATAGATGAATAATCCTCCTGCCATGGTGTAGTCGTCTCCTCGTAGAATATTTCTCACGTTATAGGTTCTCACTCCATACTACTGACTGTGGTCAGCAGAGAGAGCATGGTGTACGCGTGGTCAACGTGGTTATACATTTCACTGATCTCACACGTGATTTCCACAGAATTTAATCTTAGCACAGTTTTGTATGATAAAACACTGGCTTTATTTGCAGACTCTCAATAAATTGGCCTTTGCACTGCTTCACTGAATCTACTCGACACTTCATGTCGGCTATCACAGATTCGAAATATGGTGTTACAAATGTAAGAATAATCACCAAAAATGCGTGAAAAATCGTGCATTTGTCACTGATTACAATTCAGATAATTGATTCGCATTAACACTGCGGCTTGTTATAGATGTTCACAGATATTATCAGTACACCTCGTGTGTGATAAATTATGGTTATCGCCTCGTGGACGAAATGTTACCTGGATTTCATAGAAAGTTGTAGCGAAGCACTGCACACATTTGTGCTCAAAAATACTGTTCGCTTATCGAAAGCACTTAATAAAATATTCTTCACCACTAGGTGGACTTCTAAGACTTTCTTCGTCTCCCAGGACGGACAATTTATAAGCACGTCTCCCATGGACGGCTGCACAACAGAATAATCACGTCATTCTTGGTCGGCTGCGAAACAGAAAAAGACGCAGTGTGCTACGGAGTCTCTGCCTCGTGCAGGTCAAAAGTGGAGTCGTTGACGGTCCATTTCCTGCCGCCAATCTGCGGTGTTAATACCTTTTACTTCACATAAAAAATCGGTAAACATCTCGATGTTTCCTTTAAGCAGATCTATATAATGGAATGTTCTGAGACTTTAAAGTTGCAAAAATGTGTTAGTTGGTGCTCAGAATTATTTATACAGGTGAGTGTCCAAAGTCAAAACATCTCCCATACTTCCTGCATGCTTTGCGCTGCTACAGGGCGCGTTCGGTTGCAATGGCATGACATGTTCCTTATTATTTCCATTAAATATCACCGAGCCATGAGCTCTCTCGGGCTCAGTACATAGAAATGTTAATGGTTTACCCATCGTAAGCTTAAAAGACGCACGGATGGCAGATTTTTCTTCAACTCCATTGACTGAAATCGTAACTACTCCTTTAGACATAACTGAATATGTTTCCACGGAAACCTTCTTCATGAAATCCTTTTCAGAATGGTGAAAACCGCACCAAAATCCATTCAGTGGTTCTCGAGATTACCCGTAACATTCGAGAATCGGGGACTTTGTTTTATTCCTTGTAGAAATATAGTTATGAATGTTTCGCAAGATTATTCTTATTTATCGGTACATCAAACTAACGTCCATATTTTCTACAGACCTGTTTTTAACTATTTGTCTAAGGTTTTTCGTAGAGAATATTAATAACAACGCTTTGCTCGTATTACGTTAGTTTCTTCACAACAACACCCGGAAGACAGCAGAACTGGTACATTTTATTAATTAATGTATATTAACTTATTATTATTGACTAAGGTACAATACATTTATCACATTCCACTTGGTATTTTGTTTAGAACAAAGTTATCCCTCCCTATATTATTCTGCTAAGATCCCATTCCAGTTTTGTACCGAAAATAAGGTCCCATTAACACCAACCTACACATATGGGGTACCTACAGGTTCAGCATAACCCAATGCGTAAGCGAAACGCACTCACTTTCTCTTTAAATGCCTCACAATTAAATAAATACCTTAAAACATGTATATTTACAATGAAAGAATGCAACACGGTAACAATGGTAACAGAATCTCACAGGTCCATCTATTTCTGTAAGACGCAATGCAATTCCAATTATTACATTACTGTGAAAGTTTACAGATGGTTATATGGTTATCACTGAACCAAATTAAGCTGTAAAATTCATCAATACATACAGTATAATGCGCTTAAGGGGGTCAAGGGGCACTCTAGATTTTTTTCACGCAATTGTCACGCGTGAGTGTGGTACGAATGGTCTTTTTCACCAGACTATAAAGGGTCTCCGAAAACCACATTTAAAGGCCTTTAAATTAACAGTGTTGTGCCCAATTACGGAAACCACCGTAATTTTATTTTGTATTTCGGATGAGCAGAACGCTAGCTTGAAGTTTTGAACCGAGCGCGAAGTCAGCTAGTTCGCCGAGCGACTCAGAGGATACGCTAGGAGAGGTACCTGTGGCGCCAGCGGACGAGTTGCCGATACTTATTGATGAGAAATATTAATCAACGACTTGAGGTCTAGAACCTAGTGGATAATATTGGCTATGGAATTCCAGGAATGCCAGAAGAAATTTGAGAACAATCGGACCAGTCGTTTGGAAGTTATAGGTATTTTTGTAAAGCACATGTTTTAACAGGAAGTAGGGTGTGTGCTGGAGTTTTGAAGGGCGGGGCGTGCTCGCCGCCCGGAACAGCGAACGCACGGCGTTTCAGCTCTGAACCTGTATATATAGCCGTGTGTCTGGAGCATGAGTATGTCATTATTACATCAGTCTTCGAAGAGATACCGTCGTAACGTCACCATACCACGTGCTACGCTGTTATAGACCGTCATTCTCACCGATCGAGTGGGACTTAGTCTCTGGAGCTAAGCTTGCGGACTTAGTCTTTATAGCTGAGCCAGTTGTCTCGAGTGGAAAGTACTCAGAATTATCGCGTCATACCGGTCAGGAGATGGAACTTAGTTTATGACTTTGGGGTCATTTGTTTCAAACAAACAGTGTTGGAATATATTCCATCTATGTTTCCATATACTCCACTGACTGTAAGAGTATGTTCGCAGATGTTGGGTAACTTTTTCATCTTTGAGTGGCATCAGAATCAGACTAGACGGTATATTTTTCAAGTTGCTTAAATAAGTGTTTAAAATAATAGGACAGTCAACGATGACGTCAATAGTCACGTCGAACAGTTGTGTAAATTATCGCGGAGTGGGAAAGTGCGTATTCTTGAACGCGAATATGGGTCACTAGATACCACGTGGATAGGATCCAAATGGAGGGACCCGAAGGTTAGCCGAAAGCGAGGCGGATGGCCAAGGACTGGTGCCATGCTAATGGAGGGAGGAATGTTCCATTAGATTTCGACATCAACCAAGGATCTGCAACGATGTGAACTTCAAGAATATGTAAGCTACATTCTTGTGTACTTTTTCTAGAATAGAGTAGATGAGAAGTTAAATTTCTATTTCGCTTAGAAATTACCAACACTTTAATTTAATTTGTTTTTGCTTCGTTCTGACAGCTAAGTCTATCGAGACTGTAGTCAGAGATACCAGTGATAGTTGACAGCAGTTGTACAGTCATGAGAAAATTTATTTCAGTCCAAGTAACATAAATAAAGAGGTTTTTCGTTGATTTAAATATTTTCGTAGTAGAAGGTAGCATGGATCTTCAAATTATTCAACTTAAAGATTTAGACAGTATTAAATACAAATTTCATAACGATCATGAGTAAATCCATTTGAAACTAATAATAATAATAAAATATTTATATAATAATCATAAACAAATTATAAAATGATTATAATGAATTATAAATAATCAAATTCAGGGAAGTGATAAAATACTTTCTGTTTAATGCAGTAATTATAATAACAATGAAGTTTATTTAACATTATAAACAGTTGAAGATTTCAGAATGTATAGTTTAATAATAATAATAAATTCGAATAAATATTATAACCATTCGGAAGTTGAGGAGTTGAGTGTATAGTTAACGGTAATAATAATAATAACAGTGATTATTTGAAAATATTTGTAGGGAATAAATAGCACATCAGTCAGTAAATAAATGGAGAAGTTAATGGCATATTTGTGAAATACACCACAATATTCAGAAAGAGTAGAGTAACGGTAGGTGAATTAAGGATGAACATGTATAAAATAGGGCGTAGAATTGTTAAATGAAGGTAGAAAAGAAAAAGACCAGAAAGAAAAGAATATTAACAATATTTCCTTATGGAAAATTTTTGTTTAAATCAGATCTTGGAAGAGTTGAAGACGAATGCGTGTTGTTTAAAGGCAGAAATATTGCACAGAATAAAAGAATAAATCATATGTTGATTGAAATATTGAAAAAAAAAATATTATATAATAATAATAATAATTATGCAACTTGAAGGTCGGCATTTAAAGAAAGAATGTGGAGGCTAAAAGCCGTCCCTTGGAATATGTATTTCCATGTTGTTAAAGTGATGTGAGAGCATTTGCTGCTTAATTGTGAAAAAGAAGGTTTGAGTCGTGTAACCGCCCCATATTTCTGTCCAACTCCATTTTTTTTTCGTCAGACTCATTATCGCCTAAATACCTGGGTCAATCATTCTAATTTTCAATCATGGAGCCTACTGATTTTTTAGTTTTGCTAAAGCCTAGCCGGATCCTCAAATGAAATTAAATAAATACAGATATGTGAGTGTATAATAGTACATTATGCAACGAGCCTATAATGGCTATAATTAAGACACGAGTATGTTTATAAAACGAGCTTTAGCGAGTTTTATAATTTCCATACGAGTGTCTTAATTACCATTATAGGCGAGTTGCATACGACTGTTTATGTTCGACGATAATTATAACTTTATTACATGTTTTAACATAAATATTCATAAATATCCGTTCAGTAACTAGAATTTTGTGATCGGGTGGTGCGCTAGATAGCATATCTTCGTGTTCCAAGCTCTCTGGCCGACCGACGCATGCGCTCTGTGCTTCAATGCCAGATGTGCAGATCGTGAACCAGTATTCAGCAAAACTGTCACCGTAGTCGTTTGAAATCAACGCGCTGAGTAGAAATTGGATTTAGGTATATTAAGGTACAGTGCTATTTCTTTTATAATATTCACCAGTTTATTTACGCGAACATATGGACGGTGCACTTTCGGTAATTTATATAGACATGTTGGATTTTGAGAGCATGCGCGAAGGTATCCTTATCTAATTGGTCAAACAAATGTTTCTTGAGCTGTGATTGGTGGGAGAAACTGATTCATAATGAATAATAGTGTTATAATGACCATCATTATGATACAGTTTTCAGACACATAATAGTCAGGGTCGAACATAAAATAAATTTCGAATTACAAGTTGAATAGGAGTGATGCTTATGTAGTGATAAAATAATGATAACTGTTGATATTCCTGATCTTAGATATTGTTTATAAAAGAAAGATAATTGCCGATGTTCTTTTGAATATTATTAATAATAATAATAATACTGATAATTTTGAAAGTTTAATAGTTGTGTGAATTTATGGTATATAACATTTAAAAAATTTAAAGGAATGAGTAAATGACATGATGTCAACAACAATTAACACACTGAGTCATGCAATATGGTTATTCAAAGAAAAAATGATGAAAATTCAAAATTTTTTACAATGTTAAATTGAATTATGAATATGTGATCATGGATTAATACGGCAGTCCATATAAACAAATATTTTGAAAAGAATCGATTAGGATATTGAGGTCATATAAAGAATGTTAATATTCTGACGTCATGTTGTCGAATATTGATATTTTCTTACAACCCAATGTTCCTACACGGAAGAACTCTTAATTACTCTAACAGAAATACATTTCGATATCACATGAGGTGATACCTTTTACCCTGTTTATAAACAATTAGTTTTCAACCTGAGCCATGAATGAACATTGATTTTCAAAACCATGAGTGAGTTTGTTTTTGTGAAAACACAATGTGGAAGTGAACAGTGTACAGTAGGGGCATATAAACAATGAGCCGCCTATCTTGTAAATACAACAATTTAGAGTAGGTACCGATATCCAGATGGACTATTAATTTCTGGTTATCCCCAATTTAGAGTAGGGAGTGTTATTGTATGTGTTGATATTTTTCTGGTGAAGTTTTTTTTGAGTGCTTTTGCATAATATCTTAGTATTTTAATTGTAAATAAAATGAGATAATTTTAAGGAATTGTGATATTTCATTTCTCCTTTCTCGTCTCCCTTGCTTGTTAATTGCCATAATCAGTCATGCCAGCGATTAATTTAGTTTTGCCCGGATGGACCCTGAGATTTTAGTTCTTGTGCTAGACTGATTTTGGGAATTGGCAAATGTGGTCGTCAGGCTTCCGTCGAAACGGGCACAGTGTCTGTGATATTCCCAGAAAACTAACTTCGCTCTGATATACCTATGAAGGAATGACAAACCCCTAAACACTGCACCAGTAGCTGAATTGATAAGGTCTGATTATTCATACCAAGGATAAATCAGTCATAGCATTCATGATTGAGATTTTGCTGAGTGTACTCTTTACAACTAGAATATTCGCGAAGGGTAATGCTAGTACATCATAATACGTTTTAATAAGTTTTTGATGTATAAGGATTACAACGCGATCATGAACTACATATTCCAATCACCCCAAGCCGAGAAAAGTTTACCTTACAAAAATGATAACAACATTCTTTCTTGGACACGCAAAATTTTAAAATTAATAAAGCAGTTGTACGACATTCCAGTATATATTGTGTTAAAATTTGGATTCAATCTGATGGCGGGTTTTTGAGATAATAATTCTCAATTGTGGTGCATGTTTGAAACACGCTTAAGAACGGGCACTTTTTGGGTTCCGACTGCGATAAAAATATTAAAATATAAACTAAAAATTTTAAACCTACATGAGCTAACGTAAAATAGAACTATGAAAATGGCGATGTTATTGGATTTTATGTAGTTCTATTGGTTACGTCACAAACGACCTTCAAACTCGAGTACACATAATACTTTGGTCGACAGTAGTGTGGAGGCCACCCGCAGGACGGTTAGGGCAGTGCAGGTTGCCTAATTCAGAGCGGAACGTAGAGTCATGTCTAGTGTGGAGGCCATCCGCAGGACGGATAGGGCAGTGCAGGTTGCCTAATTCAGAGGGGAAAGTAGAGGCTGCTCATGTCTAGTGTGGAGGCCACCCGCAGGGCAGATAGGGCAGTGCAGGTTGCCTAATTCAGAAGGGAAAGTAGAGCCCACTCATGTCTAGTGTGGAGGCCACCCGCAGGACAGATAAGGCAGTGCAGATTGCCTAATTCAGAAGGGAAAGTAGAGGCCGCTCATGTCTAGTGTGGAGGCCACCCGCAGGACGGATAGGGCAGTGAAGGTTGCCTAATTCCGAAGGGAAAGTAGAGCCCGACCATGTTTAGTGTGGAGGCCACCCGCAGGACGGATAAGGCAGTGCAGGTTGCCTAATTCAGAAGGGAAAGTAGAACCCGCTCATGTTTAGTGTGGAGGCCACCCGCAGGACGGATAGGGCAGTACAGGTTGCCTAATCCAGAAGGGCAAGTAGAGCCCGCTCATGTATAGTGTGGAGGCCACCCGCAGGACAGAGAAGGCAGAGCAGGTTGCCTAATTCAGTAGGGAAAGTAGAGCCCGCTAATGTCTAGTGTGGAGGCCACCCGCAGGACGGATAGGACAGTGCAGGTTGCCTAATTCAGAGGGGAAAGTAGAGCCCACTCATGTCTAGTGTGGAGGCCACCCGCAGGACGGATAGGACAGTGCAGGTTGCCTAATTCAGAGGGGAAAGTAGAGCCCGCTCATGTTTAGTGTGGAGGCCACCCGCAGGACGGATAAGGCGGTGCAGGTTGCCTAATTCTGAAGGGAAAGTAGAGCCCGCTCATGTCTAGTGCGGAGGCCACCAGCAGGACGGATAAGGCGGTGCAGGTTGCATAATTCAGAAGGGAAAGTAGAGCCCGCTCATGTCTAGTGTGGAGGCCACCCGCAGGACGGATAAGGCGGTGCAGGTTGCATAATTCAGAAGGGAAAGTAGAGCCCGCTCATGTCTAGTGTGGAGGCCACCCGCAGGACGGATAAGGCGGTGCAGGTTGCCTAATTAAGAGGGGAAAGTAGAGCCCGCTCATGTCTAGCGTGGAGGCCACCCGCAGGACGGATAAGGTGGTGCAGATTGCCTAATTCAGAAGGGAAAGTAGAGCCCGCTCACGTCTAGTGTGGAGGCCACACGCAGGACGGATAGGGCAGTGCAGGTTGCCTAATTCAGAAGGGAAAGTAGAGCCCGCTCATGTCTAGTGTGGAGACCACCCGCAGGACAGATAAGGCAGTGCAGGTTGCCTAATTCAGAGGGGAAAGTAGAGCCTGCTCATGTGTAGTGTGGCGACCACTCGCAAGACGTATAGGGCAGAGCTGGTTGCCTAATTCAGAAGGGAAAGTAGAGCCCTTTCATGTGTAGTGTGGAGGCCACCCGCAGGACGGATAAGGCAGTGCAGGTTGCCTAATACAGAAGGGAAAGTAGAGCCCGTTCATGTCTAGTGTGGAGGCCAACTGCGGTGCTGATAAGGCAGTGCAGGTTGCCTAATTCAGAAGGGAAAGTAGAGCCCGCTCACGTCTAGTGTGGAGGCCACACGCAGGACGGATAGGGCAGTACAGGTTGCCTAATTCAGAAGGGAAAGTAGAGCCCGCTCATGTCTAGTGTGGAGGCCACCCCCTGTGCTGATATGGCAGTACAGGTTTCCTAATTCAGAAGGGAAAGTAGAGCCCGCTCATGTCTAGTGTGGAGGCCACCCGCTGTGCTGATAAGGCAGTGCAGATTGTCTAATTTAGAAGGGAAAGTAGAGCTGCGCATATCTATTGTGGAGGCCACCCGCTGTGCTGCTAAGGCAGTACGGGTTACCATTTCAGAATAGAAAGGAGAGAAACGTTTTAGCCTGCTCACATCTAGCTGAATCCTCTGATGGTACGCTCAGCTATGAATGTCAGGATAGCCTCTAAGTGAAGGAGGATATGTATGGTAATGGAACTTCAAATGCTCTACTTTAAGTAGCCAGTGCTGCTGTTTATCAAAATGTCCATCCCGTTTGGTAACGTTGCCAAATGACGTCAGAAGCCAAGTGACCTAGTTTATTAATTTTACGAGCAGTACAGACAGCATTGTTGTTCGCAGTGGGAGGCGGGGTCAGATACAGTACTATCAAGTCATAGTAATGTCTTCGCTTTATAAATCAATCATAGGAAACGACGATAGAAACATATTAAAAACAGGCGAATATCTGGGCCACAGATCATAAATAGTCTGTTTCGGGTTTCACAAAAATATCCCGGTGTCCCGGGAAAATTATTTGGGACGCGCAATTATGTCAGGTTTTAATCGAAAAGTAAAAAGGGGACATTGTGTTCTGTCAAACAGGATTCGAAACGGTTACAATTGTAAAAGTCATAATTTTGTTTTTAATATTTTATAAATCTCTGAAGTCTGCCCTTTAAAATGATGTATAATATAATATAGTTTAACATTAGAAATTGCCTAAATTTTGATTTAAACTTGTGCTGACATCGAGAAAATCGTCAGTAATGATTTGAATTATATTGTCATAACTCCGCGTTTATAAAGGCTAGGATGTAGTGACCTTTTGAAATCAAGATATTATTCTTTACATTTTAATGTGGTGGCTAGACTGTATAAGTATTTATTATATTTTGTTTTTTCCTTGTGTATTCTATGACATGAATTTCCGTGGTTACTATTTAGAGTTGTTGATTTTTTGATGTGAATGAAGTAATTACTTGTGAATATTGTGGGGTTTGAAGCCATTTCTCAGTGTTGCCTTAGTAAACAAAAGTTTGGTGTTTTTCAGTCGGTCGACACCAATGTACCCAAAAGAGATGGATTATTCCCTAATCCTGAAATCTTGGTACAATCGTGTTGACCGACTGAAAAGCACCAAACTTTTGTTAGTTGTGAATACTCAATGTCTAAAGTTAACAAGAAGTTCCGTGTCGAACTGAAGAGCGTCCTTTTCTCGAAATGTAAGATTCATTACAAAGATTAATCTATATGGACCCAATTAGAATAATGACGAAAATGAGTTGGTAATATCGAAATTTCTAATTAGTTCGAAATTTAACTGGCATAATGTAGCCTAATAGAGCACTATAGTTGGCAGCCCTGCTGACTGAATATATTGTTAGTTCCATCTCTTAAGGTACACATACAACATTTGGTTGAAGTCCAATGAATAGCATGGGCGTTACATGCAGTTAGGCATTGGATCTATCAGCACGCGTAAAATCATGTTGGCAACAATGTCATGCATCTGTTGGTCAGAAATAATCTGAAATATTATGAACTCTTGTTGTGCCAATTTTGGATGAAATCCATTTGTTAGTATAGAAGTTACATGTATTTCAAAATTGGAACTATCAGCAGGCTTATAGTCATGTTGGCAGCACTGACGTAAATTAGTTTCTCCAAATTATTCTAGAATGACAGGTACTATACGTGTGCAAATTTTAAAGCTATTGGCTTACATACTATCTGATATATTAATATTAGGGTAAAACATAGAAACAGCATTTATTGACAGTTGGTAGTCCTGGTTGCTCTCAAGAATAAGCATTATCATATCTGTTATGGTACACATAGCACATACGAAATTTGGTTGAAATCCAATTGATAGTGTAGAAGTTATATGCATTTAAAAAGTAGACCTATCAAAAGGCATAGAATCATTTTGGCAACACTGGCATCCATGGCCTGCTGGAAATTATACTGAAATATTATTATCTATATGTGTGCCAATTTTGGAATACATCCCATGTATACCTTCCAAGATATCCAACATGGAGCTCAAATTTCAATTGCGATTTCTCAGCAGTTGGTAGCACTGACATCGTTTTCAAATACGGCATTGAGATATTCAGGTATAGATGTTTACTCTTACCAAATTTTGTTTCGATTAATGCAGACGTTTAGGAGTTGATTGGGGGGGGGGGGGTGGAGGGGGGGGGAGGGGTCAGGTGGGGACACACACACAGTCAGTCAGACAGACAGACAGACAGACAGACAGAAGGACAGACAGACGCACATTTGCCCGGATCGATCTCATAAGTCTACATTTTCCTCATTTTTTCAAATTGTGAAAAGTAGGCTAAACTGCCGAGCAGTAACTTTATTTTTAAGAAAAGAACGATTATTGATTTTCCAAAGATCAAATATGCTGTAACTAAGGAATAAGATGAGCGATGTGGGCAATTTATTCTCATTTGATATCGACAGAAAAACTCCTCTTCATTTACATTCTCATTAGACTGGTACAAATATCGAAAGCTAAAGAAAAATGATATCCCACGACTATTCCAAACACACACATCTTCCTTCTTGCCTGAATGGGTGAAATGAAGCCCATTTTAGAGATGTGTCCAGACCTCAGCTGTAGGAGATGTCTGCATGGTAAAAGCCAAAATTCCAATATATCTGTGAACAATGTTATGATGTCTTGCACACCTAAAGGTACTTTTGTGCCCAGAAAGCACTTGATGCAGTGACCAATTTATATTAATACGGGGAAAGGTTGCTAAGTGTCTGATATAATACGAGGAAGGAATTGTGTTTATGCCATGAAGAATGTGGACCGAGAAAGACTACATCAGGCAGAAAGAATGGCTTAAGAAGTGAAATAAAAAGCTAGGGAATCCAAAGACAAAGCTAAACGGATGTTAGAACCCCTCCTTCATATAGGGCAGCGATGCTGTGAGGTATGGGGCAGGGATGCTGTGAGATATGGGGCAGGGATGCTGTGACATATGGGACAGGGATGCTGTGAGATATGGAGTAGGGATGCTGTGAGATATGGGGCAGAGATGCTGTGAGATATGGAGCAGGGATGCTGTGAGATATGGGGCAGGGATACTGTGAGATATGGAGCAGGGATGCCGTGAGGAATGGGGCAGGGACGCTGTGAGATATGGGGCCGGGATGCTGTGAGATATGGGGCAGGGATGCTGTGAGATATGGAGCAGTGATGCTGTGAGATACGGAGAAGGGATGCTGTGAGATATGGGGCAGGGATACTGTGAGATATGTGGCAGGGATGCGGGGAGATATGGAGCAGGGATGCTGTGAGATATGGAGCAGTGATGCTGTGAGATACGGAGAAGGGATGCTGTGAGATATGGGACAGGGACACTGTGAGATATGTGGCAGGGATGCGGGGAGATATGGAGCAGGGATGCTGTGAGATATGGAGCAGGGATGCTGTGAGAAATGAGGCAAGGATCCTGTGAGATATGGGGCAGGGATGCTGTGAGACATGGGGCAGGGATGCTGTGAGATAAGGAGCAGGGATGCTGTGGGATATGGGGCAGGGATGCTGTGAGATATGGATCAGGGATGCTGTGAGATATGGGGCAGGGATGCTGTGAGATGTGGGGCAGGGATGCTGTGAGATGTGGGGCAGGGATGCTGTGACCTATTGGGCAGGTATGATGTGAGTTATGGAGCAGGGATGCTGTGCGATATGGATCAGGGATACTGTGAGGTATGGGGCCGGGATGCTGTGAGATATGGGGCGGGGATGCTGTGAGATATGGGGCAGGGTTGCTGTGAAATATGGGTCAGGGATGCTGTGAGATTTTGGGCAGGGATGCTGTGAGATATGGGGCAGGAACACTGTGAGATATGGAGCAGGGATGCTGTGAGATATGGGGCAGGGATGCTGTGAGATATGGGGCAGGGACACTGTGAGATATGGAGAAGGGATACTGTGAGATATGGGGCAGGGATGCTGGGAGATATGTAGCAGGGATGCTGTGAGATATGGAGCAGGGATGCTGTGAGGTATGGGGCAGGGATGCTGTGAGATATGGAGCAGGGATTCTGTGAGATATGGAGCAGAGACACTGTGAGATATGGAGCAGGGATGTTGTGAGATATGGAGCAGGCATGCTGTGAGATATGGAGCAGGCATGCTGTGAGATATGGAGCAGGGATGCTGTGAGATATGGGGCAAGGATGCTGTGAGGTATGGGGCAGGGATGCTGTGAGATATGGAGCAGGGATTCTGTGAGATATGGGGCAGAGATGCTGTGAGATATGGGGCAGGGATGTTGTGAGATATTGAACATGGATGCTGTGAGATATGGGGCAGGGATGTTGTGAGATATGGATCAGGAACACTGTGAGATATGGCGCGGGGATTCTGTGAAATATGGAGCTGGGATGCTGTAAGATATGGAGCAGGCATGCTGTGAGATGTGGAAAAAGAGACACTGTGAGATATGGAGCAGGGATGCTGTGGGATATGGAGCAGGGACACTGTGAGATATGGCGCAGAGATGCTGTGAGATATGGAGCAGGGGTGCTGTGAAATATGGGGCAGGGATGCTGTGAGATTTGGGGCAGGGATGCTGTGAGATAAGGGGCAGGAACACTGTGAGATATGGAGCAGGGATGCTGTGGGATATGGAGCAGGGACACTGTGAGATATGGAGCAGGGATGCTGTGGGATATGGAGCAGGGACACTGTGAGATATGGGGCAGAGATGCTGTGAGATATGGAGCAGCAGTGCTGTGAAATATGGGGCAGGGATGCTGTGAGATTTGGGGCAGGGATGCTGTGAGATATGGGGCAGGAACACTGTGAGATATGGAGCAGGGATGCTGTGAGATATGGGGCAGGAATGCTGTGAGATTTGGGGCAGGGATGCTGTGAGATATGGGGCAGGGATGCTGTGAGATATGGAGCAGGGACACTGTGAGATATGGGGCAGAGATGCTGTGAGATATGGAGCAGGGGTGCTGTGAAATATGGGGCAGGGATGCTGTGAGATTTGGGGCAGGGTTGCTGTGAGATATGGGGCAGGAACACTGTGAGATAAGGGGCAGGTATGCTGTGAGATTTGGGGCAGGGATGCTGTGAGATATGGGGCAGGAACTCTGTGAGATATGGAGCAGGGATGCTGTGAGATATGGGGCAGGGAAGCTGTGAGATATGGGGCAGGGACACTGTGAGATATGGAGCAGGGATACTGTGAGATATGGGACAGAGACACTGTGAGATAAGGAGCAGGGATGCTGTGGGATATGGAGCAGGGATGCTGTGAGGTATGGGGCAGTGATGCTGTGAGATATGGAGCAGGGATTCTGTGAGATAAGGGGCAGAAATGCTGTGAGATATGGAACAGGGACACTGTAAAATATGGGGCGGGGATGCTGTGAGGTATGGGGCAGGGATGCTGTGAGATGTGGGGCAGGGATGCTGTGAGATATGGAGCAGGGATGCTGTGAGATATGGGGCAGGTATGCTGTGAGATTTGGGGCAGGGATGCTGTGTGATATGGGGCAGGTATGCTGTGGGTTATGGAGCAGGGACACTGTGAGATATGGAGCAGGGATTCTATGAGATATGGGACAGGGATGCTGTGAGATATGGGGCAGGTATGTTGTGAGATATGGGGCAGGGATGCTTTGAGATATGGGGCAGGGATGCTTTGAGATATGTGGCAGGGATGATGTGAGATATGGGGCAGGTATGCTGTGGGTTAGGGAGCAGGGATGCTGTGTGATATGGAGCAGGGATACTGTGAGATATGGGGTAGGGATGCTGTGAGATATGGGGCAGGGATGCTCTGAGATATGGGACAGGGATGCTGTGAGATATTGGGAGTGGATGTTGTGAGATATGGGGCAGGGATGCTCTGAGATATGGGACAGGGATGCTGTGAGATATGGAGCAGGGATGCTGTGGGATATGGAGCAGGGACACTGTGAGATATGGGGCATAGATGCTGTGAGATATGGAGCAGGGGTGCTGTGAGATATGGGGCAGGGATGCTGTGAATATGGAAAAGGGATGCTGTGAGATATTGGGCAGGGATGCTGTGAGATATGGAGCAGGGATGCTGTGAGATATGGGGCAGGTATGCTGTGAAATTTGGGGCAGGGATGCTGTGTGATATGGGGCAGGTATGCTGTGGGTTATGGAGCAGGGACACTGTGAGATATGGAGCAGGGATTCTATTCGATATGGGACAGGGATGCTGTGAGATATGGGGCAGGTAGGTTGTGAGATATGGGGCAGGGATGCTTTGAGATATGGAGCAGGGATGCTTTGAGATATGTGGCAGGGACGATGTGAGATATGGGGCAGGTATGCTGTTGGTTAGGGAGCAGGGATGCTGTGTGATATGGAGCAGGGATACTGTGAGATATGGGGTAGGGATGCTGTGAGATATGGGGCAGGGATGCTCTGAGATATGGGACAGGGATGCTGTGAGATATTGGGAGTGGATGTTGTGAGATATGGGGCAGGGATGCTCTGAGATATGGGACAGGGATGCTGTGAGATATGGAGCAGGGATGCTGTGGGATATGGAGCAGGGACACTGTGAGATATGGGGCATAGATGCTGTGAGATATGGAGTAGGGGTGCTGTGAGATATGGGGCAGGGATGCTGTGAGATTTGGGGCAGGTATGCTGTGAGATATGGGGCAGGGACACTGTGAGATATGGGGCAGGCATGCTGTGAATATGGAAAAGGGATGCTGTGAGATATTGGGCAGGGATGCTGTGAGATATGGAGCAGTGATGCTGTGGGAAATGGGGCAGGGATGCTGTGAGATATGGGGCAGGGATACTGCGAGATATGGGGCATGGGTGCTGTGAGATATGGGGCAGGGTTGCTGTGTGATATGGAGCAGGGATTCTGTGAGGTATGAGGCAGGGAGGCTGTGAGATATGAGGCAGGGATGCTGTGAGATATGGAGCAGGGATTCTGTGTGATATGGGGCAGGGATTCTATGAGATATGCAGGAGGTATGCTGTGATATATGGATCAGGGATGCTGTGAGATATTATGCAGGGACGCTGTGAGATATGGAGCAGGGATTCTGTGAGATAAGGGGCAGGGATAACGTGAGATATGGTTGCAGGTATGCTGTCAGATATGGAGCAGGGGCACTGTGAGATATGGGGCAGGGAGACTGTGAGTTATGGGGCAGGGACTCTGTGAGATATGGGGCAGGGATGCTGTGAGATATGGGGCAGGGATGCTGTGAAATATGGGACAGGGACACTGAGAGATATGGAGCAGGGATTCTGTGAGATATGGTGCAGGGATTCTGTGAGGTATGGGGCAGGGAGGCTGTGAGATATGAGCCAGGGATGCTGTGAGATATGGAGCAGGGATTCTGTGAGATATGGGGCAGGGATTATGTGAGATATGGAGCAGGTATGCTGTGAGATATGGATCAGGGATGCTGTGAGATATTATGCAGGGACGCTGTGAGATATGGGGCACGGATACTGTGAGTTATGGGGCAGGGATGCTGTGAGATATGGGGCAGGGATGCTGTGAGGTATGGGGCAGGAACACTGTGAGATATGGAGCAGGGATGCTGTGAGATATGGGGCAGGGATGCTGTGAAATATGGTGCAGGGACACTGTCAGATATGGGACAGGGACACTGTGAGACATGGGACAGGGACACTGCGAGATATGGGACAGGGATGCTGTGAGATATGGTGCAGGGATGCTGTGAGATATAGAGCAGGAATACTGTGAGATATGGAGCAGGAATACTGTGTGATATGGAGCAGGAATACAGTGATATATGGGGCAGGGGCTCTGTGAGATATGGGGCAGGGATGCTGTGAGATAAGGTGCAGGGATTCTGTGAGATATGGGGCAGGGACACTGTGAGATATGGGGCAGGGACGCTGTGAGATATGGAGCAGGGATGCCTTGAGATATGGGGCAGGGACGCAGTGAGATATGGGGCAGGGACACTGTGAGATATGGGGCAGGGACACTGTGAGATATGGGGCAGGGACACTGTGAGATATGTGGCAGGGACACCGTGATATATGGGGCAGGGACGCTGTGAGATAATGAGCAGGGATGCTGTGAGATATGGGGCAGGGATTCTGTGAGATATGGAGCAGGGATGCTGTGAGATATGGGACAGGGACGCTGTGAGATATGGGGCAGGGATGCTGTGATATATGGGGCAGGGACACTGTGAGATATGGGACAGGGGCACTGTGAGATATGGGGCAGGGATGCTGTGAGATATGGAGCAGGAATACTGTGATATATGGGGCAGGGACACTGTGAGATATGGGACAGGGACACTGTGAGATATGGGGCAGGGATGCTGTGAGATATGGGACAGGGACACTGAGAGATATGGGACAGGGACACAGTGAGATATGGGGCAGGGATGCTGTGAGATATGGGGCAGGGATGCTGTGAGATATGGGGCAGGGACACTGTGAGATATGGGACAGGGACACTGTGAGATATGGGGCAGGGATGCTGTGAGATATGGAGCAGGAATACTGTGAGATATGAAGCAGGAATACTGTGATATATGAGGCAGGGACACTGTGATATATGGGGCAGGGACACTGTGAGATATGGGACAGGGACACTGTGAGATATGGGGCAGGGATGCTGTGAGATATGGGGCAGGGATGCTGTGATATACGGGGCATGGACACTGTGAGATATGGGACAGGGACACTGTGAGATATGGGGCAGGGATGCTGTGAGATATGGAGCAGGAATACTCTGATATATGGGGCAGGAACACTGTGAGATAAGGGACAGGGACGCTGTGAGACATGGGACAGGGACGCTGTGAGATATGAGGCAGGGATGCTGTGAGATATGGGGCAGGGATGCTGTGGGATATGGAGCAGGGACACTGTGAGATATGGGGCAGAGATGCTGTGAGATATGGAGCAGGGGTGCTGTGAAATATGGGGCATGGATGCTGTGAGATTTGGGGCAGGGATGCTGTGAGATATGGGGCAGGAACACTGTGAGATATGGAGCAGGGATGCTGTGAGATATGGGGCAGGAATGCTGTGAGATTTGGGGCAGGGATTCTGTGAGATATGGGGCAGGGATTCTGTGAGATATGGAGCAGGGACACTGTGAGATATGGGGCAGAGATGCTGTGAGATATGGAGCAGGGGTGCTGTGAAATATGGGGCAGGGATACTGTGAGTTTTTGGGGCAGGGATGCTGTGAGATATGGGGCAGGAACACTGTGAGATAAGGGGCAGGTATGCTGTGAGATTTGGGGCAAGGATGCTGTGAGATATGGGGCAGGAACTCTGTGAGATATGGAGCAGGGATGCTGTGAGATATGGGGCAGGGAAGCTGTGAGATATGGGGCAGGGACACTGTGAGATATGGAGAAGGGATACTGTGAGATATGGGACAGAGACACTGTGAGATATGGAGCAGGGATGCTGCGAGATATGGAGCAGGGATGCTGTGAGGTATGGGGCAGTGATGCTGTGAGATATGGAGCAGGGATTCTGTGAGATAAGGGGCAGAGATGCTGTGAGATATGGAGCAGCGACACTGTAAGATATGGGGCGGGGATGCTGTGAGGTATGGGGCAGGGATGCTGTGAGATTTGGGGCAGGGATGCTGTGAGATATGGAGCAGGGGTGCTGTGAGATATGGGGCAGGTATGCTGTGAGATTTGGGGCAGGGATGCTGTGTGATATGGGGCATGTATACTGTGGGTTATGGAGCAGGGACACTGTGAGATATGGAGCAGGGATTCTGTGAGATATGGGGAAGGGATTATGTGAGATATGGAGCAGGTATGCTGTGAGATATGGATCAGGGATGCTGGGAGATATTATGCAGGGACGCTGTGAGATATGGGGCAGGGATTCTGTGAGATAAGGGGCAGGGATACTGTGAGATATGGTTGCAGGTATGCTGTCAGATATGGAGCAGGGGCACTGTGAGATATGGGGCAGGGACACTGTGAGATATGGAGCAGGGATGCTGTGAGATATGGAGCAGGGATGCTGAGATATATGGGGCAGGGTTGCTGTGAGATATGGAACTGGGATGCTGTGTGATATTGGGCAGGTATGCTGTGAGATATGGGGCAGGGATACTGTGAGTTATGGTATGGGGCAGGAACACTGTGAGATATGGAGCAGGGATGCTGTGAAATATGGTGCAGGGACACTGTCAGATATGGGACAGGGACACTGTGAGACATGGGACAGGGACACTGTGAGATATGGGGCAGGGATGCTGTGAGATAAGGTGCAGGGATTCTGTGAGATATGGGGCAGGGATGCTGTGAGATGAGGTGCAGGTATTCTGTGAGATATGGGGCAGGGACACTGTGAGAT
This sequence comes from Meconema thalassinum, assembly GCA_946902985.2. NCBI lineage: Eukaryota > Metazoa > Arthropoda > Insecta > Orthoptera > Tettigoniidae > Meconema > Meconema thalassinum. The sequence goes on from OX336398.1 coordinate 226,568,202, forward strand.
ATGGGGCAGGGACGCTGTGAGATATGGGGCAGGGACGCTGTGAGATATGGGGCAGGGACACTGTGAGATATGGGGCAGGGACACTGTGATATATGGGGCAGGGGCACTGTGAGATATGGGGCAGGGATGCTGTGAGATAAGGTGCAGGGATTCTGTGAGATATGGGGCAGGGATGCTGTGAGATAAGGTGCAGGTATTCTGTGAGATATGGGGCAGGGACACTGTGAGATATGGGGCAGGGACGCTGTGAGATATGGGGCAGGGACACTGTGAGATATGGGGCAGGGACACTGTGAGATATGGGGCAGGGACACTGTGAGATATGTGGCAGGGACACCGTGATATATGAGGCAGGGACGCTGTGAGATAATGAGCAGGGATGCTGTGAGATATGGGGCAGGGATTCTGTGAGATATGGAGCAGGGATGCTGTGAGATATGGGACAGGGACGCTGTGAGATATGGGGCAGTGATGCTGTGATATATGGGGCAGGGACACTGTGAGATATGGGACAGGGACACTGTGAGATATGGGGCAGGGATGCTGTGAGATATGGAGCAGGAATACTGTGATATATGGGGCAGGGACACTGTGAGATATGGGACAAGGACACTGTGAGATATGGGGCAGGGATGCTGTGAGATATGGGACAGGGACACTGAGAGATATGGGACAGGGACACTGTGAGATATGGGGCAGGGATGCTGTGAGATATGGGGCAGGGATGCTGTGAGATATGGGGCAGGGACACTGTGAGATATGGGACAGGGAAACTGTGAGATATGGGGCAGGGATGCTGTGAGATATGGAGCAGGAATACTGTGAGATATGGAGCAGGAATACTGTGATATATGAGGCAGGGACACTGTGATATATGGGGCAGGGACACTGTGAGATATGGGACAGGGACACTGTGAGATATGGGGCAGGGATGCTGTGAGATATGGGGCAGGGATGCTGTGATATACGGGGCATGGACACTGTGAGATATGGGACAGGGACACTGTGAGATATGGGGCAGGGATGCTGTGAGATATGGAGCAGGAATACTCTGATATATGGGGCAGGAACACTGTGAGATAAGGGACAGGGACGCTGTGAGACATGGGACAGGGACGCTGTGAGATATGAGGCAGGGATGCTGTGAGATATGGGGCAGGGATGCTGTGGGATATGGAGCAGGGACACTGTGAGATATGGGGCAGAGATGCTGTGAGATATGGAGCAGGGGAGCTGCGAAATATGGGGCAGGGATGCTGTGAGATTTGGGGCACGGATGCTGTGAGATATGGGGCAGGAACACTGTGAGATATGGAGCAGGGATGCCGTGAGATATGGGGCAGGAATGCTGTGAGATTTGGGGCAGGGATGCTGTGAGATATGGAGCAGGGACACTGTGAGATATGAGGCAGAGATGCTGTGAGATATGAGCAGGGGTGCTATGAAATATGGGGCAGGGATGCTGTGAGATTTGGGGCAGGGATGCTGTGAGATATGGGGCAGGAACACTGTGAGATAAGGGGCAGGTATGCTGTGAGATTTGGGGCAAGGATGCTGTGAGATATGGGGCAGGAACTCTGTGAGATATGGAGCAGGGATGCTGTGAGATATGGGGCAGGGAAGCTGTGAGATATGGGGCAGGGACACTGTGAGATATGGAGCAGGGATACTGTGAGATATGGGACAGAGACACTGTGAGATTTGGAGCAGGGATGCTGCGAGATATGGAGCAGGAATGCTGTGAGGTATGGGGCAGTGATGCTGTGAGATATGGAGCAGGGATTCTGTGAGATAAGGGGCAGAGATGCTGTGAGATATGGAGCAGGGACACTGTAAGAAATGGGGCGGGGATGCTGTGAGGTATGGGGCAGGGATGCTGTGAGATGTGGGGCAGGGATGCTGTGAGATATGGAGCAGGGGTACTGTGAGATATGGGGCAGGTATGCTGTGAGATTTGGGGCAGGGATGCTGTGTGATATGGGGCAGGTATGCTGTGGGTTATGGAGCAGAGACACTGTGAGATATGGAGCAGGGATTCTGCGAGATATGGGACAGGGATGCTGTGAGATATGGGGCAGATATATTGTGAGATATGGGGCAGGGATGCTTTGAGATATGGAGCAGGGATGCTTTGAGATATGTGGCAGGGATGATGTGAGATATGGGGCAGGTATGCTGTGGGTTATGTAGCAGGGATGCTGAGTGATGTGGAGCAGGGATACTGTGAGATATGGGGCAGGGATGCTCTGAGATATGGGACAGGGATGCTGTGAGATATTGGGCGTGGATGTTGTGAGATATGGGGCAGGGATGCTCTGAGATATGGGACAGGGATGCTGTGAGATATGGAGCAGGGATGCTGTGGGATATGGAGCAGGGACACTGTGAGATATGGGGCATAGATGCTGTGAGATATGGAGCAGGGGTGCTGTGAGATATGGGGCAGGGATGCTGTGAGATTTGAGGCAGAGATGCTGTGAGATATGGGGCAGGGACACTGTGAGATATGGGGCAGGGATGCTGTGAATATGGAAAAGGGATACTGTGAGATATTGGGCAGGGATGCTGTGAGATAAGGAGCAGTGATGCTGTGGGAAATGGGGCAGGGATACTGCGAGATATGGGGCAGGGGTGCTGTGAGATATGGGGCAGGGTTGCTGTGGGATATGGAGCAGGGATTCTGTGAGGTATGAGGCAGGGAGGCTGTGAGATATGAGGCAGGGATGCTGTGAGATATGGAGCAGGGATTCTGTGAGATATGGGGCAGGGATTCTGTGAGATATGGGGCAGGGATACTGTGATTTATGGGGCAGGGATGCTGTGAGATATGGGGCAGGGATGTTGTGAGGTATGGGGCAGGAACACTGTGAGATATGGAGCAGGGATGCTGTGAGATATGGGGCAGGGATGCTGTGAAATATGGTGCAGGGACACTCTCAGATATGGGACAGGGACACTGTGAGATATGGGGCAGGGATGCTGTGATATATGGGGCAGGGATTCTGTGAGATATGGGGCTGGGATTCTGTGAGATATGGAGCAGGTATGCTGTGATATATGGATCAGGGATGCTGTGAGATATTATGCAGGGACGCTGTGAGATATGGAGCAGGGATTCTGTGAGATAAGGGGCTGGGATACAGTGAGATATGGTTGCAGGTATGCTGTCAGATATGGAGCAGGGGCACTGTGAGATATGGGGCAGGGACACTGTAAGTTATGGGGCAGGGACTCTGTGAGATATGGGGCAGGGATGCTGTGAGATATGGGGCAGGGATGCTGTGAAATATGGGGCAGGGACACTGAGAGATATGGAGCAGGGATTCTGTGAGATATGGTGCAGGGATTCTGTGAGGTATGGGGCAGGGAGGCTGTGAGATATGAGCCAGGGATGCTGCGAGATATGGAGCAGGGATTCTGTGAGATATGGGGCAGGGATTATGTGAGATATGGAGCAGGTATGCTGTGAGATAAGAATCAGGGTTGCAGTGAGATATTATGCAGGGACGCTGTGAGATATGGGGCAGGGATTCTGTGAGATAAGGGGCAGGGATACTGTGAGATATGTTTGCAGGCATGCTGTCAGATATGGAGCAGGGGCACTGTGAGATATGGGGCAGGGACACTGTGAGATATGGGGCAGGGATGCTGTGAGATATGGAGCATGGATGCTGTGATATATGGGGCAGGGTTGCTGTGAGATATGGGACTGGGATGCTGTGAGATATTGGGCAGGTATGCTGTGAGATATGGGGCAGGGATACTGTGATTTATGGGGCAGGGATGCTGTGAGATATGGGGCAGGGATGTTGTGAGGTATGGGGCAGGAACACTGTGAGATATGGAGCAGGGATGCTGTGAGATATGGGGCAGGGATGCTGTGAGATATGGGGCAGGAACTCTGTGAGATATGGAGCAGGGATGCTGTGAGATATGGGGCAGGGAAGCTGTGAGATATGGGGCAGGGACACTGTGAGATATGGAGCAGGGATACTGTGAGATATGGGACAGAGACACTGTGAGATAAGGAGCAGGGATGCTGTGGGATATGGAGCAGGGATGCTGTGAGGTATGGGGCAGTGATGCTGTGAGATATGGAGCAGGGATTCTGTGAGATAAGGGGCAGAAATGCTGTGAGATATGGAACAGGGACACTGTAAAATATGGGGCGGGGATGCTGTGAGGTATGGGGCAGGGATGCTGTGAGATGTGGGGCAGGGATGCTGTGAGATATGGAGCAGGGATGCTGTGAGATATGGGGCAGGTATGCTGTGAGATTTGGGGCAGGGATGCTGTGTGATATGGGGCAGGTATGCTGTGGGTTATGGAGCAGGGACACTGTGAGATATGGAGCAGGGATTCTATTCGATATGGGACAGGGATGCTGTGAGATATGGGGCAGGTATGTTGTGAGATATGGGGCAGGGATGCTTTGAGATATGGGGCAGGGATGCTTTGAGATATGTGGCAGGGATGATGTGAGATATGGGGCAGGTATGCTGTGGGTTAGGGAGCAGGGATGCTGTGTGATATGGAGCAGGGATACTGTGAGATATGGGGTAGGGATGCTGTGAGATATGGGGCAGGGATGCTCTGAGATATGGGACAGGGATGCTGTGAGATATTGGGAGTGGATGTTGTGAGATATGGGGCAGGGATGCTCTGAGATATGGGACAGGGATGCTGTGAGATATGGAGCAGGGATGCTGTGGGATATGGAGCAGGGACACTGTGAGATATGGGGCATAGATGCTGTGAGATATGGAGCAGGGGTGCTGTGAGATATGGGGCAGGGATGCTGTGAATATGGAAAAGGGATGCTGTGAGATATTGGGCAGGGATGCTGTGAGATATGGAGCAGGGATGCTGTGAGATATGGGGCAGGTATGCTGTGAAATTTGGGGCAGGGATGCTGTGTGATATGGGGCAGGTATGCTGTGGGTTATGGAGCAGGGACACTGTGAGATATGGAGCAGGGATTCTATTCGATATGGGACAGGGATGCTGTGAGATATGGGGCAGGTAGGTTGTGAGATATGGGGCAGGGATGCTTTGAGATATGGAGCAGGGATGCTTTGAGATATGTGGCAGGGATGATGTGAGATATGGGGCAGGTATGCTGTTGGTTAGGGAGCAGGGATGCTGTGTGATATGGAGCAGGGATACTGTGAGATATGGGGTAGGGATGCTGTGAGATATGGGGCAGGGATGCTCTGAGATATGGGACAGGGATGCTGTGAGATATTGGGAGTGGATGTTGTGAGATATGGGGCAGGGATGCTCTGAGATATGGGACAGGGATGCTGTGAGATATGGAGCAGGGATGCTGTGGGATATGGAGCAGGGACACTGTGAGATATGGGGCATAGATGCTGTGAGATATGGAGCAGGGGTGCTGTGAGATATGGGGCAGGGATGCTGTGAGATTTGGGGCAGGTATGCTGTGAGATATGGGGCAGGGACACTGTGAGATATGGGGCAGGCATGCTGTGAATATGGAAAAGGGATGCTGTGAGATATTGGGCAGGGATGCTGTGAGATATGGAGCAGTGATGCTGTGGGAAATGGGGCAGGGATGCTGTGAGATATGGGGCAGGGATACTGCGAGATATGGGGCATGGGTGCTGTGAGATATGGGGCAGGGTTGCTGTGTGATATGGAGCAGGGATTCTGTGAGGTATGAGGCAGGGAGGCTGTGAGATATGAGGCAGGGATGCTGTGAGATATGGAGCAGGGATTCTGTGTGATATGGGGCAGGGATTCTATGAGATATGCAGGAGGTATGCTGTGATATATGGATCAGGGATGCTGTGAGATATTATGCAGGGACGCTGTGAGATATGGAGCAGGGATTCTGTGAGATAAGGGGCAGGGATACCGTGAGATATGGTTGCAGGTATGCTGTCAGATATGGAGCAGGGGCACTGTGAGATATGGGGCAGGGAGACTGTGAGTTATGGGGCAGGGACTCTGTGAGATATGGGGCAGGGATGCTGTGAGATATGGGGCAGGGATGCTGTGAAATATGGGACAGGGACACTGAGAGATATGGAGCAGGGATTCTGTGAGATATGGTGCAGGGATTCTGTGAGGTATGGGGCAGGGAGGCTGTGAGATATGAGCCAGGGATGCTGTGAGATATGGAGCAGGGATTCTGTGAGATATGGGGCAGGGATTATGTGAGATATGGAGCAGGTATGCTGTGAGATATGGATCAGGGATGCTGTGAGATATTATGCAGGGACGCTGTGAGATATGGGGCACGGATACTGTGAGTTATGGGGCAGGGATGCTGTGAGATATGGGGCAGGGATGCTGTGAGGTATGGGGCAGGAACACTGTGAGATATGGAGCAGGGATGCTGTGAGATATGGGGCAGGGATGCTGTGAAATATGGTGCAGGGACACTGTCAGATATGGGACAGGGACACTGTGAGACATGGGACAGGGACACTGCGAGATATGGGACAGGGATGCTGTGAGATATGGTGCAGGGATGCTGTGAGATATAGAGCAGGAATACTGTGAGATATGGAGCAGGAATACTGTGTGATATGGAGCAGGAATACAGTGATATATGGGGCAGGGGCTCTGTGAGATATGGGGCAGGGATGCTGTGAGATAAGGTGCAGGGATTCTGTGAGATATGGGGCAGGGACACTGTGAGATATGGGGCAGGGACGCTGTGAGATATGGAGCAGGGATGCCTTGAGATATGGGGCAGGGACGCAGTGAGATATGGGGCAGGGACACTGTGAGATATGGGGCAGGGACACTGTGAGATATGGGGCAGGGACACTGTGAGATATGTGGCAGGGACACCGTGATATATGGGGCAGGGACGCTGTGAGATAATGAGCAGGGATGCTGTGAGATATGGGGCAGGGATTCTGTGAGATATGGAGCAGGGATGCTGTGAGATATGGGACAGGGACGCTGTGAGATATGGGGCAGGGATGCTGTGATATATGGGGCAGGGACACTGTGAGATATGGGACAGGGGCACTGTGAGATATGGGGCAGGGATGCTGTGAGATATGGAGCAGGAATACTGTGATATATGGGGCAGGGACACTGTGAGATATGGGACAGGGACACTGTGAGATATGGGGCAGGGATGCTGTGAGATATGGGACAGGGACACTGAGAGATATGGGACAGGGACACAGTGAGATATGGGGCAGGGATGCTGTGAGATATGGGGCAGGGATGCTGTGAGATATGGGGCAGGGACACTGTGAGATATGGGACAGGGACACTGTGAGATATGGGGCAGGGATGCTGTGAGATATGGAGCAGGAATACTGTGAGATATGGAGCAGGAATACTGTGATATATGAGGCAGGGACACTGTGATATATGGGGCAGGGACACTGTGAGATATGGGACAGGGACACTGTGAGATATGGGGCAGGGATGCTGTGAGATATGGGGCAGGGATGCTGTGATATACGGGGCATGGACACTGTGAGATATGGGACAGGGACACTGTGAGATATGGGGCAGGGATGCTGTGAGATATGGAGCAGGAATACTCTGATATATGGGGCAGGAACACTGTGAGATAAGGGACAGGGACGCTGTGAGACATGGGACAGGGACGCTGTGAGATATGAGGCAGGAATGCTGTGAGATATGGGGCAGGGATGCTGTGGGATATGGAGCAGGGACACTGTGAGATATGGGGCAGAGATGCTGTGAGATATGGAGCAGGGGTGCTGTGAAATATGGGGCATGGATGCTGTGAGATTTGGGGCAGGGATGCTGTGAGATATGGGGCAGGAACACTGTGAGATATGGAGCAGGGATGCTGTGAGATATGGGGCAGGAATGCTGTGAGATTTGGGGCAGGGATTATGTGAGATATGGGGCAGGGATTCTGTGAGATATGGAGCAGGGACACTGTGAGATATGGGGCAGAGATGCTGTGAGATATGGAGCAGGGGTGCTGTGAAATATGGGGCAGGGATACTGTGAGTTTTTGGGGCAGGGATGCTGTGAGATATGGGGCAGGAACACTGTGAGATAAGGGGCAGGTATGCTGTGAGATTTGGGGCAAGGATGCTGTGAGATATGGGGCAGGAACTCTGTGAGATATGGAGCAGGGATGCTGTGAGATATGGGGCAGGGAAGCTGTGAGATATGGGGCAGGGACACTGTGAGATATGGAGAAGGGATACTGTGAGATATGGGACAGAGACACTGTGAGATATGGAGCAGGGATGCTGCGAGATATGGAGCAGGGATGCTGTGAGGTATGGGGCAGTGATGCTGTGAGATATGGAGCAGGGATTCTGTGAGATAAGGGGCAGAGATGCTGTGAGATATGGAGCAGCGACACTGTAAGATATGGGGCGGGGATGCTGTGAGGTATGGGGCAGGGATGCTGTGAGATGTGGGGCAGGGATGCTGTGAGATATGGAGCAGGGGTGCTGTGAGATATGGGGCAGGTATGCTGTGAGATTTGGGGCAGGGATGCTGTGTGATATGGGGCATGTATACTGTGGGTTATGGAGCAGGGACACTGTGAGATATGGAGCAGGGATTCTGTGAGATATGGGGAAGGGATTATGTGAGATATGGAGCAGGTATGCTGTGAGATATGGATCAGGGATGCTGGGAGATATTATGCAGGGACGCTGTGAGATATGGGGCAGGGATTCTGTGAGATAAGGGGCAGGGATACTGTGAGATATGGTTGCAGGTATGCTGTCAGATATGGAGCAGGGGCACTGTGAGATATGGGGCAGGGACACTGTGAGATATGGAGCAGGGATGCTGTGAGATATGGAGCAGGGATGCTGAGATATATGGGGCAGGGTTGCTGTGAGATATGGAACTGGGATGCTGTGTGATATTGGGCAGGTATGCTGTGAGATATGGGGCAGGGATACTGTGAGTTATGGGGCAGGGATGCTGTGAGATATGGGGCAGGGATGCTGTGAGGTATGGGGCAGGAACACTGTGAGATATGGAGCAGGGATGCTGTGAGATATGGGGCAGGGATGCTGTGAAATATGGTGCAGGGACACTGTCAGATATGGGACAGGGACACTGTGAGACATGGGACAGGGACACTGTGAGATATGGGGCAGGGATGCTGTGAGATAAGGTGCAGGGATTCTGTGAGATATGGGGCAGGGATGCTGTGAGATAAGGTGCAGGTATTCTGTGAGATATGGGGCAGGGACACTGTGAGATATGGGGCAGGGACGCTGTGAGATATGGGGCAGGGACGCTGTGAGATATGGGGCAGGGACACTGTGAGATATGGGGCAGGGACACTGTGATATATGGGGCAGGGGCACTGTGAGATATGGGGCAGGGATGCTGTGAGATAAGGTGCAGGGATTCTGTGAGATATGGGGCAGGGATGCTGTGAGATAAGGTGCAGGTATTCTGTGAGATATGGGGCAGGGACACTGTGAGATATGGGGCAGGGACGCTGTGAGATATGGGGCAGGGACACTGTGAGATATGGGGCAGGGACACTGTGAGATATGGGGCAGGGACACTGTGAGATATGTGGCAGGGACACCGTGATATATGAGGCAGGGACGCTGTGAGATAATGAGCAGGGATGCTGTGAGATATGGGGCAGGGATTCTGTGAGATATGGAGCAGGGATGCTGTGAGATATGGGACAGGGACGCTGTGAGATATGGGGCAGTGATGCTGTGATATATGGGGCAGGGACACTGTGAGATATGGGACAGGGACACTGTGAGATATGGGGCAGGGATGCTGTGAGATATGGAGCAGGAATACTGTGATATATGGGGCAGGGACACTGTGAGATATGGGACAAGGACACTGTGAGATATGGGGCAGGGATGCTGTGAGATATGGGACAGGGACACTGAGAGATATGGGACAGGGACACTGTGAGATATGGGGCAGGGATGCTGTGAGATATGGGGCAGGGATGCTGTGAGATATGGGGCAGGGACACTGTGAGATATGGGACAGGGAAACTGTGAGATATGGGGCAGGGATGCTGTGAGATATGGAGCAGGAATACTGTGAGATATGGAGCAGGAATACTGTGATATATGAGGCAGGGACACTGTGATATATGGGGCAGGGACACTGTGAGATATGGGACAGGGACACTGTGAGATATGGGGCAGGGATGCTGTGAGATATGGGGCAGGGATGCTGTGATATACGGGGCATGGACACTGTGAGATATGGGACAGGGACACTGTGAGATATGGGGCAGGGATGCTGTGAGATATGGAGCAGGAATACTCTGATATATGGGGCAGGAACACTGTGAGATAAGGGACAGGGACGCTGTGAGACATGGGACAGGGACGCTGTGAGATATGAGGCAGGGATGCTGTGAGATATGGGGCAGGGATGCTGTGGGATATGGAGCAGGGACACTGTGAGATATGGGGCAGAGATGCTGTGAGATATGGAGCAGGGGAGCTGCGAAATATGGGGCAGGGATGCTGTGAGATTTGGGGCACGGATGCTGTGAGATATGGGGCAGGAACACTGTGAGATATGGAGCAGGGATGCCGTGAGATATGGGGCAGGAATGCTGTGAGATTTGGGGCAGGGATGCTGTGAGATATGGAGCAGGGACACTGTGAGATATGAGGCAGAGATGCTGTGAGATATGAGCAGGGGTGCTATGAAATATGGGGCAGGGATGCTGTGAGATTTGGGGCAGGGATGCTGTGAGATATGGGGCAGGAACACTGTGAGATAAGGGGCAGGTATGCTGTGAGATTTGGGGCAAGGATGCTGTGAGATATGGGGCAGGAACTCTGTGAGATATGGAGCAGGGATGCTGTGAGATATGGGGCAGGGAAGCTGTGAGATATGGGGCAGGGACACTGTGAGATATGGAGCAGGGATACTGTGAGATATGGGACAGAGACACTGTGAGATTTGGAGCAGGGATGCTGCGAGATATGGAGCAGGGATGCTGTGAGGTATGGGGCAGTGATGCTGTGAGATATGGAGCAGGGATTCTGTGAGATAAGGGGCAGAGATGCTGTGAGATATGGAGCAGGGACACTGTAAGAAATGGGGCGGGGATGCTGTGAGGTATGGGGCAGGGATGCTGTGAGATGTGGGGCAGGGATGCTGTGAGATATGGAGCAGGGGTACTGTGAGATATGGGGCAGGTATGCTGTGAGATTTGGGGCAGGGATGCTGTGTGATATGGGGCAGGTATGCTGTGGGTTATGGAGCAGGGACACTGTGCGATATGGAGCAGGGATTCTGCGAGATATGGGACAGGGATGCTGTGAGATATGGGGCAGATATATTGTGAGATATGGGGCAGGGATGCTTTGAGATATGGAGCAGGGATGCTTTGAGATATGTGGCAGGGATGATGTGAGATATGGGGCAGGTATGCTGTGGGTTATGTAGCAGGGATGCTGAGTGATGTGGAGCAGGGATACTGTGAGATATGGGGCAGGGATGCTCTGAGATATGGGACAGGGATGCTGTGAGATATTGGGCGTGGATGTTGTGAGATATGGGGCAGGGATGCTCTGAGATATGGGACAGGGATGCTGTGAGATATGGAGCAGGGATGCTGTGGGATATGGAGCAGGGACACTGTGAGATATGGGGCATAGATGCTGTGAGATATGGAGCAGGGGTGCTGTGAGATATGGGGCAGGGATGCTGTGAGATTTGAGGCAGAGATGCTGTGAGATATGAGGCAGGGACACTGTGAGATATGGGGCAGGGATGCTGTGAATATGGAAAAGGGATACTGTGAGATATTGGGCAGGGATGCTGTGAGATAAGGAGCAGTGATGCTGTGGGAAATGGGGCAGGGATGCTGTGAGATGTGGGGCAGGGATACTGCGAGATATGGGGCAGGGGTGCTGTGAGATATGGGGCAGGGTTGCTGTGGGATATGGAGCAGGGATTCTGTGAGGTATGAGGCAGGGAGGCTGTGAGATATGAGGCAGGGATGCTGTGAGATATGGAGCAGGGATTCTGTGAGATATGGGGCAGGGATTCTGTGAGATATGGGGCAGGGATACTGTGATTTATGGGGCAGGGATGCTGTGAGATATGGGGCAGGGATGTTGTGAGGTATGGGGCAGGAACACTGTGAGATATGGAGCAGGGATGCTGTGAGATATGGGGCAGGGATGCTGTGAAATATGGTGCAGGGACACTCTCAGATATGGGACAGGGACACTGTGAGATATGGGGCAGGGATGCTGTGATATATGGGGCAGGGATTCTGTGAGATATGGGGCTGGGATTCTGTGAGATATGGAGCAGGTATGCTGTGATATATGGATCAGGGATGCTGTGAGATATTATGCAGGGACGCTGTGAGATATGGAGCAGGGATTCTGTGAGATAAGGGGCTGGGATACAGTGAGATATGGTTGCAGGTATGCTGTCAGATATGGAGCAGGGGCACTGTGAGATATGGGGCAGGGACACTGTGAGTTATGGGGCAGGGACTCTGTGAGATATGGGGCAGGGATGCTGTGAGATATGGGGCAGGGATGCTGTGAAATATGGGGCAGGGACACTGAGAGATATGGAGCAGGGATTCTGTGAGATATGGTGCAGGGATTCTGTGAGGTATGGGGCAGGGAGGCTGTGAGATATGAGCCAGGGATGCTGCGAGATATGGAGCAGGGATTCTGTGCGATATGGGGCAGGGATTATGTGAGATATGGAGCAGGTATGCTGTGAGATAAGAATCAGGGTTGCAGTGAGATATTATGCAGGGACGCTGTGAGATATGGGGCAGGGATTCTGTGAGATAAGGGGCAGGGATACTGTGAGATATGTTTGCAGGCATGCTGTCAGATATGGAGCAGGGGCACTGTGAGATATGGGGCAGGGACACTGTGAGATATGGGGCAGGGATGCTGTGAGATATGGAGCATGGATGCTGTGATATATGGGGCAGGGTTGCTGTGAGATATGGGACTGGGATGCTGTGAGATATTGGGCAGGTATGCTGTGAGATATGGGGCAGGGATACTGTGATTTATGGGGCAGGGATGGTGTGAGATATGGGGCAGGGATGTTGTGAGGTATGGGGCAGGAACACTGTGAGATATGGAGCAGGGATGCTGTGAGATATGGGGCAGGGATGCTGTGAAATATGGTGCAGGGACACTCTCAGATATGGGACAGGGACACTGTGAGACATGGGACAGGGACACTGTGAGATATGGGACAGGGATGCTGTGAGATATGGTGCAGGGATGCTGTGAGATATGGAGCAGGAATACTGTGAGATATGGAGCAGGAATACTGTGAGATAATGAGCAGGAATACTGTGATATATGGGGCAGGGACACTGTGAGATATGTGGCAGGGATGCTGTGAGATAAGGTGCAGGGATTCTGTGAGATATGGGGCAGGGACACTGTGAGATATGGGGCAGGGATGCCGTGAGATAAGGTGCAGGGATTCTGTGAGATATGGGGCAGGGACACTGTGAGATATGGGGCAGGGATGCTGTGAGATATGGAGCAGGAATACTGTGAGATATGGAGCAGGAATACTGTGATATATGGGGCAGGGACACTGTCAGATATGGGACAGGGACGCTGTGAGACATGGGACAGGGACGCTGTGAGATATGAGGCAGGGATGCTGTGAGATATGGTGCAGGGATTCGCTGAGATATGGGGCAGGGATGCTGTGACATATGTGGCAGGGATACTGTGACATATGTGGCAGGGACACTGTGAGATATGGGGCAGGGATTTTGAGAGATATGGAGCATGCATGCTGTGAGATATGGGGCAGGGACGCTTTGAGATATGGGGCAGGTATGCTGTGAGATATGGTGCAGGGATTCTGTGAGATATGGGGCAGGGATACTGTGAGATATGGGGCAAGGATGTTGTGAGATATGGGGCAGGGATGCTGTGAGATATGGGGCAGGGATGCTGTGATATATGGGGAAGGGACACTGTGATATATGGGGCAGGGACACTGTGAGATATGGTGCAGGGACGCTGTGAGATATGGAGCAGGGACAGTGTGATATATGGGGCAGGGACGCTGTGAGATATGGAGCAGGGATGCTGTGAGATATGGGGCAGGGACGCTGTGAGATATGGGGCAGGGACTCTGTGAGATATGGGGCAGGGACACTGTGAGATATGGGGCAGGGACACTGTGAGATATTGGGCAGGGACGCTGTGAGATATGGAGCAGGGATGCTGTGAGTTATGGGGCAGGGATTCTGTGAGATATGGAGCAGGGATGCTGTGAGATATGGGACAGGGAAGCTGTGAGATATGGGGCAGGGATGCTGTGATATATGGGGCAGGGACACTGTGAGATATGGGACAGGGACACTGTGAGATATGGGGCAGGGATGCTGTGAGATATGGAGCAGGAATACTGTGATATATGGGGCAGGGACACTGTGAGATATGGGACAGGGACACTGTGAGATATGGGGCAGGGATGCTGTGAGATATGGAGCAGGAATACTGTGATATATGGGGCAGGGACACTGTGAGATATGGGACAGGGACACTGTGAGATATGGGGCAGGGATGCTGTGAGATATGGGGCAGGGACACCGTGAGATATGGGACAGGGATGCTGTGAGATATGGAGCAGGGATGCTGTGAGATATGGGGCAGGGACGCTGTGAGATATGGGGCAGGGACACTGTGAGATATGGGGCAGGGACACTGTGAGATATGGGGCAGGGACACTGTGATATATGGGGCAGAGATGCTGTGAGATATGGAGCAGGGGTTCTGTGAAATATGGGGCAGGGATGCTGTGAGATTTGGGGCATGGATGCTGTGAGATAAGGGGCAGGAACTCTGTGAGATATGGAGCAGGGATGCTGTGGGATATGGAGCAGGGACACTGTGAGATATGGAGCAGGGATGCTGTGGGATATGGAGCAGGGACACTGTGAGATATGGGGCAGAGATGCTGTGAGATATGGAGCAGCAGTGCTGTGAAATATGGGGCAGGGATGCTGTGAGATTTGGGGCAGGGATGCTGTGAGATATGGGGCAGGAACACTGTGAGATATGGAGCAGGGATGCTGTGAGATATGGGACAGGAATGCTGTGAGATTTGGGGCAGGGATGCTGTGAGATCTGGGGCAGGGATGCTGTGAGATATGGAGCAGGGACACTGTGAGATATGGGGCAGAGATGCTGTGAGATATGGAGCAGGGGTGCTGTGAAATATGGGACAGGGATGCTGTGAGATTTGGGGCAAGGATGCTGTGAGATATGGGGCAGGAACTCTGTGAGATATGGAGCAGGGATGCTGTGAGATATGGGGAAGGAAGGCTGTGAGATATGGGGCAGGGACACTGTGAGATATGGAGCAGGGATACTGTGAGATATGGGACAGAGACACTGTGAGATATGGAGCAGGGATGCTGCGAGATATGGAGCAGGGATGCTGTGAAGTATGGGGCAGTGATGCTGTGAGATATGGAGCAGGGATTCTGTGAGATAAGGGGCAGAGATGCTGTGAGATATGGAGCAGGGACACTGTAAGATATGGGGCGGGGATGCTGTGAGGTATGGGGCAGGGATGCTGTGAGATGTGGGGCAGGGATTCTGTGAGATATGGAGCAGGGGTGCTGTGAGATATGGGGCAGGTATGCTGTGAGATTTGGGGCAGGGATGTTGTGTGATATGGGGCAGGTATGCTGTGGGTTATGGAGCAGGGACACTGTGAGATATGGAGCAGGGATTCTGTGAGATATGGGGCAGGGATTATGTGAGATATGGAGCAGGTATGCTGTGAGATATGGATCAGGGATGCTGTGAGAGTTTATGCAGGGACGCTGTGAGATATGGGGCAGGGATTCTGTGAGATAAGGGGTAGGGATACTGTGAGATATGGTTGCAGGTATGCTGTCAGATATGGAGCAGGGGCACTGTGAGATATGGGGCAGGGACACTGTGAGATATGGAGCAGGGATGCTGTGAGATATGGAGCAGGGATGCTGTGATATATGGGGCAGGGTTGCTGTGAGATATGGAACTGGGATGCTGTGAGATATTTGGCAGGTATGCTGTGAGATATGGGGCAGGGATACTGTGAGTTATGGGGCAGGGCTGCTATGAGATATGGGGCAGGGATGCTGTGAGGTATGGGGCAGGAACACTGTGAGATATGGAGCAGGGATGCTGTGAGATATGGGGCAGGGATGCTGTGAAATATGGTGCAGGGGCACTGTCAGATATGGGACAGGGACACTGTGAGACATGGGACAGGGACACTGCGAGATATGGGACAGGGATGCTGTGAGATATGGTGCAGGGATGCTGTGAGATATGGAGCAGGAATACTGTGAGATATGGAGCTGGAATACTGTGAGATATGGAGCAGGAATACTGTGATATATGGGGCAGGGGCACTGTGAGATATGGGGCAGGGATGCTGTGAGATAAGGTGCAGGGATTCTGTGAGATATGGGGCAGGGACACTGTGAGATATGGGGCAGGGATGCTGTGAGATAAGGTGCAGGTATTCTGTGAGATATGGGGCAGGGACACTGTCAGATATGGGGCAGGGACGCTGTGAGATATGGAGCAGGGATGCTGTGAGATATGGGGCAGGGACGCTGTGAGATATGGGGCAGGGACACTGTGAGATATGGGGCAGGGACACTGCGAGATATGGGGCAGGGACACTGTGAGATATGTGGCAGGGACACCGTGATATATGGGGCAGGGACGCTGTGAGATAATGAGCAGGGATGCTGTGAGATATGGGGCAGGGATTCTGTGAGATATGGAGCAGGGATGCTGTGAGATATGGGACTGGGACGCTGTGAGATATGGGGCAGGGATGCTGTGATATATGGGGCAGGGACACTGTGAGATATGGGACAGGGACACTGTGAGATATGGGGCAGGGATGCTGTGAGATATGGAGCAGGAATACTGTGATATATGGGGCAGGGACACTGTGAGATATGGGACAGGGACACTGTGAGATATGGGGCAGGGATGCTGTGAGATATTGGACAGGGACACTGAGAGATATGGGACAGGGACACTGTGAGATATGGGATGCTGTGAGATATGGGGCAGGGATGCTGTGAGATATGGGGCAGGGACACTGTGAGATATGGGACAGGGACACTGTGAGATATGGGGCAGGGATGCTGTGAGATATGGAGCAGGAATACTGTGAGATATGGAGCAGGAATACTGTGATATATGAGGCAGGGACACTGTGATATATGGTGCAGGGACACTGTGAGATCTGGGACAGGGACACTGTGAGATATGGGGCAGGGATGCTGTGAGATATGGGGCAGGGATGCTGTGATATACGGGGCATGGACATTGTGAGATATGGGACAGGGACACTGTGAGATATGGGGCAGGGATGCTGTGAAATATGGAGCAGGAATACTCTGATATATGGGGCAGGAACACTGTGAGATAAGGGACAGGGACGCTGTGAGACATGGGACAGGGACGCTGTGAGATATGAGGCAGGGATGCTGTGAGATATGGGGCAGGGATGCTGTGGGATATGGAGCAGGGACACTGTGAGATATGGGGCAGAGATGCTGTGAGATATGGAGCAGGGGTGCTGTGAAATATGGGGCAGGGATGCTGTGAGATTTGGGGCAGGGATGCTGTGAGATATGGGGCAGGAACACTGTGAGATATGGAGCAGGGATGCTGTGAGATATGGGGCAGGAATGCTGTGAGATTTGGGGCAGGGATGCTGTGAGATATGGGGCAGGGATGCTGTGAGATATGGAGCAGGGACACTGTGAAATATGGGGCAGAGATGCAGTGAGATATGGAGCAGGTGTGCTGTGAAATATGGGGCAGGGATGCTGTGAGATTTGGGGCAGGGATGCTGTGAGATATGGGGCAGGAACACTGTGAGATAAGGGGCAGGTATGCTGTGAGATTTGGGGCAAGGATGCTGTGAGATATGGGGCAGGAACTCTGTGAGATATGGAGCAGGGATGCTGTGAGATATGGGGCAGGGAAGCTGTGAGATATGGGGCAGGGACACTGTGAGATATGGAGCAGGGATACTGTGAGATATGGGACAGAGACACTGTGAGATATGGAGCAGGGATGCTGCGAGATATGGAGCAGGGATGCTGTGAGGTATGGGGCAGTGATGCTGTGAGATATGGAGCAGGGATTCTGTGAGATAAGGGGCAGAGATGCTGTGAGATATGGAGCAGGGACACTGTAAGATATGGGGCGGGGATGCTGTGAGATATGGAGCAGGAATACTGTGAGATATGGAGCAGGAATACTGTGATATATGGGGCAGGGACGCTGTGAGATATGGAGCAGGGATGCTGTGAGATATGGGGCAGGGACGCTGTGAGATATGGGGCAGGGACTCTGTGAGATATGGGGCAGGGACACTGTGAGATATGGGGCAGGGATACTGTGATTTATGGGGCAGGGATGCTGTGAGATATGGGGCAGGGATGTTGTGAGGTATGGGGCAGGAACACTGTGAGATATGGAGCAGGGATGCTGTGAGATATGGGGCAGGGATGCTGTGAAATATGGTGCAGGGACACTCAGATACGGGACAGGGACACTGTGAGATATGGGGCAGGGATGCTGTGATATATGGGGCAGGGATTCTGTGAGATATGGGGCAGGGATTCTGTGAGATATGGAGCAGGTATGCTGTGATATATGGATCAGGGATGCTGTGAGATATTATGCAGGGACGCTGTGAGATATAGAGCAGGGATTCTGTGAGATAAGGGGCTGGTATACAGTGAGATATGGTTGCAGGTATGCTGTCAGATATGGAGCAGGGGCACTGTGAGATATGGGGCAGGGACACTGTGAGTTATGGGGCAGGGACTCTGTGAGATATGGGGCAGGGATGCTGTGAGATATGGGGCAGGGATGCTGTGAAATATGGGGCAGGGACACTGAGAGATATGGAGCAGGGATTCTGTGAGATATGGTGCAGGGATTCTGTGAGGTATGGGGCAGGGAGGCTGTGAGATATGAGCCAGGGATGCTGTGAGATATGGAGCAGGGATTCTGTGAGATATGGGGTAGGGATTATGTGAGATATGGAGCAGGTATGCTGTGAGATATGAATCAGGGTTGCAGTGAGATATTTTGCAGGGACGCTGTGAGATATGGGGCAGGGATTCTGTGAGATAAGGGGCAGGGATACTGTGAGATATGTTTGCAGGCATGCTGTCAGATATGGAGCAGGGGCACTGTGAGATATGGGGCAGGGACACTGTGAGATATGGGGCAGGGATGCTGTGAGATATGGAGCATGGATGCTGTGATATATGGGGCAGGGTTGCTGTGAGATATGGGACTGGGATGCTGTGAGATATGGGGCAGGTATGCTGTGAGATATGGGGCAGGGATACTGTGATTTATGGGGCAGGGCTGCTGTGAGATATGGGGCAGGGATGTTGTGAGGTATGGGGCAGGAACACTGTGAGATATGGAGCAGGGATGCTGTGAGATATGGGGCAGGGATGCTGTGAGATATGGTGCAGGGATTCTGTGAGGTATGGGGCAGGGAGGCTGTGAGATATAAGCCAGGGATGCTGCGAGATATGGAGCAGGGATTCTGTGAGATATGGGGCAGGGATTATGTGAGATATGGAGCAGGTATGCTGTGAGATAAGAATCAGGGTTGCAGTGAGATATTATGCAGGGACGCTGTGAGATATGGGGCAGGGATTCTGTGAGATAAGGGGCAGGGATACTGTGAGATATGTTTGCAGGCATGCTGTCAGATATGGAGCAGGGGCACTGTGAGATATGGGGCAGGGACACTGTGAGATATGGGGCAGGGATGCTGTGAGATATGGAGCATGGATGCTGTGATATATGGGGCAGGGTTGCTGTGAGATATGGGACTGGGATGCTGTGAGATATTGGGCAGGTATGCTGTGAGATATGGGGCAGGGATACTGTGATTTATGGGGCAGGGATGCCGTGAGATATGGGGCAGGGATGTTGTGAGGTATGGGGCAGGAACACTGTGAGATATGGAGCAGGGATGCTGTGAGATATGGGGCAGGGATGCTGTGAAATATGGTGCAGGGACACTCTCAGATATGGGACAGGGACACTGTGAGACATGGGACAGGGACACTGTGAGATATGGGACAGGGATGCTGTGAGATATGGTGCAGGGATGCTGTGAGATATGGAGCAGGAATACTGTGAGATATGGAGCAGGAATACTGTGAGATAATGAGCAGGAATACTGTGGTATATGGGGCAGGGACACTGTGAGATATGTGGCAGGGATGCTGTGAGATAAGGTGCAGGGATTCTGTGAGATATGGGGCAGGGACACTGTGAGATATGGGGCAGGGATGCTGTGAGATAAGGTGCAGGGATTCTGTGAGATATGGGGCAGGGACACTGTGAGATATGGGGCAGGGATGCTGTGAGATATGGAGCAGGAATACTGTGAGATATGGAGCAGGAATACTGTGATATATGGGGCAGGGACACTGTCAGATATGGGACAGGGACGCTGTGAGACATGGGACAGGGACGCTGTGAGATATGAGGCAGGGATGCTGTGAGATATGGTGCAGGGATTCGCTGAGATATGGGGCAGGGATGCTGTGACATATGTGGCAGGGATACTGTGACATATGTGGCAGGGACACTGTGAGATATGGGGCAGGGATTTTGAGAGATATGGAGCATGCATGCTGTGAGATATGGGGCAGGGACGCTTTGAGATATGGGGCAGGTATGCTGTGAGATATGGTGCAGGGATTCTGTGAGATATGGGGCAGGGATACTGTGAGATATGGGGCAAGGATGTTGTGAGATATGGGGCAGGGATGCTGTGAGATATGGGGCAGGGATGCTGTGATATATGGGGAAGGGACACTGTGATATATGGGGCAGGGACACTGTGAGATATGGTGCAGGGACGCTGTGAGATATGGAGCAGGGACAGTGTGATATATGGGGCAGGGACGCTGTGAGATATGGAGCAGGGATGCTGTGAGATATGGGGCAGGGACGCTGTGAGATATGGGGCAGGGACTCTGTGAGATATGGGGCAGGGACACTGTGAGATATGGGGCAGGGACACTGTGAGATATTGGGCAGGGACGCTGTGAGATATGGAGCAGGGATGCTGTGAGTTATGGGGCAGGGATTCTGTGAGATATGGAGCAGGGATGCTGTGAGATATGGGACAGGGAAGCTGTGAGATATGGGGCAGGGATGCTGTGATATATGGGGCAGGGACACTGTGAGATATGGGACAGGGACACTGTGAGATATGGGGCAGGGATGCTGTGAGATATGGAGCAGGAATACTGTGATATATGGGGCAGGGACACTGTGAGATATGGGACAGGGACACTGTGAGATATGGGGCAGGGATGCTGTGAGATATGGAGCAGGAATACTGTGATATATGGGGCAGGGACACTGTGAGATATGGGACAGGGACACTGTGAGATATGGGGCAGGGATGCTGTGAGATATGGGGCAGGGACACCGTGAGATATGGGACAGGGATGCTGTGAGATATGGGGAAGGGAAGCTGTGAGATATGGGGCAGGGACACCGTGAGATATGGGACAGGGATGCTGTGAGATATGGAGCAGGGACGCTGTGAGATATGGGGCAGGGACACTGTGAGATATGGGGCAGGGACACTGTGAGATATGGGGCAGGGACACTGTGATATATGGGGCAGAGATGCTGTGAGATATGGAGCAGGGGTTCTGTGAAATATGGGGCAGGGATGCTGTGAGATTTGGGGCATGGATGCTGTGAGATAAGGGGCAGGAACACTGTGAGATATGGAGCAGGGATGCTGTGGGATATGGAGCAGGGACACTGTGAGATATGGAGCAGGGATGCTGTGGGATATGGAGCAGGGACACTGTGAGATATGGGGCAGAGATGCTGTGAGATATGGAGCAGCAGTGCTGTGAAATATGGGGCAGGGATGCTGTGAGATTTGGGGCAGGGATGCTGTGAGATATGGGGCAGGAACACTGTGAGATATGGAGCAGGGATGCTGTGAGATATGGGACAGGAATGCTGTGAGATTTGGGGCAGGGATGCTGTGAGATCTGGGGCAGGGATGCTGTGAGATATGGAGCAGGGACACTGTGAGATATGGGGCAGAGATGCTGTGAGATATGGAGCAGGGGTGCTGTGAAATATGGGACAGGGATGCTGTGAGATTTGGGGCAAGGATGCTGTGAGATATGGGGCAGGAACTCTGTGAGATATGGAGCAGGGATGCTGTGAGATATGGGGAAGGGAAGCTGTGAGATATGGGGCAGGGACACTGTGAGATATGGAGCAGGGATACTGTGAGATATGGGACAGAGACACTGTGAGATATGCAGCAGGGATGCTGCGAGATATGGAGCAGGGATGCTGTGAAGTATGGGGCAGTGATGCTGTGAGATATGGAGCAGGGATTCTGTGAGATAAGGGGCAGAGATGCTGTGAGATATGGAGCAGGGACACTGTAAGATATGGGGCGGGGATGCTGTGAGGTATGGGGCAGGGATGCTGTGAGATGTGGGGCAGGGATTCTGTGAGATATGGAGCAGGGGTGCTGTGAGATATGGGGCAGGTATGCTGTGAGATTTGGGGCAGGGATGTTGTGTGATATGGGGCAGGTATGCTGTGGGTTATGGAGCAGGGACACTGTGAGATATGGAGCAGGGATTCTGTGAGATATGGGGCAGGGATTATGTGAGATATGGAGCAGGTATGCTGTGAGATATGGATCAGGGATGCTGTGAGAGTTTATGCAGGGACGCTGTGAGATATGGGGCAGGGATTCTGTGAGATAAGGGGTAGGGATACTGTGAGATATGGTTGCAGGTATGCTGTCAGATATGGAGCAGGGGCACTGTGAGATATGGGGCAGGGACACTGTGAGATATGGAGCAGGGATGCTGTGAGATATGGAGCAGGGATGCTGTGATATATGGGGCAGGGTTGCTGTGAGATATGGAACTGGGATGCTGTGAGATATTTGGCAGGTATGCTGTGAGATATGGGGCAGGGATACTGTGAGTTATGGGGCAGGGCTGCTATGAGATATGGGGCAGGGATGCTGTGAGGTATGGGGCAGGAACACTGTGAGATATGGAGCAGGGATGCTGTGAGATATGGGGCAGGGATGCTGTGAAATATGGTGCAGGGGCACTGTCAGATATGGGACAGGGACACTGTGAGACATGGGACAGGGACACTGCGAGATATGGGACAGGGATGCTGTGAGATATGGTGCAGGGATGCTGTGAGATATGGAGCAGGAATACTGTGAGATATGGAGCTGGAATACTGTGAGATATGGAGCAGGAATACTGTGATATATGGGGCAGGGGCACTGTGAGATATGGGGCAGGGATGCTGTGAGATAAGGTGCAGGGATTCTGTGAGATATGGGGCAGGGACACTGTGAGATATGGGGCAGGGATGCTGTGAGATAAGGTGCAGGTATTCTGTGAGATATGGGGCAGGGACACTGTCAGATATGGGGCAGGGACGCTGTGAGATATGGAGCAGGGATGCTGTGAGATATGGGGCAGGGACGCTGTGAGATATGGGGCAGGGACACTGTGAGATATGGGGCAGGGACACTGCGAGATATGGGGCAGGGACACTGTGAGATATGTGGCAGGGACACCGTGATATATGGGGCAGGGACGCTGTGAGATAATGAGCAGGGATGCTGTGAGATATGGGGCAGGGATTCTGTGAGATATGGAGCAGGGATGCTGTGAGATATGGGACTGGGACGCTGTGAGATATGGGGCAGGGATGCTGTGATATATGGGGCAGGGACACTGTGAGATATGGGACAGGGACACTGTGAGATATGGGGCAGGGATGCTGTGAGATATGGAGCAGGAATACTGTGATATATAGGGCAGGGACACTGTGAGATATGGGACAGGGACACTGTGAGATATGGGGCAGGGATGCT
Source organism: Meconema thalassinum (assembly GCA_946902985.2). NCBI lineage: Eukaryota > Metazoa > Arthropoda > Insecta > Orthoptera > Tettigoniidae > Meconema > Meconema thalassinum. Next base: position 226,592,136 of record OX336398.1, read on the forward strand.
GTGAGATATTGGACAGGGACACTGAGAGATATGGGACAGGGACACTGTGAGATATGGGATGCTGTGAGATATGGGGCAGGGATGCTGTGAGATATGGGGCAGGGACACTGTGAGATATGGGACAGGGACACTGTGAGATATGGGGCAGGGATGCTGTGAGATATGGAGCAGGAATACTGTGAGATATGGAGCAGGAATACTGTGATATATGAGGCAGGGACACTGTGATATATGGTGCAGGGACACTGTGAGATCTGGGACAGGGACACTGTGAGATATGGGGCAGGGATGCTGTGAGATATGGGGCAGGGATGCTGTGATATACGGGGCATGGACATTGTGAGATATGGGACAGGGACACTGTGAGATATGGGGCAGGGATGCTGTGAAATATGGAGCAGGAATACTCTGATATATGGGGCAGGAACACTGTGAGATAAGGGACAGGGACGCTGTGAGACATGGGACAGGGACGCTGTGAGATATGAGGCAGGGATGCTGTGAGATATGGGGCAGGGATGCTGTGGGATATGGAGCAGGGACACTGTGAGATATGGGGCAGAGATGCTGTGAGATATGGAGCAGGGGTGCTGTGAAATATGGGGCAGGGATGCTGTGAGATTTGGGGCAGGGATGCTGTGAGATATGGGGCAGGAACACTGTGAGATATGGAGCAGGGATGCTGTGAGATATGGGGCAGGAATGCTGTGAGATTTGGGGCAGGGATGCTGTGAGATATGGGGCAGGGATGCTGTGAGATATGGAGCAGGGACACTGTGAAATATGGGGCATAGATGCAGTGAGATATGGAGCAGGTGTGCTGTGAAATATGGGGCAGGGATGCTGTGAGATTTGGGGCAGGGATGCTGTGAGATATGGGGCAGGAACACTGTGAGATAAGGGGCAGGTATGCTGTGAGATTTGGGGCAAGGATGCTGTGAGATATGGGGCAGGAACTCTGTGAGATATGGAGCAGGGATGCTGTGAGATATGGGGCAGGGAAGCTGTGAGATATGGGGCAGGGACACTGTGAGATATGGAGCAGGGATACTGTGAGATATGGGACAGAGACACTGTGAGATATGGAGCAGGGATGCTGCGAGATATGGAGCAGGGATGCTGTGAGGTATGGGGCAGTGATGCTGTGAGATATGGAGCAGGGATTCTGTGAGATAAGGGGCAGAGATGCTGTGAGATATGGAGCAGGGACACTGTAAGATATGGGGCGGGGATGCTGTGAGATATGGAGCAGGAATACTGTGAGATATGGAGCAGGAATACTGTGATATATGGGGCAGGGACGCTGTGAGATATGGAGCAGGGATGCTGTGAGATATGGGGCAGGGACGCTGTGAGATATGGGGCAGGGACTCTGTGAGATATGGGGCAGGGACACTGTGAGATATGGGGCAGGGATAATGTGATTTATGGGGCAGGGATGCTGTGAGATATGGGGCAGGGATGTTGTGAGGTATGGGGCAGGAACACTGTGAGATATGGAGCAGGGATGCTGTGAGATATGGGGCAGGGATGCTGTGAAATATGGTGCAGGGACACTCTCAGATACGGGACAGGGACACTGTGAGATATGGGGCAGGGATGCTGTGATATATGGGGCAGGGATTCTGTGAGATATGGGGCAGGGATTCTGTGAGATATGGAGCAGGTATGCTGTGATATATGGATCAGGGATGCTGTGAGATATTATGCAGGGACGCTGTGAGATATAGAGCAGGGATTCTGTGAGATAAGGGGCTGGTATACAGTGAGATATGGTTGCAGGTATGCTGTCAGATATGGAGCAGGGGCACTGTGAGATATGGGGCAGGGACACTGTGAGTTATGGGGCAGGGACTCTGTGAGATATGGGGCAGGGATGCTGTGAGATATGGGGCAGGGATGCTGTGAAATATGGGGCAGGGACACTGAGAGATATGGAGCAGGGATTCTGTGAGATATGGTGCAGGGATTCTGTGAGGTATGGGGCAGGGAGGCTGTGAGATATGAGCCAGGGATGCTGTGAGATATGGAACAGGGATTCTGTGAGATATGGGGTAGGGATTATGTGAGATATGGAGCAGGTATGCTGTGAGATATGAATCAGGGTTGCAGTGAGATATTTTGCAGGGACGCTGTGAGATATGGGGCAGGGATTCTGTGAGATAAGGGGCAGGGATACTGTGAGATATGTTTGCAGGCATGCTGTCAGATATGGAGCAGGGGCACTGTGAGATATGGGGCAGGGACACTGTGAGATATGGGGCAGGGATGCTGTGAGATATGGAGCATGGATGCTGTGATATATGGGGCAGGGTTGCTGTGAGATATGGGACTGGGATGCTGTGAGATATGGGGCAGGTATGCTGTGAGATATGGGGCAGGGATACTGTGATTTATGGGGCAGGGCTGCTGTGAGATATGGGGCAGGGATGTTGTGAGGTATGGGGCAGGAACACTGTGAGATATGGAGCAGGGATGCTGTGAGATATGGGGCAGGGATGCTGTGAAATATGGTGCAGGGACACTCTCAGATATGGGACAGGGACACTGTGAGACATGGGACAGGGACACTGTGAGATATGGGACAGGGATGCTGTGAGATATGGTGCAGGGATGCTGTGAGATATGGAGCAGGAATACTGTGAGATATGGAGCAGGAATACTGTGAGATAATGAGCAGGAATACTGTGATATATGGGGCAGGGACACTGTGAGATATGTGGCAGGGATGCTGTGAGATAAGGTGCAGGGATTCTGTGAGATATGGGGCAGGGACACTGTGAGATATGGGGCAGGGATGCTGTGAGATAAGGTGCAGGGATTCTGTGAGATATGGGGCAGGGACACTGTGAGATATGGGGCAGGGATGCTGTGAGATATGGAGCAGGAATACTGTGAGATATGGAGCAGGAATACTGTGATATATGGGGCAGGGACACTGTCAGATATGGGACAGGGACACTGTGAGACATGGGACAGGGACGCTGTGAGATATGAGGCAGGGATGCTGTGAGATATGGTGCAGGGATTCGCTGAGATATGGGGCAGGGATGCTGTGACATATGTGGCAGGGATACTGTGAGATATGAGGCAGGTATATTGTGAGATATGGGGCAGGGATGCTGTGAGATAATATGCAGGGACGCTGTGAGATATGGGGCAGGGATATTTTGAGATATGGGTAGGGATGCTGTGAGATATGGGACAGGGACTCTGTGAGACATGGGACAGGGACGCTGTGAGATATGAGGCAGGGATTCTGTGAGATATGGGGCAGGGATGCTGTGACATATGTGGCAGGGATACTGTGAGATATGGGGCAGGGATTTTGTGAGATATGGAGCATGCATGCTGTGAGATATGGGGCAGGGACGCTTTGAGATATGGGGCAGGTATGCTGTGAGATATGGTGCAGGGATTCTGTGAGATATGGGGCAGGGATACTGTGAGATATGGGGCAGGGATGTTGTGAGATATGGGGCAGGGATGCTGTGAGATATGGGGCAGGGATGCTGTGATATATGGGGAAGGGACACTGTGATATATGGGGCAGGGACACTGTGAGATATGGTGCAGGGACGCTGTGAGATATGGAGGAGGGACACTGTGATATATGGGGCAGGGACGCTGTGAGATATGGAGCAGGGATGCTGTGAGATATGGGGCAGGGACGCTGTGAGATATGGGGCAGGGACTCTGTGAGATATGGGGCAGGGACACTGTGAGATATGGGGCAGGGACACTGTGAGATATGGGGCAGGGACACTGTGATATATGGGGCAGGGACGCTGTGAGATATGGAGCAGGGATGCTGTGAGTTATGGGGCAGGGATTCTGTGAGATATGGAGCAGGGATGCTGTGAGATATGGGACAGGGACGCTGTGAGATATGGGGCAGGGATGCTGTGATATATGGGGCAGGGACACTGTGAGATATGGGACAGGGACACTGTGAGATATGGGGCAGGGATGCTGTGAGATATGGAGCAGGAAATCTGTGATATATGGGGCAGGGACACTGTGAGATATGGGACAGGGACACTGTGAGATATGGGGCAGGGATGCTGTGAGATATGGGACAGGGACACTGTGAGATATGGGACAGGGGCACTGTGAGGTATGGGGCAGGGATGCTGTGAGATATGGGGCAGGGATGCTGTGAGATATGGGGCAGGGACACTGTGAGATATGGGACAGGGATGCTGTGAGATATGGAGCAGGGATGCTGTGAGATATGGGGCAGGGACGCTGTGAGATATGGGGCAGGGACACTGTGAGATATGGGGCAGGGACACTGTGAGATATGGGGCAGGGACTCTGTGATATATGGGGCAGAGATGCTGTGAGATATGGAGCAGGGGTTCTGTGAAATATGGGGCAGGGATGCTGTGAGATTTGGGGCATGGAGGCTGTGAGATAAGGGGCAGGAACACTGTGAGATATGGAGCAGGGATGCTGTGGGATATGGAGCAGGGACACTGTGAGATATGGAGCAGGGATGCTGTGGGATATGGAGCAGGGACACTGTGAGATATGGGGCAGAGATGCTGTGAGATATGGAGCAGCAGTGCTGTGAAATATGGGGCAGGGATGCTGTGAGATTTGGGGCAGGGATGCTGTGAGATATGGGGCAGGAACACTGTGAGATATGGAGCAGGGATGCTGTGAGATATGGGACAGGAATGCTGTGAGATTTGGGGCAGGGATGCTGTGAGATATGGGGCAGGGATGCTGTGAGATATGGAGCAGGGACACTGTGAGATATGGGGCAGAGATGCTGTGAGATATGGAGCAGGGGTGCTGTGAAATATGGGGCAGGGATGCTGTGAGATTTGGGGCAGGGATGCTGTAAGATATGGGGCAGGAACACTGTGAGATAAGGGGCAGGTGTGCTGTGAGATTTGGGGCAAGGATGCTGTGAGATATGGGGCAGGAACTCTGTGAGATATGGAGCAGGGATGCTGTGAGATATGGGGAAGGGATGCTGTGAGATATGGGGCAGGGACACTGTGAGATATGGAGCAGGGATACTGTGAGATATGGGACAGAGACACTGTGAGATATGGAGCAGGGATGCTGCGTGATATGGAGCAGGGATGCTGTGAAGTATGGGGCAGTGATGCTGTGAGATATGGAGCAGGGATTCTGTGAGATAAGGGGCAGAGATGCTGTGAGATATGGAGCAGGGACACTGTAAGATATGGGGCGGGGATGCTGTGAGGTATGGGGCAGGGATGCTGTGAGATGTGGGGCAGGGATTCTGTGAGATATGGAGCAGGGGTGCTGTGAGATATGGGGCAGGTATGCTGTGAGATTTGGGGCAGGGATGCTGTGTGATATGGGGCAGGTATGCTGTGGGTTATGGAGCAGGGACACTGTGAGATATGGAGCAGGGATTCTGTGAGATATGGGGCAGGGATTATGTGAGATATGGAGCAGGTATGCTGTGAGATATGGATCAGGGATGCTGTGAGAGTTTATGCAGGGACGCTGTGAGATATGGGGCAGGGATTCTGTGAGATAAGGGGTAGGGATACTGTGAGATATGGTTGCAGGTATGCTGTCTGATATGGAGCAGGGGCACTGTGAGATATGGGGCAGGGACACTGTGAGATATGGAGCAGGGATGCTGTGAGATATGGAGCAGGGATGCTGTGATATATGGGGCAGGGTTGCTGTGAGATATGGAACTGGGATGCTGTGAGATATTTGGCAGGTATGCTGTGAGATATGGGGCAGGGATACTGTGAGTTATGGGGCAGGGCTGCTGTGAGATATGGGGCAGGGATGCTGTGAGGTATGGGGCAGGAACACTGTGAGATATGGAGCAGGGATGCTGTGAGATATGGGGCAGGGATGCTGTGAAATATGGTGCAGGGACACTGTCAGATATGGGACAGGGACACTGTGAGACATGGGACAGGGACACTGCGAGATATGGGACAGGGATGCTGTGAGATATGGTGCAGGGATGCTGTGAGATATGGAGCAGGAATACTGTGAGATATGGAGCAGGAATACTGTGAGATATGGAGCAGGAATACTGTGATATATGGGGCAGGGGCACTGTGAGATATGGGGCAGGGATGATGTGAGATAAGGTGCAGGGATTCTGTGAGATATGGGGCAGGGACTCTGTGAGATATGGGGCAGGGATGCTGTGAGATAAGGTGCAGGTATTCTGTGAGATATGTGGCAGGGACACTGTGAGATATGGGGCAGGGACGCTGTGAGATATGGGGCAGGGACGCTGTGAGATATGGGGCAGGGACACTGTGAGATATGGGGCAGGGACACTGCGAGATATGGGGCAGGGACACTGTGAGATATGTGGCAGGGACACCGTGATATATGGGGCAGGGACGCTGTGAGATAATGAGCAGGGATGCTGTGAGATATGGGGCAGGGATTCTGTGAGATATGGAGCAGGGATGCTGTGAGATATGGGACAGGGACGCTGTGAGATATGGGGCAGGGATGCTGTGATATATGGGGCAGGGACACTGTGAGATATGGGACAGGGAAACTGTGATATATGGGGCAGGGATGCTGTGGGATATGGAGCAGGAATACTGTGATATATTGGGCAGGGACACTGTGAGATATGGGACAGGGACACTGTGAGATATGGGGCAGGGATGCTGTGAGATATTGGACAGGGACACTGAGAGATATGGGACAGGGACACTGTGAGATATGGGGCAGGGATGCTGTGAGATATGGGGCAGGGATGCTGTGAGATATGGGGCAGGGACACTGTGAGATATGGGACAGGGACACTGTGAGATATGGGGCAGGGATGCTGTGAGATATGGAGCAGGAATACTGTGAGATATGGAGCAGGAATACTGTGATATATGAGGCAGGGACACTGATATATGGGGCAGGGACACTGTGAGATATGGGACAGGGACACTGTGAGATATGGGGCAGGGATGCTGTGAGATATGGGGCAGGGATGCTGTGATATACGGGGCATGGACATTGTGAGATATGGGACAGGGACACTGTGAGATATGGGGCAGGGATGCTGTGAGATATGGAGCAGGAATACTCTGATATATGGGGCAGGAACACTGTGAGATAAGGGACAGGGACGCTGTGAGACATGGGACAGGGACGCTGTGAGATATGAGGCAGGGATGCTGTGAGATATGGGGCAGGGATGCTGTGGGATATGGAGCAGGGACACTGTGAGATATGGGGCAGAGATGCTGTGAGATATGGAGCAGGGGTGCTGTGAAATATGGGGCAGGGATGCTGTGAGATTTGGGGCAGGGATGCTGTGAGATATGGGGCAGGAACACTGTGAGATATGGAGCAGGGATGCTGTGAGATATGGGGCAGGAATGCTGTGAGATTTGGGGCAGGGATGCTGTGAGATATGGGGCAGGGATGCTGTGAGATATGGAGCAGGGACACTGTGAGATATGGGGCAGAGATGCAGTGAGATATGGAGCAGGGGTGCTGTGAAATATGGGGAAGGGATGCTGTGAGATTTGGGGCAGGGATGCTGTGAGATATGGGGCAGGAACACTGTGAGATAAGGGGCAGGTATGCTGTGAGATTTGGGGCAAGGATGCTGTGAGATATGGGGCAGGAACTCTGTGAGATATGGAGCAGGGATGCTGTGAGATATGGGGCAGGGAAGCTGTGAGATATGGGGCAGGGACACTGTGAGATATGGAGCAGGGATACTGTGAGATATGGGACAGAGACACTGTGAGATATGGAGCAGGGATGCTGCGAGATATGGAGCAGGGATGCTGTGAGGTATGGGGCAGTGATGCTGTGAGATATGGAGCAGGGATTCTGTGAGATAAGGGGCAGAGATGCTGTGAGATATGGAGCAGGGACACTGTAAGATATGGGGCGGGGATGCTGTGAGGTATGGGGCAGGGATGCTGTGAGATGTGGGGCAGGGATGCTGTGAGATATGGAGCAGGGGTGCTGTGAGATATGGAGCAGGGATTCTGTGAGATATGGGACAGGGATGCTGTGAGATATGGGGCAGATATATTGTGAGATATGGGGCAGGGATGCTTTGAGATATGGAGCAGGGATGCTTTGAGATATGTGGCAGGGATGATGTGAGATATGGGGCAGGTATGCTGTGGGTTATGTAGCAGGGATGCTGAGTGATATGGAGCAGGGATACTGTGAGATATGGGGCAGGGATGCTCTGAGATATGGGTCAGGGATGCTGTGATATATTGGGCGTGGATGTTGTGAGATATGGGGCAGGGATGCTCTGAGATATGGGACAGGGATGCTGTGAAATATGGAGCAGGGATGCTGTGGGATATGGAGCAGGGACACTGTGAGATATGGGGCATAGATGCTGTGAGATATGGAGCAGGGGTGCTGTGAGATATGGGGCAGGGATGCTGTGAGATTTGGGGCAGGGATGCTGTGAGATATGGGGCAGGGACACAGTGAGATATGGGGCAGGGATGCTGTGAATATGGAAAAGGGATACTGTGAGATATTGGGCAGGGATGCTGTGAGATATGGAGCAGTGATGCTGTGGGAAATGGGGCAGGGATGCTGTGAGATGTGGGGCAGGGATACTGCGAGATATGGGGCAGGGGTGCTGTGAGATATGGGGCAGGGTTGCTGTGGGATATGGAGCAGGGATTCTGTGAGGTATGAGGCAGGGAGGCTGTGGGATATGAGGCAGGGATGCTGTGAGATATGGAGCAGGGATTCTGTGAGATATGGGGCAGGGATTCTGTGAGATATGGGGCAGGGATTCTGTGAGATATGGAGCAGGTATGCTGTGATATATGGATCAGGGATGCTGTGAGATATTATGCAGGGACGCTGTGAGATATGGAGCAGGGATTCTGTGAGATAAGGGGCTGGGATACAGTGAGATATGGTTGCAGGTATGCTGTCAGATATGGAGCAGGGGCACTGTGAGATATGGGGCAGGGACACTGTGAGTTATGGGGCAGGGACTCTGTGAGATATGGGGCAGGAATGCTATGAGATATGGGGCAGGGATGCTGTGAAATATGGGGCAGGGACACTGAGAGATATGGAGCAGGGATTCTGTGAGATATGGTGCAGGGATTCTGTGAGGTATGGGGCAGGGAGGCTGTGAGATATGAGCCAGGGATGCTGTGAGATATGGAGCAGGGATTCTGTGAGATATGGGGCAGGGATTATGTGAGATATGGAGCAGGTATGCTGTGAGATATGGATCAGGGTTGCTGTGAGATATTATGCAGGGACGCTGTGAGATATGGGGCAGGGATTCTGTGAGATAAGGGGCAGGGATACTGTGAGATATGTTTGCAGGTATGCTGTCAGATATGGAGCAGGGGCACTGTGAGATATGGGGCAGGGACACTGTGAGTTATGGGGCAGGGATGCTGTGAGATATGGATCATGGATGCTGTGATATATGGGGCAGGGTTGCTGTGAGATATGGGACTGGGATGCTGTGAGATATTGGGCAGGTATGCTGTGAGATATGGGGCAGGGATACTGTGATTTATGGGGCAGGGGTGCTGTGAGATATGGGGCAGGGATGTTGTGAGGTATGGGGCAGGAACACTGTGAGATATGGAGCAGGGATGCTGTGAGATATGGGGCAGGGATGCTGTGAAATATGGTGCAGGGACACTCTCAGATATGGGACAGGGACACTGTGAGACATGGGACAGGGACACTGTGAGATATGGGACAGGGATGCTGTGAGATATGGTGCAGGGATGCTGTGAGATATGGAGCAGGAATACTGTGAGATATGGAGCAGGAATACTGTGAGATAATGAGCAGGAATACTGTGATATATGGGGCAGGGACACTGTGAGATATGGGGCAGGGATGCTGTGAGATAAGGTGCAGGGATTCTGTGAGATATGGGGCAGGGACACTGTGAGATATGGGGCAGGGATGCTGCGAGATAAGGTGCAGGGATACTGTGAGATATGGGGCAGGGACACTGTGAGATATGTGGCAGGGATACTGTGAGATATGAGGCAGGGATATTGTGAGATATGGGGCAGGGATGCTGTGAGATAATATGCAGGGACGCTGTGAGATATGGGGCAGGGATATTTTGAGATATGGGTAGGGATGCTGTGAGATATGGGACAGGGACTCTGTGAGACATGGGACAGGGACGCTGTGAGATATGAGGCAGGGATTCTGTGAGATATGGGGCAGGGATGCTGTGACATATGTGGCAGGGATACTGTGAGATATGGGGCAGGGATTTTGTGAGATATGGAGCATGCATGCTGTGAGATATGGGGCAGGGACGCTTTGAGATATGGGGCAGGTATGCTGTGAGATATGGTGCAGGGATTCTGTGAGATATGTGGCAGGGATACTGTGAGATATGGGGCAGGGATGTTGTTAGATATGGGGCAGGGATGCTGTGCGATATGGGGCAGGGATTCTGTGAGATATGGAGCAGGGATGCTGTGAGATATGGGACAGGGACGCTGTGTGATATGGGGCAGGGACGCTGTGATATATGGGGCAGGGACACTGTGAGATATGGGACAGGGACACTGTGAGATATGGAGCAGGGATGCTGTGAGATATGGGGCAGGGATTCTGTGAGATATGGAGCAGGGATGCTGTGAGATATGGGGCAGGGACGCTGTGAGATATGGGGCAGGGACACTGTGAGGTATGGGGCAGGGACACTGTGTGATATGGGGCAGGGACACTGTGATATATGGGGCAGGGACGCTGTGAGATATGGAGCAGGGATGCTGTGAGATATGGGGCAGGGATTCTGTGAGATATGGAGCAGGGATGCTGTGAGATATGGGACAGGGACGCTGTGAGATATGGGACAGGGACACTGTGAGATATGGGGCAGGGATGCTGTGAGATATGGGGCAGGGATGCTGTGAGATATGGGGCAGGGACACTGTGAGATATGGGGCAGGGATGCTGTGAATATGGAAAAGGGATACTGTGAGATATTGGGCAGGGATGCTGTGAGATATGGAGCAGTGATGCTGTGGGAAATGGGGCAGGGATGCTGTGAGATGTGGGGCAGGGATACTGCGAGATATGGGGCAGGGGTGCTGTGAGATATGGGGCAGGGTTGCTGTGGGATATGGAGCAGGGATTCTGTGAGGTATGAGGCAGGGAGGCTGTGGGATATGAGGCAGGGATGCTGTGAGATATGGAGCAGGGATTCTGTGAGATATGGGGCAGGGATTCTGTGAGATATGGGGCAGGGATTCTGTGAGATATGGAGCAGGTATGCTGTGATATATGGATCAGGGATGCTGTGAGATATTATGCAGGGACGCTGTGAGATATGGAGCAGGGATTCTGTGAGATAAGGGGCTGGGATACAGTGAGATATGGTTGCAGGTATGCTGTCAGATATGGAGCAGGGGCACTGTGAGATATGGGGCAGGGACACTGTGAGTTATGGGGCAGGGACTCTGTGAGATATGGGGCAGGAATGCTATGAGATATGGGGCAGGGATGCTGTGAAATATGGGGCAGGGACACTGAGAGATATGGAGCAGGGATTCTGTGAGATATGGTGCAGGGATTCTGTGAGGTATGGGGCAGGGAGGCTGTGAGATATGAGCCAGGGATGCTGTGAGATATGGAGCAGGGATTCTGTGAGATATGGGGCAGGGATTATGTGAGATATGGAGCAGGTATGCTGTGAGATATGGATCAGGGTTGCTGTGAGATATTATGCAGGGACGCTGTGAGATATGGGGCAGGGATTCTGTGAGATAAGGGGCAGGGATACTGTGAGATATGTTTGCAGGTATGCTGTCAGATATGGAGCAGGGGCACTGTGAGATATGGGGCAGGGACACTGTGAGTTATGGGGCAGGGATGCTGTGAGATATGGATCATGGATGCTGTGATATATGGGGCAGGGTTGCTGTGAGATATGGGACTGGGATGCTGTGAGATATTGGGCAGGTATGCTGTGAGATATGGGGCAGGGATACTGTGATTTATGGGGCAGGGGTGCTGTGAGATATGGGGCAGGGATGTTGTGAGGTATGGGGCAGGAACACTGTGAGATATGGAGCAGGGATGCTGTGAGATATGGGGCAGGGATGCTGTGAAATATGGTGCAGGGACACTCTCAGATATGGGACAGGGACACTGTGAGACATGGGACAGGGACACTGTGAGATATGGGACAGGGATGCTGTGAGATATGGTGCAGGGATGCTGTGAGATATGGAGCAGGAATACTGTGAGATATGGAGCAGGAATACTGTGAGATAATGAGCAGGAATACTGTGATATATGGGGCAGGGACACTGTGAGATATGGGGCAGGGATGCTGTGAGATAAGGTGCAGGGATTCTGTGAGATATGGGGCAGGGACACTGTGAGATATGGGGCAGGGATGCTGCGAGATAAGGTGCAGGGATACTGTGAGATATGGGGCAGGGACACTGTGAGATATGTGGCAGGGATACTGTGAGATATGGGGCAGGGATATTGTGAGATATGGGGCAGGGATGCTGTGAGATAATATGCAGGGACGCTGTGAGATATGGGGCAGGGATATTTTGAGATATGGGTAGGGATGCTGTGAGATATGGGACAGGGACTCTGTGAGACATGGGACAGGGACGCTGTGAGATATGAGGCAGGGATTCTGTGAGATATGGGGCAGGGATGCTGTGACATATGTGGCAGGGATACTGTGAGATATGGGGCAGGGATTTTGTGAGATATGGAGCATGCATGCTGTGAGATATGGGGCAGGGACGCTTTGAGATATGGGGCAGGTATGCTGTGAGATATGGTGCAGGGATTCTGTGAGATATGTGGCAGGGATACTGTGAGATATGGGGCAGGGATGTTGTTAGATATGGGGCAGGGATGCTGTGCGATATGGGGCAGGGATTCTGTGAGATATGGAGCAGGGATGCTGTGAGATATGGGACAGGGACGCTGTGTGATATGGGGCAGGGACGCTGTGATATATGGGGCAGGGACACTGTGAGATATGGGACAGGGACACTGTGAGATATGGAGCAGGGATGCTGTGAGATATGGGGCAGGGATTCTGTGAGATATGGAGCAGGGATGCTGTGAGATATGGGGCAGGGACGCTGTGAGATATGGGGCAGGGACACTGTGAGGTATGGGGCAGGGACACTGTGTGATATGGGGCAGGGACACTGTGATATATGGGGCAGGGACGCTGTGAGATATGGAGCAGGGATGCTGTGAGATATGGGGCAGGGATTCTGTGAGATATGGAGCAGGGATGCTGTGAGATATGGGACAGGGACGCTGTGTGATATGGGGCAGGGATGCTGTGATATATGGGGCAGGGACACTGTGAGATATGGGACAGGGACACTGTGAGATATGGGGCAGGGATGCTGTGAGAGATGGAGCAGGAATACTGTGATATATGGGGCAGGGACACTGTGAGATATGGGACAGGGACACTGTGAGATATGGGGCAGGGATGCTGTGAGATATGGGACAGGGACACTGTGAGATATGGGACAGGGACACTGTGAGATATGGGGCAGGGATGCTGTGAGATATGGGGCAGGGATGCTGTGAGATATGGGGCAGGGACACTGTGAGATATGGGACAGGGATGCTGTGAGATATGGAGCAGGGATGCTGTGAGATATGGGGCAGGGACGCTGTGAGATATGGGGCAGGGACACTGTGAGATATGGGGCAGGGACACTGTGAGATATGGGGCAGGGACACTGTGAGATATGGGGCAGGGACACTGTGATATATGGGGCAGGGACGCTGTGAGATATGGAGCAGGGATGCTGTGAGATATCGGGCAGGGATTCTGTGAGATATGGAGCAGGGATGCTGTGAGATATGGGACAGGACGCTGTGAGATATGGGGCAGGGATGCTGTGATATATGGGGCAGGGACTCTGTGAGATATGGGACAGGGACACTGTGAGATATGGGGCAGGGATGCTGTGAGATATGGAGCAGGAATACTGTGATATATGGGGCAGGGACACTGTGAGATATGGGACAGGGAAACTGTGAGATATGGGGCAGGGATGCTGTGAGATATGGGACAGGGACACTGTGAGATATGGGACAGGGACACTGTGAGATATGGGGCAGGGATGCTGTGAGATATGGGGCAGGGATGCTGTGAGATATGGGGCAGGGACACTGTGAGATATGGGACAGGGACACTGTGAGATATGGGGCAGGGATGCTGTGAGATATGGGGCAGGTATGCTGTGATATATGGGGCAGGGACACTGTGAGATATGGGACAGGGACACTGTGAGATATGGGGCGGGGATGCTGTGAGGTATGGGGCAGGGATGCTGTGAGAAGTGGGGCAGGGATGCTGTGAGATATGGAGCAGGGGTGCTGTGAGATATGGGGCAGGTATGCTGTGAGATTTGGGGCAGGGATGCTGTGTGATATGGGGCAGGTATGCTGTGGGTTATGGAGCAGGGACACTGTGAGATATGGAGCAGGGATTCTGTGAGATATGGGACAGGGATGTTGTGAGATATGGGGCAGATATATTGTGAGATATGGGGCAGGGATGCTTTGAGATATGGAGCAGGGATGCTTTGAGATATGTGGCAGGGATGATGTGAGATATGGGGCAGGTATGCTGTGGGTTATGTAGCAGGGATGCTGAGTGATATGGAGCAGGGATACTGTGAGATATGGGGCAGGGATGCTCTGAGATATGGGACAGGGATGCTGTGAGATATTGGGCGTGGATGTTGTGAGATATGGGGCAGGGATGCTCTGAGATATGGGACAGGGATGCTGTGAGATATGGAGCAGGGATGCTGTGGGATATGGAGCAGGGACACTGTGAGATATGGGGCATAGATGCTGTGAGATATGGACCAGGGGTGCTGTGAGATATGGGGCAGGGATGCTGTGAGATTTGGGGCAGGGATGCTGTGAGATATGGGGCAGGGACACTGTGAGATATGGGGCAGGGATGCTGTGAATATGGAAAAGGGATACTGTGAGATATTGGGCAGGGATGCTGTGAGATATGGAGCAGTGATGCTGAGGGAAATGGGGCAGGGATGCTGTGAGATGTGGGGCAGGGATACTGCGAGATATGGGGCAGGGGTGCTGTGAGATATGGGGCAGGGTTGCTGTGGGATATGGAGAAGGGATTCTGTGAGGTATGAGGCAGGGAGGCTGTGAGTTATGAGGCAGGGATGCTGTGAGATATGGGGCAGGGATTCTGTGAGATATGGGGCAGGGATTCTGTGAGATATGGAGCAGGTATGCTGTGATATATGGATCAGGGATGCTGTGAGATATTATGCAGGGACGCTGTGAGATATGGAGCCGGGATTCTGTGAGATAAGGGGCTGGGATACAGTGAGATATATGGTTGCAGGTATGCAGTCAGATATGGAGCAGGGGCACTGTGAGATATGGGGCAGGGACACTGTGAGTTATGGGGCAGGGACTCTGTGAGATATGGGGCAGGGATGCTGTGAGATATGGGGCAGGGATGCTGTGAAATATGGGGCAGGGACACTGAGAGATATGGATCAGGGATTCTGTGAGATATGGTGCAGGGATTCTGTGAGGTATGGGGCAGGGAGGCTGTGAGATATGAGCCAGGGATGCTGTGAGATATGGAGCAGGGATTCTGTGAGATATGGGGCAGGGATTATGTGAGATATGGAGCAGGTATGCTGTGAGATATGGATCAGGGATTCTGTGAGATATTATGCAGGGACGCTGTGAGATATGGGGCAGGGATTCTGTGAGATAAGGGGCAGGGATACTGTGAGATATGTTTGCAGGTATGCTGCCAGATATGGAGCAGGGGCACTGTGAGATATGGGGCAGGGACACTGTGAGATATGGAGCAGGGATGCTGTGAGATATGGAGCATGGATGCTGTGATATATGGGGCAGGGTTGCTGTGAGATATGGGACTGGGACGCTGTGAGATATTGGGCAGGTATGCTGGGAGATATGGGGCAGGGATTCTGTGATTTATGGGGCAGGGATGCTGTGAGATATGGGGCAGGGATGTTGTGAGGTATGGGGCAGGAACACTGTGAGATATGGAGCAGGGATGCTGTGAGATATGGGGCAGGGATGCTGAGAAATATGGTGCAGGGACACTCTCAGATATGGGACAGGGACACTGTGAGACATGGGACAGGGACACTGTGAGATATGGGACAGGGATGCTGTGAGATATGGTGCAGGGATGCTGTGAGATATGGAGCAGGAATACTGTGAGATATGGAGCAGGAATACTGTGAGATAATGAGCAGGAATACTGTGATATATGGGGCAGGGACACTGTGAGATATGGGGCAGGGATGCTGTGAGATAAGGTGCAGGGATTCTGTGAGATATGGGGCAGGGACACTGTGAGATATGGGGCAGGGATGCTGTGAGATAAGGTGCAGGGATTCTGTGAGATATGGGGCAGGGACACTGTGAGATATGGGGCAGGGATGCTGTGAGATATGGAGCAGGAATACTGTGAGATATGTAGCAGGAATACTGTGATATATGGGGCAGGGACACTGTCAGATATGGGACAGGGACACTGTGAGACATGGGACAGGGACGCTGTGAGATATGAGGCAGGGATGCTGTGAGATATGGTGCAGGGATTCGCTGAGATATGGGGCAGGAATGCTGTGACATATGTGGCAGGGATACTGTGAGATATGAGGCAGGGATATTGTGAGATATGGGGCAGGGATGCTGTGATATATGGGGCAGGGACACTGTGAGATATGGGGCAGGGACGCTGTGAGATATGGAGCAGGGACACTGTGATATATGGGGCAGGGACGCTGTGAGATATGGAGCAGGGATGCTGTGAGATAATATGCAGGGACGCTGTGAGATATGGGGCAGGGATATTTTGAGATATGGGTAGGGATGCTGTGAGATATGGGACAGGGACTCTGTGATACATGGGACAGGGACGCTGTGAGATATGAGGCAGGGATTCTGTGAGATATGGGGCAGGGATGCTGTGACATATGTGGCAGGGATTCTTTGAGATATGGGGCAGGGATTTTGTGAGATATGGAGCATGCATGCAGTGAGATATGGGGCAGGGACGCTTTGAGATATGGGGCAGGTATGCTGTGAGATATGGTGCAGGGATTCTGTGAGATATGGGGCAGGGATACTGTGAGATATGGGGCAGGGATATTGTGAGATATGGGGCAGGGATGCTGTGAGATATGGGGCAGGGATGCTGTGATATATGGGGCAGGGACACTGTGATATATGGGGCAGGGACACTGTGAGATATGGGGCAGGGACGCTGTGAGATATGGAGCAGGGACACTGTGATATATGGCTCAGGGACGCTGTGAGATATGGAGCAGGGATGCTGTGAGATATGGGGCAGGGACGCTTTGAGATATGGGGCAGGGACACTGTGAGATATGGGGCAGGGACACTGTGAGATATGGGGCAGGGACACTGTGAGATATGGGGCAGGGTCACTGTGATATATGGGGCAGGGACGCTGTGAGATATGGAGCAGGGATGCTGTGAGATATGGGGCAGGGATTCTGTGAGATATGGAGCAGGGATGCTGTGAGATATGGGACATGGACGCTGTGAGATATGGGGCAGGGATGCTGTGATATATGGGGCAGGGACACTGTGAGATATGGGACAGGGACACTGTGAGATATGGGGCAGGGATGCTGTGAGATATGGGACAGGGACACTGTGAGATATGGGACAGGGACACTGTGAGATATGGGGCAGAGATGCTGTGAGATATGGGGCAGGGATGCTGTGAGATATGGGGCAGGGACACTGTGAGATATGGGACAGGGATGCTGTGAGATATGGAGCAGGGATGCTGTGAGATATGGGGCAGGGACACTGTGAGATATGGGGCAGGGACACTGTGAGATATGGGGCAGGGACACTGTGAGATATGGGGCAGGGACACTGTGATATATGGGGCAGGGATGCTGTGAGATATGGGACAGGGACACTGTGAGATATGGGGCAGAGATGCTGTGAGATATGGGGCAGGGATGCTGTGAGATATGGGGCAGGGACACTGTGAGATATGGGACAGGGATGCTGTGAGATATGGAGCAGGGATGCTGTGAGATATGGGGCAGGGACGCTGTGAGATATGGGGCAGGGACACTGTGAGATATGGGGCAGGGACACTGTGAGATATGGGACAGGGACACTGTGAGATATGGGGCAGGGATGCTGTGAGAGATGGAGCAGGAATACTGTGATATATGGGGCAGGGACACTGTGAGATATGGGACAGGGACACTGTGAGATATGGGGCAGGGATGCTGTGAGATATGGGACAGGGACACTGTGAGATATGGGACAGGGACACTGTGAGATATGGGGCAGGGATGCTGTGAGATATGGGGCAGGGATACTGTGAGATATGGGGCAGGGACACTGTGAGATATGGGACAGGGATGCTGTGAGATATGGAGCAGGGATGCTGTGAGATATGGGGCAGGGACGCTGTGAGATATGGGGCAGGGACACTGTGAGATATGGGGCAGGGACACTGTGAGATATGGGGCAGGGACACTGTGATATATGGGGCAGGGACGCTGTGAGATATGGAGCAGGGATGCTGTGAGATATCGGGCAGGGATTCTGTGAGATATGGAGCAGGGATGCTGTGAGATATGGGACAGGGACGCTGTGAGATATGGGGCAGGGATGCTGTGATATATGGGGCAGGGACTCTGTCAGATATGGGACAGGGACACTGTGAGATATGGGGCAGGGATGCTGTGAGATATGGAGCAGGAATACTGTGATATATGGGGCAGGGACACTGTGAGATATGGGACAGGGAAACTGTGAGATATGGGGCAGGGATGCTGTGAGATATGGGGCAGGGATTCTGTGAGATATGGAGCAGGGATGCTGTGAGATATGGGACAGGGACGCTGTGTGATATGGGGCAGGGATGCTGTGATATATGGGGCAGGGACACTGTGAGATATGGGACAGGGACACTGTGAGATATGGAGCAGGGATGCTGTGAGATATGGGGCAGGGATTCTGTGAGATATGGAGCAGGGATGCTGTTAGATATGGGGCAGGGACGCTGTGAGATATGGGGCAGGGACACTGTGAGGTATGGGGCAGGGACACTGTGTGATATGGGGCAGGGACACTGTGATATATGGGGCAGGGACGCTGTGAGATATGGAGCAGGGATGCTGTGAGATATGGGGCAGGGATTCTGTGAGATATGGAGCAGGGATGCTGTGAGATATGGGACAGGGACGCTGTGTGATATGGGGAAGGGATGCTGTGATATATGGGGCAGGGACACTGTGAGATATGGGACAGGGACACTGTGAGATATGGGGCAGGGATGCTGTGAGAGATGGAGCAGGAATACTGTGATATATGGGGCAGGGACACTGTGAGATATGGGACAGGGACACTGTGAGATATGGGGCAGGGATGCTGTGAGATATGGGACAGGGACACTGTGAGATATGGGACAGGGACACTGTGAGATATGGGGCAGGGATGCTGTGAGATATGGGGCAGGGATGCTGTGAGATATGGGGCAGGGACACTGTGAGATATGGGACAGGGATGCTGTGAGATATGGAGCAGGGATGCTGTGAGATATGGGGCAGGGACGCTGTGAGATATGGGGCAGGGACACTGTGAGATATGGGGCAGGGACACTGTGAGATATGGGGCAGGGACACTGTGATATATGGGGCAGGGACGCTGTGAGATATGGAGCAGGGATGCTGTGAGATATCGGGCAGGGATTCTGTGAGATATGGAGGAGGGATGCTGTGAGATATGGGACAGGGACGCTGTGAGATATGGGGCAGGGATGCTGTGATATATGGGGCAGGGACTCTGTGAGATATGGGACAGGGACACTGTGAGATATGGGGCAGGGATGCTGTGAGATATGGAGCAGGAATACTGTGATATATGGGGCAGGGACACTGTGAGATATGGGACAGGGAAACTGTGAGATATGGAGCAGGGATGCTGTGAGATATGGGGCAGGGACACTGTGAGATATGGGGCAGGGATGCTGTGAGATATGGGGCAGGGATGCTGTGAGATATGGGGCAGGGACACTGTGAGATATGGGACAGGGATGCTGTGAGATATGGAGCAGGGATGCTGTGAGATATGGGGCAGGGACGCTGTGAGATATGGGGCAGGGACACTGTGAGATATGGGGCAGGGACACTGTGAGATATGGGGCAGGGACACTGTGAGATATGGGGCAGGGACACTGTGATATATGGGGCAGGGACGCTGTGAGATATGGAGCAGGGATGCTGTGAGATATCGGGCAGGGA
Source organism: Meconema thalassinum (assembly GCA_946902985.2). Classification (NCBI taxonomy): domain Eukaryota; kingdom Metazoa; phylum Arthropoda; class Insecta; order Orthoptera; family Tettigoniidae; genus Meconema; species Meconema thalassinum. The sequence continues at coordinate 226,612,436 of OX336398.1, forward strand.
TTCTGTGAGATATGGAGCAGGGATGCTGTGAGATATGGGACAGGACGCTGTGAGATATGGGGCAGGGATGCTGTGATATATGGGGCAGGGACTCTGTGAGATATGGGACAGGGACACTGTGAGATATGGGGCAGGGATGCTGTGAGATATGGAGCAGGAATACTGTGATATATGGGGCAGGGACACTGTGAGATATGGGACAGGGAAACTGTGAGATATGGGGCAGGGATGCTGTGAGATATGGGACAGGGACACTGTGAGATATGGGACAGGGACACTGTGAGATATGGGGCAGGGATGCTGTGAGATATGGGGCAGGGATGCTGTGAGATATGGGGCAGGGACACTGTGAGATATGGGACAGGGACACTGTGAGATATGGGGCAGGGATGCTGTGAGATATGGGGCAGGTATGCTGTGATATATGGGGCAGGGACACTGTGAGATATGGGACAGGGACACTGTGAGATATGGGGCGGGGATGCTGTGAGGTATGGGGCAGGGATGCTGTGAGAAGTGGGGCAGGGATGCTGTGAGATATGGAGCAGGGGTGCTGTGAGATATGGGGCAGGTATGCTGTGAGATTTGGGGCAGGGATGCTGTGTGATATGGGGCAGGTATGCTGTGGGTTATGGAGCAGGGACACTGTGAGATATGGAGCAGGGATTCTGTTAGATATGGGACAGGGATGTTGTGAGATATGGGGCAGATATATTGTGAGATATGGGGCAGGGATGCTTTGAGATATGGAGCAGGGATGCTTTGAGATATGTGGCAGGGATGATGTGAGATATGGGGCAGGTATGCTGTGGGTTATGTAGCAGGGATGCTGAGTGATATGGAGCAGGGATACTGTGAGATATGGGGCAGGGATGCTCTGAGATATGGGACAGGGATGCTGTGAGATATTGGGCGTGGATGTTGTGAGATATGGGGCAGGGATGCTCTGAGATATGGGACAGGGATGCTGTGAGATATGGAGCAGGGATGCTGTGGGATATGGAGCAGGGACACTGTGAGATATGGGGCATAGATGCTGTGAGATATGGACCAGGGGTGCTGTGAGATATGGGGCAGGGATGCTGTGAGATTTGGGGCAGGGATGCTGTGAGATATGGGGCAGGGACACTGTGAGATATGGGGCAGGGATGCTGTGAATATGGAAAAGGGATACTGTGAGATATTGGGCAGGGATGCTGTGAGATATGGAGCAGTGATGCTGTGGGAAATGGGGCAGGGATGCTGTGAGATGTGGGGCAGGGATACTGCGAGATATGGGGCAGGGGTGCTGTGAGATATGGGGCAGGGTTGCTGTGGGATATGGAGAAGGGATTCTGTGAGGTATGAGGCAGGGAGGCTGTGAGTTATGAGGCAGGGATGCTGTGAGATATGGGGCAGGGATTCTGTGAGATATGGGGCAGGGATTCTGTGAGATATGGAGCAGGTATGCTGTGATATATGGATCAGGGATGCTGTGAGATATTATGCAGGGACGCTGTGAGATATGGAGCAGGGATTCTGTGAGATAAGGGGCTGGGATACAGTGAGATATATGGTTGCAGGTATGCAGTCAGATATGGAGCAGGGGCACTGTGAGATATGGGGCAGGGACACTGTGAGTTATGGGGCAGGGACTCTGTGAGATATGGGGCAGGGATGCTGTGAGATATGGGGCAGGGATGCTGTGAAATATGGGGCAGGGACACTGAGAGATATGGATCAGGGATTCTGTGAGATATGGTGCAGGGATTCTGTGAGGTATGGGGCAGGGAGGCTGTGAGATATGAGCCAGGGATGCTGTGAGATATGGAGCAGGGATTCTGTGAGATATGGGGCAGGGATTATGTGAGATATGGAGCAGGTATGCTGTGAGATATGGATCAGGGATTCTGTGAGATATTATGCAGGGACGCTGTGAGATATGGGGCAGGGATTCTGTGAGATAAGGGGCAGGGATACTGTGAGATATGTTTGCAGGTATGCTGCCAGATATGGAGCAGGGGCACTGTGAGATATGGGGCAGGGACACTGTGAGATATGGAGCAGGGATGCTGTGAGATATGGAGCATGGATGCTGTGATATATGGGGCAGGGTTGCTGTGAGATATGGGACTGGGACGCTGTGAGATATTGGGCAGGTATGCTGGGAGATATGGGGCAGGGATTCTGTGATTTATGGGGCAGGGATGCTGTGAGATATGGGGCAGGGATGTTGTGAGGTATGGGGCAGGAACACTGTGAGATATGGAGCAGGGATGCTGTGAGATATGGGGCAGGGATGCTGAGAAATATGGTGCAGGGACACTCTCAGATATGGGACAGGGACACTGTGAGACATGGGACAGGGACACTGTGAGATATGGGACAGGGATGCTGTGAGATATGGTGCAGGGATGCTGTGAGATATGGAGCAGGAATACTGTGAGATATGGAGCAGGAATACTGTGAGATAATGAGCAGGAATACTGTGATATATGGGGCAGGGACACTGTGAGATATGGGGCAGGGATGCTGTGAGATAAGGTGCAGGGATTCTGTGAGATATGGGGCAGGGACACTGTGAGATATGGGGCAGGGATGCTGTGAGATAAGGTGCAGGGATTCTGTGAGATATGGGGCAGGGACACTGTGAGATATGGGGCAGGGATGCTGTGAGATATGGAGCAGGAATACTGTGAGATATGGAGCTGGAATACTGTGATATATGGGGCAGGGACACTGTCAGATATGGGACAGGGACACTGTGAGACATGGGACAGGGACGCTGTGAGATATGAGGCAGGGATGCTGTGAGATATGGTGCAGGGATTCGCTGAGATATGGGGCAGGAATGCTGTGACATATGTGGCAGGGATACTGTGAGATATGAGGCAGGGATATTGTGAGATATGGGGCAGGGATGCTGTGATATATGGGGCAGGGACACTGTGAGATATGGGGCAGGGACGCTGTGAGATATGGAGCAGGGACACTGTGATATATGGGGCAGGGACGCTGTGAGATATGGAGCAGGGATGCTGTGAGATAATATGCAGGGACGCTGTGAGATATGGGGCAGGGATATTTTGAGATATGGGTAGGGATGCTGTGAGATATGGGACAGGGACTCTGTGATACATGGGACAGGGACGCTGTGAGATATGAGGCAGGGATTCTGTGAGATATGGGGCAGGGATGCCGTGACATATGTGGCAGGGATTCTGTGAGATATGGGGCAGGGATTTTGTGAGATATGGAGCATGCATGCAGTGAGATATGGGGCAGGGACGCTTTGAGATATGGGGCAGGTATGCTGTGAGATATGGTGCAGGGATTCTGTGAGATATGGGGCAGGGATACTGTGAGATATGGGGCAGGGATGTTGTGAGATATGGGGCAGGGATGCTGTGAGATATGGGGCAGGGATGCTGTGATATATGGGGCAGGGACACTGTGATATATGGGGCAGGGACACTGTGAGATATGGGGCAGGGACGCTGTGAGATATGGAGCAGGGACACTGTGATATATGGGGCAGGGACGCTGTGAGATATGGAGCAGGGATGCTGTGAGATATGGGGCAGGGACGCTTTGAGATATGGGGCAGGGACACTGTGAGATATGGGGCAGGGACACTGTGAGATATGGGGCAGGGACACTGTGAGATATGGGGCAGGGACACTGTGATATATGGGGCAGGGACGCTGTGAGATATGGGGCAGAGATGCTGTGAGATATGGGGCAGGGATGCTGTGAGATATGGGGCAGGGACACTGTGAGATATGGGACAGGGATGCTGTGAGATATGGAGCAGGGATGCTGTGAGATATGGGGCAGGGACGCTGTGAGATATGGGGCAGGGACACTGTGAGATATGGGGCAGGGACACTGTGAGATATGGGGCAGGGACACTGTGAGATATGGGGCAGGGACACTGTGATATATGGGGCAGGAACGCTGTGAGATATGGAGCAGGGATGCTGTGAGATATGGGGCAGGGATTCTGTGAGATATGGAGCAGGGATGCTGTGAGATATGGGACAGGGACGCTGTGAGATATGGGGCAGGGATGCTGTGATATATGGGGCAGGGACACTGTGAGATATGGGACAGGGACACTGTGAGATATGGGGCAGGGATGCTGTGAGATATGGAGCAGGAATACTGTGATATATGGGGCAGGGACACTGTGAGATATGGGACAGGGACACTGTGAGATATGGGGCAGGGATGCTGTGAGATATGGGACAGGGACACTGTGAGATATGGGACAGGGACACTGTGAGATATGGGGCAGGGATGCTGTGAGATATGGGGCAGGGATGCTGTGAGATATGGGGCAGGGACACTGTGAGATATGGACAGGGACACTGTGAGATATGGGGCAGGGATGCTGTGAGATATGGGGCAGGGATGCTGTGATATATGGGGCAGGGACACTGTGAGATATGGGACAGGGACACTGTGAGATATGGGGCGGGGATGCTGTGAGGTATGGGGCAGGGATGCTGTGAGATGTGGGGCAGGGATGCTGTGAGATATGTAGCAGGGGTGCTGTGAGATATGGGGCAGGTATGCTGTGAGATTTGGGGCAGGGATGCTGTGTGATATGGGGCAGGTATGCTGTGGGTTATGGAGCAGGGACACTGTGAGATATGGAGCAGGGATTCTGTGAGATATGGGGCAGGGATTCTGTGAGATATGGAGCAGGGATGCTGTGAGATTTGGGGCAGGGATGCTGTGAGATATGGGGCAGGAACACTGTGAGATAAGGTGCAGGTATGCTCTAAGATTTGGGGCAGGGATGCTGTGAGATATGGGGCAGGAACTCTGTGAGATATGGAGCAGGGATGCTGTGAGATATGGGGCAGGGAAGCTGTGAGATATGGGGCAGGGACACTGTGAGATATGGAGCAGGGATACTGTGAGATATGGGGCAGGGATTCTGTGAGATATGGAGCAGGGATGCTGTGAGATATGGAGCAGGGATGCTGTGAGATATGGGGCAGGGATGCTGTGAGATATGGGGCAGGGATTCTGTGAGATATGGAGCAGGGATGCTGTGAGATATGGATCAGGGATGCTGTGAGATATTAGGCAGGTAAGCTGTGAGATATGGAGCAGGGATGCTGTGAGATAAGGGGCAGGGATACTGTGAGATATGGTTGCAGGGATGCTGTGAGATAAGGGGCAGGGATACTGTGAGATATGGTTTCAGGGATGCTGTGAGATAAGGAGCAGGGATGCTGTAAGATAAGTGGCAGGGATACTGTGAGATATGGTTGCAGGGATGCTGTCAGATATGGAGCAGGGATATTGTGAGATAAGGGGCAGGGATACTGTGAGATATTAGGCAGGTAAGCTGTGAGATATGGAGCAGGGATGCTGTGAGATAAGGGGCAGGGATACTGTGAGATATGGGGCAGGGACACTGTGAGATATGGGGCAGGGACACTGTGATATATGGGGCAGGGACGCTGTGAGATATGGAGCAGGGATGCTGTGAGATATGGGACAGGGATACTGTGAGATATGGCGCAGGGACACTGTGAGATATGGAGCAGAGATGCTGTGAGATATGGCGCAGGGACACTGCGAGATATGGGACAGGGATACTGTGAGATATGGGGCAGGGATGCTGTGAGATATGGGGCAGGGATGCTGTGATATATGGGGCAGGGACACTGTGAGATATGGGACAGGGATACTGTGAGATATGGGGCGGGGAAGCTGTGAGGTATGGGGCAGGGATGCTGTGAGATGTGGGGCAGGGATGCTGTGAGATATGGAGCAGGGGTGCTGTGAGATATGGGGCAGGTATGCTGTGAGATTTGGGGCAGGGATGCTGTGTGATATGGGGCAGGTATGCTGTAGGTTATGGAGCAGGGACACTGTGAGATATGGAGCAGGGATTCTGTGAGATATGGGGCAGGGATTCTGTGAGATATGGAGCAGGGATGCTGTGAGATTTGGGGCAGGGATGCTGTGAGATATGGGGCAGGAACACTGTGAGATAAGGTGCAGGTATGCTGTGAGATTTGGGGCAGGGATGCTGTGAGATATGGGGCAGGAACTCTGTGAGATATGGAGCAGGGATGCTGTGAGATATGGGGCAGGGAAGCTGTGAGATATGGGGCAGGGACACTGTGAGATATGGAGCAGCGGTACTGTGAGATATGGGGCAGGGATTCTGTGAGATATGGAGCAGGGATGCTGTGAGATATGGAGCAGGGATGCTGTGAGATATGGGGCAGGGATGCTGTGAGATATGGGGCAGGGATTCTGTGAGATATGGAGCAGGGATGCTGTGAGATATGGATCAGGGATGCTGTGAGATATTAGGCAGGTAAGCTGTGAGATATGGAGCAGGGATGCTGTGAGATAAGGGGCAGGGATACTGTGAGATATGGTTGCAGGGATGCTGTGAGATAAGGGGCAGGGATACTGTGAGATATGGTTTCAGGGATGCTGTGAGATAAGGATCAGGGATGCTGTGAGATAAGTGGCAGGGATACTGTGAGATATGTTTGCAGGGATGCTGTCAGATATGGAGCAGGGATATTGTGAGATAAGGGGCAGGGATACTGTGAGATATTAGGCAGGTAAGCTGTGAGATATGGAGCAGGGATGCTGTGAGATAAGGGGCAGGGATACTGTGAGATATGGGGCAGGGACACTGTGAGATATGGAGCAGGGATTCTGTAAGATATGGAGCTGGGGTGCTGTGGGGTATGGAGCAGGGATACTGTGAGATATTAGGCAGGTAAGCTGTGAGATATGGAGCAGGGATGCTGTGATATCAGGGGCAGGGATACTGTGAGATATGGTTGCAGGGATGCTATCAGATATGGAGCAGGGATGCTGTGAGATATGGAGCAGGGATGCTGTGAGATATGGAGCAGGGATACTGTGAGATATGAGGCTGGGACACTGTGAGATATGGAGCAGGGGTGCTGTGAGATATGGAGCTGGGGTGCTGTGTGATATGGAGCAGGGATATTGTGGGATATGGAGCAGAGGCACTGTGGGATATGGGGCAGGGACACTGTGAGATATGGAGAAGGGATGCTGTGAGATATGGAGCTGGGGTGCTGTGGGATATGGAGCAGGGACACTGTGAGATATGGGGCAGGGACTTTGTGAGATATGGGGCAGGGATACTGTGAGATATGGGGCAGGGATGCTGTGAGATATGGAGCAGGGTGGCTGTGAGATATGGGGCAGGGAGGCTGTGAGATATGGGGCAGTGATTCTGTGAGATATCGGGCAGGGATGCTGTGAGATATGGGGCAGGGATACTGTGAGATATGGAGCTGGATGCTGTGAGATATGGGGCAGGGACACTGTGAGATATGGGGGAGGGACACTGTGAGATATGGGACAGGGGTACTGTGAGATATGGCGCAGGGACACTGTGATATATGGAGCAGGGATGCTGTGAGATATGGCGCAGGGACACTGCGAGATATGGGACAGGGATACTGTGAGATATGGTGCAGAGATTCTGTGAGATATGGGGCAGGGAGGCTGTGAGATAAGGGGCAGGGAGGCTGTGAGATATGGGACAGGGTGGCTGTGAGATAAGGGGCAGGGATGCTGTGAGATATGGAGCTGGGATGCTGTGAGATATGGGGCAGGGACACTGTGAGATAAGGGGCAGGGAGGCTGTGAGATAAGGGGCAGGGATGCTGTGAGATAAGGGGCATGGACACTGTGAGATATGGGACAGGGATACTGTGAGATATGGGGCAAGGAGGCTGTGAGATATGGGACAGGGACACTGTGAGATAAGGGGCAGGGAGGCTGTGAGATAAGGGGCGGGGAGGCTGTGAGATAAGGGGCAGGGACACTGTGAGATATGGGACAGGGATACTGTGAGATATGGGGCAAGGAGGCTGTGTGATATGGGACAAGGAGGCTGTGAGATATGGAGTTGGGATGCTGTGAGATATGGCGCAGGGACACTGTGAGATATGGAGCAGGGAGGCTGTGAGATAAGGGGCAGGGACACTGTGAGATATAGGACTGGGAGGCTGTGAGATAAGAGGCAGGGATGCTGTGAGATATGGAGCTGGGATGCTGTGAGGTATGGGGCAGGGACACTGTGAGATAAGGGGCAGGGATGCTGTGAGATATGGGGCAGGGACACTGTGAGATATGGGGCAGGGACACTGCGATATATGGGACAGGGAGGCTGTGAGATATGGGGCAGGGAGGCTGTGAGATATTGGGCAGGGACACTGTGAGATATGGGGCAGGGACACTGTGAGATATGGGGCAGGGAGGCTGTGAGATATGGGGCAGGGAGGCTGTGAGATATGGGGCAGTGATTCTGTGAGATATCGGACAGGGATGCTGTGAGATATGGGGCAGGGAGGCTGTGAGATAAGGGGCAGTGATGCTGTGAGATATGGGGCAGGGACACTGCGAGATATGGGACAGGGATTCTATGAGATATGGCGCAGGGACACTGTGAGATACAGGACAGGGACACTGCAGGATATGGGGCAGGGATGCTGTGAGATATGGAGCAGGGAGGCTGTGAGATATGGGGCAGGAAGGCTGTGAGATATGGGGCAGTGATTCTGTGAGATATCGGGCAGGGATGCTGTGAGATATGGGGCAGGGAGGCTGTGAGATAAGGGGCAGGGATACTGTGAGATATGGAGCTGGATGCTGTGAGATATGGGGCAGGGACACTGTGAGATATGGGACAGGGATACTGTGAGATATGGGGCAAGGAGGCTGTGTGATATGGGACAGGGACACTTTGAGATATGGGACAGGGAGGCTGTGAGATATGGAGCTGGGATGCTGTGAGATATGGCGCAGGGACACTGTGAGATATGGAACAGGGAGGCTGTGAGATAAGGGGCAGGGACACTGTGAGATATGGGACAGGGATACTGTGAGATATGGAGCAGGGACACTGTGAGATATAGGACTGGGAGGCTGTGAGATAAGAGGCAGGGATGCTGTGAGATATGGAGCTGGGATGCTGTGAGATTTCGGGCTGGGACACTGTGAGATAAGGGGCAGGGATGCTGTGAGATATGGGGCAGGGACACTGTGTGATATGGGGCAGGGACACTGCGAGATATGGGACAGGGAGGCTGTGAGATATGGGGCAGGGAGGCTGTGAGATATTGGGCAGGGACACTGTGAGATATGGGGCAGGGACACTGTGAGATATGGGGCAGGGAGGCTGTGAGATATGGGGCAGGGAGGCTGTGAGATATGGGGCAGTGATTCTGTGAGATATCGGGCAGGGATGCTGTGAGATATGGGGCAGGGAGGCTGTGAGATAAGGGGCAGGGATGCTGTGAAATATGCGGCAGGGACACTGCGAGATATGGGACAGGGATACTGTGAGATATGGGGCAGGGACACTGTGAGATATAGGACAGGGACACTGCAGGATATGGGGCAGGGATGCTGTGAGATATGGAGCAGGGAGGCTGTTAGATATGGGGCAGGGAGGCTGTGAGATATGGGGCAGCGATTCTGTGAGATATCGGGCAGGGATTCTGTGAGATATGGTGCAGGGAGGCTGTGAGATAAGGGGCAGGGATGCTGTGAGGTTTGCGGCAGGGATGCTGTGAGATGAAGGGCAGGGATGCTGTGAGTTATGGGGCAGGGAGGCTGTGGGGATGGGGAAGGGAGGCTGTTAGATATGGGTCATGGATGCTGTGAGATATGGAGAAGGGAGGCTGTGAGATATGGGGCAGGGATGCTGTGAGATATGGGGCAGGGACACTGTGAGATATGGGGCAGTGAGTCTGTGAGATATGGGACATGGATGCTGTGAGATATGGAGCAGGGATGCTGTGAGATATGGGGCAGGGAGGCTGAGAGATATGGGGCAGGGATGCTGTGGGATATGTGGCGGGATGCTGTGAGTTATGGACACATGTGTGGAAAGTTTTAACTGCAGTCTTTTTATTTTCTTATGTTTTTAAATGTTTGTTCGTTTTTCTAGTTGACCATTTATCTCAGTACTGTAAAATTGTAACCATAAATTTGTCTCATTTTGGTCACCATTTCAATGGAGGAGTTTTCTTATTTAACTGTTTGGGATTTGAATGTTTATTTTAAGAAAAAATAATTATAATAAATGGAAGGAGGGTTGGCTTAAGCCGTATAATAATAGCCAGAACACATTTTGAGGCAAGCACTAGGATTCACAATCTTAGTTGTATATCGTTCGACTTTGGCCATCCCACAATTACTTTAATATCATGTATTTAGCTTATAATGGTCATGATTACCCTGAAAAAATATTAGGCATAAATCAGATTCCAGGATGCCTAGCAGTTTAGGGTTACATTATGGTGAATCGGAGAACCACAATAACAGTTCAAGATTCAAGAAAATTAGAAGATATTTTTTTTGGAACATACAATGTGAATTCCTTAATTCAGGTTGGAAAAGTAAAACAACTAACAACAGAACTTCATAGACATCTCATTACAATATTAGCCCTTCAAGGGACCAGGTTCTTGGATGAGGACACCTTTGATTCTGACAACTTCCGAATTTTCAAAGGAAACATCTGGGAACAGCTTTTATGGTCAACAAAAAATTTTGGACGCAGTTGTCGCTTTTAGTAGTGTGAATGCCGGAGTGTCTTTTCTAAATATAAAATCTCTCAATAAGAGATACACGCTAATCAACGCCCATGCTCCTATAAATAAGGATAATAAAACGAATCCAGAGAAAGTTGTTGAATTTTGGGACGAGTTAGAAGCCGAAATTCTCAAAATTCCTTCTAATTATGTAAAAATTTTACTTGGAGATTTCAATGCTCAGCTTGGATCTGAGAGAAAATTTTCTGATATAATAGGTAAATATCCCGCTCAAAATAGAACCAACAGGAATGGTGGGAGATTATTTAAACTTTGTGAACATCTAAATTTAAAGATTATGTCCACACATTTTAAAGCAAATCCAAGTAAAAAATACGTTGGTCTCCCCAAATGCGTTGCTGGGTGAGTTCCAACGAGATCATGTAGCTATCTCTCGAAATTATTACAAAGAAATCCAAAATGTTAAGGTCAGAAACCCATTAATGTAACGTACCTTTCTCAAATCAAGATGAATTTTATACCTTTTACACGCAAACAAAATATAACTGGAATTAAAATTCGAAAAATTAATAGAGAGGTTCTTACAAATGAAAAAAGGGTAGAATTTCAAGGAAAACTCAAAATACCAACCAATTGGAATGATGTTACTAATAACCTTCGTGAACCAGCTCAGGAAATTGCACCGTTGAACTTTTATAGGAACCATGCATGGTGGAATGAACATTGTGAAAGAGTGATCAAAGAAAGACATTGCGCTTGGCACAAGTGGAACGGGAACAAGACTCCAGAAAATTTAGAGGAAGTACAAAGATTAAGGAAAAGAAAATATATGTAGGACCAAATATTGGAAATGGACGACAATTTTAAGAAAAATGATACACGATTAATTTATAGAGCATTTAAGAATGAAATCACTGGATATTCAGCGCCGAGTTTAAATTTCAAAAGGGAAGATGGTACGCTAGCATTAAACAACAAGGAAAATTGTGATATTTTGGCTGCGTATTTTGAGAAGTTGTTAAATTATCCAAAACCGACAGACAAGTTGAGTTTCAAATTTACAACACAAAATTCTGACTCTACGCCACCAGATGTAAACGAAGTTAAAGGTATTATCAACTCACTTAAACATAATAAAGGCTCAGGTGAGGATGGGATAATTGCAGAAATGTGGAATCTTGTAGATGATGAATTTTTAATAGCGACGGCAAATCTATTTCAGAAAATTAGGATTGAGGAAGCAATTCCAGAAGACTGGTTAATCTCCTTAATTCATCCACTACATAAAAAAGTCTCAAAAATTGATGTCAATAGTTATAGGGGGATCTCATTGTTGTCTGTCACATAAAGATATTTACTTCTGAACAGACTTGAACCACAGATCGAACCACAGCTTGGCGAGTTCTAAGGTGGTTTCAGAAGGAATAGATCGTGTGCAGAACAAATTCTTAGTTTAAAATTGATATTAAAATATTACAACAACAGGCCAAAGAATATCTTTATCTAATTCGTTGATTTTCAGAAAGCGTATGATTCAGTGGATAGGGATACTGTTTTTGACACATTGAAGGAATACCAAGTTGATCAAAAAACCATAAATTTAATAAAACTTGCATTAACTAATACGATTTCCAGAGTCAAATTTTTAAATGAAGTTAGCGAGCCCTTCGAGGTAAAAACTGGGTTAAGACAAGGGGACAGTCTATCACCACTGCTTTCCAATTTGGTCTCGTATAAAGTCATGAGGACGTTTTGGGAGAAGAACTATTCTAGTGCTAAAATTGGTACAAAGAATCAGAACCTCAAAGTCAAAGGTTTAGCATTTGCTGACGACGTAGCGTTGTTTGCTGAATCAGAACAAGAAGCTATTAACCAAATTGATCAGTTAAAAGAAACGGCGGAAAAAGCGGGATTACAGATTTCGTTGGTAAAAACAGAAATGATGACATGTGATCAGAAATACACTAAGAAAATGATAAAAACAAATTATGGGAGCATCAGGGTCACTGACCGATTTAAATATCTTGGAGAAATAATTAGTAGCAATGGGACGGATAAATTGGCAATAGATAACAAAAAAGGGAAATTGGAAAGATTAAATTTTTGTACAAAAATATATACAGTAAAAATAACCTGTGTATCAATGCAAAATTACGACATTTGAATAGAGTTGTTATACCAGTCATCTTGTACGGCTTGGAAACTACAAATACATAGTTTTTTTTTAAGTTTTGGCACCTTAGTTATAACTGGATTAATAACTCACTTAGATGTTTCCAAGTTTCACAGGCCCTCGATGTAGTCCCCACCGTTGCGTACAACGTGTTCCCAGCGATGCGGAAGTCGTTGGATCCCGTTGGCACTGCCCAATCTATTGATGGTACGAAGAGAGCGCTCGGCAGCCTGCTCCCCGCACATTGTCATCTTCATCTTCGGGATGATCATAGTCGCAGGGACTGATGTCGGAAGAATATGGGGGGGGGGGGGGTGATAGAGGACCTCCAGCCCCAGCGATCCAACAATGCCGACACAAAGCCTGCTGTGTGTGCCCTAGCATTGTCATGCAGAACGATGGGCGGTGTAACCATGTGGTGGCGCCGTTTCCTTCTCAGAGCTCCTCGGAGATGGTCTTGCAGAAACGAACAATAGTACGCCGCATTAACGGTTTGCCCTCGGGGAACAGTATGGCAGCGCTTCTGTACCATTGAAGACGTTAAGCAGGCTGCCGAGCGCTCTCTTCGTATCGTCAATAGATTGGGCAGTGCCAACGGGATCCAACGACTTCCGCATCGCTGGGAACACGTTGTACGCAACGGTGGGGACTACATCGAGGGCCTGTGAAACTTGGAACCATCTAAGTGAGTTATTAATCCAGTTATAACTAAGGTGTCAAAACTAAAAAACCAACCCATGTATAACCGGAATGGTGAATTTGCTCAAGATAGAAAGAAGAATTTTAAGAAGGATTTATGGTCCTAGGAAAACACAGGAAGGTTATAGACTGAGATCCAATGCAGAAATTAATAGTAAAATCGACAACCTTGAAGTGATGATCAGAAAACACGACTTCAGTTCTACGGACATATGGTCCGCATGGATTGCTCAAGGTTAATCAAACAATTTTTTGATAAAATCTGGAACTATAAAGGGCAAGGAGGCTATGTAAAACAAATGAAAGAAGAACTTCAAAAATTCGAAATTACTGAAGGAGATTGTCTAAATCGAATAGAGTACAGAAACAAAATGGCCTCAAAATTCTTGTCGGGGAGAAGAAGAATGTCAACAGAGGAGAATGGACTGGTGAAAGAAGAGCTGCGCAGTCGACCAGGATGAAAGACTTCTGGAAGAGAAAGAAGGAAACTAGACCTATAAAGAAGTGATATTTGCGTGGTCCTTGTTGGCCTGTCCGCGGTGTATATATATACCGTGAGTCTCTCTCACGAATCGGCCGGCCGGCGCGCCCAGCTTATCTGTCTCCCGTTGACTCATGACTCCCCGCTCGGCATAACATAGCACTTCGCTCACTTTATCCGTGCATAACATCAGATAACAATTAAAATTTATAAAATAAGCTGCTACTACCTTATGACAGAAGATGTTCTAAATGTTCTCCTCCTACATCCACACATTTCCGGCATCGTCTTAGCAAACTCCGATTCACACGCATATGTTCGTCTTTCGTAATTGAGGCTATTTATCTCCGGATGTTAATATTTTTCTCGGGCGAAGTTTTGTTCCATTTACACGGGTATGGTTCGACGACGCAGAATAACAGATATTGGAGTAGAGAAACCCCTCATCGCATATATAAAATTCCTCTACATAACGAATGGGTTGGAGTATGGTGCGCAGTGAATGGATACATTATTATAGGGCCTATCCTTTTTCAAGGCACAAAGGTACAGGGATAATATACTTAAACCATTGTTTGACGAACTGACTGACACTAACTCTGGAAATGGATATATTGAGCAAGACTCTGCCACCGCGCATACAGCTCATGACACATTAAACTTAATTGAGGAAAATTTTGAATACCGTGTAATTAGTACGGACTTATGGCTGTCACGGTCCCCATATTTAACTGTTTGTGACTTTTATTTATATGGGTGCTTAAAGAATAAAGTGTATGCAAGAAACCCTCACACGTTGGGCGAACTGAAAGAATATATCTGGAGCGATATAAAGCCTCAATTACGGAAGACGAACTTATGCGTGTGAATCGGAGTTTCCTAAGACGATGCCGGAAATGTGTGGATGTATGAGGAGAAAATTTCCAACAACTCCTGTCATAAGGTACGAGCTTATTTAATTAATTGTTATTTTATTAATTTTAATTGTTATCTCATGCCATGCACGGATAAAGTGAGCGAAGTGCTATGTTATGCCGAGCGGGTAGTGATGAGTCAACGGGAGACAGATAAACTGGGCGCGCCGGCCGGCCGAGTCGAGAGAAAGACTCACTGTGTATTTAGAACATTTCTTACTATTTCATAATAACTTCGTCACACCTATTTCCAAAGTTCTGTCTGTAATATCACACTAGCTATAAAATGCACATCAACCATCAGTTATAACCTAACTTATTCAGCATATCTATTTTCACATACACATCTCGTCAATTCAACGCTGTTCAACATGTTTATGCTTTATTAACAAAAGTTTAGTAACAGATATGGTTTTTGATATTTTACTCTGTGAGATTTTGGAACAAAAATATTTATAGTATCCTCTATTATGACAAAAGGTTTATTAAGTTGTATGTTACTACACAGTTACTTATCCTATACCACGCTGATGAAGGTCAGGATGTGACCAGTTTCAATGTACTAAATATTGATTTTAGGTATTAAATAATTTATTATAATTAATCAGGCTATCATGGTCATTTTTATGCCATTTTAAATAAAATAATCATGTTTTTGACAGTTAAACAATAAAACATTTCTCACTCCTCTGACGTCCAATAAAAACCACTCCATCAACATTTCATGTAAGGTGAATGAAGGGTGACATAAATTTCATTCGAAATTTGATGTTTTTCAGTCAGTGAACACGATTCTACCCAATTGGGATGGGTTATTCCCTAATCCTGAAAAAGAAAATTACGTGAGATTAATCATCAAGCGATCATAATCAGATCTATTACACGTAGGCTATTAAATCTATGCCTAAAAGTATGGAATTTTTATTTAGTTGCAGTATTGTTAAAATGACGCAACTAGGCAACATTTAACACTCAGGAATTTCTCTAGGTTTGTGCCGTGTCTTGAGTGGGGTTTCGCCTAGGACACCAAGTTGGCTCATCAGCGGGGTCTTGGTGTCCCCGCCCGGACCCCCACAGGAGTAGCGAACTGCCCGATACCTTCCTTTTTATGAAGCGCATCTTGACCGACACGCCAGAGGATTTGAATGAGTTTCTGAATGGTATGGACTTCGTCTTGAGGAAAGAATTCTTGATGAAAATTAATAAATGTAAAATAAAAATATTGGAATGCAGCCGAAATAAATCAGAAACCTCTATGGAAATTCTATTGGCAGGTGAAAAGCTTAAGGAAGTAGGAGACTTCTATTACTTAGGAAGCAAAATAACCAGTGATGGACGAAGCAAAGAGGATATCGAAAGTAGGTTAGCTCAGACAAGGAAATCATTTCTGCAGAAAGGGAATCTGTTGTCATCGAATATAGATTTAGATGTTAGGAAGTAATTTTTGAAGGCCTTTGTCTGGAGCGTGGCGCTCTATGGAAGTGAAACTTGGACTATTGGAGCAGGAGAAAATATGAGAATTGAAGCGTTTGAAGTGTGGTGTTACAGGAGAATGATGAAGATCAGATGGGTAGATAGGGTTACAAATTGAAGAGGCATTAATACGAGTGGGAGAGGAGAGATGTTTCTGGTGACTGCTAATGAATAGAAGACATAGGTTGGTAGGACACATAATAAGACACCCAGAAATAGAAGGCTTAGTTATGGAAGGAAGGGTCGACGACAAGAACTGTAGGGGTAGACCAAGGATGGAATATGTTAAACAGATTGCCTAGGAAGTAAGGCGTGGTAGCTATGTAGAGATGAAACGATTATCTCAGGACAGGGAGCCATGGAGAGCTGCATCAAACCAGTCAAAAGACTGAAGACTCAAACAACAACTTCTACCTATACAAAACTATGATTGCAGTACTAAGGTACTCCTTCGCAGCTGTTTTCTCTCTCGAGACTTGTTTCACAAGTTTGGCCATTGACACAATCTTATGCTTTAACATGGAGGGCAATGAGCACCATGTTCTAGTATTGTTAACTTAGAGTTATTGTTAACTCCAGTGGTTTGACTTGTTTTCTTGAATGTCTACCTCTGTTGAACACGATTTGTTTTGAAAAAGCATCAGTTCTAGACTTTTAAATGTCATCACTGGTTCATCTAATATCGTGCAGAATCTTATTGTATACGCTAAGGTGTATGTTTCACAAAAATCAAGCCCCTAAACCAGAGGGAGTTAGAAGGTGTGTTTTGTACCAAATCTTTCAAATCGTCTCAATAGTACAGGAAAAATCTTGCATTTCCTGAAAAGACAACGGAAATAAATATATTTATTTGTTTATAAAATGCTATTAAACAAATAAACAAGACGATAGCCCCTGGCAGAACTGTGAAGCGTACAGCCCGCATATCCCTAGAGCCGGGCGGTTAGTCTGTACACAGGGGACACACACAACCCATTATGCGAGAGTTCTCGCACGGGTTCGCTAGTAATTATATAATATGCTCATTAATTAATTAATCACTTTTCCTCCAACGACCAAAGTTTTACAAGTGATGACAATATCCTTTCCAAACAATTCAGGTTCACATCCCATCGCTAACAGTGACCATACTGAATATAGTTCCCCCATACTTCAGGTTATTCCACATTTCCTGAAATGTTGGAATGGTATACAATTAAATTCCCAGGCAATCTATCTTAATGATCGATCTACTGTGCCCAATCAGTCACGGCAGTCTGGCATCGAACTCAGGTCTCATCAGAGAAGACCAGGCACATGATTATGCCTAGAGTCGAACCATTTGTCTCGGAGGGGGAACAGTTTTAGGGAACCTGAAGAGCAATGTGTTAAATAATGAGATATAACAATGTAGCATGATTTCACGACCTATATGTGAATATCATAGCAATTTAAGGTAAAGAATTGCAACCAAATGCAAGAAAATATACGTTTTCTAAGCATATAAGAACGAAGGAGGCTAGTTTGGCATTTTACAAATTACACTTGGCAAGTGGGTGGTAACCCTAGGCGCCGGGCGGACTATTTACGTCTGGACCGAGAAGACAGCCCAAAATTAATGACTCGGGTAATCACCACTTGACAACGAGGGAAGCTATGGGGGGAACGACTGCACACGGAAATTAATTAATTACCGCTAAGTGGAGCAATAAAATGAAGTGAAATTTACACCCAGGTGAATATATACAGGGAATATATTTAGGAGTGATTTTCACCTAAATTGATGCCTGTATCTCCAAATGAACGAATTACAACCTAGCCTACGCTCGAGAGGAGTGATTTGCTGACCAGGCAAGGGGGAATTACCACGATGGCGTCCCCACGCGCTGAACTAAGGCAATTAATTGTAATTAATTGGCCGAAGCGATCGCTGGCACGCGAACGGTTATGAAACGTCCACACCTAAGTAAACAAGGTGTATATGTCATTTCGGCTGAAGAGATATTATTTCAAGATAGGAGTCGCTCTCACATGTCCAGTGGACTATTTTGTGCGAGAAACCTTTATATAGGAGGAGTAAGGCAAGCCAAGCCAGTTGTTCTCCAGTCTTCACCAGTTCGTCTCAAGTTATTCAGCAGTATACACGTAACTTATACGCCGCCAGTGAGCGCGCCAAATGTTAAAGTATCGACGCTCAGCCGTTAAGAGAACAATGGAAGCAAATCATACAGCTTCATAAGTATAATCATGAAGTGCGTCGAAGTTAATTTAATACAGATATTTATCTATTATCTGACGCAAATATAAATTCGCCACAGCGAAAGTATAACTTATAATGTTTGTGAACATTACACATACCAGGAGGTACTGTCAGTGTTGAATATGACATTATCAGCAGGATCACTACAATGATGGGAGCTTGGGGAAGCATCGCCACTTCATCTTGACAGTGAGCTGAACGATGTTGCAGGTGACGAGGACCAAACGTCCGTAAACGCTGTTAGATTTCACGAAGACCAGCGGTTGGCGTAATTGCATCGCATCTCTGAGATCAGGCGTAGGAGAAGTCCGATTTAAGAATCAACCTGTGAAATAGTGAATAAGTGTACATAAATTGTGTAATAGTGATTTAAAAGTGTTCATGTGTATAGTGATTAATATGCATTGTGTGAAAGTGAATGAGGCCACTGATAAGAGTATGTTTATCAGGTGGAAAATATGTGAAATTAAGTGTTGTGAAAAGTATAACATGATGGCTTAAGTCAAGCATCATGGTGGGTCGCAGGTTGAGCTGCTGGCACTATCCAGCCAAAAGAAAAAGTGAGTACCAATTCATTATGTTATTATAACTAAATAGTTCACCATATAACGATTTTATCACTTTGAGACTAAGATGTCACAGTCACTTATTGAACGAGTTTTCACCACTCGTCTTGAATAAAATATGGCTTGGAAGGTGATTTGTTTAAGGCCATTCAGGCCAAAAATAGTGATGGATGTAACGGTAACGTTAAATGAATAATAATAATAATAATAATATGGGGTCGGCAACAGTAAAGTAATAGGCATTTTAGGCCTAAATAATGTTCAAATTGTGTCATGTCTAATATAAAGATACTGTATTTTGGTAAACAGTAAGAAGATAATGTGGAATATAGCGAGATACGGGAATTTTTCAGTGTCAGTGAAATGTTGAATGAATATTTGATTCGGTCAATCCTTAGGATTATATTTGAGGACCATTAAAGTAAAGTAAGCCAGTGAATTCATACCTTGTTATTAGGAGCTATCTAGAGCTTTGGCTTAAGTGTTATTACAGAAAGAGCGCGGGTGCCTTAATAATTGAGTCATCTATGTGAAATATTGTTTGAAGCCGCATATCGCGTGCAGAATTAACGTAGAATCCAGTGATTTACGTAATAAATAATTGCGGGGACCAACTAGTATAGCTTGCGCGTTAGGTGAGAAGTTGGCTAAATCTACGAGTGAGTATCGCACTTGAGCATACTGTATTATTCGCAGCGAATTGGACAGAGCCTGTCTGTTGCCATCGCTTGCATGAATTATGGCCACGATTGAGATCCGTTGAGACTCCGTGAGCATGTATATGAATGATCTACCCTGAGAGGTAAGGATCATATTCTTCGTTTAGGAAACGCAGATTTCCTTATATTATTGTGACAGCTGCTGGCGAAAATCTTGGATTTTCGTTATGATGCGCGTCTAAAGCCACAGTATTCACCATAGAACGGCAAGGCTATCACCAGAGTCATCCCCAGCCATGAATGTTAATAAGGAGCCAAGTTGAGCCCAATACACTAATTATAGGTGTTAAATAATTAAATGACTCAATTACTTAGGAGCCACACCTAGCGTAACTTTACTGTACTGCAGGTGTAAACAAATCTGACCTTGACAGCAGATGAGGGAAGTGGGGGAATAGACCATTTCTGCGGCAGCCATCTTAACTAGCCTGCTGGAACGAATTTTATTGCCTGCTGGGGGAAGGGGAAGGTCGGTCGACCAGTCCTCTAATTGAGGGTCACAGTAGGACACTGAAGAATCTCGATATTTCAAATATGCAATTATGATAGGAGTGTTTTGATGATGCCAATTGAATTGAATGATGTGGTGCAACACACATACGTTATTGGATCAAAGAAATCGGATAATATTTGGCCCAGTTATTCTCTGAAGAGGAACACTGAACCAAATAAATTGTTAGGCATCTTTTTAGAATGCATTTTTGCCAGTTCACACTAAGTTATGCAGACGGGTATGTGATTTCTAAGAACATGACACGTTTGTAACGATATAAGCCCGACAAGACCCAGAAAAATCGTTGTATGGTGAAACTATAAAATATTCTATCCATGTTTATTTTGGAAGGGATTAGGACCACTTTTCTTAAAGCGTTCATAATTGACGGAAAGAAGGAAGATGATCCACATGACACAACAAATATTTATTAATTAATGCAGAAAATAATGAATTTATGCTAATTAAAGTAAATGCCGTAAGGAACGGAGAAATGTTTTATTAACGTCATTTTGATGTGATATGTGAATTTTGTATTATGATACTCCAGTTAAGTAATTATGTCACATGATGAACACTATGGAAACCCCTTGAAGTCTGAAAGTATCAATGATAGGATGCTAGAATTAGATTTGAGTGCAGTGTAGCGCAATATTATGAAGAGAACTCACAAAATAACCCTATTTTTATTTGTGGGAATTAAATATAATTTGTCCTTTATATGTATTTGTTGTATAGCCATGATTTTAGACCAGTAAATATTGTCTTGTAGGAATATGTTGTGTATTTCATGTAGAGTAGTTACCTGGTAGACTCAAATCCTGAGCATGTGGTCGTATGGTGGGCAGGAACGTCCCATACCTCGAAAGACCGTGAGTTAGTTGGGATACGAACACATGGTCCACATGATGACAGTTGGGTACACTACATAATTACACTTGCAGACACTACTTAATCCTTTATAACAACACAGGTTATCAGATAAATACCGTACACAAATAAACACACGATTATGATTACCAATATATCCCAAACCCATGAACTTAATTGATAACAACAAGAGTACTACCGAACGATTATCAAGTTGGCTAGTGTCGTACAACGGATTTTCAGCCACCTGTGACACAGAACGAGACGAGTGTTCCATTTCTTTTCCTTAAAAGAATATTCACGAGACAGAAGAATGAGAGAAGAAATCAATTGCGCGTAAAAAGCAAGGAGAAATCAGAAAGAAAGTAATTACAAAATGAAACCTCTTCTGTTAATTAAATTTTCGTGATGGCCTGGGGGAGGGAAACATTAGAGGATCTCTCAGACTGAATCTGTCGACAGAGTTGGTAACCATGATAACGGGAAGGATGACAAAAGAGCAACGCATATCCCGTGACAAGGATTCTAAGTCTGATGAATCTGTTGACAGAGTCGGTAACCATGACAACGGGGAGGATGACAAAGCAGCATTGCCTAGCCCGATAGTGGACATTACTAGGATCATAAGCCTGAGTGTTGGAGACCATGGCGACAAGGTGATGACGCCTATCCTGAGAGTGTTGATCGAATGTTTTCACTTGATTCATCAGTTGGCGACGGTGGGTGAGTGGTTATTGTGTCTGAGTACAAACCCCAAGCTTGCAGGTTCGCTCCTGACCGTGGTAAGTGATTTTGAAAGGCGGCAAAAGTCACGACACCCATGTCATACGTTGTTGGCATGTTAAATAACCCATTTGAATTCATTACGTCGTGTTCATAATGGCAAAATTAATCTCGGGATTTTCCACCAACTCAAAAGTCCCTCCATTCTCTACTAGAAAGCGCTATACAGTAGTGTCAAAGAGCTTAGATATCTAACCTCCTTGACTCCAAGGAACAACACAATTCCACAAGCAAGCTACCCCCTGGGCGCAAAATAGCAAAGCTTGCACCCAGCACCCGAGGCCAGACGATATTATATTTATTTTTGATTCATCCTACATATCTTAGCTTGTACTATGCAGCAAGACTTCAATCGGAAAGCCCCTAGGTTCAATTACCAGCTCTGCCAGGAAGAATAATTCTGTTGGAGAACTGGAACGGGGTTTTAGCCATTGTAGAGGGTAGTTTTTCCACATATACTCCAAGAAAATGCTGCGATATATACTAATCTAAGGCTACGGCCCCAATATTACCCAGTCACTACTACATGCATCAGAATAACACATGTTATTAGATAAAATCCATACACGCACTCACAGAGTTCTATCTTAATTCCAATGTTCACCACAAGATGTCAGTGACATCTGGCAGCGAAAGTTGGAAGTACTTGAAATTGATCGGAACTTGTAGCTCACCCCATGGGTGACTGCTTGAAACAGCTACAGCCTATGGTGAGCCGATCATGTTCTCGAACACTCACGGCACTAAAAGCCATACGCTAAATAATAATAAGAGCTGATGATCACGATCTTCCAAACTCCTAATGAAACAATTACAACAAAATTCTTTATATGCTCGTCACTAGGGCTTGGATGTTTAAGACCTAAAGATAGCCCGAATATGCAAGCAAATATGACCTTAAATATCCCTTCCTATATTATTCTGCTAAAGTCTCATTCCAGTTTTGTACCGAAAATAAGATCCTATTAACACCAACCTACAAATATGGGATACCTACAGGTTCCGCATAACCCAATGTGTGCGCGAAACACACTCACTTACTCCTTAAATGATTCACAATTAAATAAATACCATTTTGCACTCGAGAAAAGGCTTATAAAATCATAAAATAAACTCATGAAGGAATGGCAAGTCATGTCGTTTCCAGGCAACAGTAGCTCTTGACGAGACACGGCCGACTGGATGCGAATAGCGCTCTCCACTACCGGTATAGAAAATAAGGCTATTTACATGAAATCCCGTTAGTTACTCTACTGCTCATACAGCACTGTCAACCCAGTATAGCTTAACAAAGACTTGACACTATTTGTACCGCGGCGTACTGCTAGGCGAACCTGCCGCTAGAACGCAGCGCAGTGCGGCGGCATTGGCAAGATACCTAACCTATATGTCTTTCTGTATTTCCAGACTGTATTTATGCTTTCCATTTCTTGCATTGCATTGGCATGTTTACTTTTGCCTGAAAATATGTGAAAATTTCCAGAATGTATTTATGCTTTGCATTTCTTGCATTATGTTACAATTGACAATCGGGTCACAAAATATATAAATACATATAGGAAAACAATGAAATGTGAAAACGGCTCCTCAATGTGGTAGCCTCTCACAGACGTATATCCAGTCTCTCCAACCAAGTGATTGTGTCAGGGGTTAAACGATGGAGGTCTTCGAATGATCCAGAGAATGCTCGCAAAGGGCAGTCATTCACAATGTGTACGATGGTTTGCACTTCAGAACCACAGTCACAAGCAGGAGACTTGAGCCAGCCCCACTGGAGGAGAACAGAAGCACTTCCTCCAACACCACAGCGTAGCCTGTTGAGTTTGATCCAGGTGACCCTGTTGGCTTTATTGTAGGATCCCTGATGGAAATGCCAGACGAGAATGATTGAGACCATTCTTGTTTCCATGCCTCCTAAGGTCTGAAAGGCATGGCAGTTAATTCCTTGGCTGTCCTCCAAGCAGGTTTCCGGGACTTCAGTCTCGATACGGCATTTTCATCTTTGTCTTGATGGATGGGAAGAGAGCTGTTCATCAGAATCCTCGACCTTAATCTAGCAAGGGATCTCTTCCGTCTGATGTAAGGAAGTTCAATGTTGCTCAAAACCGGTAACCACTAGACAGGAGTGGGGTGTAACTATCATTGAGTGACGTAGCTGCACATCTACCAGTCGGGTTTTGGAGCTATTCAACCATACAGCAGAGCAGTACTCGGCAGTCGAAATGACGAAATATTACTCAAAAGTGACAAAATATCACCTGAAAATGACTGGTGTAAATATAGCCGTCTTTTTATCATTTTAAATGATCTTGTCGACTTCGTCGTTACGCTGGGGTCTGGCGTTACGTTACGGTAACGGGACGAAATGTATCGAGATGCACTGAGGTGTGTGACGTCATAGTACTGCTTGGTGCATGTGTACCCCGACAATCACTACTTCGTTAGTATAAGACAAAAATCCCCGATTCTTGGATGTCACGGGTAATCTCGAGAACCACTGGATGGCTTTTGATGCGGTTTTCACCATTCAGTTAAGGATTTCTCGAGGAAAGATTCTGTAGAAAATAATTTATATACGATTAAAGGAAACCAAGCAGTAACGATTTCAGTGGAAAAGTCGAAAACAAACTTGGCCTCCATGCGCTTCTTAAGCTGACGCTGGGCAAACCGTTAAAAATATCAATATACTATGAGCGTAAGAATTGGTCAGCATGAAAAGTTCTCCAAAAAAGTCCGCGAGAGCATATCTCTATCTTCAATACATCGCCCACTATAAGAGATTTTACACTAGATGGAAGAGGCACATCCCCGCGCACTCTGGTCAGCGTGACGGCATCCCGCGCGCTGGACCTTGCTTTGCCATTGGTTTGCACTTGCCGTTCATGAGTAAT
Organism: Meconema thalassinum; assembly: GCA_946902985.2. Classification (NCBI taxonomy): domain Eukaryota; kingdom Metazoa; phylum Arthropoda; class Insecta; order Orthoptera; family Tettigoniidae; genus Meconema; species Meconema thalassinum. The sequence goes on from OX336398.1 coordinate 226,637,302, forward strand.
TTGAAACAAGGTAAAGTATTATAAAGCAAGATAAGTATTATGTAGATAATTTTCTAACATGTCAAGAGTCTTTGGCTTCGAGCGAAGCGAGATGCCTCCAGCCTTTCTAGCATTTTTCATCATTTGTAGCATTTAAAATGATACAAAGTCTAGTCTTTCAGACTGACTGTCTCTTTTTAATTATAAATCTAAGCGACAATCCCTTCGAGAATAAATTGTTAACTAAATTCTTTATTCCCATTTTAATATAAATTTTCTGAATATAAACGTTTAAGTGGTTATTTACAGTGTATTTCTGTAAACACTAGATCCCGTTCGGTAAGTTGAGGATGATTTCACACCTACAACTGCCGTCAAACTACCACAAAAAATGTTCGAAATATGCATTTATATGACAAATAAAAACCACTGCATTGTGACGATAATCACTTGATTTACATGAGAATCCAGTCGGGCATGAAAATAGAGGCAAAGTATAAAAAATGATTCTTCAAAACATCCAAGTCCTAATTATCACAATGTTTATATTTTGTCACCCATATCAAACTGAAGGGGTGGATGGTTCTTATCGACTTTGGCTTAACTCAATGCTGCTGTATCTCTGTTGTTCAATTGCGATAACTTTTTAGGAGAGTTACATTAAATAGGCCACCCCTCTGACACACGGGCGCCTCAAATACCTCAGCAGTTAGTGGTCTCTATATTAACCGCCTGTCATAAGGACAGTTTATGTTTTCAAAGATGCCGATAGCTGAATCCTTAGGCCAAATTTCGGTGAATTTTCATGCCGATTTCTAAAAATTAAATATTATTTATTTATTTATTGAGCAATATGAAGGAACACAGGCACCAGCCCAAATACATTCCTTCTTAACATTATATGATTAAACAACAACATGTATCAATGAAAAATAGAGAAAACAGATTACACAAATTACACAAATGAAGAACAGAAGAGAAATACTACAAAAGAGATCATGTAAATATAAAACATAAAATGAAAACAAAACTGTACAAAGTAGAAAAAAGAATATACAAAAATAAAGGAGAAAAGAGTACCCAGTATTCAAGGAACAGCTGCTTTTACTTGTTTATTGAATAAGTTAGCGCCAGCGAATAAATCTACTTCTACATCAATTGAATTATAAAATGATAATATTTTAACTAAAGGCGAATTAGAATGGTGAACACTTTTAGATCTTGGGATGTGAAAGAGTGCTTGCTGTCGAGATCTTACTTGTGGTACATGAAAAGTGATAAATTTAAATAATTCTTGGCAGACAATTTTTCCAGTACAAATTTTCGTCAGCAGTTGCAAAGAACTTAACGACCTTTTAATTTTCAAAGACTTGAAATTGAACAAATTTCGTAAAAACTGAGTCGAAGTGTCAAATGGACAAAATACATTGAACGTCTTATAATACATGTATCTTACAAATTTATTTTGCATAATCTCAATATGATGAATTTGACCTTTATAAAAGGGATCCCAGATTACTGCTGAATATTCTAACTTGCTTCGAACTAAACTTTCATACAACTTAACAATTACTCCAGTTTTAGTAAATAATTTGGAGTTTCTAATGACAAAACCAAGCATCTTGTTGGCCGAACTAATTATATTTGCAATATGGCTATTAAAGGTTAATTTGCTGTCATAAATAATTCCTAAATCATTTATCGACGGTATATGTATCTACTTGACGTAATATGATATTTAAAATTTTAAAAAAGCTAAAAGCATAGGCAATTAAGGTGTAAAAATAAAATATAAATATAGAAATAAAAATAATAAAAATAATATTACAATAATAAAATAAATGTTAAAATTAAAATAATAAACATAACTATAGACCAATTATAAAAATGATTGTAAAATCAATTGGAAATTGGTTAATTGGTTAATTTAATAGAAAAATATAAAAATTAAATCTATAACAACATAAATTTAAAATTTAAAATAAATATATAAACATTAAAATTAGAGAAACAAAAAATAACATTATTAATAATTATAATAATTAAAATGTAAAAACACATAAAATAGTTTATCCCTAAAAAGGGCTAAGAGGGATGCCAAAAAGCCACATTTCTCGCCCTTCAGGAAAGTAACTCAATGATGAAAACGTCCTTTAATGTCATAGACTCGATTTTCAATGAACACTATTCCTTCCTTTGCTGCATTTGTAATTAATTTTCTCCACTTTCCCAAACGTAAAGGACACACTAAACGTTTCTTACGACACGCGGTGGACTGATGATTGTTCCCCGGAAACTCAACCATATCCGGTCAATTATATTAGCAGTTTGCCTTTTCTACTATTACGAGCACTACTGATAATCAATTCAGAGTTTCACCTAAGCCCTAGTAACTACTTCCCAGTGTGAAGATTTTTCAATTCATTAAACCATGTCTGAGGATATTGAACCGAGAAACACATCAAAGAATGAGTTATGTAAATTTGGCTAGGATTTGAATCATTAATGAAAACGAGTAAAGAAATAAGTAATTTTAGACTTTTTCTGGAACTGAATTCAGGCTGGAAGTTTGATAGAGCTCTCCGTGACTCGCAATTTGAATCCTTTAGCCCTTCAACGTTTGACACATTTGCTTAATAATACGTTTTTGCTAAGATGGGAACCCTCCCCTAATTTGTCCGCTAGGAAATGTTATCAACATTAATATATCCATTAACTACAGTATATACAAGTGAATGTCTGTATGCATGTGTGTTTGTTCTCTATAGAAATCTACACCGTTCCACCAATCTCAACCAAATTTTGCATACAAATAGTTCAGGACCCGCTGGCTATATGAATGTTTGATAGTATTTCTCTTTCTTCTGATTTCGGCCTTTTGGCACAAAAAAGGCTAATAAAATCAGAATATACATTGATGAAGGAATGGCAAAGCCGGCAGTCTTGATGGCAACAATAGCTCAGGACGTGACCACAAAGTTTTCATCTCTGTAACTGGCCATGTCACTCAATTTTCTCCATGGCATCAGTAGCTCAAGACGTAACCACCAGGTTTCTATCTATCGCTGTAAGAGGCCATGGCACTCCATTTTCTATCCAAACCACGATAGGAACATTAGAAACCTGAAAGGCATAAACATCTGAATAATTATTTTTTAAAGTGTTATTAACAGGGATCGTTGTAGGGAATTGAAATTGGGCACATATTTAGGATGGACAACAATACACTAACTAATACAAAACAAGTACTTCCGTGAAGAACTAAAGCCTGCTTTCACATATCCTCCTTATGTTAACTGCCACTATCATCATACTAAATTTCAATTTCATTGCTGTAATAGATTCGTAGATATTGAGAACCGACTAAATACTGCGGATGGTCGCAATGATGTATTCTATATAATATACATATTATGTAGGTCTTATTGTGTACGTGTAGTATTCAAACTTCAATCGCATGATTGGGACACAGGAAGTAAAACGAGATTTTGAAATTTCGCACAGCTGCCATCTTGTACTTATGGGAACAATTGAAATAAATTAGATGCCAGTGCATTACAATGTGTATAAACATTTGCTTTACCAAGTTTCATTGCGTTTGGATCATTAAATCGCGAGAAAAGTCTATTTAAAACTTTCAACTTCGCTTGGCCGCGAATTTACTGTAACAAGTTTCACTGCACTCGGATGGTTAAATTGCGAGAAACGTCCATGTGAATATTTATACTTCGCGTCACCGCCATGTTGGATTTGTGATCACCAGGTTATTGAAAGTCCTATAGGTGAACGTATGTTCATAGCACCTATGAACATTAAAAATTTCAGTTTGATTGCTGTAAAAGATTCGTAGATTGAGAACCGTCTAAATATTTCGGATGGACGCCAAGTTGGATTGTTATATGTATAGGCCATAGAGTTATGTAACATTAAAGGAAAATTATTGCGAAGGTTCATTATTCAAACTTTCACCTCAATCGCATGATTACGACACAAGAAATAAAAACTTAATTTTAAAATTCGCACAGCCGCCAACTTAAGGTTAAGTAAACAATTGAACTAAACTGCATACCAGTGCATTAAAATGTGTATACACATTTGCTTTACCAAGTTTCATTGCGTTTGGATCAATAAATCGCGAGAAAAGTCTATATAAAACTTTCAAATTCGCTTGGCCGCCATGTTCGTTTCATGCTTAACCGGGTTTTGAATGTTTCATAGATAAACTTCCAGTAGCGCCCTTTATCTCCGTATACAATTTCAGGGTGTTACCGGTAATAGTTTCAGAGATATAGAATGCCGGTGAAATATTTCGCACAGCCGCCATCTTGAGGTCATGTAAACAATTGAACGAAGTTAGATGTCAGTGGATTACAATGTGTATAAACATATACTGTAGCATGTTTAATTGCGTTTGGTTGGTTAAATCACGAGAAACGTCTATTTAAAAGTCGCGAATTCTCTTGGCCGCCATGTTGGTTTTGTGGTTACCAGGTTTTCAAAAGTCACATAGCTGAACTTTTAGTAGTTCCCTTTATCACTGTGCAAAAGTTTAGGGAGATATCGGTAATAGTTTCGGAGATATTGAATGCTGGTGAAATATTTCGCATATCCGCCATGTTGGATTGGTGAGACGTAACAAAATTTGAAGGGCGCGGTCGGGGCTGCCTGGAATAGTGCTATGAACTTACCGCCTTTCATTGAAATCGCTCCAGCCGTTTAGAAGTTATTAGGGGGGCACACACACACACACACGCACACACAGACATGCGGACAAAAGGAGATCTCATAAGCCTATTTTTTTCATATATGAAAATAGGCTAAAAAGAAATACATTGGCTAACCCTGCATGTAGTGTAACGTTACCACAGCCAGAGATATCATCACGAAACTTAGTATTAAGATTAAATGAGCTTAAATGATTCCGTTGTTGATTGATTGAGAGGCTTTGCGACGTCACGGTCAAGTAGCCCCATGAACTTGAGTGTGTATGTGTACAAAACGTAACTCTGGAGATGAATCTCCTAACTTAGCAGGTGTGTGCGTGGAGGAGGGGAGAGGATGTGCCAATCGAGTAAATGATCTCTGTCAGCTGTTCTGTCTACTAACATGAACAGAATCCTCTCACAGAAATGTGATTGATATTCAGTAGGTACAGACATATAAAGCCTGGTTATGCTAGAGCAACACTAGTTAGATCAATTCGTCACTTTGAGTAGCGACTTTAAGGTTAAACATAATAAATTCACGAAATTATAAACCATGCAAGCGATACTTTAAAATTTACAGCACATAATAAGATACTGACCAATGTATGGAAATCCCAGTTCAACATCAGCGAGACCAAGACAGTGGTGATGGCAGTCAACAGAGATGGGCGTCCAGCAAGTGTTAAGCTAGGAGACCGCTAGTTGGAGTGTGTGTACAGTTCTCTTTACCTTGGAAGTGTAATCTCCAGTGATAATTTGGTCAATAAATAAATTACCAACAGAGTACAAAAGGGATCAGAATTCTACCAAAAGTAAGAACACTTCTATGGGATGACATGATTCCAAAACCAGCTAAACTGGTGATGTTTAACAGCTACTTTATACCAATATTGACCAATGGTATTGAAGCATGCACCCTTACAAAGAGAGATGCGTCAATGAAATTTCTTAGATCCACCAACCAGAAGACCAAGGTGGACACGTTAAAGAACGAGGAAGTGATGAAACAAGCTGGAATAAATACATCCCTATTAGCACATCTAGACTACGGTGGTAGGGGCATGTGATGAGGATGGAGCATACAAGGTCAGCCAGAATAAATTTGGAAAGACAGGTGGATGGAGAAAGACCTGTAGGAAGACCTAAAACCCGATGGATTTATTTATTTATTTGCAATCGGGGGGTGTTTCCCCCGGTGGCAAATTGGATATTCATATCAAATATATAATTATACATAACAATTGAATAACAATTAAACTGGAGTACTTACACAAATCGTGAGTCTTTTCTTAAACACACCTATATGTTAGGAAAAGGCTCTAAGACTGCGGCAGGTAGAGAGTCCCAGTTATCAATGGCACAGTATACGAAATAATATTTACCATAATTTGTTCGCTGTGGTCGGACCTTAACTTTGAAAGGATGATCACTCCTATTCATGTAAGTGGGCTTTCCCATACGTTTGCTAAGCTCACCCCATGCTGGTTGATTTGTATACGTGTTATACATAGCGCAGAGTCTAGATTTCATCCTCATAGCCTCAAGTGATTCCCACCCAAGTTTCTTTGACATACGGCTCACACTGCTCCTGAGCACAAATCTATCGGCCTTTCTTTGTGTCATTTCCAACTCATTGATGAGCCCTACTTGATATGGATCCCAAACCACCGAGGCGTAATCCAGAATAGGTCTAACAAGTGACAAATATCCTAATTCTTTAGCAGAGGTACTACTTCCTTTTAATACTCTCATTACAAAGTGCAGGGATTTGTAAGCTTTAGGAACTACACATCCTACATGACAACTCCATTTCTATCATTCCTTACGTGGATGCCCAAATACTTGCAAGAATCTTCTTCTACAAGTATTTCCGAGCCAATATTATATGATTAAGATTGATCTAGCGACCAGAGGATGGACAGTGGACGATGTTCTCCATGACAAGTTGTATATGGACAGGTTGAAGTGGAAGAGGGTCATAAACAGTACCCGGGAAACTGGAACTGTACAACGACTCAGTGTTAATGATGATGATGATCGTGTGGCCTCCTGAGAGGCCGAGTGCGGGTCTTTATAGTTGACGCCCGTGGGCGACCTGCGCTTCGTAATGAGGATGAAGTGATGATAAAGACGTCACATACACCCAGTCCCCGAGCCACGGAAATTAACTCCAGGAGATTCAAATCCCTAATGGCTCGGCTGGGAATCGAACCCGGGACACTTCGGGCCAAAGTCTAGCGAGCTAACCATTTAGCCACGGAGCCGGACATGAAGATGATTAATAAGATAGCAACCCAAATTTTAGTGCTGTCGTTTTATTTCTTTCGATGTCGGATTTTTATGCCTTTCAGTCGTTCAACACGATTTTGCCCAATTGCCTCTAAGATTTGAGAGAGTTATATAGGGCGGCTTCGGTGGCGTAGTCGGTAGCATCCTGAGCTTCTATGCCCAAGATAGCGGGTTCAAACTCGGCCGAAGCCGTCGGATTTTTTAAGAGCGTTAAAAATCCCTGAGTAAGCCTCCCTTCGGAGGGGAAGTAAAGCTGAAGGTCCCATGTCGTAGATTTATGACATGTTAAAGAACCTTCCACTAATTGCACCTGTGTGAAGCTAAATTGGATAGGTTAAGAATGTAAACAACGCTCTTAGGTTTCTACGTTCGTTGCCAAGAGCCGACTGCGGTGGCGTGTAGTAGCTAAGTTCTGAACTTGGCCTAGTAGTCTTTGACGGTGGCACTTGGCGGCAAAAGTAGCAACTATTTGAAAAATTCCAAGTTGCAGTACTTAAATTAAAAAACAGATAACACACACCAATACAGTCATCATAATTAACACCGGTTATCAGACAGATTCTACACACACCCAAAGTACACGGGGCTACATGACCGCGTTGTCGCAGCCCCTAAACTGAGGAACCAACAAACCAACCAACCAGAGTTATATAGCTGAAGGTTTAACACCCTCTTAGAAAACCGAGGGAGATATGAGGTAAACGGTGTTGTTTGAGTCTTCAGTCTTGTGACTGGTTTGATGCAGCTGCCTTTGCCTCCCTGTCCTGAGCTAATCGTTTCATCTCTACATATCTACCACACCCTACATTCGGGGAAATCTGTTTAACATATTCTCACCTTGGTCTACCCCTACAAATCTTGTCTTCGACCCTTCCTTCCATAACTAAGCTTGCTATTCCTGGGTGTCTTAGTATGTGTCCTACCAACCTAACTCTTCTCTTCATTATCCGTCGCCAGAAACATCTCTCCTCTCCCACTCGTCTTAATACCTCTTCGTTTGTAACTCTATCTACCCATCTGATATTCAACATTCTCCTGTTACACCACATTTCAAATGCTTCAATTCTCCTCTTTTCTGCTGCACCAATAGTCCAACTTTCACTTCCATAGAGCGCCACGCTCCAGATAAAGGCTTTAAAAAATGGCTTCCTAATACCAAAATCTATATTCGATGTCAACAGATTCCTTTCTTGCAGAAATGCTTTCCTTGCTTGAGCAACCTACTTTTTATATCCTCTTTGCTTCGTCCATCACTGGTTATTTTGCTTCCTAAGTACGGTAACAGAAGTCACCTACTTCATTTAGCATTTCACCTACCAATTTGATGTCCATAGAGGTTTTTCGATTTATTTCGGCTGCATTCCAATATTTTTGGTAAACTGTTAACATCAGTAACAACAACAACAGAAGAAAGGGATAAAAATAGTAACAATTTGAATTTTGAAAATTTTAAAACCATACTTCTAACACCAAAATGTGTGCCTTCCCTTGGAAATCTATATAATAGTTGTACAAGGCACAGTTAAAATATTACAATCGTTATTGTATATCTCGGTTAGCTGTAAAGTTAGCATCGAGTTGGAAATAGATGGCCGTGACGTGTTAGAAGATACAGCAGTCCCAACAGTATCCTGGTCACCCCCAGAAATGTAGAACGTTTTGAAGCAATTTCTAGTGTTTCCAAACTAACCTTTCTTTTGGGGCAGATGAACTCGCTGTTCCGTCCCTTATTACAATACAACAACAACAACAACAACAACAACAACAACAACAACAACAACAACAACAACACAAACTAACCTTTAGATCATACAACCTGTATTCACACCCAATTAGGTGGGAAATATCAGCTTTTACATGAAAAATATTGTGCATGGGATGATTACATAGAGATTATAATGCTGGGGGTTAATGTTTCGTTCGTCCAAGCTAGCATCATCAGGTCAGGGATAAACACATCATTCACATATACAAGGTAACCTAACACAAACAGTCGCAGATCTCTAACACTAATTCACGTGCTACTGTGATACTAATTAGCGATAAGCTTTCAATTTAGAATTATATTATAAACATAATTAAGTAGTGTTTCTCATATTATGTTAACATATCTGGTTGTGTGATAAAAGAAAATAGAATAGTAATAGTAATAATAATAATTATATATTTGATCATTGTAAATTTACCATAAACCTAAACAACTTTTATGGAGGGCCAGACGAAAAGGGTAAGTTTCCCTACATAAAAGAAAACATATTTTCACTATTTACGCAAGAAGCTTCAAAATATTCACATGTGAACTTGGATATTTCGTATTTACTCGTACTTCAAATCACTGATTAAATCTTCCACGTATTCACATACTTTCTCATCACATTGAAACATATTTACAATTAATTTATAGTTAGTGTTAGGGGGGCAGATGTTCTCGTAGTTCCACCCCTAAAACCTCATTAACTAACTAATTAACTGACTATCTAACTAACTTTAGTTAATGTTGGCGGGAAGGCCATTCCAAAGCTGAGCTAATTTTAAATGAAAAAAATAAAATAAAAAATAAATAAATTAATTAATTAAAAAAATTAATGAACAATTATTAGAAAAATAAATAAATAAATAATAAATAAATAAATGAATAAATGAATGAATATATAAATAAATTAACAAATGCACAATGACAAAAATAAATCAATAATAAATAAAATTAAATATAGGCTATGAATAACTTAACAAATGAACAATTACAAAAATAAATAAATAAATAAATAAATAAATAAATAAATAAGAATTTTAACAAAAGATAAATAAATGAAAAAATTAATTAATAAATAAACAAAATTACATTTTGAAATAAATAAACAAATCCACAATAAATAAATAAATAAATGAATACATAAATAAATAAGTAAACAAAATTAAAAATAAAAATAAATTAAAAATGAACAATTACAAAATTAAATAATTAAATTAAAAAATAACAATTTTAACAAGAGAAAAATAAATAAACAAATGAATAAATAAATAAATTTATAAATATACAAATAAACAAATGTGGAATGACAGAAATATATAAATAACAAATACATATCTAAATAATTAAATAAATATATAAATGCACCAAAAAGGATGGGAGGAATGAGGTTATAAGAACATTAGCTGGACTTGCCTTTCAGTAAACGATCCATGTGAGAGAATGAAGGACAAGAGTGAATGATTGCAGCTTCGCGTGTCGCCTCTGAAAACATTGAGCTCACCCGACCATCGACTCTGTGAGTAATGCAAGGAAATCATACATCTTAATATAAGAAGTTTCCATTGCATGTTGGCGCTTGTGATAGTAGTTCACCTTTAAGTGGCATTTCTTTATTATGATGTACGTTCATACACACTGCTGGTTTATTTCACTTTCGTTTAATTCAACAATTCTTCTCTGTCAAAATCAGATGATAAACAACTCCCCTTAAATTAAAATATTCCTTCTATGCCCAAGGTCGTGGGTTCAAAGCCGGCCGAATTCGTCAGATTTTTTAAAAAATCACTCAGTATGCCTTCCTTCGGAGGGGAAGTAAAGCCGGTGGGCCCATGTCATATATATATTGCATGTAAAAGGACCTTCCACTAACTAAACTTGTCTGAAGCAAAATTTGTAGGTTAAGTTTGATTAATGCACTTAGGTCACCAGGCGCTGGTTGCAATGGCGTCAAGTAGAAGCCAAGTTCACAGCTAGGTGACGTGGACGGTAGCATTTGGTAGTGAAAGTAGGAACTATTTGATCTTTACTTGAATTAATGACAGATAACACACACGAATACAGTCATCACAATTAACACCGGTTATCAGACAGATTCTACACACACACAAAGTACACGGGGCTACATGTACGCGTTATCGCAGACCCTAAACTCAGGAAGCAACCAACCAACCTAAAAAAGAGTGACAGTCAGTCTGAAAGACTAGCCTTTGTATCATTTTAAATGCTACAAATGCTGAAAAATGCTAGAAAGGCTGGAGGCTTCTCGCTTCGCTCGAAGCCAAAGACTCTTGACATGTTAGAAAATTATCGGCATAATATTTATCTTGCTTCAAATTACTCGCGAAGTGCAAACCAAGGGTAAAGCAAGGTCTTGCGTGCGGGATGCCGTCACGCTCACCAGAGCGTGCGGGGACGTGCCCCTTCCATCCAGTCTAAAAACACTTATAGTGGGCGATGTATTCAAGATAGAGATATGCTCTCGCGGACTTTTTTGTAGAACTTTTCTTGCTGACCAATTCTTACGCTCATAGTATATTGATATTTTTAACGGTTTTCCCAGCGTAAGCCTAAGAAGCGCACGGACGCCAAGTTTGTTTTCGACTTTTACACTGAAATCGTTACTGCTTGGCTTCCATTGATCATACATAAATTATTTTCTACCGAATCTTTCCTCGAGATATCCTTTACAGAATGGTGAAAACCGCATCAGAATCCATCCAGTGGTTCTCGAGATTACCCATGACATCCAAGAATCGGGGATTTTTGTCTTATACTAACGAAGTAGAAATTGTCGGGGAACATATGCACCAAGCAGTACTATGACGTCACACACCTCAGTGCATCTGGGTACATTTCGTCCCGTCACCGTAACGTAACGCCAGACCCCAGCGTAACGACGAACTCGACAAAATCATTTAAAATGAAAATATTCCCTTGTGCCTAGGTTTACAGCTATGTAAATAGCTGAAGCTTCATTGCCATATATTTAATATCAGAGTGATAATGGAGAGTCATTGGAAATCTAGCGGCGAACGTTTCTAACCAAATATCATACAAATTCAGCTACAATCTACACACTACGAATTGTAGTGGTAGGTTCTTTTACATGCCATAAATCTATGACATGGACCCGCTGGCTTTACTTCCCCTCAAGGGAAGAATTTTAACGCTCCTAAGAATCTAACGACTTCAGCCGTGTTTGAACCAGCGATCTTGGGCACAGGAGTTCAGCATGCTACCGACTACGCCTCCACCGGAGCCTTATTAATTATTAAATTGCCAGGGGAATAATAGTATAACAATGGAGCAGCCAGACATTTGAGTGCTTTGTCTGGAGTTTCTGCTACCTGACCGAGATATTTTTAGAAGCCACACACACACAGACTCCATCAGCAAACAAACTGAGAACATCCCAACGAAGCTCGAGCACTTATTACACATTTAACGCAGAGGCAGCGAATTAGAGGAAATAAAGAATTGCAACCCAGAGCAAGGGAGAATCTTCATATCTACTGTACCAATATCTGTTGATAATCAGGCTGCAATGAGAGTTGATAGTGTGGATGATTTATTGGTTCAAGGTTGTTAAAGGAATGAGGCAATGCTGTAAAAACCCAGCACTGCTATTTATCTTACGCATGGACTATCGACTGAAGGGCATAAACTAGCTGGGTTGGTTTGATAATTGCTACCCCTAGCATTGGACGGCACTGGCCAGCAGCACGTCGGCTTCTCGATAACCAACGCTTTGCTTACCAGAATGGGACGAGTACGGGAAACGTGGATGGGCCAACTTACCTGTATTCAGGGGTCCGGGTCACTTCCGCAGCAAAACCACCTCCAGAAGACAAGTCCCGACAGAAGAGCTCCAAAGGTTAAAATAAATATTACATGCATAACATACTGAGAACGGGCTTGATGAATTGCAAGGAAATGCAATATCGATCCGGCATGCAGAAGTTCAGGCCATGCCAAAACAAAAGGAATTGAAAATTAAATTAAACTTTTTAAAAAAATTAAATGGGATAGAAAATAAAAAAAATAAATGATATGCTCGTCGGCGAAACACACAAGGACATTTTACATCCGAAAACACAAAACTAACAACAACAAGATTACAATTTAAAAAAAAAAATATTGAGCTAACAGAAAACACGTATGCTTTGGAGACCCGCGCCAAATGGACTGACAACGAGACCACAATGCATCACGGTAAACAAAAGATATGGCCACACCAAAACCATGCCAGGTCGAAATTACGGCAAACAATTAATAAGATTAAATTTAAACATTAGTAGAAGGAAATGAACGGTAGAAAAAACAATTACATCTAAAAACTATTAATGCAAGTCGTTTTAAAACTGGACGGATCTTACATGGATTAAAAAAAAGGGACAAACCCAAGCTTGCCAAAGGAAAATAAATAATAATTTAAACGTGAAATAAACTAGAAATGTGTCTCCAGGAGGTACGACGAAAAGATAACAAGGTTCAAATAAATCAGGACACGAAATTAAAACAGCAAAAAAAAATTTAGGCCATTAAACAAATGAGGAACAGAAATAAAACATTACTATAAGAAGATATCGGAGCTCCATAACATAAAATAATTAAATAAATTAAATTAAAAAAAAACGTACCTTACATCCTTCTCAGTGGAGACACAATAACAATAAAATAATTAACACATAATTTTACGTTATTACATGTACTTCACAAAAATGGCTAACACGCCGATGCCTCGTGTAGATACAAGCACTTGATCGCATCCAGTTGCGATTATCCTTGCACATTTCCTCTTCACGGCGGAACGATGAAAATTTACAGCCTGAAGAAAACAGGCAATTCCTTTTTCTTGAATGAGTATTCACATTTTGAAAAAGCTAGGGGCAATGCCCCCAGCGCAACGGATAGACACTCTTGGACCAGTCGTCGGCTTGTTGTTTTTCACTCGACAGCTAAAGGACTCCACAAAAATGACGGAGAATCGCTCGTCATTTATCGAACTGTCTTCATGTAAAAAAAAATATTGTCCAATCACGAAGTGACACATCAAAACAACAATGTCATTAATAAGTTCATAATTTGGCGGTATCATGACTACACCAGCTTTTGTTTGAAGACGAAGAATGTGATTGTCTTTCAATTATGTCATGCGTATATAGAGTTTATAAGGCGAAGCCCACACCACCTATTGGGGAGAAACAGGAACTATTTGTATCTTTTCAAAGTCCGACTGCAGCTACCATCTTGTGGTGACAGACGGTACTGAGCGACCAAGCGGACGATTCAAAACTTCAACAACAGCGTCCCTGATTAAATACATGTTTGAAATGGTAGAGACGTGCCCTTGCACGTATCAGTCTCCCTCCCTTAAGCGTGAACACCGTTCACGAATATGCCAAGGCATAGACAGTCCTCCTTAACTTGTCGATTCACCAGAGATGCTTCCCGAAGATAATGTTCACCAGTTAACTCCAATTGATGGATGAAACCGCATCGTTTTGGTTAGGAAGAATGCAGGGTCAGATTATCAGTGAAGGGATAATTGATCACCTCGCAAACCACTTAGTTAACAGCTTCACTGTGTCCAAAAACCTTCAGAAACGCAGTACACCAGCACCAGCAGTGCTTTCAGAGTCCGAGACACGTTAGGAACATTTTCAACAAGTCCAATGTAGGTCGTTTTAGACGAAGTAGGATGAAGCAATGTGCAGGATATGATTCGACGCGTGGGCAGCCATTTACAAAAATAGAAGTTAATCTAGTTTCAAAAAAGGTTTACAGAATTTACAATTTCTTACTACATTTTACAAAGAGAAACAAGTTTGAATTTAAATGAAGAAAATTTTTGACCAAGCCCTAGATCCGTGCTTACAAGGTTTCAATAACAAGTTTACACTTTTTACAGATTCGGAGTACATTACAAGATTACATGAGTTAGACGACTATACATTTCGAAGGGACTACGGTAGAGGAATGACCACTACAATTCCCAAAGGGAACAGGAATACAAGGTTACCATGAGTTAGGTCTCCCACCGAGCCCAACTTACATGTTAGCATTTCCTATGAAATATCAAAATTAGGTACACTTTTACAATTTACCATTACAATGGGAACTCCCCAACATTTACATTTTGTATCCCACCAGAGTTTTCAAATCCAATTAAATTCAAAATTCCACAAGGAACAGAGGCTTGAAGGCTTCAATGAAGGTTAGGGATACTCTACATTATACAAAATTTGTTTTACAAAATTTATGGTAGCATTTCCTCATTAGAAACGTCTCCACCTCGTTTAATGTGTGATAGATGCACTCTAGAAATTTTGTTGGCCTTAGGGTTTCGAACAAGAAGAGTAACAGGAGTCAAGAATGCCTCTACATAACATGGGCCTTTAAAACGAGGGGTTAACTTGCTTGAGGCAAGATTACTGACGCCCTTGGGCTCGAAATTGCGGACGTACACAACATCACCAATTTCCAAATCAGCTGGCTTGCGACAGGCATTGTGTCGCCTGGCAAGTTGGTCATGGGATACCTTAATATTCTCTCTAGCCTTGTCGAATTTCGCCCTCATATCCTCGGGCGTGAAACTGTCAGGAAGGAGATCGTGCAGGTTCCACAGGTTGGACAACGGACAATTGGCCATAAAGGAAAACATTAGCGAAAAAGGGGTAGCTTGCGTGCTCTCATGCACGGCGGTGTTGAAAGCAAAATTGAGCCAATGCAAATTAGAATCCCACTTGGAATGGTCGTCGTGGTGGAAAGCAATCAGAGCAGAACGGAGATTACGATTGACTCGCTCAGCAAGAGACGGGTTAGGAAAATAGGGAGTGGTGGTTACATGCGAAATAGCATAATCAAACAAGAATTGACGGAACTGATGAGATACAAAGCACTTGGCATTATCTGACACCAGATACTGACACGGCCCAAAAGACGAGAAGATGGAATTAAGACACTTTATGACGGAACTGGTCGTAGCCTGTCTGGTGGGGAAAATCCAACTAAATCGGGAGAAACCGTCAGTGCAAACAAGCGCAAATTGGTTTCCCCGACCAGAGCGAGGGAACGGTCCAACATGGTCGATAAAAAGCCTCTCCATGGGTCTAGATGCTGGTTCAGATGACAACAGGCCAACCTTAGTAGAAACAGGAGGTTTGCTAATATTGCATGCAGCACAATTCCTAATGAGCCTCCTGATGTCGCCATCCATACCTTGCCAAATGAAAAACTGTCTGATTTTAGCTCGGGTCTTGAATACTCCTAGGTGGCCACCAACAGGAGATTCATGATAGTAACGAAAGATTTCCGGAATGAGGATTGACGGGAGCACAATTTTAGGTAGGCGGTCATGACGAGACGAACAACACAACACACCGTCCTTCAGAGAGTAGGGCTTGATCACTTCACCAGAATTGATTCGGTCAATAAGGCTAGACAAGGAGGGGTCTTCTTTCTGGAATCGTCTTACATCCTCAAACAGCACAGGGGAATTGCTAAGAACGGCATTGACACAATTTACAGCAGATACAAGGTTTACAGGTTCACATTCCTGAACATCTTCTTCAGCTGTTTCCTCGTACATGCGGCTTAAAGAATCAGCTACCGCATTTTCGGACCCACGAATATGTTGAACAGTGAACTGGAACGACAGAATCCTAGTTGCCCACCTAGCAATTCTACCAGTTTTGCGGGGTTTCCCTAAGACCCAGCTCAAGGCTTGGTTATCGGTCTCAAGGAGAAACTTAGTGTGCTCAAGATACATACGGAATTTTTCTAGAGCGAACAACACAGCTAAACCCTCAAGTTCGTAAATAGAATACTTCCTCTCTGCGTCCGTTAAGGTACGAGAAGCGTATGCAATGGGTTGCCTACCCAGATCAGATTCCTGCAGTAGGACACAACCAACACCACGACCAGACGCGTCAGTCTGCACAATGAACTGCTTCCCAAAATCCGGAATAGCTAACACAGGGGCGTTAGAGAGCGCAAGCTTAAGATCTTCGAAGGCTGCTTGCTGAGAGGGACCCCACTCAAACTTCACAGCCTTTTTGCGTAATTGATTTAGAGGAGCAGCACGGTCGGCAAAGTTACTGATAAACTTACGGAAGAAGTTGACCATTCCAATGTAACGAGCAACACCCTTGGCGTTCTTGGGTGGTTTAAAATCTCTGATGGCCTGCGTGCGAGACTGGTCCACTGAGATACCAGATTCAGAAACAATATGTCCCAAGAAGGAAATTTTGGGCTTGGCAAAGGAAACCTTGGACAATTTGACGGTAAGTCCGGCGTCACGCAACCGATCAAGTACAATTTTCAGATGATCAACGTGTTCCTCGAAGGACTCGGAATAGATCACCACATCGTCAAGGTAGTGGTACACAAACTTGAATTTAATTTCTGAAAATACCTTGTCCAGAAGTCTGCTCAACACAGCGGCTCCGGTGGATAGTCCAAACGGGACACGGGCATACTCAAAGAGGTTCCAGTCAGTGGAAAAAGCAGTAACATGCCTGGATTCAGGAGAGAGGGGAATTTGGAAGTAGGAAGAATTTAAATCGAGGATCGTGAACACCTTCGCGTTGCGAAACCAACTAAAACATGTGTGAAGGTCGGGCAAAGGAATGGACTGCAAAACAACTTTTTGATTAAGAGCCCTATAGTCGACCACCGGCCGAAAACCACCGTTAGGTTTTGGCACAAGAAATACAGGGGATGAGTAGGCAGAGATAGAGGGTTGGATTACACCTTCTTCTAACATCTTATCGATAATCTTACGAAGTTCAGCCATCTTGGGCGGGGCAAGGCGATACGGGCTGGAACGCACCGGCACAGAATCGGTTAGCTCAATCTTGTACTCCATCAAATGGGTTACACCCAGCTTGTCAGTACATACATCGCCATACTCCTGACATAACCTCTTAATGGCCTCCCTTTGAAGACTCGTTAAATTTTCCAGATCGAGATTCTCAATAGTCATAGGCTCAGTAACAGAATTGACAGCAGGAGAAGATAAAACCGGGTTAAAAGATAATTTACTCTGTGGATTAAACTTAAACCATAAGTTGCGAGCACCAAAATCAAGAAGCATACCAACGTGTGACATGAAATTAGCTCCAATTACCACAGCAAAAGAAAGATTTCTGGCAACCAAAAATTTAAATTTCCAAGAAAAATTTAGAATATGAATTTTGACTGACATACTACCCAAAATATTTAAGTTTGAACAATTTGCCGAAATAAAAGATTCATTGTTAGGCTCTAACTCAGGAAATTTGCAAACACTCTTCATAGATAAAAACCAGTCCTCGGTTATAAAGGATGCGACACTACCAGAATCAAGCAACGCAGAAACGGGCTCGTCATTAACACAAACTTCAATAAACGGGGATATTCCTTTAGCCACAGGAGAAATTCCAAAATCATTACTCACTCTGACACGATTACAAGCAGGTGACGAGGACACCCGCACCACAGGTTTCACACAACGTTTAGAATTAGGCTGACTTACCACGCCATTGCTCACCGCCAGGTTAGGTAGGCCAGCGACATAAGCAGAATTAGCACATGATGAATTAGCTTTCATAGAGTTATCAAGACTATCATTGGTAGGGCGACCAGAAACTTCACAGGGTTTTCCCAAATTCTTACACACAGAAATATCCTTGGAAGTAACACCCGAATTGGTCTCCTCAACGTTCCGTCATTGGCGATACACAGCCTGGTTACTCGGACACACCTTCTTGACATGTCCCACTCCACCGCACGAGTGGCACTTAATGTTGGGTCGAGGACGAAACCTAACCTTAGGTGGGGGACGAGACATCAAGGAAGGAGGAGGAACATTAGCTACACGAAGGGAATCTGCATGCTTCACAGCCATAGCCTCTATAACGACCTGTTTCAGCTCGACGAATGACGAAGGCCTGGTACACATAGTCATGTATGACCTATATTGAGGCGAAAACCCATTCACAATTGATGACACCAACTGTCGCTCGGTTAAAGGGAATGCAAAAACCTGGGCATACACCTTAATGTCGCTGACATAGTCGCTAAGGGACTCGTCCAGCCTTTGGACACGATAAAGGAACTTATGCTCGAGAGCACTTAGGGCGCTCGCAGGGACAAAAAACCACAACACTTCCCTAATAAACATGGCTAAGGACATGCGGAGGTGGATAGCTTCAACAAGCTTATCGCGCAGCATACCGGATGCAACAGGATACAAGAGTTGGAAAATCTGAACTTCCGACATCCCAAAAATCGAGGCATGGTTGCCCAACTCGACCACTTGCTTTAAAAATTGTACCACTTGGGTAACGTCATCAAGGTTGAAATGCCTTAACTTAGTTAAGAAACCAGAAATAGGATGAGGAATCGACCCATAATTAACGGTAGGTGAGAACGTAGCATTAGGAATAGAGACATTTTTACCAGGGTAGCCCGCTCGCACACCCTCTACAGGCGACAAAACATTAATATTACTAGAGAAAGAACTGGGATGCAATGGGTCGGCAGGACCCAGGAAATCACTAGGTGACCTAACATGAGAAGAATGACCGTATGCAGGATTAAGTGGTATGGACGAGCCAGCGCCAGGCAACAGAGGGGCAGGCAAACTACTACTGGTAATCGATCCCAAAACCTCAGACCTAGTAAGGAGAGGTGACTCACGTTCAACCCCAGAAGAACTCTCCAAATTCACAAGGTTATCGCTTAAGTCAATTAAATTGAAAACACTATTGTTGTCGGCCATTTTGGAAAACACAGAATGCAGACAACCAATATAGAAAGAAACAAATTTTCAGGAATTACAAGGACAGTTTACACTTTCACAACAGTACCACAACCAGCAATTACCATTACCAAAGATTAGGCTGACACTCAAACACAGCCACCCTACTACACCAAATCATGCACCATGCTGTCCAGAACTGCACACGTCACCACCTGCTTGGCTCGAGAACAGGGAGCCAAATCACAAAAATAGGCACAAAACATCAGGCTACCAGCTTCCGACGGGGCTCCAGGATTCCTTCACACGCAGCATATAGGCTATCAGAACATTAAGAAATCCCATTTCCCATGCCAAGAACACATGTCAGACACTCACCGGGCTTCAACTTCATTGGGGATGTTGCACACCAACAGGGTAAAATACAGGGGTAAACGCCTCGTTTAAAAACAGGACACCTTACATCCAGCATACCACATGGATATCCAGAGGCAACATGAAACACAATAAACGATAAGGATTAGCAAAACATAACATTAAGTGCACTATCCTGACAAAATCCCACCAACAACTGACCCATCAGCATTAGAGGGGTCCATAAAACAGCCTGTGGGTACTGGGGAGGGGGTAGTTACGGAAGTGAACATGAGCGGGATCTGCTACCAAAATGCTACCCCTAGCATTGGACGGCACTGGCCAGCAGCACGTCGGCTTCTCGATAACCAACGCTTTGCTTACCAGAATGGGACGAGTACGGGAAACGTGGAAGGGCCAACTTACCTGTATTCAGGGGTCCGGGTCACTTCCGCAGCAAAACCACCTCCAGAAGACAAGTCCCGACAGAAGAGCTCCAAAGGTTAAAATAAATATTACATGCATAACATACTGAGAACGGGCTTGATGAATTGCAAGGAAATGCAATATCGATCCGGCATGCAGAAGTTCAGGCCATGCCAAAACAAAAGGAATTGAAAATTAAATTAAACTTTTTAAAAAAATTAAATGGGATAGAAAATAAAAAAAATAAATGATATGCTCGTCGGCGAAACACACAAGGACATTTTACATCCGAAAACACAAAACTAACAACAACAAGATTACAATTTAAAAAAAAAATATTGAGCCAACAGAAAACACGTATGCTTTGAAGACCCGCGCCAAATGGACTGACAACGAGACCACAATGCATCACGGTAAACAAAAGATATGGCCACACCAAAACCATGCCAGGTCGAAATTACGGCAAACAATTAATAAGATTAAATTTAAACATTAGTAGAAGGAAATGAACGGTGAAAAAAACAATTACATCTAAAAACTATTAATGCAAGTCGTTTTAAAACTGGACGGATCTTACATGGATTAAAAAAAAGGGACAAACCCAAGCTTGCCAAAGGAAAATAAATAATAATTTAAACGTGAAATAAACTAGAAATGTGTCTCCAGGAGGTACGACGAAAAGATAACAAGGTTCAAATAAATCAGGACACGAAATTAAAACA
This sequence comes from Meconema thalassinum, assembly GCA_946902985.2. NCBI lineage: Eukaryota > Metazoa > Arthropoda > Insecta > Orthoptera > Tettigoniidae > Meconema > Meconema thalassinum. Next base: position 226,658,275 of record OX336398.1, read on the forward strand.
GCAAAAAAAAATTTAGGCCATTAAACAAATGAGGAACAGAAATAAAACATTACTATAAGAAGATATCGGAGCTCCATAACATAAAATAATTAAATAAATTAAATTTAAAAAAAACGTACCTTACATCCTTCTCAGTGGAGACACAATAACAATAAAATAATTAACACATAATTTTACGTTATTACATGTAATTCACAAAAATGGCTAACACGCCGATGCCTCGTGTAGATACTAGCACTTGATCGCATCCAGTTGCGATTATCCTTGCACATTTCCTCTTCACGGCGGAACGATGAAAATTTACAGCCTGAAGAAAACAGGCAATTCCTTTTTCTTGAATGAGTATTCACATTTTGAAAAAGCTAGGGGCAATGCCCCCAGCGCAACGGATAGACACTCTTGGACCAGTCGTCGGCTTGTTGTTTTTCACTCGACAGCTAAAGGACTCCACAAAAATGGCGGAGAATCGCTCGTCATTTATCGAACTGTCTTCATGTAAAAAAAATATTGTCCAATCACGAAGTGACACATCAAAACAACAATGTCATTAATAAGTTCATAATTTGGCGGTATCATGACTACACCAGCTTTTGTTTGAAGACGAAGAATGTGATTGTCTTTCAATTATGTCATGCGTATATAGAGTTTATAAGGCGAAGCGCACACCACCTATTGGGGAGAAACAGGAACTATTTGTAACTTTTCAAAGTCCGACTGCAGCTACCATCTTGTGGTGACAGACGGTACTGAGCGACCAAGCGGACGATTCAAAACTTCAACAACAGCGTCCCTGATTAAATACATGTTTGAAATGGTAGAGACGTGCCCTTGCACGTATCAATAATGATTATAATTGTTTGGGTGATAGTGAAAATGAAAGATCAAATGTACCTTACAACTAAAACTAACTACTCTCTTACAAACTAGAAGACGGAATGGGAAACAGAAAGGAGAAGAATGTAAATAAAAGACAGAAGGTAGGGAAATGCCCTCAACCCTCGAAAAATGAGCATTGAGGGACTTGGAAGGAAGGAGAGCCATGAAAGGCAGAGAGGAAAAGGAAAGGGGAGAGGGTCTGCCCCAGAGGCATTGGAGAAAGAGGGAAAATTTGACCCAGCTCAGGAATACCTCGGGGTCACCAAATTCCGAACCCACCACCCGTGAGCCCTTGAGAGTGTAGCACTATCCAGGGTGCACCAGAAGTGGTGGGGCTACACACACCCTGCCTCCTTGAGGGCCTTGTGCAGAAGGCGGGAGATACTGTGAGCCCTTGAGGGTGTAGCATTATCCAGGGTGCATCAGAAGTGGTGGGGCTACACACACCCTGCCTCCTTGAGTGCCTTGAGCAGAAGACAGGAGATACTGTGAGCCCTTGAGGGTGTAGCACTATCCAGGGTGCACCAGAAGTGGTGGGGCTACACACACCCTGCCTTCTTGAGGGCCTTGTGCAGAAGACAGGAGATACTGTGAGCCCTTGAGGGTGTAGCACTATCCAGGGTGCACCAGAAGTGGTGAGGTTACACACACCCTGTCTCCTTGAGGGCCTTGTGTAGAAGACAGGAGATACTGTGAGCCCTTGAGGGTGTAGCACTATCCAGGGTGCACCAGAAGTGGTGGGGCAACACACACGCTGCCTTCTTCAGGGCCTTGTGCAGAAGACAGGAGATACTGTGAGCCCTTGAGGGTGTAGCACTATCCAGGGTGCACCAGAAGTGGTGGGGCTACACACACCCTGCCTTCTTGAGGGCCTTGTGCAGAAGACAGGAGATACTGTGAGCCCTTGAGGGTGTAGCACTATCCAGGGTGCACCAGAAGTGGTGAGGTTTCACACACCCTGTCTCCTTGAGGGCCTTGTGCAGAAGACAGGAGATACTGTGAGCCCTTGAGGGTGTAGCACTATCCAGGGTGCACCAGAAGTGGTGGGGCAACACACACGCTGCCTTCTTCAGGGCCTTGTGCAGAAGACAGGAGATACTGTGAGCCCTTGATGGTGTAGCACTATTCAGTATGCACCAGAAGTGGTGGGGCTATACACGCCCTGCCTCCTTGAAGGCCTTGTGCAGAAGACAGGAGATACTGTGAGCCCTTGAGGGTGTAGCACTATCCAGGGTGCATCAGACGTGGTGAGGTTACACACACCCTGTCTCCTTGAGGGCCTTGTGCAGACGACAAGAGATACTGTGAGCCCTTGAGGGTGTGGCAATATCCAGGGTGCACCAGAAGGGGTGAGGCTACACACACCCTGCCTCCGTGAGGGCCTTGTGCAGAAGACAGGAGATAATGTGAGCCCCTGAGGGTGTAGCACTATCCCGGTGCACCAGAAGTGGTGGGGCTACACACACCCTGCCTCCTTGAGTGCCTTGAGCAGAAGGCAGGAGATACTGTGAGCCCTTGAGGGTGTAGCACTATTCAGGGTGCATCAGAAGTGGTGGGGCTACACACACCCTGCCTCCTTGAGGGCCCTGAGCAGAAGGCGGGAGATACTGTGAGCCCTTGAGGGTGTAGCACTATCCCGGTGCACCAGAAGTGGTGGGGCAACACACACCCTGCCTCCTTGAGAGCCTTGTGCAGAAGGCGGGAGATACTGTGAGCCCTTGAGGGTGTAGCATTATCCAGGGTGCATCAGAAGTGGTGGGGCTACACACACCCTGCCCCCTTGAGTGCCTTGAGCAGAAGACAGGAGATACTGTGAGCCCTTGAGGGTGTAGCACTATCCAGGGTGCACCAGAAGTGGTGGGGCTACACACACCCTGCCTTCTTGAGGGCCTTGTGCAGAAGACAGGAGATACTGTGAGCCCTTGAGGGTGTAGCACTATCCAGGGTGCACCGGAAGTGGTGGGGCTACACACACCCTGCCTCCTTGAGGGCCCTGAGCAGAAGACAGGAGATACTGTGAGCCCTTGAGGGCGTAGCACTATCCAGGGTGCACCAGAAGTGGTGGGGTACACACACCCTGCCTCCTTGAGGGCCTTGAGCAGAAGACAGGAGATACTGTGAGCCCTTGAGGGTGTAGCACTATTCAGGGTGCACCCGAAGTGGTGGGGCTACACACACCCTGCCTCCTCGAGGGTCTTGTGCAGAATACAGGAGATATCTTGAAAATAATAATAATAAACGAGATACGAGCCTTACAGTAGTCGCATATGGTGTGTTACATCTGACATGTTATCCTACTCGTATACTACACAGCTTGGACATTCTTAAAATGTTAATTTACGCTCCGTTTTCATACTGGTATTATGGTGAATGTATAGATTGAATTGGAGATATGCTACTGTCACACTTGTTTGAACAAACATCACACAATATATTGTAAATTAAGAGGAGGAATGAAACTGTAGCAGCAGAGTATCGAGAAGGCAGTGCGAGAGTAGACATATGAAGTAAGCAGTGATAAAAAAGAGAGTCTTTGAATTGTTCTGTATTAATTGAGTGCAAATAAAAAAGATATTTGTGTGTTGATTAGTGTCAAGAATAATAAAAACGGTTACATTTCCAAGACTCTCCTTTTTATCACTACCTACTTGATATTTCTACTCGCGCACTGCCTTCTTGATACTCTGCTGCTACAGTACCACTGCCAACTGGATCGCATCCCTTCCCTGGCTGCTAAAGCGATCCAGCCGGCAGTGCGTCTTACACACTTCCGTCCGATCCACTTCCGTCCCATTTTTCAAAATCACTCCCACAAAAATATCCAGCAACCGAGTGGAAAGATGTTACACATCAAAAAGAAGACTGACCTCTCGCAGAAGGAGGGTATCAGGAAAGATGACGAAAGGGCCAATTAGGGCGGGAAAGTGAAAGACTCCCTAGGCCTCGGATACCCTAATACCGTCGGGGTCGGAAGAGAACAAGAGTTGACCATGGGAGGTCGATAGGAAAGTTGACAGTGAGGAGCCCGGCACAAGTAAGTGAAAGCAATGCTAGACTCAGCTGGGGTCCCGTGGTCGCCAACCCACGTCCCTCTAGATGTGATCCTGGGTGGGTTTCAATTAGGTAGAAAGCTGGTGATCCATCTGGCCTATGCTGATCACCTGGTTGTAATGACAGACTCCGTCTAAGGCTTAGAACCCAACATGAACAAAAATGTAGTGAGTGTGGTAGGAAAATTAGCATTTCCAAAAAGCAGGTTATGTCGGTTGGGAAAGAAGGCAAGTACGAAGGTGATTCCAAAAGTAAGGTCCGATTCGCCGTAAATATTTGAAAGTGGCGCCAAGGGCAAAACACGCATGCGCACCGACTCCTGGCGTGCCTTGCGCGGCAAAAGCCGCCAGTAGCGTTGTTACTGTTGCTGTGTCCTGTTGATAGTGTCAGTTCACAATGTTTAAGACAATTAATCAGCCCGCCGATTGTGAAGTAAGGGCAAGACACATTTCTGTGGCAGAAATTCATCGGCAGATTACTGAAGTGTACGGTCTTAACATAATGAGTGACAGTAAAGCGCGCAAGTGGGTGCGAGCCATTAATGGAGGACGGGAAAATGTGCACGATGAACCCCACTCTGGCAGACCATCAGTGATTTCAGACGACAAAATTCGTGAAGATCGACGATTCACTATTCAGATTTAGAGGTGAAGTTCCCGAATGTGAGTAAAACAACTTTGTACAGAATTATGTCTGAACATTTTCGAAAATTGTGTTCCCGTTGGGTTCACAGACGGCCGAGTTCTACGACTTAGGCATTCAAAAGCTTGTGGAACGATGTGACGATAATGTGTAAATAAGTATGGAAATTATGTCGAAAAATAGAGAAAGACGTAAGGAATGTCAATAAAACAATTGTTTTGGAAACAATTTTTATTTTGGATGTTTTTTTTACCGGACCTTAGTTTTGGAATAGCCCTCGTAAATTGAATCGCAGGAACTACAGTGAAGCAGGTAGAACATTGCGCTTTCAGGATGGTCGTATGAGGAAAGACAGAGAGTCGAGGTGTAGAAAAGTCAAGTTGCGATCATCAGTATTCTAGAAGAAAGAAGTTAGTGCAGCGAGGAAACTCTCCCCACACCGCTCAGTGTTTAGATCGACCTTGCTGTATGGAAGTGAGAGAGATGATGATGATAATTCATGTCTTAAGGAGCCTAACATCTAGGTTATCAGTCCCTAAAGGTTCAGGTGATAGTTAAAGATGAGATGAGAATGAAAACTATAACTAATACTAACTACAGACTTACATACTAGAAGAAGAAATGGTAAGTAAATAAAGGATAAGGCAAATAAAGGACAGGAAGAAAAGAAATGCCCTCAACCCTCGAAGAATGAGGATTGAGAGACTTGGAAGGAAGGAGAGCCATGGAAGGCAGATAGGAAGGGGAAAGAGGAGAGGGCCCGCCCCAAAGTCAGTGGAAAAAGAGGAAAATACGGACCCAGCTCAGGAATCCCCCGGGATCACCAACTCACCAGCAGTGATCCCTTGCGGGTGCACCAAAAATGGTGGGGCTACATACACCATGCCTCCTTGAGGGCAGAAGGCAGAAGGTAACATGAACAGAAAAAGAAGGCTGACCCCTCGTTGAGGGAGGGTATCAGGAAAGATGAGACAAGTGCCAATTAAGGCGGGAAAGGAAGAGACTCCCGAGGCCTCGGATACCCTAATACCGTCGGGGTTGGAGGTGAACAAGAGTTGACCAAGAGAAGTCGACAGGAAAGAAGACGGGGAGGAGCCCGGCACAAGTAAGTGGAAGCAATGCCAGACTCAGCTGGAGTCCCGTGGTCGCCAACCCACGTCTCACTAGATGTGATCCTCTGGGGGGACAAATGGATGGAAGTAATGGCAGGAGGGCACTCTTAATGAGGAGATAAAGGCTAAGTTAGAAATGAACACGCTAGATGATGTTGTCATATGAGTCGACTCAGATGGTGGGGTCATGTGATGAGAATGGGGGAGGAGAGATTACCTAAGAGGTTAATGCGTTAGGCTGTAAATGGTAGCAGAGTTAGATCTAGGAGCCAATGGGCAGATTCAGTGGTGAACGATCTCAAAGTGAAAGGTGTAGAAGCAGTAGAGGCTAACTGCTAATAGGGGATCATAGATGCGACTTATTCGCAATCATAGGCTTGCAGACCAGACTGGAAGCTGAAGGACAAAACAGTCTCAAATGAAAGCTGGTATGTCCAACAGACTGATAAACTGATTGGCAGATAGGTTCAACCACACAACTCCATTCAAGTATTGTCATTCGTGTTGGTTGTGGTGGTTTTTTGTTGTTGTTTTTTTCTTTTTTTTAAGCGTACGGCTTTCAGTGCCGGGAGTGTCCGAGGACATGTTCGGCTCGCCAGTTTTGTAGCTGCTTCGAGACGGACACCCAATGGGTGAGCTACAAGTACCGTTGGGGAGGAAAGGTGGAATGTAAGGACTAGGAATTGGAAGGTAGTGGCTGCGGCCTATAGTTAGGGACCAACCCCGGCATTTGCCTGAAAGGAAGATGGGAAACCACAGAAGACCATCTTCAAGGTTGCCGGCGGGGGGATTCGAACCTCCTCGCCTCCCGGATGTGAGCGACTGCCAGCAGTCATGCCGTAACGACCACGGCTAACTCACCCGGTTTCGTGTTGGTATGTTGTGAATATCTGAAAATACAGGGTTAGGAAACGCAACCCACTACTGGTATTAACAGTTGAAACTAGGGGGCTGTTAATCAGGGGCGGATCTAGAGGAGGGCGAGGAGGGTGACCGCCCAGACCCCGCAGTCCGGGGGGCCCCGCGCCATGCATTTTTTTAATGTAATCAATTAATTATATTTTTCAAAATTTTCAAACGAATTTATAATTCATTTTTTTTCTTCAGTGCAGCTATGACCTCCCTTGACCGTTTAGCAAGTTTAGGTTACAGTGAAATAATAAAAGACTTCAGCCGGGAAAAAAGTCACAAAGTAATATTTTATTATTTCATAGTTTACATAATCTTCTTCAAGGGGACTTACAGGTTAATTTCATATTATTAAAATAATGTACTGTAGTGTATTCAAAATATTGTAACTATTCTTGATTTTATTATTATTACAAAACTACTTTCCATTTTTTTTTTACTTTAATTATTTCCTATTTTATCATATCACCCAGAGCCCCGCAAGGACTAAACTTGATCGTCCACCTTGATAATAATTTACAGATTTTTTGATTTGTCATCAGGTGTAATGTAAACACCGCGAAATGAACATCCAAGCTAACACTCTGTAGAATCTGTACTGCTAAGGATGTCTGTCTGTATTGTGCACTCCAAAGGGTTTGTATCACATGTCAGGCGTGCTCTCACCTGTGCCCCTGGTGGCATGTCACCCACCTTGCACATAGTACGTGCTCTGATACATACCATCAACATGCCTGTCATGCCTCAACCCGCTTAGCTTGTAGTAGCTACAACTACTTCTGTTATTCTGGTTGTTTGGTCCCTCAGTTTAGGGGCTGCGACAACGCGGTCATGTAGTCCCGTGTACTTTGGGTGTGTGTAGAATCTGTCTGATATTATTATTATTCTCGAGTCAGAAAACATCAAATAAACACAGATGCAAATACTATGACTACAAACATTATATAATATTTGACCAAAACTTGGCCACTTCCACTGCATTCTCTGATGCTTCATAAAGTTCATCTTCTGTGCAGGAGGTCGGGCACAGTCTACACTGAAGCATATGTTTCACAGTCTGATCTGCTCCACAGTCACACTGTATGTCATCTTCCTTAATGTAGCCCCACTTTGCAAGATTGATCTTAGATCTGCCCACTCCTGATCTTAATCTATTCAAGGATTTCCATGTTACCCAATCTTGATCATGACCAGGAGGTAAAGTTTCGGCTATCCTTTTCCAGCACAGGAGAGGAGATTTCTTAGCTTTCCATAATTCTAGCCTGGCTTTTTCACATGTAGTCTTCAATTCTTTGGATGTTCTTAGGAAACTCTTCCTAGACTTCAGCCTCAGAGCATGTAGTTCCTGCCCATGTAGAGGATGGGTTGCTTCCTGGACAACTTTCTTCCTTTCCTTGTTTGCAGCTACTTCTCGTCGAATAGAGGGTGGTGCTATTCCTGCAAGTTGGTAGAGGCATTCTGTTGGTGTTGATCTTAAGCATCCAGTTATAGTTCTACACGTTTCATTGAGAGCTACGTCTACCTGTTTAGCATGAGTTGAGTTATACCAAACCGGGCTGGCGTACTCTGCAGCGGAATAACACAATGCCATTGCAGATGTTCGAATAGTGTCAGGTTGGCTATCCCATTGTGATCCGGCCAATTTCCTCAGAAGATTATTCCTGGTGTGAACTTTTGACTTGGTGTTCAAACAGTGTTTCTTGTAGATAAGAGCTATGTCCAGTGTCACTCCTAGAAATTTTGGGGTGTAACAGTGTTCCAGTTCAACTCCTGACCATATTACCTTCAGTTTACGAAAGGCTTCCCTGTTTCTCAAGTGAAAGGCACATACTTGTGTCTTGGAGGGATTTGGTTTCAGTTGATTTACGATATAATATTTGGACAGATCCTTAAGGGCACTCGTGAGGTTTTTCTCCACTGATTCAAAATCCTTCCACTGTGTAGCAAGAGCGAGATCGTCAGCGTACAAGAAACTCCTGGTGTTGGGAGCTATCGGCTGGTCATTTGTATACACGTTGAACAGAAATGAAGCGAGAACACTTCCTTGGGGTAGGCCATTCTTCTGCAGTCTCCAACGGCTGCGTTGCCCCTGGAAGTCCACAAAATATCTCCGATTCTGCAGGAGAGTAGCAATGAACCTGGTTAGGCTGGAGTTCTTAGTTAGCGTGTAGACCTTAGCAAATAGAAGCTGATGATTAACAGTGTCGTAGGCTGCCGATAAATCGACAAATGCCACTCCAGTTACCTTAGCTGCTTCGAAACCATCCTCTAGGAATTGCGTAAGGTTCAGCAACTGCCCAGTACAGCTTTTGCCGGGACGAAATCCAGCTTGTTCAGGTATGAGCAGAGGATCAATTACGAGTAAAAGGCGATTCAAAATCATTCTTTCTAGTAGTTTGTAGAGGTGACACAGTAGTGCAACTGGTCTGAAGTTCTTTGGACTGTCCCCTTCTTTGCCAGGTTTCAACAAAGCTATCACACGGCTCTTCCGCCATATCTTTGGAATTTGATAATTCTTCATGCAGTTATTGAAGAGCTGGAGTATCCAATCCTTGGTTTTTAGGCCGAAATGCTTGATTTGTTCTGTCCGAATGTCATCAAAGCCGGCTGATTTTCCATTTTTAGTCTGTTTGATAGCCTTCTCCAGTTCTACCATAGTGAATAGTATTGTAAGATCGTTACTTTCCTCTTGAAATCCTCTTTGATGTCTGGGCACTTTGTGCTTATTGATGGGCTTCCCGTTCATCAAAAGCTGATGAGCTATTTGGTTGGCAGTGATGTTGTATTGTACAGAGGTCTTTGTCGGATCATTGCTTAAACGCCTTAAAAGTCTCCAAGCCTTATGGCTGTCTCTTCTCAGATCCAGGTCTTCTACAGTTCTAACCCAATGATCCCGTTTTGTTTCTCTAATGGCAGAGATGAGTCTGTTCCCAGCTTCTACTGTTGATTCGCCGAAAGGGTTTTCTTCAAATTCCTTCCTGTATTCTGTTAGTAGTTTAACTTCATCTGATGTGAGACCAGGGATGAATGAAGTCCGGCAGCCGCGAGGTATAGACCTTCTGGAGCACTTCTATACAGTTGTGGTGAAGATATTGTAGGATGCTGGTGTAGGTTCTATATAAGACACTTCGTTGTCCAACATATCTGCAAATTTTGACCAGTCAGCTTTCTTGAAGTTGTACCTCCTGCGGAAAGGTATTTTCTGAGGTCTGACGGCAGGAAATATTTGACACATTATTGGCCGATGCTGTGTATTAGGTATTGGAGAGCAGACAGATTTTACACAAAGTTCGCTGATTTTATTACTACTGAAAATGAGGTCAGGGTTGTAACCTCGTTTCCATCTACCACTATTGAATGATGCAGGCTGTTTTCCATCATGGATCAGGGTAAAGTGATTTATTTCTGCCCATTCTTGCACTGCTATTCCATTCTCATCTTCATGATCATAACCCCATGCGCAGCTTTGGCTGTTAAAATCGCCAATCACAATCCGTGTACTTTTATTTTGGAAATTGGATGGTTTGGTGATGATGAAATCAGCGCCGGGTGGTTTATAAAGAGATGAAATCGTACATTTGTCTGTTTCTAGGGTAATAACTTCAATGTTATTTTCCTCCGTGAGTGCCGTGGAAAGGACTTGAACATTTGGATGGACAAATATGGCACTTCCATACTTATCATGAGGTCTTTCTATTGCAAGGACCATTCCCTTTACTTTTGGTCTGTGCATATTATGGCTTCTATGTGTCTCCTATATGCATAGCACATGGCATCCATGCTGGATACAAAGGTTTTGCAGTAGTTCTTCTTTGGCGGATGATATGCCCTCTATATTTGCAGAGATAATTGTTAACTGTGGCCCTGAAAAGGACTGGGTTGATGTTTCTGGTGTGAAAGGATCAGCCGTCAGAGAATGTTGATTAATTCTCTGCCGTTGCCCAGGGTACGCCCGATTGCTTTTCTTATCATTCATCATCATCATCAACGCAATCTTCAGGGAGGCTCCTTTCGTGTACCCCATCTGTCTGATAACCGGTGTTAATTGTGACTGTATTAGTGTGTGTTATCAGTTTTAATTCAAGTAATAATAATAATAATAATAATAATAATAATAATAATAATAATAATAATATCGTATGGCCTCGGTGCCGGGTGCAAGCTTTGTTATTTGATATCCAAAGGGTAGCTTGCTTGTCGAATTTCGTTGTTCCTTGAAGCGCTATGAAAGTCAAGGAGGTTAGATATCTAATCTCCTTGAACACTGTAGCGCTTTCTAGTAGAGAAATTAGGAACTTTGTGTTGGCGGTAAATCCCGAGATTAATTTCACCATTATGAACACGGCCTACTGAATTCAAATGGGTTCGTTGACATGCCAACATCGTATGACATGGTGTCGTAATTTTTGCCGCCTTTCAAAAATCACTTACCACGGCCAGGAGCGAACCTGCAAACTTGGGGTTAGTAGACCGACACGTTGACCACTCACCCACCGTGACAAGTTTAATTCAAGTAAGGACTGCAGACGATACCAAATTCCACTGTCCACGACACCTAGCTGTGAACTTGGCTACTACTAGATGCCATCGTAACCAGTGCCTGGTGACGAACGTTGGAACTTAAGAGCATTAATCAAACTTAACCTACAAATTTTGCTTCACACAAGTTTCGTTAGTGAAAGGTTCTTTTACATGCCATAAATCTATGACATGGGCCCGTCGGCTTTACTTCCCCTCCGAAGGAAAGCATACTGAAGGATTTTTAAAAATCCGACAATTTCGGACGGGTTTGAACCCGCGTCCACTTCTATTATTCTGATAAACGTCAAACCATTATACACAATGCCTAAAAAGTAGTATTTCTTGAATCCACTAGACCTTGACATGCTTTATGTTATTTGAGCTTAAACGCTATTTTCTCCGATCTATGTCAGTTGTGGCGTGATTTTTAAGTAAACAAGTAGTTCCGTGAAGAACTATACAGCCTATTTTCATATATCCTGCTCATGTTAATTGCCTCTATCAACATACAAAATTTCAGTTTAATTGCTGTAACAGATTCGTAGATATTGAGAACCATCTAAATATTTCAGATGGTCGCCAGGTTGGATTCTTATTTTTGTACTATTACATTAAGATTATTGTGTACGTGTGGTATTCAAACTTCAATCGCATGATTAGAACACAAGAAGTAAAAGCGAGATTTTAAAATTACGCACAGCAGCTTTCTTGTGATTATGCAAACAATTGCAATAAATTAGATGCCAGTGGATCAACATTTGTATAAGCATTTAACGTGCAACGTTTCACGGCACTCGGATAGTTAATTCGCGAGAAACGTCCATTTAAATATTTATACTTCGCGTCGCCGCCATGTTGGACTTGTGCTCACCAGGTTACTGAAAGTCCTATAGGTGAACATATGTTCATAGTCTCTATGAACATAAAAAAATTCAGTTTGGTTGCTGTAAAAGATTCATAGATATTGAGAACCGTCTAAATATTTCGGAAGCTCGCCATTTAGGATTGTTATGTGTATAGGCCATAGAGTTATGTACCATTCAAAGACAATTATTGCCTAGGTTCATTATTCAAACTTTCACTTCGATCGCATGATTACGACACAAGAAATAAAAACTTAATTTTAAAATTTCGCACAGCCGCCATCTTGAGGTTATGTAAACAATTGAATTAAGTTAGATGGCAGTGCATTACAAACTGCAAAATCATTTACTGTACCACATTTCACGGCGCTCAGAGAGTTAAATCACGAGAAAAGTCTATTAAAATATTTCAAATTCGCTTGGTCGCCATGTTCGTTTTGAACTTTACATGTTTATGAAATATACATAGGTAAACTTGTATCAGTACCCTTTATCACCGTACAAAATTGCAGGGTGATATCTGTAACAGTTTCGGAGATATAGAATGTGAGTGAAATATTTCGCACAGCCGCCATTTTGAGGTTATGTAAACAATTGAACTAAATGAGACTTCCATGCATTGCAATGTGTGTAAGCAATTGCTGTACCAAGTTTCATTACGTTTGGATAGTTAAATCGTGAGAAAAGTCTATTTAAATGTCTCAACTTCGCTTGGCCGCCATGTTTGTTTTGTAGTCTCCAGGTTTTTGAAAGTCTCATAGGTGAACTTTTAGTAGTGCCCTTTATCGCAGTACACAATTTCAGGGCGATATCGGTAATAGTTTCGGAGATACTGAATGCTAGTGAAATATTTCGCACAGCCGCCATGTTGGATTGGTGAGACGCAACCAAATTTTAAGGGCATGGTCGAGGTTGCCGGGAATAGCGCTATGAACTTACCGACTTTCATTGAAATCGCTCCAGCCGTTTAGATTTTATTAGGGGGACACACACACACACACACCTCACACACACACACACACACACACACGCACACACACACGGACTAAAGGTGATCTCATAAGCCTATTTTTTCAAAATTGAAAATAGGCTAAAAACTAACAAGGACATTGAAGGTCTATCTGTGGTTAGCGTGGGCAAGTGGTTACTATGGCAACAAGTGTTCGTCTCCTAGGCCAATGCATTCTAGTTCAGTACTGTAATGAAGTTAAATATCCCTCAGTATGCCTTCCTTCGGAGGGGAAGTAAAACCGGCGGGCCATGTCATAGATTTATGATATGTAAAATAACCTTCCACTAACTACACTTGTGTGAAGCCAAAATTTGTAGATTAGGTCTGATTCATGCTCTTAAGTTCCAACGTTCGTCACTAGGCACTGGTTGTGATGGCATCTAGTAATAGCCAAGTTCAGAGCTAGGTGTCGTGAACGGTAGCATTTGGTAGTGAAAGTAGGAACTACTTGAAATTATCGTCTGCAGTCCTTACTTGTGTTTAAAAAAAACGAGTTAACACACTAATACAGCCCACTGGTTAACAGACAGATTCTATACACACCCAAAGTACACGGGGCTACATGACCACGTTGTCGCAGCCCTAAACTAAGGAACCAATCAACCGATATTAATTATTGCCTTGATTTGATCCTGGCTTTTACACTTCTGGCATATTATGGAAAATATATGATTCTGGGAGTCATTAGCAATTGAAATTACTGTCAATGATCCCTTCTGCACCGGAAATATTATTTTGTTATATTACCGTACGTAAATAAATGTTTTTATTTCTTGCGCATTCGGTGACGGCAGCCATGTTTTAGGGACACATTGACGTCATATCACTGTTGCCAACATTCCGATACAAAATACACCACATTACACTCGTAATGTTGTAATTATGTAAAAAACGAAATAATTGGCGAAACCATTGGTCTGGATGGGACTTTTTATCCCATATCTCATGGAACATTTATATTTAAAATTTCTTCTTCTGTTTTTTATCCAACGACAGAGGGTGGAGCCATTTCAATTGAGGCGGCTTCAGTTGCGTAGTTGGTAGTATGCTGAGCTTCTATGCCCAAGATCGCGGGTTCAAACCCGGTTGAAGTCGTCTGCATTTTAAGGAGCCACTTAGGGAGCAAAATAACCAGTGAAGGACGAAGCAAAGGGAATATAAAAAGTAGGTTGGCTCAGGCAAGGAAAGCATTTCTACATATAAAAAATCTGTTGACATCAAATATATATTTAGGTATTAGGACGTCAGTTTTGAAAGCCTATTATTGAGGTCTCAGTAAAGATTAGATGCACAAGTTTCCAAATATTTGTTAGTAAAATACTTAATGTCACCTGCATTGCGTAGCGGTCAGCGTGGTTAACTGCTGCCCCGGAGGTCCTGGGTTCGATTCCCGGCTCTGCCACGAAATTTGAAAAGTAGTATGAGGACTGGAACGGGGTCTACTCAGCCTCGGGTGGTCCAAATGAGTAGAGGGTGTTCGATTCCCACCTCAGCCATCCTCAAAGTGGTTTTCCGTGGTTTCCCACTTCGTCTTCGGGCAAATGCCGGGATGGTCCCTACTGTAAGGCCACGGCCGCCTTCTTCCCTCTTCCTTGCTTATCCATCCTAATCTTCCCCTCCCTTCCCGCATGATGCCCCTGTTCGCTTTGCAGATGAGGCCGCCTGGGCGCGGTGCTGGTCACACCTCCCCAGTTGTATCCACTCCGATCAGATGTTCTCAGCTCTAGGACACTGCCCGTAGAGGCGGTAGAGGTGAGTTCCCTCGCTGAGTCCGTGGGAGCCACCAACCTGGAAGGTAAATTCGATATAAAAAAAAAGATACAGTCAGTCTGAGAGACTAGACTTTATATCATTTCAAATGACGCATGCTACAAATGCTACACATGTTAGAAAGGCTCAGGAGGGCTTCTCGCTTCGACCGAAGCCCCAGGCCTCTTTGAACAGACTCCATTACCCATTTACTTAGGCTTCCCACGCGGGGACGGAGAGCGGGAGGTGAACTCTGCTGCATGAGGTCACGCACTCGCCGTCTCCGTATCGCATAACGCCAGACCCCAGGAGTAAACTCAGACTTAACAGACTCCATTACCCTTTAAATTAGTCTTCCCGCGAGGGGAACGGAGGGCGGGCGGTGCACTCTGCTGCATGAGGTCACGCACTCGCCGTCTCCGTATCGCATAACGCCAGACCCCAGGAGTAAACTCAGACTCAACAGACTCCATTACCCTTTAAATTAGTCTTCCCGCGAGGGGAACGGAGGGCGGGCGGTGCACTCTGCTGCATGACGTCACGCACTCCTCGTCTCCGTATCGCATAACGCCAGACCCCAGGAGTAAACTCAGACTCGGTGCATATGCACTGAGCAACATGATGACGTCATACACGCATAACGGTAGACCAACGCTAACGATGAAGTTGACAAGATCATTTGAAATGATAAAAAAAAACACTTTATTGGTAAACCAGCACTCAAAGATTTTAAGATTAAGGAACGTTTATATGAATAAAAATTGTAAGGATATCCATTTCGCTTGATGAATAATTTCCACACTAGTTTTAAGGATGACAGGATGAAACATGCACCAACGTTTGTTAGGTATAGATGTTCCTAATTTTGTATCCATAGGCGTTATGTTTTAAAAGTTGTCTGTTGTTGTTGTTTGAGTCTTCAGTCTTTTGACTGGTTTGATGCAGCACTCCATGTCTCCCTGTCCTGAGCTAATCATTTCATCTCTATATAGCTACCACACCCTACGTCCGAGGCAATCCGTTTAACATATTCTAACCTTGATCTACCCCTACAGTTCTTGTCCTCGACCCTTCCATCCAAAACTAAGCTTGCTATTCCTGGGTGTCTTAGTATGTGTCCTACCAATCTATCTCTTCTCTTCATTAGCAGTTGCCAGAAACACCTCTCCTCTCCCACTCATCTTAACACCCCTTCATTTGTTACCATATCTAACCATTAGAGTAGATGCACAAGTTTCCAAATATTTGTTAGTAAAATACTTAATGTCACCTGCGTAGCGTAGCGGTCAGCGTGGAAGAGGGTTGTCTCAGAATCGTTAGAGGAAGGACACCTTGCCAGTGGCAGCAGCAGACCGGCCTAAGTTGTGCTATCAGCTCACCAGGAGGATGGAGACTACGAGCAGCGGGACCATCGAGTGGAGGAAGCAGCAGAGGACCGGCGAGCCAGCCAGGGGCCAGGGCAGGCGCAATCGCGCCCGGAGAGGTAGAGGGCCACGATCGGCAGGCTCCTTGGGTGGGGAGTTAACCTCCACAGGGCCCTCTCCTCCGGTCACGCGGGCACGCCAGCAGGCCCTTGGTGAGAAGACGCCGGCAGCGCAGAAGCCGCCAGCCGATGAAGAGATGCGGGTGCCTCATAGCCCGGCTGGCGCACTCAACGCTGGAGCGGCTCCCGGCCCGGGGAGCACAGGTAGCCCGGACATAACGCAGGTGTCCCTGCGGTCCGAGTCAACCGACGCCTCCCCTGGGCCCTCTGAGCTAGCCGAGTCCGAGAAGAGTCGGACGCCAGGACCGGCTAGCTCCCCGCGACTGGAGAGCAGCAGCAGCCCGGACGCCAGGTTCAGCTGGGCGAGCGATGTGAGCTCGGACACCGTGCATGGGCACCCTGGGGTCCCTTCCCCAGGCTCCGAGCGAGCAAGTGGCTACGACCCCAGTGACCTGGCTTTGTTTGTTTATTACAGGCCAGGCTCCAACCAGGAAGAAGAATGGGAAGTCATCAGGGCCTACAGGGACAAGGTCCACGTAGTCGCGACGGGAGGAGTTGAACGTGTCCACGGGGACATCGAAGCTGTCCTCCCTACTGGAGTCCTGATCAGGCCACGCGAGAGCGCGGCCATGAGCTACGTCTACATCAAGGCATTCTCCGAGCACTGGCAGGTTGCGGTGGTACCAGGCTATGCGCCAGGTGCCTCTCCGCACATCCTCCGCCACGCTCGGGAGCGCTGCCCAGATTTTCTCATCGAGATGGCAGATGTTGGGACCCAGGCAGGCCCCCTGACCTTCTCCAAGAGAACGCAGGCTCCACAACCAGCACCTCGGGCGGTGCCTTTAGCGGGGCAACTCGCGCCCGGCAACCAGGAGGAGGAGCGACTACCAGAGCCTCAGGCGGGGCCATTAGCGGGGCAACCCGCGCCCGCCATCCAGGAGGAGCGACTACCAGAGCCGCAGGTGGGGCCTTTAGCGGGGTAACTCGCGCCCGCCACCACCGCCAGGAAGGGGACACCCGAGACGGCCGGGGCCACCAGGACGGCCCCAAAGCAGCGACTACCAGAGCCCCAGGTGGGGCCATTAGCGGGGCAACTCGCGCCCGCCGCCACCGCCAGGAAGGGGACATCAGAGACGGCCGGGGCCACCAGGACGGCCTCAAAGCAGCGGAAGGTCAACCGCAGCAGCCCAGAGGACCGTCGCCCGCAGCGCCCCCAGGAGGGGGAGCCAGGACGCCGCGAGGCCACCAGCCGCAGCCAGGGACAGCCGCTACAGTCAGGTAGTATGAAGCCCCGCTCAGGCCAGCTTTTACAGTGTTTCTGCTGTCTGAGATGGGGCCACTCCCAGGGATCCTGCGGCTCTCCAGTCCGCTGTAACCGGTGCTCAGGTGGCCACCACCACACCGGCTGCACGGTGCCGCGGGACGCGCCGGTGTGCGCCAACTGCATGGGTGACCATCCGTCATCCCATCGCAGTTTCCCCGTCTACAGGTCCATGGCAAGAGCAGAGAGGAAGGCGGCTCGTTCCCATGGACCGCCCACTAGGCCCCTGCTTCGGCAGGTGAGGCTCCCCCTCCACTCTCCGGTGACGGAGGCTCGGTACCAGGGACCCCATGGAGATCGGGTAGTGGCGCAAGTTCTCCGGATACTTGTACCATTGCTCGGTAGCCGGAAAGGCCCGCGCTGATCCCAGCAGTGCCGAGTTCTAACGGATTTCCCGGAGAAGAACTGGCGATAAGACGGACATGGATCTGGTGCATGATACCTTCTCCCAACTAATATACCCACTCATTTCCATACCCACATTATCCTTGCATGTGGCAATTACCAAGCCGCCAGGTTTTACGTGTAGGCAATCTTTCCTTTCTGCCTATGCGGTTTTCCCTGGCCCTACAATCTTACCCTTATATATGAGTACATATTTATATGTGCTCATATATAAAATATACCAATGTTAATATCTATTAATTATGCCTGGTAGATCGCGACCGCGATGGGACAGGCACTAAGTCCTAAAAGACATTCCTTTCTATCCAATCCCCTATGCTTTCTCTTCTACTATCGTAGACTAATTGCATGTCGGAGGCACCAGTAGTAAGGTCGGGTGTCACGCGGGGGGTGCGGGTACTCTTTTCGCCCCCCCCCCCGATAAAAAAAAATCAGCGTGGATAGCTGCCGCCCCGGAGGTCCTGGGTTCGATTCCCGGCTCTGCCACGAAATTTGAAAAGTGGTATGAGGACTGGAATGGGGTCTACTCAGCCTCGGGTGGTCCAAATGAGTAGAGGGGGTTCGATTCCCACCTCAGGCATCCACCAGCCATCCTGTAACACTACATTTCAAACGCTTCAATTATCCTCTTTTCTGCTGCACCTCTAGTCCAAGTTTCACTTCCTTAGAGCGCCACACTCCAGACAAAGGATTTCAAAAATGACCTCATAATACCTAAATCTATATTCGATACGGACAAAGAAACCGAAATAAGAATTGGGCAAGCATGGAAAACATTCTCGTCCTAGATATTCATTTTAGGAGATAAATTTCAGAAACTAAGTCTGAAGACACAAGTTCTAGAGAAATGTGTAATCCCAGTAATGCTGTATGGATGCCAGACATGGTCACTAACTTCGAAGCAAAGAAGAACGCTCCAGATAGTCCAACGCAGGATGGAACGAAAAATCCTCAATATCACGCTGAAAGACAGAATAATGAACGAGGAGATACGTAGAAGAACCGGCATCAAAGACGTCATCAACACAGCGGACAGGCTAAAATGGAAATGGGGAGGCCACGTAGCGAGGATGGAGCTTAGGAGATGGACACACAGACAAACGATGTGGGACCCCAGGAGAAACGTAGGAAAACAGAGGACACTCTGGGCTGACACATTCAAGAAATCTGCCGGACCACAATGGACAAGAAGAGCAAGAGACAGACAAGAGTGGAAGACCCTAGAAAAGCTCCTTTTCAAAACTTTTTATATGCGAGGAAATGAAAGGAGAAACTCAGTGCTACATAGTGAACCCTTAAATACAAAAGCGATAATGCATTGAGGACAGTTAAAACTCTACTAAAATAAAATGAATACGCTAGAAACATTAATAATTTTCCAAATATTAGATATAAGAACAAGAATACATAACATAGAGAATACTGTAACTAGGTTAGGAATAGACATATCAATAGCTATACGAACAATTCAAGAACAGAGACTAACATGCCAGAAAAGTGCACAACTAGGTGCCTCACTACTCTTTAGGACAGCTCACCTATTGAGTGTAATGGAGCAAAATCCCTGCCTAGGCAGGAGGCCATTGCCCTTAGGGGATTAAAGGGCTGTATTTATTGTTTTTATGTTCGATATTACAGATTCCTTTTTTGTAGAAATGCTTTTCTTGCCTGAGCCAACCTACTTTTTATATCTTCTTTGCTTCTTCCATCAATGGTTATTTTACTTCCAAAGTAACAGAAGTCTCCTACTTCCTTTAGATTTTAATCTAGAAAGTTAAATGACAAAAAAAATCTAGTATTATGGCCACCAGTGTATTCTATTGTTCACCCGGTGTAATGGTCACCCGTCAGCGTGTTGATCCATTGATAGACATAGCGACAGGTATTACAGAACACCGTGTACCTACGATCGATCCGAGTCATGTAGAGTATTTACATTTCTAGTCGCTGTATTGGCTGTCTCACGCCTCAGTGATGGTGTTTCTTGAGTATGTGTGCGTGGTTGCTTGTTTCTCTATGAAGGACGTGAGGGGTGACACAACAACAGCAATAGCACGGACGCTTCAAATTCCACACCCGCACATTACTGCGTGCTTGCTTCTTGCTCAACACTTGTCAACAATGTTAGCCTAGCCGAACTTGTTAAGGGAAGATATAGAGTATAAATAATAATTTTAAATTCCAGCAAATATTTCAGGTCTGTGTCGTGTCAGACTCATCAGCAAGCTCTCGGTTTATCCCGCCCGGACGTTTACACTACGTCCCAAATGTTACAGGTGCAAACGCACTTAGGTCCCAATCGTTTAATTGGTGTTTATATTACGATTTGCTGTTTGAATCTTGTTATACAGGGTTGAATGTCAAGCTAGGTGTCGTAGACGGTAGCATTAGGTAGCAAAAGTAAGAACTACTTGAAATTATCGTCTGCAGTCCTTACTTGAATTAAAAACAGACTAGCGGTCGTTTGCGAGAAATCTCGTATGTTCATAATCCACACTTTCCCCAATAGGTTTTGCAAATCGAACACTTCTTACATAAATTGATATTTAAGAAATTAGAATGCAATTTGTCGCTGATAATGTAATTTGTGTGCTGAGTGTGCTGTGCCACTCACCGGTTATTCGATATTTATGAAATTAGACGATTTGAGTAGCCTTCGTTGATTTTCTGTTTCTGAAATCCATGCAAAATGATAAAGGAAAGACCTCATAATGTTAAAATGACATGAAACAGGCGTCACAGCGGCCAAAATGTGAAGTGGACAGCAATTATGGAGCGTATTTTCCTACATCAACAGTATCTGCAAATCGCACACTTCGTACATTTTTAACAGTAATTTTTTTAAGAAATTATTGATATTTATGGAATTAGAATGTAATTCGTCACTGGTAATGTCTATTCTCTTTCATTTGAATGCTCATTTTCACGATCGGACGCTTGTGAGCGCCGCAGGAGCGATCTATACTACTGAAATAATATATTATATATGAATATATGATATATGATGATAACACACACAAATGAAGCCATCACAATTAAAACCGGTTATCTGACAGATTCTACTCACACCCAAAGTACACGGGGCTACATGACCGCGTTGTATCAGCCCCTACCCTAAGGAACCAACGAACCAACTAACCATAACACATTTGTTCAGGATTTCTGCTTTTGTGCTTACCTTTTGTCCCTCGTTTGTGAGTAGGAACTTGAACGAACAAAATTTCGGATACAAATTAGAACAACACAACACTCTAAATAAATAAATAAATAAATAAATAAATAAATAAATAAATAAATAAATAAATAAATAAATAAATAAATAAATAAATAAATAAATAAATAAATGAGGTAATAAATAAATAAATAAATAAATAAATAAATAAATGAGTAAATAAATAAATAAATAAATAAATGATCAAATGAATAAATAAATAAGTAAATAAATAAATAAATGAATAAATAAATAAATAATAATAATAATAATAAT
This sequence comes from Meconema thalassinum, assembly GCA_946902985.2. Classification (NCBI taxonomy): domain Eukaryota; kingdom Metazoa; phylum Arthropoda; class Insecta; order Orthoptera; family Tettigoniidae; genus Meconema; species Meconema thalassinum. The sequence goes on from OX336398.1 coordinate 226,679,706, forward strand.
ATCGTATGGCCTCGGATGCCGGGTGCAAGCTTTGCTATTTGACACCCAGAGGGTAGCTTGCTCGTCGAATTTCGTTGTTCCTTGACTATGAAAGTCAAGGAGGTTAGATGTTAGTTATCTAATCTCCTTGAACACTCTAGCGCTTTCTAGTAGAGAAATGAGGAACTTTGTGTTGGCGGAAACTCCCGAGATTAATTTTGCCATTATGAACTCGGCCTACTGAATTCAAATGGGTTCTTTGACATGCCAACATCGTATGACATGCGTATCGTATTTTTGCCGCCTTTCAAAAATCACTTACCACGGTCAGGGGCGAACCTGCAATCTTGGGGTTAGTAGACCGACACGCTATCCACTCACCCACCGTGGCAAGCTAATAAATAAATAAATAAATAAATAAATAAATGACTATATAAATAAATAAGTAAATAAATAAATAAATAAATAAATGAATAAACGAACAAATGAATGAATAATAAATAAATAAATAAATAAATGAAGAAATAAATAAATAAATAATTGATTAAATGAATAAATAAATAAATTAATGAATAAATAAATACATAAATAAGTAAATAAATAAATAAATGAACGAATAAATAAATACATAAATACACGAATGAAACATACAACTACACTGTCAACGACCAGCTACTACTGGCCGAGGTCTACAATCTCACCAATGATTTTAGCCTAACTAGGTTCAATACCACTCTTTTGCAAAATTGCAGGTTCTTCGACGACTTCCAACAAAAGCGTAGTCGATGGAGACTACAGAAAAATGGTCTACCACAAGGACTCCAATTCTGTTCAATATATACACGAACGACCAACCTATAGCCGCCAATAGCAGGAGCTTCTTGTATGCTAATGACCTCGCTCTAGCCAGCCAGAGCACAGATCTTGAATCAGTGGAGAACGCCCTTACGAATGCCCCAAAATAGATTCCCAGATACTACAACAGTAACCAGCTTAAACCAAACCACTCAAAGACACAAGTATGTGCTTTTCATTTGTGAAACAGAGAAGCTTCTTGCAAGTTAAAGATAGTGTGGTCAACAGTTGAACTGGATCACTGTGAGACCCCAAAATATCTAGGAGTGACACTTTCAAGAATCACTGCATGAACTGTAAGTTAGTTAGTTGTTGTTGTATTAAGGGGCGGAACTATGAGGTCATCTGCCCCTGAAAGTTGAATGTTTCCACCAGGATCAATTGTCTACGACAGGGGTTCCCAATCGTCTGCGTACCACTTGAAATTTTGAGAAATTTTGGCGTACCATCAGTTCTATATTTTTTTAGAGACATATATATTTAAAGTGCCCAATGGCTTGATTTATAGCAACTAAATTACTAAGAAAACTTCATATATAATAATACTAATGCACTTGTATTTCGTTTTTTAACCGGCCACGTAGTGAGGATGGAGCATAGGAGATGGACGCACAGACTAACGATGTGGGACCCCAGAACAATAAACACAGGGTCTTTATAATTGCTTGGCTAGGACAATCTCGCTCACGCGCTCCGCCATTGACGCCTGAGTTGCCGGCTGCCACGCGCGCGTATGTACGGCAGAATACGGTGCTTAAAATCAGTATCATGGATTTTTACTCACCATGCTTACAGTAGATGCTGAAAATGTTCCCCATCTGCTGCCAAACATAATCGGCATCTCCTTATGAAGTTTCCAGTTACTCCAGTTAATTTAGCTTCAGTAAGGAAATACCGACCTTTACGTCTATTTCTTATCGTTTAGTGAACCTGTACGTTTGAATCTCTTAGCCAGTTGTTTTATTGTGATTGTGTATAGTGCTGTAATGCCTTAAGTGAAATATTCGTCACTTAAACGTGTAGCCTATATCTGCACAATACGTACACAAAGTGCAGAAAATCGTACGCTAAAACAAGACAAAAGTTTCGAGTGAAATTTCCAGGGAGACCCATTCCTATAAAGCGGACAATAAAAAACTGGCTAATTTCAAATTCAAACGTACTGGTTCAGTAAACAATTAACATAGACGTTGAGGTCGTTACTTCCCTACTGAAGCTAAATTAACCGAATTAATCAGAAACTTCATAAGAAGATGCCGATTATGTTTGGCAGCGTATGGGGAGCATTTTCAGCATCTACTGTAAACAAAGAGAGTAAAAATGTGTGATACTGATTTTAATCACCGTACTCTGCCGTACATACGGGCGCGTGGCAGCCGGCAACTGAGCCGTCACTGGCGGAGCGCGTGAGCGAGAATATCTTTGCCAAGCAAATATAAAACCCTGTATAATATGTTGATATTTTCAATTTTTCCTCGTTGATTTTTTCTTAAATATATATATTGGTGAGGTTTCCGAAAAAAACATTTTTGATCCTGTCAAATTTGGAATAATCTTCGGAGAAATATTTATTAAAACATTCTTGATAAGGTTCCAAGTGAAGAATGAAATCAGCAACGACATCTGGCATTGTAGATAATACATTTTCTTCAAAAAATTATGATAGCGTAGGAAATGCAGATAAATTTTCTTTCTGTACTTGCTAACAACCGTATCACCTACGCATACCACCCGAAAAGTTCCCACGCACCACCAGTGGTACCCCTGGTGTATGGAAACTAACCGGATCACAGTGGGGCAGTCAACCTGAAACGATCCGAAACTCTGCAATGGCTCTATGCTTTTCTGTGGCAGAGATTGCCTGTTCTGTTTGGTATAATTCCGCAAATGCCAAAGAGGTGGATGTAGCTCTCAACGACACCTGCAGAATTATAACTGGTTGCATGAAATCCACTCCAGTTGAATGGCTTTACTACCTCGCAGGGATAGCACTACCTCCTGTTCCAAGAGAAATAGTTGCGAACAAGGAAAGAACCCATCCTCTGTATGGGCATGAACCGCACAAGCAACGACTTAAGTCAAGGAAGAGTTTCCTTAGAACTTTGAAGGAACTTAGAACCATTGCTGATAAAGTTAGGTTGCAACTGTGGAGGTCTACGACCTAACTTTCTCTGAATCCTTACCTCCTGGCTATGACGAGGAATGGTTGGAAACGAATCTCTGAATCATTTCCTCATGGCTATGACGAGGAATGGTTAGAAAAGAGTCACTGAATCCTTACCTCCTGGTTATGACGTTGAATAGTTGTAGAAGAGTCTCTGAATCCTTACCTCATGGCTATGACGTTGAATGGTTGTAGAAGAGTCTCTGAATCTTTACCTCATGGCTATGACGTTGAATGGTTGTAAAAGAGTCCCTGAATCCTTACCTCCTGGCTATGACGTTGAATGGTTGTAGAAGAGTCTCTGAATCCTTAGCTCATGACTATGACGTTGAATGGTTTGAAGAGAGTCTGTGAATTATTACCTCATGGCTATGACGTTGAATGGTTGTAAAAGAGTCCCTGAATCCTTACCTCCTGGCTATGACGTTGAATGGTTGTAGAAGAGTCTCTGAATCCTTACTTCCTGGCTATGACGTTGAATGATTGGTAAAGAGTCTGTGAATTATTACCTCATGGCTATGACGAGGAATGGTTGTAGAAGAGTCTCTGAATCCTTACCTCCTGGTTATGACGTTGAATAGTTGTAGAAGAGTCTCTGAATCCTTACTTCCTGGCTACGACGAGGAATGGTTGGTAAAGAGTCTGTGAATTATTACCTCCTGGCTATGACGAGGGATGGTTGGAAACGAGTCTCTGAGTCCTTACCTCCTAGCTATGACGTTGAATGGTTGTAAAAGAGTCTCTGAGTCCTTACCTCCTGGCTATGACGTTGAATGGTTGGAAACGAGTCTCTGAGTTCTTACCTCATGGCTATGACGAGGAATGGTTGGAAACGAGTCTCTGAGTCCATACCTCCTGGCTATGACGATGAATGGTTGTAAAAGTGTCTCTGGGTCCTTACCTCCTGGCTATGACGTTGAATGGCTGTAGAAGAGTCTCTGAATCCTTACTTCCTGGCTATGACGTTGAATGGTTGGTAAAGAGTCTGTGAATTATTACCTCATGGCTATGACGAGGAATGGGTTGTAGAAGAGTCTCTGAATCCTTACCTCCTGGTTATGACGTTGTATGGTTGTAGAAGAGTCTCTGAATCCTTACCTCCTGGCTATGACGAGGAATGGTTGGTAAAGAGTCTGTGAATTATTACCTCATGGCTATGACGTTGAATGGTTGTAAAAGAGTCCCTGAATCCTTACCTCCTGGCTAAGACGAGGAATGGTTGGAAACGAGTCTCTGAGTTCTTACCTCACGGCTATGACGAGGAATGGTTGGAAACGAGTCTCTGAGTTCTTACCTCATGGCTCTGACGAGGAATGGTTGGAAACGAGTCTCTGAGTTCTTACCTCATGGCTATGACGAGGAATGGTTGGAAACGAGTCTCTGAGTCCATACCTCCTGGCTATGACGTTGAATGGTTGTAAACGAGTCTCTGAGTCCTTACCTCATGGCTCTGACGAGGGATGGTTGGAAACGAGTCTCTGAGTCCATACCTCCTGGCTATGACGTTGAATGGTTGTAAACGAGTCTCTGAGTCCTTACCTCCTGGCTATGACGAGGGATGGTTGGAAACGAGTCTCTGAGTCCTTACCTCCTGGCTATGACGAGGGATGGTTGGAAACGAGTCTCTGAGTCCTTACCTCCTGGCTATGACGAGGGATGGTTGGAAACGAGTCTCTGAGTCCTTACCTCCTAGCTATGACGTTGAATGGTTGTAAAAGAGTCTCTGAGTCCTTACCTCCTGGCTATGACGTTGAATGGTTGGAAACGAGTCTCTGAGTTCTTACCTCATGGCTATGACGAGGAATGGTTGGAAACGAGTCTCTGAGTCCATACCTCCTGGCTATGACGATGAATGGTTGTAAAAGTGTCTCTGGGTCCTTACCTCATGGCTATGACGAGGAATGGTTGGAAACGAATCTCTGAGTCCTTACCTCCTGGCTATGACGAGGAATCGTTGGAAACGAGTCTCTGAGTCCTTACCTCATGGCTATGACGAGGAATGGTTGGAAACGAGTCTCTGAGTCCTTACCTCCTGGCTATGACGAGGAATGGTTGGAAACGAGTCACTGAGTCCTTACCTCCTGGCTATGACGAGGAATGGTTGAAACGAGTCTCTGAGTCCTTACCTCCTGGCTATTACGTTGAATGGTTGTAAAAGAGTCTCTGAGTCAGTACCTCATGGTTATGACGAGGAATGGTTGGAAAAGAGACTCTGAATCCTTACCTCATGGCTATGACGAGGAATGGACTACTTGGAAGTTTCTGAATAGACTGAGATCTGGAGTTGGCAGATAAAAGGCTAATTTGGCAAGAAGGGACTACACTGATCAAGATAATATTCAATATGACTGTGGAGAAGGCCAGACTGTTCAACATAACATGCTTCAATGTCGACTAGGTCCAGCCTCCTCTACGGAAGACGATCTTCATCGAGGAATAGAGCAAGTAGTTCCGTGACGAACTCAAGGACCTACTATTCTTAAAATTTAAGATTCATGCCATTTAATAATCTACATATCAGAAATGAAAGGTTACATTGGATCTATCAGCGCTCGTTAAATAATGTTGGCAACAGTGTCATGTATATGTTGCTTAGAATTAATCTGAAACATTATGATCTATTATTGTCCCAATTTTGGATAACATCCATTTGTTAATTTAGAAGTTACAAGTATTTAAAGTTGGACTTATCAGCAGGCTTAGAATCATGTTGGCAGCACGGACATGTATCAGTTATCCAAATTGGTCTAGAATGTCATGTACTATACGTGTGCAAAGTTTAGAGCTGTTGGCTTACAAACTTTCTGGTGTATTGGAATTAGGATAAAAAAATTAGAGAGAGCACTTATTAACTGTTGGCAGCCCTGATGGCTCTTAAGAATACCTGTAGTCATATCTGTTATGGTACACAAAGCACATACGAAATTTGGTTGAATGCATTTAAATTTAAATGTTGGACCTATCAGCAGGCTTAGAATCATATTAGCAACACAACCATACATGGGCTCCTGAAAATTAATCTGGTATGTTATTATCTATATGTGTGCCAATTTTGAAACAGCTCGCATGCAAACTTCTGAGATATGCAACATAGAGCTCAAATTTCAATTGTGATTTCTCAGCAATTGGTAGCACTGATGTCATTTTCTGATATGGCCGTGAGATATCCTGGTATAGATCTTTACTCATACCAAATTTGGTTTTGATAGCTGCAGTAGTTTATGAGTTGATAGGGGGGCACACACGCACACAGACATTCACACAGAAGGACAGACATACACCCACACATTTGCCCGGATCGATCTCATAAGTCTACTTTTTCCTCATTTTTACAAAATGTGAAAAGTAGGCTAAAAAGCATTGGACGTGGCCAAGTTTTGGGCAAAAATATTATAACTGTGTATAATATGTATGTTTCTGATACGAGAATGATAATATCTACAAGTAAACAGGGTTGATGACTGAGATGTTCTAAGCCATTAACAATAACTATTGTACAACACAGGAACTTGGAGCTGAAAGCGCCATCCTGAATGACGCTCTAGTTGGATGTGCACAAACATTTAGAACAGAACTGTGCTCACATTCGATCCAATTAAGTTAAGAGAAAGATGATGAATGGAACGAGGAAGTGTTGGAGCACCACGCAGAAGAATTAAGTTCAGACAGGCATATATTAGCGTTACGGTAATAGCTCCAAGCTGGCCAGTAGCAAATGGGCAAACTTCGTAGCCTCCTTCTGCGAAGACAGTGGCGAGAGTTGAGGAATTAATGTTGGCACAGGATAATGAGATTGGTTCAAGAGGATGCGTGTAGGTCATCCGTTTATCAGCTCCGTGTACTTGGCTGTAGGAAAAAAGCCAGTATCAAACTATCAATGAAATTTGTCAAAAGCGGCTTCGGTGGCATAGTTGGTAGCATGCAGTGCTTCTATGCCCAGGGTCGCGGGTTCAACCCCGGTCGAAGTCGTCGGATTTTTTAAGAGCGTTAAAATCTCTCACTATGCCTTCCTTCGGAAGAGAAGTAAAGCCGGCGCACAGTGGGCCAGAATCTTGAAAACGTGGCCAAAAAGGGAAAAAGAAAAGTTTCTAGATGGGAATTTTGGACTATCAGGTTGGCTACAGTAATGTTGGGGCTACTTAATACCGGTTGTGCGGACAAGCAGTTGTTCATTTCGTTCGTTATATCTCAGGTCAATCGCGGCAATTCATTCTTAGCGGTGCGTGCAGCCTGCCAGGCAACAAAATAGTCTTGCCGTTAAAGATAAATATTTGTGTTCTGTGTTACTGAAGCGACTATTTTCAATACGTAAGGTTTTCTAGTAGGTATGTACTAATTAAAACACACTTATATCATTATTAAATCATTAGTTATACATGGTGTTTTTTAAATTGACTTAATACCGGAAAAATCATGAGAAAATTGTAGGATGTGCTTAAAAAATAGAGATAAGTTACGAATTCCACGACATTCCGCTTTCTTTTGCACTGTGTTAGCAAGTATATATTATTACCTTTGCGAATTAACCTCAAAATCCACCTACAGGTACCAACTCCGGCTTTGAGTCATGTTTTAAGTGATACTTGCAAGATGTCGTTTTCACATTATTTTGCAGACGATTTCGAGCGGACATCAAATCGACGTTGAAAAGTTTCGAGATTACACCATGGCAACTGCCAGGCACTAGGTCAAAGAATACCCCTGGTACAACATGCCAACAGCAGTCCATAGATTGTTGATCCACACACCAGACATTATTTCTTCGGCTATTTTACCCATCGGTCAACTGTCGAAGGATGCTCCAGAATCAACCAATAAGTTGATTCAGCAAAAGGCCTATCGCCTGAGTTTTTCTCGAATGTTTTCCAGAGTTAAGACTATGGAAGACGTGTTCAGGAGATTGTTGGCAACCACAGACCCCTACATTTCTTCTCCACGCAAATCATCACCAAAGAAACTGAAGAGTTTGTCGCCAGAAGCCATTGCCCTCTTAGTTCCTGTGGCGGAAGATTATGAAGATTCCGATGCAGATGATGAGGAAACCGTCTTTGAACATGATGCTGATGATGATGATGAAGAAGCAGAGGAAGAAAAGAAAAACAAGTAGTTCCGTGAAGAACTATACAGCCTATTTTCATATATCCTACTTATGTTAATTGCCTATATCAACATAGAAAATTTCAGTTGGATTGCTGTAATACTCGTAGATTCGAAGATTTTGAGAACCGACTAAATATTGCGGATGGTCGCCATGTTGGATTTTTATATATGCAGGTCTTAGAGTTATGTACTGTTACATGAAGATTATTGTGTACGTGTAGTATTCAATCTTCAATCGCATGATTAGGACACAAGAAGGAAAAACGAGATTTAAAAATATTGCACAGCTGCCATCTTGTGGTTATGGAAACAATTGAAAAAATTAGATGCCAGTGGATTAACATTTCTATAAGGATTAACTGTACCAAGTGTCACTGCACTCGGATGGTTAAATTGCGAGAAACGACCATGTGAATATTTATAATTCACGTCGCCGCCATGTTGGATTTGTAGTTACCAGTTTTTCAATCACATAGTTGAACTTCTAGTAGTTCCCTTTATCACCGTACAAAATTCCAGGGAGATATCGGGAATAGTTTCGGAGATATTGAATGCTGGTGAAATATTTCGCACAGCCGCCATGTTGGAATGGTGAGACGTAACAAAATTTGAAGGGCACGGTCGGAGTCGCCCGGAGTAGTGCTATGAACTTACCGAGTTTCATTCAAATCGCTCCAGCCGTATAGAAGTTATTAGGGACACACACACACACACACACACGCACACACAGACACACGGACAAAAGGTGATCTCATAAGCCTATTTTTTCAAAATTGAAAATAGGCTAATAATGTTATAAGACGTCTTAAATACCCCATTACATCATAAATAAACACTATCAGGAAAGTAATTTTGAGACTAGGTCCTCGAGGAATTGTGTATATACGAGTACATCCCTGTTATTGTTGCATTTTCTGCTAGGTTATTGTACTCCACATAACTTTTCAACTAGATTTAAAGTGAGTTAATATTACACTTGAGTAACATCAGAGCCCAGGAGAACCATATTCTAAACTCACTTAGGGGTAAAGTGAATAAACCCTGTGAAATATATTTTACATTACACAATGTAAAATACCTTATCATAGTTCAGCAAAATAGATGAAGGATAGTTACTATTAACTTGAAATTCTGCAGTAAATAATAATAATGATATCGTATGGCCTCGGGTGCCGGGTGCAAGCTTTGTTAATTGACACCCAGAGGGTAGCTTGCATGTCGAATTTCGTCATTCCTTTGAACGCTATGAAAGTCAAGGAGGTTAGATATCTAAGCTCCTTGATACTACAGCGCTTTCTAGTAGAAAATGGAGGAACTTTGTGTTGGCGGAAAATCCCGAGATTAATTTTGTCATTGAACACGGCCTACTGAATTCAAATGTTTTTTTACATGCCAACATCGTATGACATGCGTATCGTAATTTTTGCCGCCTTTCAAAAATCACTTACCACGGCCAGGAGCGAAGCTGCAAGCTTGGGGTTAGTGGACTGACACGTTAACCACTCACCCACCGTGGCAAGATAATTCTGCAGTGGCAATACCGGTATGTAAAGAATCGGAAATATTTTATTTATAAGCGAATGGCTTTTAGTGCCGGGAGTGTACGAGGACATGCTCAGCTCGCCAGAGGCTGTACCTGCTTCAAGCGGACACCCATGGGGTGAGCTACAAGTTCCATTCAATTTCAAGTAGTTCCAACTTCTGCTACCAGACGTCACTGACACCTTGTTGTGAACGTTGGAACTTTCATAGAGCGTGATCACTTTTGTGATATTTTCAATGTTTAGCTTGGCCCATTTGTCGGTCAAATTTTATTTATTGTTACTGAGATCCCCGAATGGTAATTATTTATTTACAATTGTTAATTGCTTGAACCATATGCATAATCTTGTTATCAATCACTTATTCATAGATATTATAGTTCTCACCTCGAGTGTTTCAGTCTCGCTATCTCAGGCGTCCTCACTCATGACATACCAGACATCTACTGGTTGATCCACTGTCTGCTGAGTAGTGTCGACTGACGTCACCCTGACTTTCGTTCGACCAATGGCAGGTCTTTGTCTGGTCGGGCGATCTCCAAACTTCGAGAGAGTTCTATGGTCCCTATTTAAGACGCCGCTTGCTGGCGTTCTTCATCACTTCGGATCAACCGCCACTTCTGAACCACTTCAACACTTCTGATTCACCACTGCTGATCACTTCAACCCGCTGGTCACCGCTACCTCTCATCACACCATCGCTTATTTCTACGCTAGCGAGCAGTTACGTCACAAGATCTGCACCATGACGTATTGCTCAAGATGGCAAGAATAATTGCCAGCCGCTGTACTCTTCAACATCACCTTAGAGGGGATACTTGGAATCGTCCTTCAAAATATCTCTGGATCAGCTCTTGGAAACTATAAATGTCATTCCTGCTCAAGAAAAGAAAGTTGACATTTTATCGATGGTGCACATAACTCTAGGCCATGTACGCCTCCTTCCAAGAAAACCGTGAAGACTTTTAAATCAACGTGTGCTAGCTGGAACTTTTTAAGGAGCTGGCTCTTCAGCTCTCTTCAACTCTCTTCAACTCTCTTCAAAGATAAGTTCAATTTTATAAAGAGCTTATATCATACCAGTTATTACACTCTTAATTATTTTTTATGGTTCTATCTTTTTATAAACTGCATTTTTATATATTAAGCTCAACTTTTCTCCAATCAAGCAAGCTTTTCATGGACCTTTCTATAATCTGGGTTCTGTAATCAGGCCCTCACACTTTGCTACATTAATAATTGTTAATTTCTGTAATAAGCACTTAAGTGCAATTTGTTTGTTCATTATAAATTTATTATTAGGAATAAAAATTGTTAATGCATTGCTCCCTATATTGGTTTTCTAGTCACGTATTTCATGCTCAATACCCCCGCACCGTTTCAGTCTAATTTTCTTGACCACAGTAGTTATTTTGGCCAGGCTTTCGCCTGATGCGTTTCGTTCTCCCGTATGGGGAAGTTTTAGGACAGAATTTATACTTCTCCGTAGTTGTGGTGCCGAAACCCGGGAAACATATCTGTTGCACCCTGGATCCCTATATAAGTTTAATATTGTGAATTTTGCATTAACAATTTTTGTTCATTGTGTTTCAACACTAATTCACATTGTACGTTTCAGCTTAAGGCGCATGTGCGGCAGAGGAGAGAAACGTAAGCTAAGCCGGTTTCTTCCGCATCAGACTAAACCTTACTACATAGCAAGCTGTCATCCTCTGACTTCCAGTACTCGAAGTCACAATATTGACGTGAGTAACAAACAACTTGTAATATGCCTAACCTTGATGAAAAACTTAGCAACTCCAGAGCCTCTTGTAAGGGCAGGCTCACATGGTTTCGTACTTTCTTAACTGAACTCGAACCCCAAGAGCATAATCTTGACATAATTTCGCAGAGGCTTAAGAATTATGAACAAGCCTTTGAGAAATATGATGAGATACAATGCAGTATAGAAACTCAGCATCCGGACCAGCAAAGTGATAGGTTGGAAGTTGAAAAATTATACTATCAGGGATTTGCTGAAGCTAAACAGCTTATTAGGGCTTTAACTTTAAAAGAAAAACAAGAAGATCAAACTTCTGCAGCATCTTCTACATCTTCTTCACGCATTATATTACCCAAATTAGAAATACCCAAATTTACTGGTAAAGACATAGAATGGGAACCATTTTTTGAATTATTCAATTCTTTAGTACATGAGAATACTTCTATACCAGTAATACAAAAATTTCACTACTTGCGTCTGGCAGTTCAAGGCAACGCACTTAATCTGATTCAAGCACTTTCTTTGACCAGTGATAATTATGAAGTTGCTCTGAATCTTCTTAAGGATAGATATGGGAACATTCGTTTATCTATTCAACGCCATATACAAAGCTTATTCGAGTTACCTAACGTGCAAGCAGATAACAGTTTATCACTTCGTAAGTTGATTGACACCGCAGAGTTACACGTCAGAGCATTGTCCAATTTAAACCAACCTGTAAATCACTGGGATTTATTTCTAGTTCACCTCATTTCTGCAAGATTGGATGCAAATACATTAAAAGCCTGGGAAACAGAACTTTCCCAGAATTTGCAATGCACTTATGAGGCGATTATTAACTTTTTGAAGGCCAGAAGCCAAGTCTTTTCCGCCATAGCTAATCAAAAAACTAGTAGTTCAGATTCAAAAGCCTTCTCAAAACATAAGGTTAGCAGTTCTAATCAAAGAATTTTAAGATCACAGGCTCTTCCTGTTGATGCTCGGTCACCTAACCCAATGCAAACGTGCGGTCTGTGTCAGCAATCGCATAATTTATACAATTGTGATGAATTTAAATCTTTATCAGTAGATGAAAGACGAAAGTTCATTACGAACAAAAAACATTGTTTCAACTGTTTGTCAGGAACGCATAGGTTAAACAATTGCCGTTCACAACGTTTATGCTTTCATTGTAGGGCAAGACACCATTCACTTTTGCACAGGCATGAAGTTCCCTGGTTCGTTCCCGGGTTTCGGCACCAAAAACTATGGAGAAGTATAAATTCTGTCCTAAAAACTTCCCCATACGGGAAAACGAAACGCATCAGGCGAAAGCCTGGCCAAAATAACTACTGTGGTCAAGAAAATTAGACTGAAACGGTGCGGGGGTATTGAGCATGAAATACGTGACTAGAAAACCAATATAGGGAGCAATGCATTAACAATTTTTATTCCTAATAATAAATTTATAATGAACAAACAAATTGCACTTAAGTGCTTATTACAGAAATTAACAATTATAAATGTAGCAAAGTGTGAGGGCCTGATTACAGAACCCAGATTATAGAAAGGTCCATGAAAAGCTTGCTTGATTGGAGAAAAGTTGAGCTTAATATATAAAAATGCAGTTTATAAAAAGATAGAACCATAAAAAATAATTAAGAGTGTAATAACTGGTATGATATAAGCTCTTTATAAAATTGAACTTATCTTTGAAGAGAGTTGAAGAGAGTAGAAGAGAGTTGAAGAGAGCTGAAGAGCCAGCTCCTTAAAAAGTTCCAGCTAGCACACGTTGATTTAAAAGTCTTCACGGTTTTCTTGGAAGGAGGCGTACATGGCCTAGAGTTATGTGCACCATCGATAAAATGTCAACTTTCTTTTCTTGAGCAGGAATGACATTTATAGTTTCCAAGAGCTGATCCAGAGATTTTTTGAAGGACGATTCCAAGTATCCCCTCTAAGGTGATGTTGAAGAGTACAGTGGCTGGCAATTATTCTTGCCATCTTGAGCAATACGTCATGGTGCAGATCTTGTGACGTAACTGCTCGCTAGCGTAGAAATAAGCGATAGTGGGATGAGAGGTAGCGGTGACCAGCGGGTTGAAGTGATCAGCAGTGGTGAATCAGAATTGTTGAAGTGGTTCAGAAGTGGCGGTTGATCCGAAGTGATGAAGAACGCCAGCAAGCGGCGTCTTAAATAGGGACCATAGAACTCTCTCGAAGTTTGGAGATCACCCGACCAGACAAAGACCTGCCATTGGTCGAACGAAAGTCAGGGTGACGTCAGTCGACACTACTCAGCAGACAGTGGATCAACCAGTAGATGTCTGGTATGTCATTAGTGAGGACGCCTGAGATAGCGAGACTGAAACACTCGAGGTGAGAACTATAATATCTATGAATAAGTGATTGATAACAAGATTATGCATATGGTTCAAGCAATTAACAATTGTAAATAAATAATTACCATTCGGGGATCTCAGTAACAATAAATAAAATTTGATCGACAAATGGGCCAAGCTAAACATTGAAAATATCACAAAAGTGATCATGCTCCGAGAACTCCGAATGAAAACAAACAAAAGAATCAGTCAAAGCAAAACATGGGTAACAGACGAGGAGAAACTAAGACTCGAAAGGCAAAACAGAAATAGCAGAGATGGGTCTAGTATAACGACCTTTACTAGTTAAAACATCAACAACTCTGACACGTTTATCACGGCCAAAGTGGCAGTGAATAACTCTACCTAGGTTCCACACGAGAGGCGGAGATGGGTCTCGAAGAAGAACCATGTCCCCCACTCGTACATCTGGTTGAGGAAGCCGCCATTTCTCACGCCTATTTAGCAAGCTCAGATATTCTAACTACCCATCGGCGCCAAAAAGAACAGCGCAAAGATTCTACTTTTCTCCAAAAGATAGGTAAGTTAGAATCACAGCGTCGAACCAGCAAAGGCGGAGTAGCAGCAAGCGAACAGCCAATCAGGAAGTGACTGGGTGTTAAAGGTAAAAGATCCTTAGGATCGTTTGAAAGAGGGGTCAGAGGTCTGGAATTAACAATACCTTCAATTTGAATAATCAAAGAGTTGAATTCCTCATAAGAAAGTATGGTAGGACCAAGAGTTTTCTTAAGCTGTCTTTTAGTAAGTTTGATGCAGGACTCCCATCGGCCCCCATGATGGGGAGCATAAGGTGGGGTGAAATGCCATTTGAAACCTTTAGAATAGGAAAAGTTGGAAATTTTTTCTTTAGCAGAAGGGGAGCTTAACACTTTTTTCCAGAGATCAGAAGCGCTTACAAAAATTTTTGCATTATCTGAAAAAACTTCAGATGGAACACCCCTTCTAGCAGCAAATCTAGAAAAGGCGGCCAGAAAGTAGGATACAGAAGCGTTCGTAACCAACTCAAGGTGGATAGCTCCCGTCACCATACATACAAATAACGAGATGTCGAGTTTACCTAAGATTTTGCGCTTAGATGAAGAGGGATTGGTCTGATATATGTAAGGACCTGCGTAATCGATCCCAGTAAGAGCAAAGGGCTTACTAGGTTCCGAACGAAATGGAGGTAAATTACCCATAATCTGCGTGGCGGGCCTTGGTTTAACCTTGAAGCAAGGTATACACTTTTTGACAACAGAAGAAACCTCATGAACGCCATTGATGATCCAGTAGAGTTCACGAATTAGACAGAGCAAGGTGCGAGTGCCAGCATGAAGGTGTTTATAATGAAACTTTTTTATTATAAGGGTAGTGATAGGATGCTTTGAAGGAAGGATGATGGGATGCTTTTTCCCATCCTCACAACTAGACATAGCTAATCTTCCACCCACACGTATTATGCCGTTCTGGTCTAGAAAAGGAGTGAGTGGTGAAAGCCTGCTAGACTTGGGTAAATCTTTACCACTTATAAGAGCTTGCTTTTCAGGAGCAAATACTTCCTGCTGAACAAGTAACATAATCTTGCAAGTAGCAAATTCTAACTCTACTCTGGAAAGAAAGGGTTGAGGCTTCAATGGTTGATCAATTACTAAATATTTCCATCGGAAGATATAAGACACTACACGAATCAATTTATCAAATGAAGAGTATCTATGAAAAAGGCTAGTAGAAGTAGAAGTAAGATGCGACGTGACAGGGTCATTACGGGCATCAGGTATTTCTTCTTCAAATTGATTAGCTAAGCGAGGCCAGCAAGATGATTCCTGACTTAGCCAAGGAGGACCATTCCAGTACAGGTCTGAAGAAATCAATTTTTTAGGTGTGCAACCACGTGATATTATATCCGCGGGGTTTTCACGGCTAGGAACATGTCTCCATTGTTCAGAATGAGAGACTTCATGAATCTTAGAAACGCGATTTGCCACAAAGGTATTCCAATGAGAAGAAGGCTTGGAAATCCAAGCTAATACAATAGAAGAATCGCTCCAAAAAAATGTGCGGGAAAATTTTAACTTAAACTGACATTTAGTTTAGTAGCTAATTCTGTTGCCATTAAAGCAGAGCATAATTCTAAACTCGGCAATGATACTGTTTTAAGTGGAGCAACCTTAGATTTAGCGCACACTAAATTAGAAAATCCAGGGAAAGTATCTGAGGAACGTCCTACTATGTATGCACAACAGCCATAAGCTCGTTCTGAACTATCAGAAAATACATGCAGGTCATACTGCTGGTATAAGGGATTAGAAATTAAAGGGCGGGGTATAGAAACCTTGGAGAGATCCAGCAAACTGCTGCGATACTCTAACCATTCTTCTACAAGAGGAAGGGGGAGATTTTCATCCCAGTCTGATTTTAATGACCAAAGCTTTTGCAAGAACATTTTTGCAACAATAACTATAGGAGCAATATATTGCAAAGGATCAAAGATCTTTGCGATTTCTGACAGAACTTGTATCTTAGTTACAGGGGGAGATTCTGACAGATGTACCTGATAAGAAAAGGTATCAGAGGAAGGACACCAAAAAACACCCAATGCTTTTACGGCTGCTTCATCAGTAGGCATGGCAACAAATTGATCAACTGGGACCTCTGATGAAAATTTTGATATAAATTCAGTGGAATTTCAAGTCCATTTATGGAGAGGAAAACCACCTCCTAGGAGTAGGGATTTCAAATCTTCGCACACAAGGAGCGCTTCAGAAATATTAGGGAAAGAGCACAAGAAATCGTCGACATAAAATGCCGTTTTTAATGACTCAGAGGCCAAAGGATGATGCAGATGACCATCTTGCTCGGCTAACATGTGGAGAGACCGAATCGCAAGAAAGGCTGAAGGCTTCAGGCCATATGTCACAGTCTTCAATCTAAATATCTTTATGGGTTTGGAACTCTCATCGCGCCACAATATTCTTTGCAGATCTTGCTGCTCAGAATTTACGAGAATCTGCCGATACATCTGCTTAATATCTGAGATTACAGCAATAGGAAACCTTCGAAAATTAAGCAAAACAGAGGTGAGATCTGTTTGAATCGCGGGACCACATTGCAAGGTATCATTTAAAGAGATTCCATTGGAATCTGGTGATGAGCCATTGAAAACTACTCTTATATTGTCCTGTGTTAAGGAATTTTTCCATACCGGATGATGATTTAAATAAACTATTTCATTTAAAGGATGGTCAATTTCTTCTGATTTAGAAATTACCTCCATGTGATTGGATGATTCGTATTCCTCCATAAAGGTAGCATACTGAGTTTTGACAGAAGCATCTTGTTTGAACCGATTTTCAATAGCAAATAGTGCCCTAAGTGCTCTGGAATGCGAGCCCGTTATGGCGGGAGGATTGGGAATACGTGGAAGAGTTACTATAAATCTGCCTTCAGTATTACGGACAGTGGTTTCCTTATATAACTTTTCACAACTTTCGTTAGAAGAAGAAGAAGTAGCCTGAACATTCTCAAGATCCCAGAACTTGGTTAGCTCTTGGCTCAAATCGGTATCAACAAAATAACAATTCGATACAGTTTGAATAGGATTACGGTATATTTGGCCAGTAGCAATCCAACCAAAATCAGTTTCGCGGAAGAAAACATTAGGAGCAATTTTTACTTTATTGGAATGAAGACATTGCCAAAATACGCTTGAGCTGAAAAGAAGCTCTACGGGTGAAGCTCTGTTGAAATGAGGGTCAGCTAGCTGGACAAAATTCGGGATATTCCAACTTTGAATAGGATAAGAAGTGCCAGGAATATTGTTGCCTATAGACTTGATAATCAAACAATCTAATTGCAACTGCGTACCAAGATTATTAGAGTCCTTAAGATCCACTTTAGCAAAGCTTAAGGATTGTGATTTAGAGCAGTTTATTCCTGTAACCTCTATTGAGGTAGGATGTTTTGGAAGGCCTAACTTTTGTACCAACGATTCATTAATAAAATTGTTGGTAGCGGCATTATCCAATAATCCCCTAACAGATACCCATTTTCCGTGAGAATTTTTCAATAGAACCTGCACGGTAGATAATAAAACCTGGACTTTGCCAAGCGAGGTAGAACTTTGAGCATACGACTGCGCACTATTTTGAGAAGTCTCCGAGTTAGACTTGGTATTGGAACTGCTTGGTCCTGATAACCGTGGTCTTTCATGCCTGTGCAAAAGTGAATGGTGTCTTGCCCTACAATGAAAGCATAAACGTTGTGAACGGCAATTGTTTAACATATGCGTTCCTGACAAACAGTTGAAACAATGTTTTTTGTTCGTAATGAACTTTCGTCTTTCATCTACTGATAAAGATTTAAATTCATCACAATTGTATAAATTATGCGATTGCTGACACAGACCGCACGTTTGCATTTGGTTAGGTGACCGAGCATCAACAGGAAGAGCCTGTGATCTTAAAATTCTTTGATTAGAACTGCTAACCTTATGTTTTGAGAAGGCTTTTGAATCTGAACTACTAGTTTTTTGATTAGCTATGGCGGAAAAGACTTGGCTTCTGGCCTTCAAAAAGTTAATAATCGCCTCATAAGTGCATTGCAAATTCTGGGAAAGTTCTGTTTCCCAGGCTTTTAATGTATTTGCATCCAATCTTGCAGAAATGAGGTGAACTAGAAATAAATCCCAGTGATTTACAGGTTGGTTTAAATTGGACAATGCTCTGACGTGTAACTCTGCGGTGTCAATCAACTTACGAAGTGATAAACTGTTATCTGCATGCACGTTAGGTAACTCGAATAAGCTTTGTATATGGCGTTGAATAGATAAACGAATGTTCCCATATCTATCCTTAAGAAGATTCAGAGCAACTTCATAATTATCACTGGTCAAAGAAAGTGCTTGAATCAGGTTAAGTGCGTTGCCTTGAACTGCCAGACGCAAGTAGTGAAATTTTTTTATTACTGGTATAGAAGTATTCTCATGTACTAAAGAATTGAATAATTCAAAAAATGGTTCCCATTCTATGTCTTTACCAGTAAATTTGGGTATTTCTAATTTGGGTAATATAATGCGTGAAGAAGATGTAGAAGATGCTGCAGAAGTTTGATCTTCTTGTTTTTCTTTTAATGTTAAAGCCCTAATAAGCTGTTTAGCTTCAGCAAATCCCTGATAGTATAATTTTTCAACTTCCAACCTATCACTTTGCTGGTCCGGATGCTGAGTTTCTATACTGCATTGTATCTCATCATATTTCTCAAAGGCTTGTTCATAATTCTTAAGCCTCTGCGAAATTATGTCAAGTTTATGCTCTTGGGGTTCGAGTTCAGTTAAGAAAGTACGAAACCGTGTGAGCTTGCCCTTACAAGAGGCTCTGGAGTTGCTAAGTTTTTCATCAAGGTTAGGCATATTACAAGTTGTTTGTTACTCACGTCAATATTGTGACTTCGAGTACTGGAAGTCAGAGGATGGCAGCTTGCTATGTAGTAAGGTTTAGTCTGATGCGGAAGAAACCGGCTTAGCTTACGTTTCTCTCCTCTGCCGCACATGCGCCTTAAGCTGAAACGTACAATGTGAATTAGTGTTGAAACACAATGAACAAAAATTGTTAATGCAAAATTCACAATATTAAACTTATATAGGGATCCAGGGTGCAACAGATATGTTTCCCGGGTTTCGGCACCACAACTATGGAGAAGTATAAATTCTGTCCTAAAACTTCCCCATACGGGAGAACGAAACGCATCAGGCGAAAGCCTGGCCAAAATAACTACTGTGGTCAAGAAAATTAGACTGAAACGGTGCGGGGGTATTGAGCATGAAATACGTGACTAGAAAACCAATATAGGGAGCAATGCATTAACAATTTTTATTCCTAATAATAAATTTATAATGAACAAACAAATTGCACTTAAGTGCTTATTACAGAAATTAACAATTATAAATGTAGCAAAGTGTGAGGGCCTGATTACAGAACCCAGATTATAGAAAGGTCCATGAAAAGCTTGCTTGATTGGAGAAAAGTTGAGCTTAATATATAAAAAAATGCAGTTTATAAAAAGAGAGAACCATAAAAAAACAATTAAGAGTGTAATAACTGGTATGATATAAGCTCTTTATAAAATTGAACTTATCTTTGAAGAGAGTTGAAGAGAGTTGAAGAGAGCTGAAGAGCCAGCTCCTTAAAAAGTTCCAGCTAGCACACGTTGATTTAAAAGTCTTCACGGTTTTCTTGGAAGGAGGCGTACATGGCCTAGAGTTATGTGCACCATCGATAAAATGTCAACTTTCTTTTCATGAGCAGGAATGACATTTATAGTTTCCAAGAGCTGATCCAGAGATATTTTGAAGGACGATTCCAAGTATCCCCTCTAAGGTGATGTTGAAGAGTACAGCGGCTGGCAATTATTCTTGCCATCTTTAGCAATACGTCATGGTGCAGATCTTGTGACGTAACTGCTCGCTAGCGTAGAAATCAGCGATGGTGTGATGAGAGGTAGCGGTGACCAGCGGGTTTGAAGTGATCAGCAGTGGTGAATCAGAAGTGTTGAAGTGGTTCAGAAGTGGCGGTTGATCCGAAGTGATGAAGAACGCCAGCAAGCGGCGTCTTAAATAGGGACCATAGAACTCTCTCGAAGTTTGGAGATCGCCCGACCAGACAAAGACCTGCCATTGGTCGAACGAAAGTCAGGGTGACGTCAGTCGACACTACTCAGCAGACAGTGGATCAACCAGTAGATGTCTGGTATGTCATGAGTGAGGACGCCTGAGATAGCGAGACTGAAACACTCGAGGTGAGAACTATAATATCTATGAATAAGTGAATGATAACAAGATTATGCATATGGTTTAAGCAATTAACAATTGTAAATAAATAATTACCATTCGGGGATCTCAGTAACAATAAATAAAATTTGACCGACAAATGGGCCAAGCTAAACATTGAAAGTATCACAAAAGTGATCGTGCTCCGAGAACTCCGAATGAAAACAAACAAAAGAATCAGTCAAAGCAAAACATGGATAACAGACGAGGAGAAACTAAGACTCGAAAGGCAAAACAGAAATAGCAGAGATAGGTCTAGTATAACGACCTTTACTAGTTAAAACATCAACAACTCTGACACGTTTATCACGGCCAAAGTGGCAGTGAATAACCCTCCCGGGTTTCGGCACCACAACTATGGAGAAGTATAAATTCTGTCCTAAAACTTCCCCATACGGGAGAACGAAACGCATCAGGCGAAAGCCTGGCCAAAATAACTACTGTGGTCAAGAAAATTAGACTGAAACGGTGCGGGGGTATTGAGCATGAAATACGTGACTAGAAAACCAATATAGGGAGCAATGCATTAACAATTTTTATTCCTAATAATAAATTTATAATGAACAAACAAATTGCACTTTTTCATAGATACTCTTCATTTGATAAATTGATTCGTGTAGTGTCTTATATCTTCCGATGGAAATATTTAGTAATTGATCAACCATTGAAGCCTCAACCCTTTCTTTCCAGAGTAGAGTTAGAATTTGCTACTTGCAAGATTTTGTTACTTGTTCAGCAGGAAGTATTTGCACCTGAAAAGCAAGCTCTTATAAGTGGTAAAGATTTACCCAAGTCTAGCAGGCTTTCACCACTCACTCCTTTTCTAGACCAGGACGGCATAATACGTGTGGGTGGAAGATTAGCTATGTCTAGTTTTGAGGATGGGAAAAAGCATCCCATCATCCTTCCTTCAAAGCATCCTATCACTACCCTTATAATAAAAAAGTTTCATTATAAACACCTTCATGCTGGCACTCGCACCTTGCTCTGTCTAATTCGTGAACTCTACTGGATCATCAATGGCGTTCATGAGGTTTCTTCTGTTGTCAAAAAGTGTATACCTTGCTTCAAGGTTAAACCAAGGCCCGCCACGCAGATTATGGGTAATTTACCTCCATTTCGTTCGGAACCTAGTAAGCCCTTTGTTCTTACTGGGATCGTTTACGCAGGTCCTTACATATATCAGACCAATCCCTCTTCATCTAAGCGCAAAATCTTAGGTAAACTCTACATCTCGTTATTTGTATGTATGGTGATGGGAGCTATCCACCTTGAGTTGGTTACGAACGCTTCTGTATCCTACTTTCTGGCCGCCTTTTCTAGATTTGCTGCTAGAAGGGGTGTTCCATCTGAAGTTTTTTCAGATAATGTAAAAATTTTTGTAAGCGCTTCTGATCTCTGGAAAAAAGTGTTAAGCTCCCCTTCTGCTAAAGAAAAAATTTCCAACTTTTCCTATTCTAAAGGTTTCAAATGGCATTTCACCCCGCCTTATGCTCCCCATCATGGGGGCCGATGGGAGTCCTGCATCAAACTTACTAAAAGACAGCTTAAGAAAACTCTTGGTCCTACCATACTTTCTTATGAGGAATTCAACTCTTTGATTATTCAAATTGAAGGTATTGTAAATTCCAGACCTCTGACCCCTCTTTCAAACGATCCTAAGGATCTTTTACCTTTAACACACAGTCACTTCCTGATTGGCTGTTCGCTTGCTGCTACTCCGCCTTTGCTGGTTCGACGCTGTGATCCTAACTTACCTATCTTTTGGAGAAAAGTAGAATCTTTGCGCTGTTCTTTTTGGCGCCGATGGAAGTTAGAATATCTCAGCTTGCTAAATAGGCGTGAGAAATGGCGGCTTCCTCAACCAGATGTACGAGTGGGGGACATGGTTCTTCTTCGAGACCCATCTCCGCCTCTCGTGTGGAACCTAGGTAGAGTTATTCACTGCCACTTTGGCCGTGATAAACGTGGCAGAGTTGTTGATGTTTTAACTAGTAAAGGTCGTTATACTAGACCCATCTCTGCTATTTCTGTTTTGCCTTTCGAGTCTTAGTTTCTCCTCGTCTGTTATCCATGTTTTGCTTTGACTGATTCTTTTGTTTGTTTTCATTCGGAGTTCTCGGAGCATGATCACTTTTGTGATATTTTCAATGTTTAGCTTGGCCCATTTGTCGGTCAAATTTTATTTATTGTTACTGAGATCCCCGAATGGTAATTATTTATTTACAATTGTTAATTGCTTAAACCATATGCATAATCTTGTTATCAATCACTTATTCATAGATATTATAGTTCTCATCTCGAGTGTTTCAGTCTCGCTATCTCAGGCGTCCTCACTCACGACATACCAGACATCTACTGGTTGATCCACTGTCTGCTGAGTAGTGTCGACTGACGTCACCCTGACTTTCGTTCGACCAATGGCAGGTCTTTGTCTGGTCGGGCGATCTCCAAACTTCGAGAGAGTTCTATGGTCCCTATTTAAGACGCCGCTTGCTGGCGTTCTTCATCACTTCGGATCAACCGCCACTTCTGAACCACTTCAACCCGCTGGTCACCGCTACCTCTCATCACACCATCGCTGATTTCTACGCTAGCAAGCAGTTACGTCACAAGATCTGCACCATGACGTATTGCTCAAGATGGCAAGAATAATTGCCAGCCGCTGTACTCTTCAACATCACCTTAGAGGGGATACTTGGAATCGTCCTTCAAAATATCTCTGGATCAGCTCTTGGAAACTATAAATGTCATTCCTGCTCAAGAAAAGAAAGTTGACATTTTATCGATGGTGCACATAACTCTAGGCCATGTACGCCTCCTTCCAAGAAAACCGTGAAGACTTTTAAATCAACGTGTGCTAGCTGGAACCTTTTAAGGAGCTGGCTCTTCAACTCTCTTCAACTCTCTTCAAAGATAAGTTCAATTTTATAAAGAGCTTATATCATACTAGTTATTACACTCTTAATTATTTTTTTATGGTTCTCTCTTTTTATAAACTGCATTTTTTTATATATTAAGCTCAACTTTTCTCCAATCAAGCAAGCTTTTCATGGACCTTTCTATAATCTGGGTTCTGTAATCAGGCCCTCACACTTTGCTACATTTATAATTGTTAATTTCTGTAATAAGCACTTAAGTGCAATTTGTTTGTTCATTATAAATTTATTATTAGGAATAAAAATTGTTAATGCATTGCTCCCTATATTGGTTTTCTAGTCACGTATTTCATGCTCAATACCCCCGCACCGTTTCAGTCTAATTTTCTTGACCACAGTAGTTATTTTGGCCAGGCTTTCGCCTGATGCGTTTCGTTCTCCCGTATGGGGAAGTTTTAGGACAGAATTTATACTTCTCCATAGTTGTGGTGCCTCACCCCCGGGAAACATATCTGTTGCACCCTGGATCCCTATATAAGTTTAATATTGTGAATTTTGCATTAACAATTTTTGTTCATTGTGTTTCAACACTAATTCACATTGTACGTTTCAGCTTAAGGCGCATGTGCGGCAGAGGAGAGAAACGTAAGCTAAGCCGGTTTCTTCCGCATCAGACTAAACCTTACTACATAGCAAGCTGTCATCCTCTGACTTCCAGTACTCGAAGTCACAATATTGACGTGAGTAACAAACAACTTGTAATATGCCTAACCTTGATGAAAAACTTAGCAACTCCAGAGCCTCTTGTAAGGGCAAGCTCACACGGTTTCGTACTTTCTTAACGGAACTCGAACCCCAAGAGCATAATCTTGACATAATTTCGCAGAGGCTTAAGAATTATGAACAAGCCTTTGAGAAATATGATGAGATACAATGCAGTATAGAAACTCAGCATCTGGACCAGCAAAGTGATAGGTTGGAAGTTGAAAAATTATACTATCAGGGATTTGCTGAAGCTAAACAGCTTATTAGGGCTTTAACTTTAAAAGAAAAACAAGAAGATCAAACTTCTGCAGCATCTTCTACATCTTCTTCACGCATTATATTACCCAAATTAGAAATACCCAAATTTACTGGTAAAGACATAGAATGGGAACCATTTTTTGAATTATTCAATTCTTTAGTACATGAGAATACTTCTATACCAGTAATACAAAAATTTCACTACTTGCGTCTGGCAGTTCAAGGCAACGCACTTAACCTGATTCAAGCACTTTCTTTGACCAGTGATAATTATGAAGTTGCTCTGACCCTTCTTAAGGATAGATATGGGAACATTCGTTTATCTATTCAACGCCATATACAAAGCTTATTCGAGTTACCTAACGTGCAAGCAGATAACAGTTTATCACTTCGTAAGTTGATTGACACCGCAGAGTTACACGTCAGAGCATTGTCCAATTTAAACCAACCTGTAAATCACTGGGATTTATTTCTAGTTCACCTCATTTCTGCAACGAAATCTAACCAAGAAATTTAGTTAGACACAAGTTTAGTTAGTGGAAGGATCTTTTACATGCCATAAATCTAATGACATGGGACCGCCGGCTTTACTTCCCCTCTGAAGGAAGGCATACTGAAGGATTTTAACGCTCTTGAAAAATCCGACGACCTCGGCCGGGTTTGAACCCACGTTCCTGGGCACAGCAGTTCATCATGCTACCAACTACGCCACCGGAAATATAAAGTAATCGTCTTTGGGTCAAACAATGCGTCGTTCACGTGACAAGAAATATATTTATATAAATAATATCTTGGAGAACGAGCTGCAGTACGAGGACTTTAATCTTTAGTTATTAATAAATATGGTGAAATGAATGAAGACGTTCCAAAACAACTTTCCCACACTCCCCCTATGCAAATGCTGGGATAGTCACCGGTCCCTAATTCAGTTACATACACTACTACAGTCATCATATAATTAACTTGCCACGGTGGGTGAGTGGTTAACGTTGTCGGTCTACTAACCCTAAGATTGCAGCTTCGCTCCCGGCCGTGGTAAGTGATTTTTGATAGGCGGCAAAAATTACGATAACTTACGCATGTCATACGATGCTGGCATGTAAAAGAAACCATTTGAATTCAGTAGGCCGTGTTAATAATGACAAAATTAATCTCGGGAGTTTCCACCAACACAAAGCTCCTCATTTATCTACTAGAAAGCGCTATAGTGTTCAAGGAGCTTGGATATCTAACCTCCTTGACTCTCAAAGTGCTTCAAGGAACAACGAAATTCGACATGCGAGCTACCCTCTGCGTGTCAAATAACAAAGCTTACACCCGGCATCCGAGGCCATACGATGTTATTATTATTATTATTATCACATAAATGCAGGTTATCAGACAGGTTCAACACACACCCGACTACACGGGGCTAATGACCAAGTTGTTCTTGGAATGAATTAACGACATTTATTGGTATCAGAAATAGCTTAAGTTATACAGAGTTATGAATACTCAGTCAGAATCTCTACTTAATATAAAACTACGTCCCCGATTCTTGGATGTAACGGGTAATCTCGAGAACCACAGGATGGATTTTGATGTGGTTATCACCATTCTGTAAAGTATTTCTCGAGGAAGGTTTCTGAAGAAAAACATTCATTTATGACCAATGGAAGCCGAGGAGTAACAATTTCAGTGAATGGAGTTGAAGAAAACCTGCCGTCCGTGCTCCTTTTAAGCTTACGCTGGGTAAACCGTACAAAATATCAATATACTATGAGTGTAAGAATTGTTCAGTATGAAAAGTTCTACACATAAGTTTGCGAGAGCATATCTATATCTTCTATACATCGCCCACTATAAGTGTTTTTACGTTTTGATTACAGTACTTCCAACTATCTCCATTCAGTGGAAATTTTAATTACTAGCTTCAGAGCGAGTTTACAAGCCAGCGAGTGAGCCTATCACCCCAGTTTCAGTCAGCATCAAACTGTCAAGTCGTGTTGATAACAATAAGGTGTTAGCCCTCTACAAAGATGGCGCACTAATCAACACATATAGACAGAGAGATAGATAACAGTAAGCAGTTATCCCACTACAAAAATGGCGCTGCAAGCAACACATATCGACCGGTAGGTTGGTAGGTAGATAACACTAAGGTGATATTATCATTTAGACTTTCACGGCCCGTGACACTATCCATAATGCAGAATTTTGGGCTTATGCCATGATTTATTAAATCAAACTTGACGCGTTTCGCAAGAAACCATGTCTTTCTTCATCAGGAATATACGGAAATACGACTAAATTGTTGCTAAGAGAAAGCAACAAAGAAACTAAAAAGGGGTGCCCTAAGATGGACGCCATTTTAGCCCCATGTTAGGGTCAACGAAAAGCAGCAGTGTATTACTTTCTGAGGGTTCTGATAATAGGTAGCCAGGACACTGAGATTGTAGCCGGTGACTTCGAGACTTCGAGAACGATATGCACTCACATTAAGGAACATAATAGATGTATCAGGCTCATTCAACCTAATAAATCAGCTGTTGATGATCATGCTTTAACACCTGGCCATGATGTCATGTTCTAAGGAGTGAATGTTCTTGCCCGTATAAAGCAATATCATCCCAGAATCATCAAGGAGGCGGTTGAAATACGTCAACACCCAGATAATTTCAACCGCGACACCGGCTACAATCTCAGCGAGTCCTGGCTACCTATTATCAGAACCCTCAGAAAGTATATACTGCTGCTTTTCGTTTTCCCTAACATGGGGCAAAAATGGCGTCCATTTTAGGGCACCTTTTTAGTTTCTTTGTTGTTTCTCTTAGCAACCTTTTAGTCGTATTTCCGTTTATTCCTGATGAAGAAAGACATGGTTTATTTCGAAACGCATCGAGTTTGATTTAATAAAACACGGCATAAGCCCAAATACATTATTGATACTAAGGTGATAGTTCGTTACAAAGATGGCGCCCCAAGCAACACATCATATAGACAGAGAGATAGATAATAGTAAGCTGTTATCCCACTATAAAAATGGCGCCCCAAGCAACACATATAGACAGGTAGGTAGATAACACTAAGGTGATAGTTCACTACAAAGATGGCGCCCCAAGCAATACATTTAGGACGTTAATTCGATGAGACCGACTCCCGGTGAAATGGGTTTTGTAAATAGGACGGCCGTGTAATCCTGTTTGTCGGCACAACATAATTCATGGTCTGTAAGCTGACCTGCAAGAGGGAACCTGGATTCAATTGCACGACACAGCCTCGAGTTAGGAAACATAATCCGGCCCGCCCGTCCGACCTCTCCCTCTGGCAAGTAATTTACTGATTGATCATCAGACATTGTAATTGTTCTGATCACGCGATATTTCCCAAAGTTTACCAATGATTCCATATCTTATATCGGCGGACATTGATTCCCTCAATAACAGATTATCCTTAAGGTTACTTGTCACAGAAGGTTTGGGAAATATCATGGAAATATCTTCTTGTATTTACGTGATACAAAGTAAACGAGACTTCCCAGTGATATGCAAAATTCATCTGCTTCCTTGTGTAATACTTTTTCCTTGTGCTTAAGAATTCTCCAGATACTGAAGCTACTGGTTCATGGTTCCGAACAACTTTTACTTAGTATTGTTATTGTTATTATAACTGATGATGATGATAATTGTTGTTTAAAGGGGCCTAAAATCTAGGTTATCGGCCCCTAATGGTTTGGGTGATGGTGAAAATGAAAGATGATCAAATGAAACCTGCAACTAAAACTAACTACTCTCTTACAAACTAGAAGAGGAAATGGGAACAAAATGGAGAAGAATGTAAATAAAAGACAGGAGGAAAGGAAATGCCCTCAACCCTCGAGGAATGAGAATTGAGGGACTTGGAAAGCAGGAGAGCCAGGAAAGGCAGCGAGGAAAGGGAAAGAAGAGAGGGCCCGCCCCAAAGTCATTGGAAAAAGGGGGAAAATGGACCGAGCTCAGGAATCCCTTGAGGTCGCCAAATCCCGAACTCACCAGCCGTGAGCCCTTGAGGGTGTAGCAGTATCCAGGATGCACCCCAAGTGGTGAGGCTACACACATCCTGCCTCCTTGAGGGCCTTGTGCAGAAGGCAGGAGATAACTTGAAAGGAAAAGGAAGGCTGACCCCTCGAAGAATGAGGGTATCAGGAAAGATGAGGAAAGGGTCGACTAAGGCGGGAAAGTGAAAGACTCCCTAGGCCTCTGATACCCTAATGCCGTCGGGGTCGGAAGAGAACAACAGTTGGCTAAGGGAGGCCAAAAGAAAAGTTGACAGTGAGGAGCCCGGCACAAGTAAGTGGAAGTAATGCCGAACTCAGCTGGGGTCCCGTGGTCGCCAGCCACGTCTCACTAGCCACGGGCCACTGGGGTATATTATTTTAATTATTATTTTTCGAGAAGTGAGAACGGACCTAGCCAAGATGGGGCTACAAGAATACGGCGTAGCAGATAGGGAGACTAATCAAGGAGTACAGGAGACGGAGAGGAGCCAGTGACAGAGAAAAGAACCTACACAGAAGAACAGAAGAGGAAAGTAGGAGAAAGGATGAGAAGATACTGGTGGAGAAGGCAAAAAATAATGTAAAGCGCGGTCCATAGAAGGGCAAGACGAAAATAAATAAATAATAATAATATTATTATTATAATAATATAGGCCTAATAATAATATTATCCACGAACTTACTACGCTGTTGTAGCAGGCGGAGAGGTGATACTCCAACGTGGTGCGTCCCAGGTGGCGGATAGGGGGGTCCTCACCGGTTTACCGGCGGACTTAAGCGAAATAAAATAGCTCTCGCGGACCAAACACACTGCTCCAGGAACTAACAATCCCTGGTTCTAAACAACCAGCGTAAGCTGGACATTCATTACAAGCAACAATGCCTCTTACAAGTAATAACAAAATTACTCCAGGTGGACGATCCACCCGTCGTCAGACGGCAATCAAGCTTTCTTATTCTGGGGAGCTTGGGCATGTGCGAGAGAGTAAATCGGAGTGCTCTGGTCAACTTCCACGAAAGACCCATACGTACATTCGAACGTTCAACATTCAAACACTTGTTCAAACTGGTAAGCTACACAATCTCACGACGGAACTTTCCAAACAGAAAATACAGATTCTTGCCTTACAAGAAACACGCTTTCCTGACTCAGACATATTCGATTACAACGAATATAGGATCTTCAAAAGCGGAACAAAGAAGAATATTTGCAAAGGAGCATCGCTATTCGGCAAGGCCTTTATTGTAGACAAAAAAATTCTGAATTCAGTAACAGACGTGAAACCCGTCAGCAATCGACTATAAAAACGAAATGTCCAAAATTCCATATGATGACGTTAAAATTCTCCTCGGGGATTTCAATGCACAATTAGGCAGAGAACGAAAATACCAAAAAAACAGTAGGTGATTACCCCGCACACAAATTTACCAACAAAAACGGCACTCGACTCATTGAGTTATGCCAACAAAACAATTTGAAAATTATGTCAACCTCACTACGAAAATCCCCCAAGAAACAGAACACATGGTGATCACCTATCCACCACTTAGGCGAATTTCAAATCGACCATGTCGCAATCTCTTACACCTACCAGAAAGAAATTCACGATGTACAAGTCCGCAAAGGAGCGAACATTGATTCTGACCACTATCTCTCCCGAATCAAAATCAAATTCACACCAAGGATAACATTTAACAAGGCACCCTCAATGATCCCAAAATTCAACATAAGCAAAATCAAGGACTCCTAAATCGCTGAGAAATGGGAAGAACAACCCACAGAAAACTGGGAAAATTTCGAAGGAAAAATCATCGAGACCGCCAAAACCTTGATTCCCCTGACTATAAAACCGAAACATCCTTGGTGGAATCAAGAATGCGAAATCGCCCTCGACAACAGAAAAACGGCCTTCCAAACCTATAACAGTAACAAATCAGAGAAAAACCTGAAGATCTTCTTCGAGGTACGTAAACATACGTCCAAAATTCTGAGACGAATCCAACAGAAATATATCAATGATCAACTGACTTCGATCGAGAAGGACTTCAGAAACTACAATGCGCGTGATTTCTACAAAACATTCACCAACCAAATCAAAGGGTACACACCACAAAACTTATGCTTCAGAAAACAAGACGGTAAACTGGCATTGACAAATAAAGACAATTGCCAAGAGCTAGCTACATACATTTCACGACTTTTGAATTACCTAGAACCCACGAATAGATTCCCAAAGAAACAATCAGACCACACATCAGAAGAATCACGACCACCAACTCAAGAAGAAATCCACTCCCACATCAATAGACTCAAAAACAATAAAGCCTCAGGTGAAGACGGCATCACTGTAGAACTACTTAAAAACCTAGGACCCAATGCACTCAGAGGAATTACACTAATCATCCCAGAAATATGGCAAATAGAGAAAATAACTGATGACTGGAAAACAGCACTCATCCACCCACTACACAAAACAGGAGATAAGTCTGACGTGAACAACTACAGAGGGATTTCTCTCCTTCCCGTCGCCTACAAAATTTTCTCAGCTTGTCTCTTGACAGGAACACAGGAACAGCTCGAACCAAAGTTATCAGAATTTCAAGCAGGATTCAGACCAAACCGATCCTGCCTTGAACAAATCTTCAACCTTAAAACCACTGTCAAAATGCATGCAATTCGAAATAAACCAGTGATGTGCACATTTGTCGATTTCCAAAAAGCATGCGACTCGATCGATAGACAATCACTCTTCCAGATCCTTGAAGAAAGAGGATTAGACCACAAAACACGGAAACTCATTGAACAAACGCTGACCAACACAAAATCCAAATTAAAATTGATGGGGGAAATCTCCGAACCTTTCGAAATTCAGACAGGTGTGCATCAAGGAGATGGTCTTTCCCCTCCCATGTTCAACAATGTCCTGGATAAAGTCATGGAAGAATGGGAAAAAGAACTCAAGAAACAAAATGTCTGGAAACCAGTTACACTTGGCTATCGTATAAACAATCTCTCTATACAATATCTTACCTTCGCCGATGACTTGGTGATACTAACAGAAAATCAAGAGACCGCAATAAAACAAATAAAACACTCCAAGAATGCGCTGAAAAATTGGGACTTCAAATATCCTTCGAGAAAACGCAAGTGCTAAGTCACAAAGGCGACAACATGCAAAAAAAAAAAAAAAAAAAAAAACGGAACGATTAAAAGAGTCCCACATTTCAAATATCTGGGGAATTTATAGAACCAACTGGATCCGAAAATATCTCACAACAAAGCGGTCTCCAGAAAACCAGGAGAGCACTCGGACTTATCCAAAACGTCTATAACAAAAAATGCATGTCAAGACAAACCAAACTTCGACATTACAACACTGTCAACAAACCGGCAAGTCTCTACGCAAGCGAAACACTTACATTCAATAAGAAATATGAACTTGAAGACATCAAGAAAGAAGAAAGAAAAATCATTCGGAAAATACTGAGAGCAAGACTCACTCCTGACGGTACCGACTACAGTCAATCAAGGCAACTGAAACATACTCAAACATCGAAGTCGACTTCCGAAAAAGACGATTTAAATTCTTCGGGCACATAAGTAGACTGCCGAACACACGACTAACCAATACTAAATTACATATCATCACTCAAAAGTACAACACCATGGATCAAAGAAGTACAAAAAGACATGCGAACTGCTAACATAACCGACACATCTGACAGAGACTCCTTCCGTAACAAAGTGAACAACTGGGGAGTCCAACCAGAGCAACCAAAACCTACACCTTACAGACCTCAATGATCTGACGAAAGAAAATTGGCATTCTCCAACAGAGTGAAACATTACTGGCAAAATAAGAAGAACATCAAAAATTGAGTCAAAGTGCTTAACGCTTTCCAATATTGGGAAAATACGCTGTAAATAAATAAATAAATAAATAATAATAATAATAATATGCTGTCAATTTTAGCCTACTATGGACCGTGGTAAACAATTGACCAATCTCTCATTCTGTTCCCAGAATTTCTTCATACGGTCGCTATGTCTCCTCCTTCTGCCTTCAGACCAGATGATCTTGGTGTTTCAATTATGTTTTTCCTGAAACCGTCCGAATTTATCAACCTTTCCTCAAAAACCATGTTCTGTTCAGTAAATCTCGTGTGTATTATTGTTATTATTACCCTACTTTCGATTATTGCAAAAATTGAAAGTACACATACGAGATCTACACACGGCCAAAAAATTGTGTCTGTGAGTATATGTGTGTATGGCTGTCCTCCCTATCAATTGATACACGATCACACCGAATTGAACGAAATTTGGTACGGAGGTAGCACTAGCAAAGGGCACCTCAGTGTCATGTCTTATATTGCCGCCATCGTTACTAAAACTTAATGGCGGCCACTCAAACGGTCACAACCTAACACTAAATTACGACCAAACTAATCATCGGATGTTTATGAAATTTGGTAAATACATACCTTCATATGAGACGCGTCCTGCGCTCAAACTACATGGTCATCAGCCGTACCATTTAATGATTGCGGCCGTGTAAACTATGCAAACATTATAATCAATAGCTTAGATTCCACCAACTCTGATTATCGAGTCGAATATGGTTTAAGCTATCCTAATGGACGTGTCTCGTTATTTATTATAACATTATAATATATTGTTACACTTTTTCATTCAACCTAAATGAGCTGAGCCGTCTCTGTCACATGACAAGATGGCAGCTGACCTCTTGTGCATGTCCTATATTTCATTAGTTTGAGTATGTTGCATGCGATATAGCCTACTGATTTAAATAATATAAACGTTGTATGAAATGATTTATAATGGAGATGTACTGCAATGAAGAAATCGTTTATTTTAAGACATTATTTGCTTACACGTTCTATCTAAGTCGATTAATAACACTAAGATATTATAGACATGTTTGGCTCTGTGCTAGCGCATTAGTCTCTCACGTGGGCGGCTGGGGTTCGGAACCGACTGAAGTTAATTTTCTTTTACTTGAACTCTTTTAAAATGATATGGACGAGCTCTCACAGATTCTAAATGAAATGCTATTTATCTCAAAAGAGAGGCTAATGTATACACTCGTTTATTAAAAATCAAAGCCCCAGCATCGCACATCAACAGAAGACATTAAACAGAGGAGAATAGAAGAACAAGATACACGTTGTCATCAACCACAGCCTTCTTAATGCCTCTGTATGGTGTTATCATCTTGTGGGTTACGTGAGTAATTGTTCCAAACATTCCGCTTTGTGAATCCCTGGCCTCCTGAAATATTGCAATTCTGTAATAGTTCAACTTCTAGCCATGACCGCAATCCAATTACCTTTAAGCACTGTCAGCTGGATCCCATCCCTCCTGGTTGCTTTAAACTGCCTGCCCATTCAACACTCAGAGGCATACAGGATATATATTAATTCACTGCTAGGTTGCAGCACCAACCTACTGTGATCGTAGCGGATTATTAAAGGGGAAGATACATGAAACGAAGGATTCAAAAGTTTGGAGGCTTAATATCGAGATTAACGGAAGTGAATGCATTACAATACGTTAGTAGTTTTGTTATTCAATATAATATTGATTAAGACACTTACTGGCTAATTATCAATATAAAACAAAACGAAAATGAACATGGTGGTGGAGGTGATTGTTTTAGGGGTGATAACAAAGAGTTATAAGTATACCCATACATTTAGGGGAAAGTAGGCTATATGTTCTTTGCTGAACATCTTGTTTTTATTACTATTTAGTGCTTGCCACGGTGGGTGAGTGGTTATCGTGACGGACTGCCAACACCAGGTTGCAGGTTCGCTCGTGGCCGTGGTAAGTGATTTTTGAAAGGTGGAAAAATCACGACACGCATGTTATATGATGTTGGAATGTTAAATAACCCATCTGAATTCAGTAGGCTGTGTTCATAATGGCAAAATTAATCTCGGGGGATTTCCGCCAACACAAAGTTCCTCATTTCTCTACTAGAAAGCGCTATAGTGTCAAGGAGCTTAGATATCCAACGTCCTTGACTTTCATAGTGCATCAAGGAACAATAAAATTCGACATGCAAGCTGCCCTCAGGGTGTGAAATAACAAAGCTTGCACCCGCACCCAAGACCATACGATGTTATTCTTTCTTCGATTCGGCCAACTAGGGACCACGTCAGTTCAACTGTCTCTTCTTCCGAACTCTAACTACGCCCAGTGTTCCCGCATTCGTCTCCGGTGTTGTTCTTTTCTCTCTTGGGACCACGTCTACCCTGTCTTCAGCTTCGGCTTTTTCTGGAAACCTTTGTGCGTACGTAGTTTTTCCTAAAGTGGAACACGCTCCATACGATATTATTATTATTATTATTATTATTATTATTATTATTATTATTATTATTTAGTTAAAGAGGTTCTAAATTGGCTCAAGGAGACCATTTTAAAAGTGCTTAGGCTGTGCAGTAATGGGAAGAAAATAGAGTCGAAGTGCAGGAAATCCTATGCAGTGAGTTCTCTGTCGTGATCTACATTATTCTGCAAGTTTAGCGACGAAACTCTCAGTATTTAGACCAAGGCTGCTGCATGGAAGTGAGAACTGAGTATATTCAGGGTATCTGATACATAAGCTAGAGGTAACTGATATGAGGGTAGCACGAATGTTTGCTGGGACAAATAGATGGGAGAAATGGCAGGAGGGTACTCCTAATGAAGAGATAAAGGCTAAATTAAACATGAACACGCTCTTCGTACGAGTGGACTCAGATGGTGGGGTCATGTGAAGAGAATGGGGCAGGAGAGATTACCTAAGAGGTTAGTGAGTTCAGCTGTAGAGCGTTGGTTGGTTGGTTCCGCAGTTTAGGGGCTGCGACAACATGGTCATGTAGCCCCGTGTACTTTGGGTGTGTGTGTAGAATCTGTCTGAATACCGGTGTTAATTGTGATGGCTGTATTAGTGTATGTTATCTGTAGTTTAGGTAAGAACTGCAGACAATCAAATTTAAGTACAGTAGTTCCTAATTTTGATACCAAATGCTACCGTCAACGACACCTAGCTGTGAATTTTGGCTACTAGATGCTACCGCGACCGGCACCTGGTGGCGATCTTTGGAACTAATAGAACGTTAATCAAATCTAACCTACAAATGTAGCTCCACACAATTGTAGTTAATGGAAGGTTCTTTTACATGCCATATATCTATGACATGGGCCCACCGGCTTTACAGCACTTCCCCTCCGAGGAAGACATACTGAGGGATTTTCAACGCTCTTAAACAATCCAAAGACTTCGGCCGGGTTTGAACCTACGTTCTTGGACATAGAAACTCAGCTTGCTACCAACTACGCCACCAAAGCCGTTGGCTGTAGAGGGTAAGAGAAGCAGAGGTAGACCTAGGAGGTGATGGTTAGATTCGGTGTTTCAAAGTGAGGGGTGTAGAAGTAGAAGATGTCTCAGAGCTAACTGCTAATAGGGCATCATAAAGGCGACTCGTTCTCGAACAGAATTTTGCAGACTGGACGCTGAAAGGCAAAACAGTATCAAATAAACGTGAATGAATTATTATTATTATTATTATTATTAACATACATTGAACAAGCAGTGAAGGAAATTAGCGACACATTTAAAATAGGAGCAAAGATTCAGGGAGAAATAATTTCAACTCTGATGTTTGCTGACCACATTGTCATCTTGTCTAACACCCAGAGGAATTGAATGACTATTTAAATGGTATAGACTCCGTCTTGATGAAATAATTTATGATGAAAATCAATAAATATAAAACAGAAATAATAGAATGCAGTCGAAATAAATTTAAAAAAAAACTATGGACATCGTATTGGCAGGTGAAAATCTAAAGGAAGTAGGAGACCTTTGCTAAGATGCAAAGAGGATATAAGATGTAGGTTGGCTGCTCTTTTCTGCAGAAAAGGAATCCGAGACTTCAAATATTGATTTAGGTATTAGAAAGCCGTTATTGAAAGTTTTTGTCTGGAGCGTGGCGCTCTATGGAAGTGAAACTTGGGACTGTTGGCGCTGCAGAAAAGCGGAGAGTAGACGCGTTTGAAAGTTGGTGTTACAGGAGAATGGTTAGATAGAGTAACAAATGAAAAGGAATTAAGACGAGTGTGAGAGCAGAGATGATTGTGGTGACTGCTAATGTAGAGAAGCTATAGGTTAGTAGATGTCAATGATGATAATTGTTGTTTTAACGGGCCTAACATCTAGGTTATCGGCACCTAATGGTTTGGGTGGTGAAAGATGAGATGAGAATAAAAACTATAACCAATACTAACTACAGACTTACATACTAGAAGAAGAGATGGGAAACAAACAAAGAATAAGGCAAATAAAGGACAGGAAGAAAAGAAATGCCCTCAACCCTCGAAGAAAGAGATTTAATAATTGTATTAATGCAGCCAATGGCCATGTACTTTTCTTTTCAGGACGGGTCAGGGAAGGGATATTGGAAGGAAATCGGCCGTGGACATATTGAAAGGAACCGTCCCGGAATTTGCCTGGTGGTGAAAATGGGAAACCACGAAAACCATTTCAGGACGGCCGAGGTGGGATTCGAATCCACGCTCTCCCGATGCCAGCGAGGCACGAGGTAGCGCGTTAGAGACTTTGAAGGAAGGAGAGCCATGAAAGGCAGATAGGGAAAGAGGAGAGGGGCCCACCCCAAGGTCAGAGGAAAAAGGGTACAAAACTGACCCAGCTCAGGAATCCCTCAGGATCGCCAACTCCCAAACTCACCAGCCGTGAGCTCTTGAGGGTGTAGCACTATTCAGGGTGTACGAGACAAGGGTCAATTAAGGTGGGAGAGTAAATACTCCCTAGGCCTCGGATACCCACTAACTTCGGGGTCAGAAGAGAACAAGTGTTGAGCAAGAGAGGTCGACAGGAAGGACGACGGAGAGGAGCTCGGCACAAGTAAGTGGAAGGAATGCCGGAGTCAGCTGGGGCCCCGTGAGCGCCAAACCACGTCCCACTAGATGTGAGCCCTGAGGGTATAGGTTAGTAGGACACATACAAAACACTCAGAAGTAGCAAACTTAGTAATGGTAGGAAGGGTTGAGGACAAGAACTGTAGGGGTAGAATATGCTAAACAGTTTACCCCGGATGTAACGCGTGGTAACTATTTAGAGATGAAGCGATTAGCTCAGGAATGGAAGGCATGGAAAGCTGCATCAAACCAGTCAAATCATTGAAGACTCTAAAAATTATTATTATTATTATTATTAATATTATTTGCGTACATTACCCTTTAAGGAGAGCGCTAAAAACACAAAAATCTAGCCTATGGTGGTGGCTCTTTTCTTCTTCTTATCTTCCCAAAATGCTTTCATCCGTTCACTGTGCGCCTTATTTTTATCTGTCCATTTACGCCTATTGTTTTTGGATTGGTATCTAAATTCAAATGTCTGGTTTCTGATTTTTTCTCTACAAATGCTGTGGTCCTGGATGCCTTCTATGGTGATATACAATTGTTGTGAGTCTTCCATAGTTTCTTTGTACCAAGAAGTACCCATTTTCGACGTAGAAATGATGTTGCATACTCTTTTAGCCAGTCTGGTGTCGTTCATTCTGGCGATGTGTGCAAAGAACTTCACTCTGAGCTTTCTGATGAGTGTCGTGATAGATTCAGTATTTCTGAATAATTCTTCTGTTGGTCTTTTTTTGCCAGAAATTATCTCTTAAAACGGCGCCGCAAATATTTCTCAGAATTTTCCTTTCTTGTTTTTCAATATCTTTAAGTTTGGCCATTTCCTTGGTGCTTGTGGTTTCTGATGCGTATAAGGCTTCCGGCAAGACTACCGTTTTATAATGTCGTAATTTAATAATGAAAATCCACAGCCTGCTTCCAGTCTCCGACCGGGTCAGGAATGGAATGAATGAAGCCCCCATCTAGAGGCGAGGATATGAACTGTGCCGGCTGCCGAGGCCTGACGCACTCCTCTGGGGCAATGATTAAATGAATGACAGATGAAATGAAATGATAGTGGAGAGTGATGCTGGAATGACATTTTGACAGGGAAAACCGGAGTACCCGGAGAAAACCCTGTCTGACTCCGTTTTGTCCAGCATAGATCTCACATGGAGTGACGGGGATTTGAACCACGGACCCAGCGGTGAGAGGCCGGCGTGCTGCCGCCTAAGCCACGGAGGCTTTTTCGTAATTTAATAATAATAATAATAATAATAATCACATTATATATTAGAGTACTTAAATAGTGCTGACCATAATAGCAACACAAGCGTATCACACTGGTGCAACAGAGCGCCATGATAGTGTGTCCCTCGCGGGCGTTGTCATTTATACACTGCATCATATCATATATTTATATACATTATTGGCATTCTGTCCCACCATTCATACAACTCTCCAATAGCACGACCGGGTCAACCATCGAGCGGGTTAATGTTCTGTGGGATGGGTAGTAGTGGAGCCGCCGCTGAGGCAGCATCCTCTACGCGTGCGCAATGACGGCATATCGACCGGCAGTAGCGAATCTCTGGCACGGCAGGTCATATGACGTCATAATGACGACTGGAACAGGACGAGTGATCCTTGCGTGAGAATCCTAACTTGCTCAACATTTAGGCCTGTTCTTGTTATAGCGAGAAATGTGTAATCATATCTCAGAAATAGACATGTCCCTGCAGAGTTATATCCCAGAAATGTGCTGTCATGTCTCAGAAATGTGCAGTCATATCCCAGAAATGTGCTGTCATGTCTCAGAAATGTGCAGTCATATCCCAGAAATGGGCTGTCATGTCTCAGAACATTCATCATTAGACTTAAGTACATCATTAATATTTTTCATTTTTAGTATGGCTAAAGAGGACCTCAGTGTTTAATATATGAAAATGAAAATCCACAGCCTGCTTCCAGTCTCCGACCGGGTCAGGAATGGAATGAATGAAGCCCCTATCTAGCGGCGAGGATATGAACTGTGCCGGCTGCCGAGGCCTGACGCACTCCTCTGGGGCAATGATTAAATGAATGACAGATGAAATGAAATGATAGTGGAGAGTGTTGCTGGAATGAAATTTTGACAGGGAAAACCGGAGTACCCGGAGAAAAACCTGTCTGCCTCCGTTCTGTCCAGCACAGATCTCACATGGAGTGACCGGGATTTGAACCACGGACTCAGCGGTGAGAGGCTGGCGTGCTGCCGCCTGAGCCACGGAGGCTCTGTTTAATATATATAATAGATGTAATTAAAACCAAGTATTGATTGACGTTCATTTAAAAATTTAGAGTCCATATTTGATGTCAAAAAAAAATTCCTTTTCTGTAGAAATGCCTTCTTTGCCTGAGCCAACCTACTTTTAATATCCTGTTTGCTTCGTCCATCACTGGTTATTTATCTTCCTGAGTAGCAGAATTCTCCTACTTCTTTTAGTTTTTCACCTGCCAATTTGATATCAGGATTATCTGATTTGTTTTGGCAGCATTCCATTAATTTTTGTTTCACATTTATGAATTCTTTCCTCAAGACAGAGTCCATACCATATAAAAAGTTATTCAAACCCTCTGGCTTGTCGGGATTTGAACTATGGACCCAGTGGTGGGAGGCCGGCGTTCTGCCACCTAAGCCACAGAGGCTCACAACATTATTATTATTATTATTATTATTATTATTATTATTATTATTATGAAAATTATGGCTGCTGAGTTGCAGCCTTACTTTACACCATTCTGTATACCAGTGTCTACCTAATGTCCTAGTCTTGAATACTTGCCGTCTGGTTCCTATATACATTGAAGATCACCCTCCAATTCTTTTCAGTAAGTCAAACAACTTACTCCAATCATCGTTATCAATATCAAAGTTTACAAATGCCAATACACAGGCACGTAACGCTAATTATTATTGTAAATTCTGGTCATAGCCAGTAAATAACACGACACCCTTATTTACTTCCACGCGAAGGCCTCACTTTACTCGCAAGCAAAGTAAACTGTAATTTGATACCACTAGAGGAGGTGTGATGTGGAGCATAAAACCTTTCAAAGCTAAACTGTTTCACCTTGGCGATCAAGGGACGATGCTCGCTAGACCGTACAGGCCTTGAGGCGGGAGATCCCCCCCATTTGTCCGCGTCTACATCCTGCCCGCCTCTGCTATTTCAATACATCCCCTGGCTTCTGTGATATGCCCCATTTATTCCTTCTACAATGAGCTCCTCTTCTATCCATTCCTAATCTGCGTCGCAACAGAGAGAACACGGAAATGTTGCGTGGTATGAATGCTCGTATATGTCTTCTTCTTCCCATTATTATTAATAATATTTTGATATCGCTATGCCCGTCCAAGGAAAGCGATTTAACCTATCTGATATTGCTTTCTTGTGCTCCCAAAATCTCTTCATCTTCTCGCAATTACTCTTTCAGCGCTCTTCTGTCAAGGTTCTGTTGGGTGTAATGTTTGGGTGGCCTGGAAATTGATGATTGTCAACTAGTTCTCTGTCCAGTACCGTATAACATGAGATGTCTACTTCCTGAAGGTCTTTTTTTGCCAATTTTCATTTTATAAAAAGATAGGCATATGAGATCACCTTTTGTCCGTGTATGTGTGGGTCCTCCCCTAATAACTTCTAATCGGCTGGAGAGATTTCAATGAAACTCGGTAAGGTCATAGTACTAATTTTTCCGACCCCGATCGTGTCCTTCAAATTTATTACATCTCACCAATCCAACATGGCGGCTGTGCGAAATATTTCACCGGCATTCTATATCTCCGAAACCATTACTGATATCACCCTGAAATTCTGTATGGTGATAAAGGGCACTACTAGAATTTCACCTATGTGACTTTCAAAATCCAGTTAACTACAAACCGAACATGGTGGCTAAGCGAAATTGAGACATTTAAATAGACTTTTCTGGGCATCTAACCATCCAAACGCAGTGAAACATGGTACAGCAAATGTTTATACACATTGCAATGCACTGGCATCTTATGTAGTTCAATTTTTCACATAACCTCAAGATGGCGGCTGTGCGAAATTTTAATATTGTTTTTATTTCTTGTGTCCTAATCATGCGATTCAAGTTTGACTACTTCATCTCCACAATAATCTTCATTTAATAGTACATACAACTCTAAGACCTACATATATAAAATAGAAAATGGCGACCATCCGAAATATTTAGACGATTCTCAATATCTACGAATCTATTACGGCAATCAAACTGAAATTGTGTATGTTTATATGTAGGATATATGAAAATAGCCTATATAGATCTTCACGGAACTACTTGTTCAACGTCAAGCAGCCCGTTGTTCTTAGCTTTCACTGTGAGAGTAAGATTTGGAATTCTGCGATCGCTCATTTTGAGAATACACCCATAAAATTGCACACGTATTTTCCTGAAATTGTCTGAGATTTTCTCCGAAATCTGATAAAACTCCTGGAATTTCTTTTCCATCCAAATACCCATAGCACAATCTGGAAAAAAAAAATCCTCATGATATTTCTTTCTTGTTTTTGTACATCTTTAACTAGTGATCTGTCCCCAATGATCAGAGTTTCAGAGGCACACAATGCCTCGGGTTTGATTACCCCGTTGTAATGCTTTAAGGGAGATACATTTCCTATTATACCTATTCCATGTAATTCTGTAGGCTCTTTGCAATATATTCAGAGATTCTCTGTTCGCATCCCATTTCTATTTTTATTATTCTTCTTCTTATTGTTGTTATTATTTACAACGTTAAACCCAACTAAGGAGTGTGATTGAACCTATTAAACATTTATGATAAAAAGTTTTTGCATTGGAATGACCAGGAAAAGGTTTACAATGTCTATCAATAAAACCAAAATTGCACATTAATGAGCATTCCATAACTACTGTCTATTGGTTTGCTTTTATAAGTTCATTTATTCCTAGAATGGCGGCGACGAAAAGGGGGTACACTTCTGCTTCCCTCACTTCTCCAACAGTGTTTGGCAGTCCTAAAATACAGAGCAAATTGCTTAAAATCCCCCAAAAAACAAAAGAAATCACAAAAAACTCAATATTGGTTTGAATGTTTAAATCCCCCCCCCCCAAAAAAGAACAATCAG
This sequence comes from Meconema thalassinum, assembly GCA_946902985.2. Classification (NCBI taxonomy): domain Eukaryota; kingdom Metazoa; phylum Arthropoda; class Insecta; order Orthoptera; family Tettigoniidae; genus Meconema; species Meconema thalassinum. Next base: position 226,722,286 of record OX336398.1, read on the forward strand.
AATTAGTCAAAACCTGTCAGGGGCAGATAACCTAGATGTTGTCCCCTCAAAACAAAAATTATCATCCTCAAAACTTGTCAAAAATGCTCAAAAAGTAAAAAACAATGAAAACAATATTTAAAATAAAACTAAAATTGTCAAAAGAAAAAAGAAAAAAACAACAATCCAAATTAGCCAAAAATGCTGAAAAATTAAATAGAAAACAAATACAAATTAGTCACAATCCAAAAAGAACATTATCACAATAAGTCAAAATTAGTGAAAACCAGCTCAAATATTCCAAATAAATAAATAAATAAGTTAATAAATAAATAAATAAATAAATAAATAAATAAATAAATAAATAAATAAATAAATACATGAAATAGAGGAAGACTTAGGCTAAGGCAGGTGGGGATCGACAGGCAAATGATTTATTTATTTATGTTGTGAACATTACAGGAAGCCCCAATTACATTGCTCACTACTAGAATCATATAATATACAACAATATATAAATAGAAAAACAAAAGATACATAAAGAGAAGATATAGATAGAGAAACACGTTATAAATAAGAAGAAGAAGCAGAAGAATAAAAGGAAGGTTAGGTATGAGAAGGAAATGGGCTGAATACAGTACAATATATTACAAGACATCTTGCAGTTTATCACAGGACGCTGCAAACTGGTTTTCTGACATACTGAAAATCAAGATGATGAACTTTATTATAGTGGGATAAAATTCTGTTAATCGGCGAGTTTTTATGGTTGTCTGTGTGAACTCTCGGAATAAAGAAACTGTTTCGGAATCTACTAGGTTTAACAGCTGGTACATATAACGTAATTCTCTCTCGAATTTTAGCGTCGTCAATTTTATTGTTTACTATTTTATAGAGAAAAGGCAGGCCCTGACAATTTCGCCTGTGATATAGTTTTCTAACATTGAATGACTGTAATATAAATGTTTACGATTCGAAAGGGGGATAATAGCCAAATCTTTTGTAATATACATATTTTAAGAATTTCTTTTGGATGTTCTCTATAAGCTTATTATGTTTCAATGTGTATGGATTCCATATAACTGAAGCATATTCTAGTTGTGATCTGATGAAGGCATTAAAGAGCAATATTAAAATCCCATAGGAGAAATTAAATTAATTTCTTATTACAAATCCCATACATTTATGTGCTTTAGAGACAATTTTCTCTATATGTCTTTGAAAATTCAGATCATTGGTAAATACAATTCCCAGATCCTGAACTTCATGAATTTTTAGTAAGCATTCCCCGTCAATGTCATAGTGAACCTTTATGTAATTTTTTCAACTAGTAAAATTAATTTGCTTGCATTTACTGATGTTAAATGGCAGTTTATTTTCTTTCGTCCATATATTTAGTTCATTTAAATCATTTTGAAGTTTGATACAATCGTAAGGGTCACGTATTGATTTATATAATTTTATATCGTCTGCGAATAATAAAATTTCTGAGTGTTGAACTTTATCAGAGATGTCATTTAAAAATAATAAGAATAGTAATGGTCCTAAGTTAGATCCCTGAGGAACTCCTGAGTTGGTGGGAAATGTTTTGGATAGTTGCGTTTTATATTTCACAACTTGTGTTCTGTTCTTCAGGTATGAAATCAGCAGACGAAACAGTGGTTCAGAAAAATTATACGTTGATAGTTTAGTGATGATTACGTCATGATCCACTTTGTCAAATGCCTTTTGAAAGTCGGTATATATTACATCTACTTGGCCTTTGTGATCTAGCTCCGTGGATACAAATTGCGTAAAATTAATAAGGTTAGTCACGGTTGACCTGTTTGGTATAAATCCATGCTGATTTGGGGGAAATGATCACTTTAACATGTTGAAAAATATGACTATACAAAATACTCTCAAATATCTTAGCTAGAGATGACGATACAGTTACAGGTCTGTAATTCTTAATCTGAACCGAGTTTCCGGATTTTAGAATTGGTGTTACTTTTGTATGTTTCCATTTATCTGGAAATGTGCTGGTCTTCAGTATGAGATTGTATATTATAGTGAGTGGTTTTGTAATATATTCCTTACAGCCTTTAAAGAGGTATGGTGGTAACCCATCAGGCCCCGCTGACTTTTTTGGTTTCTTAATGACGAATTCAATCATATCCTCGGTGACTTCAGATATAACCAAATAATTTTGAAAATAATGTTGCATTACGTTATTGCTGTTTGTGTTCAAATTATAGTTGGGAATAGTTTGCGAATATACTGATTTGAAATAGTCAGCGAAACAATTGGCAATTTCCAGTGATTTACAATATTCTTTACCTTCATATTTCATCGCCAATCCTGATCCTTTACGCTCCTTTCTATTTTTTATAAAGTTCCAGAAGCTATTGCTATCTTTTTCCATGTTCCGCTCAGTAAGAGCTACATTGTCATCATATGCTTTTTTATGTCTATTTTAGTTTTAGATCTAAGTTGAGTATAATTATTTAAGTAATATTCCGATAAATTCTTCTTTTTTCTATATTTTTCCTTTAGCTTTAAATTTGATATTATAGACTGAGTGAACCAAACAGGATATGTGCGCTTGTAATGTTTAGTCTTTGGAACGCACTGGTCAATTATGGAGTATATTTTGTCATAAAATATATCAACAGCTTCGTTTACATTTCTACAATTATTCATGTATCCCAATTGCATTTTTCACTAATTCATACAATTTTAAGAAGTCTGCCCGGAGGAAGTTATATTCATAGGTTGAACTTTCATGTGTTCTGGTTATTTTCCCCTGTTTGTATATAATTTGCAATGCTGGATGATTTTCATCTAATCGGACTAAGGGGTCGGTTTCTTCCTGGATATGCATCTGGTCAATGTTACTGATTATTAAATCAAGAGTTCTCCCATTAACATTCTTAATGTCATTAAACAGCCTGGCATTCAGCAGGTGCAAACAATTCTGTAACACTTTGGATTTGTTTGAACCCTTCAAAGGATTGTAAGATTTATCAGTTACTTCCGGTAAATTAAAGTCACCAATGATACACATATCGTAATCTTTAAATAACTGCATATTTTCTTCTATTTTCTCATGAAATGATTTTTATGTTTCTATATTGGAATTCGGCGGAAAGTATGGAACACATATATAACATTCCCTATTGTTGAATGACACTTTAATCCATAATGATTCGGTATCCGATTCTAACATTGGCATTCTCTTCGAGTGTATTGTACTTTTAACACATATTAAAATTCCGCCACCATCTTTCTTGGAACTTAAAGAAAAATCTCGGTCGTTCCTATACACAATATATCTGTCATCAAAGAGCTCAGAACTGTTTACACCCTCAAGAAGCCATGTTTCTGAAAGACAAATAATATCATAGTTATTTGACAGTGTATTTAAAAATAAAGTATTGGATTTGGTCCGTAGTCCTCTTACGTTCTGGTAGTAAATGATGGTTTCATTTTTCTTATGAGTCATCTTCAATGTTCAGGTTAAAGTTTGTCAAGGTCCTCTTCAGTGTTGATGGAGATTACCTGATAGTGGTCGTGTTTCCTCATGAGTATTCTGCCATTCTTTGTCCATAAGTGCTTTAGGTCCTTCGCTCGTTTCACTTCCCTTGCCTTCGCTAGAAGTTTTTCCCGCTCCCCGCAAAGGCTTTCATTTATATACACCGGGTTGTTGTAGGTGTATCCAAGGTCAAGGGTACTCAGATTACGTTTAATTCTCCGTTGTCTGAGGATTTCTTCTTTGTAGTGACGTCTTGTAAATTTCACGATTATAGGCGCAATCTGGGAATTGTTACGAGGGGAAGTCTGTGGAAGTCTGTGACAAGCGTCAATATGTTCCTCTTTCTGTTCCACGTGGAGTGTTCGCGCGACTTCTTGAACCAACCTGCTTGTGTCCTCTGCAGGGTTTGACGGTATACCATGTATTTCTATCATATTGATCCTTGAGTATTGCTCAGAATCAGTAAGGCTTGATTTTAGTTCCAAGTTTTCTTTCTTTAACTTTAGGTTCACCTGATGCATCTCTTCAATTGCTTGCCTGCAATCTTTAATAGTTTCTGCTTGTTTCCGCAGGGTTTCCTTATTTTCGTCCAATTTCTCGTGCACCAGATCTAACGACCTCCCCAAATCAGTTTCCCTCCGTTTACACAATTCCATTAACTCAGAGATTTCTTTGTTTAAATTAGTCAATAAGTTAAAAACTTCGTCGTTGTTAGGTAGGGCTGATTCTTTCCCTCTTAATGTAGGCTAAGCTTCTTCTTGGGACACTTATTACATTTCCATTGTTTGTGCGAAGAAATTATGGACTTGAGATCATCTTCTTTTAAATTTACACAATAATTATGATACCAGTTTTTACATACAGCACATTGAATTTTTGCATTGATGTCTTGCCTGGACACCGCCTCGTTGCAGACACCCATTATTGCACTGGCTCCTAATAATGCTACTAGTATTGTAAAGGCACTGCTTTACATGTGAAAGGTGTATTACTAATTCTTTGGCAGTACGTAACTCGTCACTGCACTGTTTAATATTTGTGCGAGAGCTCACTAGCGCTGATGCGGACAAGGATGTAGGGTAGCGTTCAAGTCGGAAATTTGTTGGAGACAGAGGAGAATTCAGAAAAAAAATAATTAAGAATACAAAATTTAAAGCAAATGAAGAGATGAAGATGAGAACATTGTGGACAGAACAACGGAAACAGGAACAGTCAAAGGATGAAGAGATTTTGGTACGAGAAGAGTAAGAAGGGAGACAAGTAAAAATTGTGATGGAGGTGAAACTCGGACTGTTGATGCAGTAGAAAACATGGAAATAGAAGCATTTGAAATGTGGTGTTGCAGAAAAATTATGAATAATACATGAGTAAGTAGAGAGGAGAGGGGGAGGAGAGATGTTTCTGGAGAGTGTTAATGAAGTAAGAGATACTGTAGGTTGGTTGGACACATTCTAAGGCACCCAGAAATAGCAATATTAATAATATGAACAATAATGCAATGGATCGACGGTCACTTTTAACTATTGCGGTAACAATAGTATGGCGTCTATATAAAGTCACACGAGGCTGTAGCATTCGAAAGCCATAGGAATGTGTCTGGGTCGAACTTGCTAGCTTTACTATCCTAAACATCTTGAAGAATTGTGAATTAAAGAGACTTCAGTTCCTCTAATTGTTTCTATTTACGTCACTGGCTTGTATCTTTACATTTTCCCCCAAACTTGGCGACACAAGAATAATTAATGTACTCCAGTGTACAGCGATAATATCGCCCGCTACAAAGCTTAGCGCATCTCCTCGACATGGCACGGTATCTGTCCCTCCCTCTCTCACTCCCATACTATAACATTCTCTATCTTTCTCTTACACCCACATTTCTAGTAGAGTCACCGTAATTTAACCACTAAACTCCAAGGGTAACAAAACAAGAATTAAAGAACATTGTAGACACTCCTGTAACAGAAAACTAGATCACCTAATTTGATTTGAACACACAGAAATACTGTAGTTAGTTAGTTAGTTACTGATGTTTTAAGGGAAGGGACAGCGGGATCATCTGCCCCTCTGACATACTCTCTATGATATACAACTATGTCACTGAGAGACAAATTATATATTACTTTATTATACATTACTTTGAACCTTAAATGGACATTAAATGGCAAAAATAAAACTTAATTAACAACAGCTGCAAACAAAATCATGGAATAAGAAGGTCAGAAAGTAAATTATTCACTGATTCACTCTTTGCTATCTTCAATACACGTGGAACATTGATTTTTCTCTACTGTGTTTTCCGCATGTGTACCTTTTGCAAACTGAACAAATTATGGTGGTTTTGTTAACTTTGTTGTACTTTTGTTCTTTCATTTCTTGGGTTCCGTGCCCACCGAAGAAAATACTTAATATCTCATACAAGAATTAAAATTAAAATAAAAGTAAATGTGTGGTTAGGTAACCGGATTCAATAACTTTGTGTACAGTAAGGGTAGAACAGGAATCCCATGAATAAACCGTAAAAAATGGAACTCGTTGGCTCGAAATACCCACCGTTGGTATTGCTAGGATTAATAGGGGTAATCTGTATGAGCAAGCTATGCTATTGTAACATTCAGTCGGCCAACACATATCGTCATCATCTTGTACAGTTTCCAGCCCCAGGCTGGGTCTGTTTGGAACATAAGCCTCACCACCTAGTCCTTTCTTCCCACCACCTCTCCGCTATAACTCTGGTCCAGTCCTCGCCTCTCTTCTTGACACATTCCTCCACTCCTTTCAGCCATCTATCTCTTGGTATTCCCCTTGGTCGTTTCTTCTCCATATGCATCTCATGTATACTCTTGGGAATCTTCTTCTCTGCCATTCTCTTTAAGTGTCCATACCACCTCAGTCTTGATGTCTCAATCCTGCCTTGCAAGGGTGCCTCATTCACTATTTCCCTGACCTTTCTTTCCTCACCCTGTCTCTTCTTGTTACTTCGATCCTACTTCGCAGGAACTTCATTTCACTTGCCTGCATTATGCTTATGTCTCTTTTCTTCATTGTCCACGTTTCTGAAGCATAAGTCAGTATCGGGATATAGTAGCTTCTGTATAGCACTTCCTTGCTTTTATGTGGTACATCTTTATTCCACACTAAGCTCCTAATGCTTTTCAGAAACGCTTCTGCCTGTCTGCCACGTTCCGTAATCTCTTTGTTATTTCTCCCATTTTCCTCCACTATACTTCCCAAGTACTTTAGACTTTCCACCTTCTTCAGCTGTCCACCTCCAAGTGTTATCCCACGCATTAGTCTGTCCTTTTTCCTGATCGTTATCAGGATCTCACATTTACTGATGTTGAACTTCCATCCGTACTCTCCCACTGTTTCTTCCCAAGCCTTCAGTTGCTCTTGAATTTCCTCCTCCTTGTTTCCCCAGACCATGAGATCATCTAAAAACACCATTGCTTTCCTCTTATCTTCTCCTATATTTCCTGCTACCCGTGTCATTACCTCGTCCATAACCACAATACAGAGAAGGGGTGACAGCGCACTACCCTGTTTTAGGCCACTCATTTGTCTGAACCAGTCTGTTCTTTTCCCTCCAACTTTCACACAACTCACACTTCCACAATACATCTCCTTCACTCTGCCTACAGTCCCTTTTTTCCACTCCCATGTTTTCCATTGCTTCCCAAACCTTCTCCCTACACACACTATCATAGGCCTTTTCGATGTCCAGGAAGGCCATCAACAGATCCTCTTCAAATTCGTAGTGGTGTTCCTGGAGCTGTCTCATTGAAAATATGAGATCTACCGTTGATCTCCCAGGTATGAATCCATACTGCTCCTCTCTCAATTCTCTCTCCACTTTGGCTCGTATTCTACTTTCTAATATCTTTTTATATATCTTGGCACAGTGTGGTATGAGGGTGACTCCCCTGTAATTTCTTCACTCCAATTGCTGGAATAAGTGAAAACATATCCTGAATAAAATATATGTGATTTAATCCAAAGAAAAAACCAGCTAACCCTCAAATTATCAAAAATGGGGATTTCAGTGCCCTCTGGTAGTCCATTCGAATTACTACAGGGCGCCAGGGAATGTTCTCCGCAGCGGCTAAGTGCTGCTGCCAGTGGTAGCATCAGCAGTTAAGTTGGCAGCACGGTGTTCTTGACAGAACAGCGGTACAGTGAAGGTCACACTTGTGGGTTGTGGGGTGTCGAAATGGTCAGTGTGTATTGCAGTAAGCGAGCGTTCAGATAGATTATTGGAAGAGTGCATCAGTATACAGGCGGTAATGTTTACTACTGAAGAGAGAGCTTCTTTGGTGGTATACGTTTTTTACGAAGGTAATCGGTTTACAGAAAATGTAAAACTAAAATTTCTGGCGCGGTTTCCTAATTCAAAGTGTCCTAAGCGGGATACCGTTCGGGATTTGATAAGTAAATTTCGTGTGACTGGCTCAGTTCACGATGTACCGGGAACAGGCCGGCCTATGCTTTTATCAGACGAAAAACCTCATGAAATCTCCGATATAATGCTGCGTAGTCCAAGAAAATCATCACACAAATTAGCTCAAGAAAGTCTTCGACAATATGTGTAGATGTGTTAAAGTCTGTCTTCCAACACTTCCAGCATCTGTTATGAATGGCTTTGGTGAGTACAACGTATACTGTCTGTTTGTTTTGATACAAGCGGCAGCCGTGCTGCCAACGTAACTGCTGATGCTAGCTCTCGCAGACTGCGGAGAACATTCCCTGTCGCCCTGTATAATACTGTATATCGGATACCAAACGTGAAAAGCAAACCAATCCACTTAGTTAGCGCAGTTTGAAAAAACAGTGTTCAATGGAAAAATAAACTGTAGTGATAGAAGCCATTTTTCAGTGTTGCCTGATTCTATTGTAATAAAGAAAGCTTTTCAGTCGGGAAGACAAGTAGGCTATTTATATTCCATACAAACTGACACGCTTACCGACAGTAGTGGCTACGCTGGCTAACGCGCAGCATTAGGTCATGGGGCCAAGCTCTCTGCTGACTCGGTAGACGCTTAGGTTCGAGCCCCACCGTCGGCCGTCCTTGAAATGGTTTTCCGAGGTTTCCCCATTTTCAACACCAGGCAAATGCTGGGACGGTACCTTCTGGCAGGCCACGGCCGCTTCCTTCCACATCCTTCCCCAGTTTCATTCATCATCATTCATTTAATCTCTCATTAACTCCTCTCATGAGGTTGGTGTCAGGAAGGGCATTCGGCCGTAAAAACCATCGCCACAAAGACTTCCATCGCATCTCATCCCCGACCCCGTTGGAACACGGGAATAATAAGGAGTAGACATACATACATACAAACTGACACGCTTATATGTTATTTTAATGTTATTTGTACATTTCCCGCCTAATGAAACTGGGCTCATTTTAGCCTATATTCATTAATAAAACAAGATGTTCAGTAAAGAACATATAGCCTACTTTCTCCTAAATGCATGGGTATTGTTATAATTCTTTGTCCTTTTCAAGGAGTATAATTGAATGTTGCTTGTAGTAGCTTGTTGAAATACAACGTGCTATAGGGATATTAAACATGAATATGAGGTGCCCTTTGCCACTGCTACCTCTGTAAAATATTTCATTCAATTCGGTTTCACCGTATTTGAATTGATATGGGGAATCGATTTCCACACATACATGGCTGCTATCTACAAACTATTGGGCTGTAGTTCTGTCAAAAGATGCTCCACACAAAATGGCATGTTGTTACGAAATTTGGTAGAGATCAAATAATTACGTTGGTCGTAATTTGATTTAAGCTTTTAACATTCGGATGGCCGCCATTCCGTTTCTGTCAAGATGGCGGCGATGTAAGCCATGACCCTTAGGTGTCCATTGCTAGTGCTACCTCTGTACCAAATTTCGTTCAATTTGGTTTTACCGTGTTTGAATTGATAGCGGGAATCGATTTGCACACATACATGACCGCCATATGCAAACTATTGGACTAATGACATTGTAGCTTTGTCAAAGAACGCTTCTCACATAAAGGTATGTTGCTGCAAAATTTGGTAGAGATCAGATGATTAGGTTGGTCGTAATTTGATTTAAGCTTTTAACATTTGGGTGGTCGCCATTACGTTTCCGTCAAAATGGCGACAATATAATGCATGATACGGAGTTGCCCTTTGCATGTGCTACCTCTGTACCAAATTTCGTACAATTCGGTTTCACCGTGGTTGAATAGATAGGAGGAATCGATTTGCACACATACATGGCCGCCATCCGCAAATTATTGGGCTGATACCTTGTAGTGTAGTCAAAAGACGCTCGCCATATAAATATATGTTGTTGCAAAATTTGGTAGAGATCGGATGATTAGGTTAGTTGTAATTTGATTTAAGCTTTGAACATTTGGGTGGCCGCCATTACGTTTCCGTCAAGATGGCGGCGATATAAAACATGACACTGAGATGCCCTTTGCTAGTTTTACCTCTGTACCAAATTTCGTTCAATTCGGTTTCACCGTGTTCGAATTGATAGGAGGGGACATACATTCAGAGTACACACACTCACACACATAACCCCCCCCCCCCCCCCACACACACAGACACACAATTTTTCGCCCTGTGTTGATCTCACAAGACTACTTTCATTTTTTGCAAAAATCGAATGTAGGCTAAAAAAATAGGCTCATGAGATCACTTTTTGACCGTGTGTGTGTGTGTCCCTAATAACTTCTAAACAGTTGGAGCGATTTCAATGAAACTCGGTAAGGTCATAGTACTATTTTAGCCGACCCCGTCTATGCCCTTTACATTTTATTACGTCTCACGATTCCAACATGGCGGCTGTCCGAAATATGTCACTGGCATTCTATATCTCCGAAACTATTACTGATATAGTTACTACCAGAAGTTCAGCCATGAGACTTTCAGAAACTCGTAAGATACAAATCGAACATGGCGGTCAAGCGAAGGTGAAATATTTAAATAGACCTTTCTCGCAATTTATTCATCCGAATGTAGTGAAACCTGGTACAGCAAATGTCTATACAAATTGCAATGCACTGACATCTAATTTAGTTCAATTATTTACATAACCTCAAGATGGCAGCCATGCGAAATTTTTAATTAAGTTTCTATTTCTTGTGTTCTAATCATGCGATCGAAATCAACTTTCGAATAATGAATGTTAACAATAATAATCATCTAATAGCACATGACTCTATGGCCTACATCTATTAAAATCCAACATGGCGACCATCCGAAATATTGAGATGGTTTTCAATATCTGTTAATCTATGACAGCAATCAAGCTGAAACTTTGTATGTGAATAGAGGTTATAAGCGTAAGTTCACCTATGGGGCGTTCAATAACCTGGTGAGCCTAAATCCAACATGGCGGCGACGCGAAATTTAAATATTCAAATGAACGTTTCTCGCAATGTATCCATCCAAGCGCGGTGAAACTTGGTACGGTATATGCGTATATACATTTTAATCCACTGGCATCTAATTCATTTAAATTATTTTCATAACCACAAGACGGCGGCTGAGCGAAATTTTAAAATCTGTTTTATTTATTTCTTGTGTCCTAATCATGCCTCCCATACTTTCTTAGCTCTGAAAGCATCCCTTAACACAATCCTACAAAACGTAGGACCAGGTACCGGACCAGCCAAGAAGAAACGTAAGAAAAGTCCTGCACAGTCACAACCCAAGAATGCTGTGTGTGCGCTTAATGAACTGCGTCCAGGCCTGGCCTACACTACAGTGGGACAGTCTGGGCCTGTGCATGCTCCAACCTTCACTGTCTCAGTCGAGGTGAGAAATTGTATTATTCTGTTCTAAGTCCACTCTGAGTAAACTATTTTATTGGGAACTTCACACACTTTTTTGTTCCAAATAAGAAAAAGGAAAGGGGGGATTCAAAGTGGCTCATTGTAAATTTTCCTGGCAAGTCGTTCCTTGTACATTTTACATTTTTCTAGCATACCTAACACTGAACATTTTTATGTATCACTAGTATACCTCACCTTATAAATTTCACACTTCTCTGGCATACCTCACCTCGTACATTTTATATATCTCTATCTCTAGGTGAGGTATTCACCTTATACATTTTACACTTCTCTAGCATACCTCGACTCGTACATTTTATATATCTCTAGCATACCTCATTGATGTCATTGACCGAGTCAGGCCACAACCCCTCGCGGCCAAGCACGCACACAGCCTTCAAGCGCTGCAACTTTCACTCGTCCTCCCTGGCTAGCACACTAATGTATCCTCGCTTTCAACTACGACTTAAAAATTCATTCGGAGATGTGTCCGGATATGGGAGGGTTCGGATATCACAGGTCCGGATGTGACAGGTTGTACTGTACACTGGTTTTTCACATAACCATCCTTTAACGTTCTGTAGTTTTAATATACTGCAAACACCTCGTCTAATATAGGTCGCATTACATTATCGGTATAGTACAGTCGACTGATTAAGGTGAACTGTACTTAATTACATAAATTCGGGTTTAATAAAAATTTAATAATAGTATTATTATTATTATTATTATTACTGTAAATATTGTCAATTCAAATAACAGTACAGTACGTATGTAGTTAGTTTTAGTTGTAAGTAGGTAGTTAGTTAGTTTGTCTATTAGATATATGTCATTGTTGTATTAGACTGTGGTGTGTGAGTGTGTCTGGTAGCAGTTGCATTGTTTATTAGTTATAGTTCATTGTTTCAGTAGACTGTGATGTGTGAGGGTGCATGTGAGTGTGCCTGTTGACAGACTGTTTTAGTGGTAGTATTTGTTGTTGGTGGAACTTTAGTATTTTTTTTCGTTAGTAGAATTTTGGTATTTAATTGTTAGTACGGTAGAAGGTTAGTATTTTTGATTAGTAGAATTGCTCTTTACTTATTCTGAAAGGGAGTAGCAGCCTTTCAGAATAAATCAATTCTTTACTAGTCTTATAGACGGTTAAGATATTGATAATATAAGCCAAATAATGTCTACACTGCGTCCTGCTGCACGGCTGAAAGCAACGGGAAACTACAACCGTATGCTATTCCCGAGGATATGCATCTCTCTATGCATAATTACATGTGTTGATGGCCTCCTCCCTTGTAAAATTTCAATCCGGAGGTAAACTAGTCCCCCGTTCGGATCTCCGGGTGGGGACTACTCGAGAGGGGGTTAACATCACAGAAGTGACAAAGAGGAAATCTGACATTCTACGGATCGGAGCGTGGAATGTTAGACGTCTGCTAGGAAGTGGAAGGTTAGAAAACTTAGAAAGGGAAATGGATAGGTTGAGGTTGGATTTGGTTGGGATTAGTGAAATGCGCTGGCAGGAAGAACAGGACTTTTGGTCAGGAGACTATAGGGTCATTAGCACTAAATCAAACAATGGCCAAGCAGGGGTTGGCCTCATATTGAGTAGGAAACTTGGACAGCGGGTGGAATATTATGAACAATATAGTGAACGGATTATTGTAGCAAAAATCAATACTAAACCTACCTGCACCACAGTGGTACAAGTCTATATGCCTACCAGTCAAGCTGATGATGAGGATGTTGAAAAGGTCTACGAAGAAATAGAAGAAATTCTGAGGTATATCAAGGGTGATGAAAATGTTATAGTAATGGGAGATTGGAATGCTGTGGTAGGAAAAGGGAGAGAAGGGAAAATAGTAGGAGATTTTGGATTAGGTGAAAGGAATGATCGAGGAAGCAGGCTGGTAGAATTCTGCACCGAGCATGAGTTGGTTATAGCTAACACCTTATTCAATAACCACAATAGAAGAATATACACATGGATGAGACCAGGAGATACAGGGCGTTACCAAATCGACTTCATTATGGTCAAGCAGAGGTTTCGAAACCAGATTTTGGATAGTAAAGCATATCCTGGTGCTGACATAAACTCTGACCACAATCTGGTCGTAATGAAATGCAGATTAAAGTTGAAGAAACTAAAGAAAAGTCAAAAGCCAAAAAGGTGGGCAATAGACAGACTGAAAGAGAAGGATGTAAACGAAAGATTCAAGAAGAGTATAAAGGAAGGACTAATGAAAAACCCTAAACAAACTTCAATTGCAGACGAATGGGCACTTTTGAAGAATGGAATAACGAAATCCGCAGAAGAAAACATTGGTAGGAAAGAAAGAATAGGTAGAAAACCGTGGAATACTCAGGATATACTAGAATTGATGGATGGAAGGCGGAAACACAAGAATGTAAGAGATGAGAAGGGGAAAGCAGAATACAGACGTCTGAGAAATGAGGTTAACAAGAAGTGCAAGGAAGCGAAAGAAGAATGGTTGAAAGAGAAATGTGCAGGTATAGAAAATTGTCTGAAATTAGGTAAAGTAGACACAGGTTATCGAAGGATTAAGAATACTTTTGGGGAAAAGAAGACTAAGTGCTGTAATATATTAAGGACACAAATGGAATGCCTCTAACAGATAGGGAAGAAAAGGTTGAGAGATGGAAAGCTTACATAGAGAGTTTGTATAAGGGAAAGGAGATTGAGTATCATGTAATGGAAAGGGAGGAGGAAATTGATGAGGATGCGAAAGGAGATTTAATATTGAGATCAGAATTTGATAGAGCTTTGGAAGACTTAAGCAGGAACAAAGCACCAGGCATAGATGATATACCGATTGAGTTGCTACGCTGCATAGGAGATGAAGGTCTGATCAGGTTATTTCACTTGGTGTGTAGGATTTATGAGACAGTTGAGGTACCCCCTGATTTCAAGAAGAATGTAATCATCCCTATACCAAAGAAAGTGGGAGCTGTCAGATGTGAAGATTACCGTACAATCAGCTTGATTACTCATGCTTCAAAGATCCTGTCTAGGATAATTTACAAGAGGATTGAAAGCCAGATAGAAACGGAGTTGGGTGAAGACCAGTTTGGTTTCAGGAGAAATGTAGGAACAAGGGAAGCTGTACTAAGTCTTAGGCTGATTTTGGAAGGTAGAATAAGGAAAGATAAGAGAACGTTCATGGCTTTTGTAGACTTAGAAAAGGCTTTTGATAACGTTGATTGGACTAAATTGTTTGACATTTTGAAATCGATTGGAATAAAGTACAGAGATAGGAGGGTGATATACAATCTATACAGAAACCAGACAGCAGTCATTCGAGTTGAAGGACATGAGAGAGAAGCTGGTATTCAGAAAGGTGTAAGGCAAGGCTGCAACTTATCACCCATACTTTTCAATCTTTACATTGAACAAGCAATGAAGGAAATTAGAGAAAAATTTAAAGTGGGAGTGAAGATTCAAGGAGAAATAATTTCAACTCTGAGATTTGCTGATGACATCGTCATCTTGGCCGACAAGCCTGAGGATTTGAATGAGTTTTTGAATGGTATGGACTCCGTCTTACAGAAAGAATTCATGATGAAAATTAATAAATGTAAAACAAAAATACTGGAATGCCGCCGAAATAAATCAGAAACCTCTATGGAGATCAAATTGACTGGTGAAAAGCTGAAGGAAGTAGAAGACTTCTGTTACTTAGGAAGTAGAATAACCAGTGATGGACGAAGCAAAGAGGATATAAAAAGTAGGTTGGCTCAGGCAAAGAAAGCTTTTCTACAAAAAAGGAATCTGCTGACATCGAATATAGATTTAGGTATTAGAAAGTCATTTTTGAAAGCCTTTGTCTGGAGCGTGGCGCTCTATGGAAGTGAAACTTGGACTATTGGTGCAGCAGAAAAGAGGAGAATAGAAGCATTTGAAATGTGGTGTTACAGGAGAATGATGAAGATCAGATGGGTAGATAGGGTTACAAACATAGAGGTATTAAGACGAGTGGGAGAGGAGAGATGTTTCTGGCGACTGCTAATGAAGAGAAGAGATAGGTTGGTAGGACACATATTAAGACACCCAGGAAAAGCAAGCTTAGTTATGGAAGGAAGGGTCGAGGACAAGAACTGTAGGGGTAGACCAAGGTTAGAATATTTTAAACAGATTGCCTCAGATGTAGGGTGTGGTAGTTATGTAGAGATGAAACGATTAGCTCAGGACAGGGAGGCATGGAGAGCTGCATCAAACCAGTCAAAAGACTGAAGACTCAAACAACAAACAATCATGCGATTGAAATTTGAATAAAACATCTACACAATAATCTTCACGTAATAATAAATATCTCTAAGGCCTATATATAATAATCCAAATATTTAGACGGTTCTAAATATCTACGAATCTATTACAGCCATCAAATTGAAAATTTGATTGTTGATAGAGGCAATTAATATAAGTAGAATATATAAAAATAGGCTATTTATTTTTAACGGAACTACTTCTTATATTTTGCAACATTAACGTAGTTCGTCTTTTTTTTGGGTGCTTAAAGCCTTTTTAGTTTTTTGTTTTTGGAGGGCAGAGACTCTCTGGGTGTCACTGTTGTGTTCTTAGAGCTAATTGTCTTATGGATTTGGATCTGATGATCATCGCTGACGAGCGAAACATGTCATTCCTAAGTTTTCCCCTTCTTCAATAGTCCATAACAATATATATATATTATTTCTTAATCTCATATAAGTGGTAAGGTTTCATTGTTAGTAACTTATTTAAGGTGACGCGAACTATATCTTCCCCCAAACTTGGCGACAGAAGAATAATTAATGTACTGTACAGTGATGTTTATTATACAGTGCTGTGCGTCTTCACGGTATCTCTCCCCTCTCTGTCTCATTCACACTCTCGCTGTTTCCCTGTCCCACTCTTACATCACAATATATTATTAAAGCGACACGCTCTATTGATTGAGATAATTCACAGTTTACACGAACTGTAGCGCTGACATGTCGTCAAGTTGAAGTCAACACTCTCATTGTCCCAGCCAGAAATACACTCAAAAGGCAGAATATCGCTGATTGTTCTACGTGCTTCAGCACAGAATCTTAGATGTTCAACGCCTCCCTTAGCAGTATTCTCAGGGGATCACAACTAGTGAGACGCGGTGCCCAGCTGAATTACTTGTGTCACGTCACTCTATTTATTCTCTTATAATGACCTCCATTTGCCTGTTAGATCACCAGCCCAGACCATCTTAGATCACCAGACAGTAGCCTCATAAATCTCCAGAAAGATACGAAGTACTGCACTACGCTAAGTGATCTAAGAGGCTCAGGGTTGGAAACAAGTAAGACAAGAATGAGTTGAACACCGGAGAGAACGTAATGATAAACCTAGAAATCTTCAGAATCTTTGAAAATAAGCACAAATTTAGTGTGAGAGTCATGTACTCTGTCTAATGACCCACTTAATATTCATGAACAGCCTGTACCTTCCACTAATTTTGGGTTTAAATATCATTTTGTTATCATTATTATTATTTGATGAAAACGCGAGGAATAGTATTCTGTTAAGACTTCCAATATTACAGAACACACTTCCTTAAAGCAATTACCGGCCAGCCCAACCCTAGCAGGTAGTCAGGCAGAGCCCCAAGTTTGCCATAAGCTCTTTAAAAGTAAAAACTTGTAGTTCACTTCATGTGAACATATTTTGCTACTCCCTTGACATGGCTCTGACAGCGATTCTTAGAAAATCAGATCGTCGCCAAACAATGACTAACTTTTTGAGGAAGGTAAGTCCTGCTCCTTCGTCACAGGATTTCCTAGTAGCTAAGGTGCTGCTATTTAGTTACGCCCCCGACAGCGTCCCAATAAGCATGTCGTCATTGGTTGCTACTCCCTCCTACCACAGTCTTATTTCTTACTGGTTACTAACTAATATATGTATTTCTTTATTGGTGAATCTCATTCGGAAGACCAAATTTACTTCGAGAATATTCGTGTCTTTTCCCCACCAAGCTAACCTAATACTGTATTTAAGGTAATGTAATGGTCGATCCGGCCTCTTCACAAACTAACAGCCAACTATGTAGAACTGTGTACGCTCTGCCTAAGGCAAGCAAGTTAGGCTTCATGTCATTGTATATATTGTAAAGTACTTCGGTGTTGGTTAACCAATAAAAAAAACTTCTTTTCAGCGTCTTCAGTTCTTTGAATATTTAATAACTCAGACGCAAGGAGATTCCGTGAGGACCGAATCAAGTAGATTATCACTGAAAATCTTAGCAACAAAAATAAATTTGATAAGTTGATCATTCTTTGCCTAGACAACCGGCCGGAGATCTACAAACTTCTCTTGAGGACTGGTACCAGATGGGCAGAAGAGCACAACACAGTGAGTTCATGAGGAGAAGAACCTAACAAGTTCAAACGTGGTCTATAAAAGAGCATAATAAATATCGAACGTTTGGTGCTTTTCAGTCGGTCAACATGATTTTTCCCAAAAGAGATGGGTTATTCCTTAATCTTGAAAATAATTACATGAGATTTTTTTCAGGATTAGGTAATAACCCATCTCATTTGGAAAAAATATTGTTGACCGACTGAAAAGCACCAAACGTTCGTTTACTAAGGCAACACCGAAAATGGATTCAAACACCATAAATAAATAAAGAAGGTAAGAAAAGAAAGAAAGGAAAGAAAAGAAGGAAAAGAAAGAAAGGAAAGAAAAGAAAGAAAGAAAGAAATACAGAAAGAAAGACAGAAAGAAAGACAGAAAGAAAGACTGAAAGACAGAAAGACAGAAAACCAGAAAGACAGAAAGACAGAAAGACAGAAAGACAGAAAGAAAGATAGGAAGAAAGAAAGACAGAAAGAAAGATAGACAGAAAGAAAGATAGATAGAAGTAAAGTCGGCGGACCAATGTCATAGATTTATGGCATGAAAAGGAGCCTTCCACCAAGTTAACTTGTGTGAAGTAAATTTCGTAGGTTAGGTTTGTATAGTGCTCTTAAGTTCTAACGTTCGTCAAAGGGCGCTGGTTACGATGGCCTCTAGTAGTAGCCAAGATCACAGCTAGGTGTCGTGGACGTTAGCATTTGGTAGCGAAAGTAGGAACTACTTGAAATTATCGTTTGAAGTCCTTAACTTGAATTAAAAACAGATAACGCACACTAATACAGTCATCACAATTAACACCGGTTATCAGACAGATTCTACACACACCAAAAGTACACGGGGCTACATGACCGCGTTGTCGTATCCCCTAAACTATGGAACCAACCAACAAAAGAAAGAAGGAAAGCAGGAATAATAATTTGTACAGGATGGATGACAGTAGGTTAACCAAGCAGATCTTCTCATTCCTGTGGAACAAGAAGTCTACAACAACCTGGCTACAAGAAGTCAAAAAGGATTTGGAGAAACAATATCAGAGATGAAGATACGCCACAGAGAGATATTTTTATGGAAAAACTAATAAAAATGGAAGGATTCTGAGGGAGGAAGGGAAAGAAAACCGGCTCGTAATGGTCCGAGGAAAGGAAGAGGAAACATAGTGAGATGATGAAGGAAAAGCATTGAAATTCGCTCGTGGTCCCTAGACGACTGAAACTAAAATAATGATAATGATAATGATAATGATAATAATAATAATAATAATAATAATAATAATAATGATAATGATAATGGCTGATTTAAGACTTGTTTTGCTATTTTTGTCGAAGTAGTGATGTAGCACAGTGTTAATCCATTTCAGGTGCTCAGGACATCTTGGTCATCAGGCCCTTGTAGTTGTGTGTGTTGAATTTGTTGAACAGAGTTATAGCAGGATCATTCAGACTGTACTGTCTGTATAGCTGTAAACGTCACTAATGTGGTCATGTGGATACAATATTCTTGGAACCATCATGAGAGCAACAGAATCTCAAGATGTCTCCTGAGCAACCCCCTGACTTTGACGAGGAGATGTGGGGGTGAGGAGAGGAGGGTATAATCATGTTGACAGCGTCCAGGCCTGGATATGGCAGCAATCAAGTTAATAGCAATTACCTGCCAACAATAGTTGCCTTCTGGACTAATTAGTGCTAACAGCTATGAGGGCAATCTACAGCTGACGCCCGCCATCTTAAAGATCATGGCGCCTAAAGCGCTGTGTTTGAGTCTACAGTCCTTATACTGGCCCAATGCTGATCCCGAAGCTCCCGAGCCTTCCCCTACAGTTCTTATCCTCAACCATTCCTTCCTGGGTGCATTAGTATGTATCCTACCAACCAGTGGTGTAACTACAGTTTGCATCTTGATGAGGGGGTCAAAACTCAGCTAATTGTGTTCTTGGCTTTGAGTTGTTTTCTCTATATATTTTTTTTGCTTTATGTTATTTGTTTTAGTTCTTGTATTTGTTTTCTGATTATGATTTTGTTTTTGTTATTTTTGCTTTCAGCTTTTGTATTTGAATTTTGCTTTTATGCCTTGTGATTTTTTTTGTGGGTTTGAGTTCTGCTTTTGTGCTTGAATTTTCTTTGTTTGCTTTGTGATTTTTGTTTTGTGTTTGACGACTTTTTTTAACCTATTTCCATTTATGAGAAAACAGACTTATGAGATCAACTTTTGTTTTCAAAAATTAAAATAGTATATAAAATTGATCTGAATTAGATGCCAGTGCATTACAATGTGTATAAGCATTTGCTGTAGGCTACCAAGCACCATTACGTTTGGATGGTTAAAACACGAGAAAAGTCTATTTAAATGTGTGAACTTCGCTAGGCCGCCACGTTCGTTTTGTAGTTAACAGGTTTTTGAAAGTCTCATAGGAGAACGTGTAGTAGTGCCCTTTATCATCGTACAAAATTTCAGGGTGATATCAGTAATAGTTTCGTAGATATAGAATGCCGGTGAAATATTTCCCACAGCCACCATATTGGATTGGTGAAACGTAATAAAATTTGAAGCGCACAGTCGGGGTTGGCCGTAATAGAACTATGACCAAGCCAAGTTTCTTTAAAATCACTTCAGTCGTTTAGAAGTTATTAGAGGGCGACACACATACGTACGGACACACTCACACACGGACAGAGGTGATCTCATAAGCCAATTTTTTTCATAAAATGAAAATAGGCTAAAAAGAGGTATAAATCTACGAATCCGGCCCCTAGTGACAACTATCACCTTGAAGTTAGTCCCCTCAATCATAACATTATACAAGGATTGATGTCCAGAAGCCCTCTTTGCGAGTTAATTAAAATACAATGCATATAAATAAGTAAATTATGCAAACGTTTCAATAAAGGGAGTTATGAGAACATCCGCTCTGATTTAATAAATACACAATTCCACAAAACTGCGGTGTATTCATTCCGATTGCTGGCGGCACATACTGGTCCACGTTCACTGCATGTTCAGTTGGCATAACTGCTCAACTCCAGGTAGGCTACTACTTGGGCTGTTCATTTGGCATCACTGCTCATCTCCACGTCCTACTTGAGCTGTTCAGTTGGCAAGTTGACAAGTTATTAGTATTCGTGGAGTAGTTTGCAGAAAGGGGGCTGACCCTTCACGAGAGGACTTGCAGCCTGGCAGCCTTTTTGATATTAATGAATAATTTTCTTTTAAGGGGTCTTAGCGTTTCCAGTTTTTATAGCTGTATTGGCAGCATTTTTTGGGATTCTGTGATATATTGTAAATATCTTCACCCACTTACTCGAAAGACTTGACAATCGAAACCAGTGATCCAAGTGAATGTACAGTGACACCCACAGACAGTCTCCATAAAACAAAATATGAGAACACCCGTCAGATAACTTAGTGTGGTAACTATTGTTGATAAATAATAAGACATTAAGCACCGAATAGAGAACTATTTATTTTAATGTTACAAAACTTAGAAATAACGATCCCATGAACGTAACAGTGTTCCTCCCCAAACTAAAGTATGAAGGTGTAGCTACTGTTGCTGTGATAAGCATTACACTACAGTAGAATTGTAAACTGATATGCGGAAATAATTTTTAATATCGTATGGCCTCGGGTGCCGGGTGCAAGCTTTGTTATTTGACGCCCAGAGGACAGCTTGCATGTCGAATTTTATTGTTCCTTGGAACGCTATGAAAGTCAAGGAGGTTGGATATCTAACCTCCTTGACACTATAGCGCTTTGTGGTAGTGAATGGAGGAATTTTGTGTTGGCGAAATATTACGAGATTAGTTTTGCCATTATGAACACGGCCTACTGAATTCAAATGGGTTATTTAACATGCCAACATCGTGCGTGCGTGTTTTTTGACGCCTTTCAAAAATCACTTAACACGGCCAGGAGTGAACCTGGAAGCTTGGGGTTGGTAGTCCGAGATGATAACCACTCACCCACCGTGGCAAACTCTATGTGGAAATGTACTACAAGTACTCTATTGTGATTATTAAAAGCTATAACTACAACGTAGCATTTTGTTTGTCTATTGGGAATGTGTACAAAGATCTACTGAGGACAGAGACTGCCTGTGGGTGTCACTGTAGGTTTGGTAGTGTTTTGTAGAACTATTTGTCTTGCATATTTTCGGGGCGTGGTGGTGTAGCGGTGAAGCTGTTGGCCTCTCACCACGACAGACCGGGTTCGATTCCCAGTCAATGCATGTGAGATTTCAAAGTGAAATGCCATGTTCGGTGGTTCAGATTCCACGTAAAAAGAAGGTCCCGTTCATTTTGTCTTGCATATTTGGATCTGATGATGCTCGCTTAACGAGTGAAACAGGTATTTCCTTTCTTTCTTTCTTTCTTTCTTTCTTTCTTTCTTGCTTTCTTTCTTTCTTTCTTTCTTCTTCTTCTTCTGCTTCTTCTTCTTCTTCTTCTTCTTCTTCATCTTCTAGAGTTAGTAACAATAAATATAAATCTTAATCACATGTAATCAATTTCAGGTTATTTTTCACATAGCCCTATTTCAATAATTGGAATGTTGTTTGTGGTGACCGACTTCAAGCTATTATTAATATTAATTGCCAGTAAGCCAACACTGAAAGATAGATTAAAAGCTATTTTTACCCAATGTCTTTGTCTTTCTTCGGCTTTTCCCAATTAATTGGGATCACCGGAGCCAACCAGGCTCATTTTGGTTTTGACCGAGGATTTAAGGCCGGATGCCCTTCCTGACATCACGTGATTTTTCAGATGAAAATTCCACCCCACTGTCACCGGGATTTGAACCCTGGCCGTCCAGGTGAAAGACGACCAGCTAAGGCGCTGCTCCATCACGCTCCCCTATCTTTACCCAATGTCTGATAATCAATTTTGTCATGATATCACCAAGCGTGATACGAAAGGTTTTTCAGCCAGTTTACATTGTGCAATTCAGTGAACGTTCTTCTGCCGCCCTTTTAAAATCCGACTGATTCGCCCGGGAGTCGAGATCAAGTACACTCAACACGATCAAACAGTTTGACAGTCGGTGTAGACTGGACACCCCTGGACAGACTTGTTATTCGGGTCAGCACATAGAGCGCTTCTTCCGGCCGCCGGAATCGTAACAATAATAACAATATTATTATTATTATTATTATTGCCATTACATTTTCATGTTTATTCATGCGGAACCATTAACCTTTGTTTGCTATGCGGATGTGACGTCATTATGATGCGGGCTCCCCATTTCGTTTCATTTATTTATTTATTCAAATTTTGTGTATATTTTCCATTAACTCAATTATTGTTCTGTCGATTTAATATATATTATGGAGCGTACCCTAGTGGCTGCAATGCGATTATAGGAGACCGCTCTGCCGTGGTGAGCGATTAGACATGGGGGGCTTACTGCTTGTGTAGTTATTATTGTAAGGCAGATACAATCACAGGTCGTTTACTAAAATAATATTAAAGCTTATGGATATGTTATTGTCATTAAAACAGGATGGTCAGTACATTGTTCCCCTTCACATCAATTCATATGGGAAGCAAGAATTGAAAGTTGTATTACCAAGATTACTAGATTTATTACCATCAACATTAAGAAACCTTCCATTACAATAAGCAAAGGATCAAATGAAAAACTTCATAGGAAATCTATCAGTGAGCTAAGTCAACTAAGCTAGGTTTTGAATATACACGATAAATTTACCAACTTCAACTGTAAGTTACGTTTTCTTTCATGAGTGAGGATCCATCGTGATTTACAATATATTAAGTAATATTAATTCTAAATTTGTTCCCACAGATAAGCCACATCTGATGGCTTTGTGGGACCATGATTGTAAGTAGTATATACATATCTATAAAATGTATAGTATAATAATAATAATAATAATAATAATAATCGAAAGTATCATTATATGAATACAGATACAACAACAACAACAATAAAAAGAGACTTTTAAATTATTTTTGCTCTCTTTGTGTTACTATTATCATAATAATTATAACACTGTATTTGTAAATTTATTTTCATGTACTGAATGTATGTACACTGTTTGTTAATAATAAATTGACCCCCCTCCCCGGGTCTTGGGCCTCCCAGGCCGGGAAGGGGTGGGTCATTCATTCATTATTAATCTTCTAAAGAACCAGTTTCGGCCACATTCTCACCTTCATCAGCGATGTATCACAAAAATGAAGTTGCAAGTTTGTGGAATTATGTGATACAGGTTAAACAATAATTTTCTAAGTGATGTGGAGAGAAATAGTTCAAATTAAATTTATGAAAGAGGTGAGATATCGATTGAAATGACCCATTTCATGACCAACATTAAAGAAACACCGAGGTACATAATGACAAAAAAAGAGTATAAGATAAGGTAACTAAAGTTCTAAATTTCAAGTACCTTGGTGACATAATTCAACCTAACAGGCTCGACAAATAAGGAAATCATGGGTAATCCAGGAAAATGGAGTTTGCTTTTCAACTTACGAGAAACACATACAAAAAGAAAGCGATTTCTATTAGGACTAAACTACGACACTATCAAACAGTAATTTAACCAGAGTGCCTGTATGCTTCGGAATGCCTAGGACTAACAAGTAAAAAGGAACATAGAAATTAAAAAAGGAACAAAAGATTTTAATAAAAATTCTCGGACAAAAAACTGTGCTGACACATACCGATTACGTTGTGACAAAGAAGAATATAAAACATGCTGCAGAATCTCAGATACCATACCAAAAGGAAGGGTTAAATTCTTTGGACATGTTTTAAGAATTCCTGACGACAGATTCACTAAGAACATTTGTAACCACTTCAACAAGTCCAATAGAAAAGGCAACTCTTATGATAAATGGTTTGCTAACACCAAGAAGGATCTACAAGAGATGAACATCACTGATCAAGACATCCGCAACAGAACCACTTTCAGAAGTAAGATACACACATTTGAGGGGTTCCTAGCGCCAGAAACAGCGACCAAGATGAAACAGCTGAAAAGACAGAAGCTGTGAGCAACAGAATGAAGGAATACTGGCGCCAAAGAAACTGAAATCATGAAGAGTTATTTACGTGATCCTTGGTTGGCCACAATCGATTATGATGTTGATGAAAAGAGGAGAGATTCAATAATATTTCTAAAATGTTTTCTTTCTTTATTATTTAATAATACATTCAGATTTGTAAAAAAATATTGTTATGAAAACTCATGAAAAAAGACTATGTCCGCCCGAGATCCTTAATGGCAAAGTTTAATTAAATTGTATTTATTTATCGTATGATGGTTGAAGGAATAGTTAAAACAATTATTTACCTAGGTACAAATATATATATACAATGATATAGACTACACGAAGGTACACTTGATTTCAAGTTTGAAAACTAGAGTCTAAAATTGAACCGTTGAATCCAGTCAATGGCTTCTTGGGACAGCTTGTGTAAGTCTTGCAATGTTCCTTTGAATGCTCTGAGGGGTCATGTGAAGACTACGTGATACATAGTCTGCAGTTCTTCGCCACAGTCACATGCAGGAGAGGACTTCCAACACCATTGGTTCAGGATCGCTGCACACGTTCCTTGGCCCGTTCTTATGCGATTGAGTGCGCACCATTGGCGCCGAGGTAGATGAAATCCTGCAGGCCGAACCCAAGGAGTTTTCATTAACTGATGGTGTGTCAAGGACGTTTGTTCCTGACATTTGGTATTCCAGGCATTTAGAATGTTGAAGTTGTCGTCCTGTAGGCTGGTTTCTGTTCTCCCTGATGCTTGCCTGGACTTCAGTCGCTGTGCTGAAGTTACTGGGATCACGGAGTGTAATGGCAGCGAGGTGTTGTTTTGGATTTTCTTCCATGTATTCCTCAATGACTGGAGTCTTCTAAGGGAGGAGGTGGAATATTACTTAATACTGGTAGCCAGTGAGTGTTGGTGGATCGCAGATATCCAGTAATGATGCGGATTGCTTGGTTCAGTTTTGTGTCAAAAATTTTGGTATGGGCACTCTTAAGGCAGTTGTGGATCGGAAAACAGTTGCGTTGGCACTCCAGGTGGTCCCTGTCAGTTTGTGGAGTATGTTGTTCAAGGGTTTGATTTAATTAAATAGGAGATTATTAATTCAATAAATTGTAATTCTTGAGTACAGTGTTAGATTATAACTTTCTTCAGCAAACAGTGGACTAGTTGATACAAATGAACTGCAAGATTCACACAAAATTTTATAAATATGATGATTTCAAAAACTATTTCCAGAATAGTAATTATCTAAAATAAGAAGAAGAGTAGTGCTTGGCAAACAAGCATTCAGCAACAAAAGAACTCTTCTTACCAATATACATCTAGCTATTGAGATTAGGTAAAATTTTGTGATGGCATTTGCACGGAGCGTACTTTTATATGGATGTGAATCTTGGAAAATTCGAGAACAGGATAGGAAACGGCTTGAAGCGTTTGAGATGTGGGTCAGGAGGCGAATGCTAAAGGTCAGTTGTACTGAAAAAATAACAAACGAAAGTATACTGCGAGAAATCCAGGGGAAGAAACGGCTGATGTTAACAGTACATAGAAGAACAGTTAAATTCATTGGACACACCGTGGGTCATAATACCTTTCTTATGAAAGAAGGGACGAGGTCGACCTAGGAAGCAATTCCTTCAAGTATTGATGCAAAACGTAAGACGTGGTTCCTACTGTGAGATGAAAAGACAAGCTGAAGACAGAAGACAATGGTTGAATCGACAAGGCCTTTAGACATTGATTGATTGATTAAATTAAAAGATACACTAAAAGACGAAAAATTTGGAAATCTTAAGACTTGAAATGTCAATATTACAGTTTAATTCTTAGATCATTGACATTCCCACTTCAAGCTATTTTTCAAGAGATTTATCTTTCATCGCTAATTATAAAAATAGGCGGCTTCAGTGGCGTAGTTGGAAGTATTCTGAGTTTCTATGCCCAAGGTCGCGGATTCAAACCCTGCCGAAGTCGTGGGAATTTTTAAGAGCGTTAAAAAACTCTCAGTATGCCTTCCTCCGGAGGGGAAGTAAAGCCGGCGGTCCCATGTCATAGATTTATGGCATGAAAAGACCCTTCCACTAACTACACTTGTGTGAAGCAGAAGAATTTGTAGGTTAGAATTGATAACGCTCTATTAGTTCTAACGTTCGCCACCAGGTGCTGACTGCGATGCCTTATAGAAGCCAAGTCCGCAGCTAGGTTTCGTGGACGCTAGCATTTGGTAGCAACTACTTGAATAATTAACCGTCTGCAGTCCTTACCTGAATCCAGATAACACACAATAATACAGTCATCACAATTAACAACGGTTATCTGACGGATTCTACACACACCCAAAGTACACGGGGCTACATGGCCGCGTTGTCGCAGCCCCTAAACTGAGGAAGCAAATAACCAATTAGATACAGTTTACCCCGCCCAGTCATTGGGCACCATCTGTTGATGTGGAATCTAACCTAACGTAGATTAGTCATGAAATATAACCAGCAATGAATTATCAATAACAGCAACAACAACAATAATAACCAGATGTCTCCTTGCTTATTGTAATCATCATCCAAGGCCTCGTTTCCATTCTGTATGTCTTGACGGATATCCTGTGCTGTAGTGGTGTATTAAGGTACTTCATTTTCAAACTGGAATTAACGTGGACATATTTCCTACACCTGGTTACCATGGCAACAAGTCCAAGCCCACACATACATGGATAACGAGTAATTCCATAATGAACTAACTAGCCTATTTTCACATATCCTACTGGTCTTGCTTAGAACTCGAGAAATGAAAACGAAATTTAAAAAGTATGCACAGCCGCCAGTTTTTCATAGAATTCCATTAAATTAGACATCAGTATATTAAGGTTTGAATGAAGAAATACCGTGCCAAGTTTTACAGAGCTCGGATGAAAAGTCGCGAGAAAAAGTGACAGTTAGTCTGAAAGACTGGACTTTATATCATTTTAAATGCTACAAATGCTGAAAAATGTAGAAAGACTCTTGACATGTTAGATGATCAAGAAACAATCAGAACGCTAGAAAATTACAAGTCATGAGGGACCTGGAGCGCGCGTTGAAAAGAGGGAGCTGGCTGAATGACGTCACGCTTGCCGTGTCGTTGCAGTCTCGTAACGCAAGCGTGATGAAAAAATAGGCCCAAGAGATCACCTTTAGTTCGTGTGTGTGTGTGTGTGTGTGTGTGAGTGTGACCCCCTAATCAAATTTAAACGGCGAAGCGATTTCAATGAAACACAGTAAGGGCATACTACTACCTAGTCCAACCTCGACAGTGCCTTTCAAATTTTAATACGTTTCACCAATCTAACATGGCGGCCGTGAAAAATATTTAACTAGCATTCCATATCCCCGCAACTGTAACAGATATCACACTGAAATTTTGTAGGTAGATAAAGGGTACTACTAAAAATTCATCTATGTTACTTTGGAAAACCTGTTAAGTACAATACCAACGTGGCGGCCAAGCGAAGTTGGTGCATGTGTACTGAGTTCACCGGTACTATGACGTAACACACCTCTGTGCCTTCTCGGTACATTTCGTGACGTTGCCGTAACGTAACGACGAAGTCGACTACATCATTTAAAATGATAAAATCCTTTTAAATATTAGAATTTCGCGTCGCCACCATGTTGGTTTTGCGCTCACCAGGTTATTGAATGGTCCATAGGTGAACATAAGTTAATTGCCTCTATCAGAAAACAGAGTTACTGTTCGATTATTGTAACTGATTCGTAGATATTGAGAACCGCCTAAATAGAGTGTTTCGGATGGTCGCCATGTTGGATTGGTATATATGTAGGGCATAGAGTTATGTACCTATGGATGACGATTATGACGTAGATTCATTATTCAAACTTTCACTTCGATTGCATACTTAGGACACAAGAAATAAAAGCTTAATTTTAAAATTGCACGTAGCCGCCATTTTGAGTTTTTAAAAACAATAGATCTAAATTAAACGCCAGTAAAATAAAATTTACCGTAACAAGTTTCACTGTGCTCACGTAGTTAAATCGCGAGGAAAATCCATTTGAAACTTTCAACTTCGCTTGGCCGCCACGTTGGTATTGTACTTAACAGGTTTTCCAAAGTAACATAGATGAATTTTTAGTAGTACCCTTTATCTACCTACAAAATTTCAGTGTGATATCTGTTACAGTTGCGGGGATATGGAATGCTAGTTAAATATTTTTCACGGCCGCCATGTTAGATTGGTGAAACGTATTAAAATTTGAAAGGCACTGTCGAGGTTGGACTAGGTAGTAGTATGCCCTTACTGTGTTTCATTGAAATCGCTTCGCCGTTTAAATTTGATTAGGGGGTCACACTCACACACACACACACACACACACACACACACGAACTAAAGGTGATCTCTTGGGCCTATTTTTTCATCAATGAAAATAGGCTAAAAATATATTCCTGGGTCTAGATATTATTTTGGCAACACCTCAATTTTATTTTGTTGTTGCGAAATTTCCATGGTTTTGAGAAAGAAACCATGATTGAATAGAATTTGAAAAACACGTAATTCCACTCGACGGGTGACCAACGTTGGGTTTTGGAACTCCCTACCTAGCGAATGTTGTATTGTTGGCTGTCCTGGTTGTGCATCATAACGCCTAG
Organism: Meconema thalassinum; assembly: GCA_946902985.2. NCBI lineage: Eukaryota > Metazoa > Arthropoda > Insecta > Orthoptera > Tettigoniidae > Meconema > Meconema thalassinum. The sequence goes on from OX336398.1 coordinate 226,751,621, forward strand.
TAATCATGTTCATGCTATTTATGCAAATTGAAGCATTTGTCACAGGGATATTATTTCGATTGGAATATTGTGATGATTAACCAAGCATTAGATTTATAATATTATGTTAGTTCATTAGCGTGTAATTATTATTCCTGGTTTAATCAAAAGCGTATTTAATGTGCATGCGATTTTTATTTAATTGTTCATGTCGATAATTCAGTGGAGCGAGGCAAGGAGCCTGTCTCCCCAAATTGAATTGTGTTAGGAGAAGCAATAAAAGATTTTGAGTCGTTATGAGAAATAGTAAATATTACTTAGGAAGAGTGAATTAATTTACTGTACAATTAAATACAAAAACTCGTGTTGTTCAATTCTTTATTGATTTATTTTAATTAAGTAATAGAAATAGGATCACCTCGTGGCGCAGTGGCTAGCATTGTTGGCTGTCACCCCCGAGGTACCATGTTCGATCTCCTGCTCTGTCAAGAATTTAAAAAGTCATTGTATGGTCTGGTACGGGGTCTCCGAGCCTCGTGATGCCTGCCGGATGCTATGGCAAGAGGAGTTGAAAGGAACTGGCCACCCTACCACTCGCAAACTCCGGCTCGGGATGCCTGGTTACTGATCCCTCGATGAAGTCAAGGTCTCTAATTCAGGTTGCCTACGTCTCTGGAGGGGAAATGGCACCTTCATTTTAATTTTGACTAGCATTGCCCGTCGCAGATACGCCCGCGAATATTCTAGTTGTAAAGAGTACACTTAGCAAAACCTCAATCATAAATGCTATGACTGATTTATCCTTGGTATGAATAATCGGACTTTATCAATTCAGCTACTGGTGCAGTGGTTAGGGGTTTGTCATTCTTTCATAGGTATATCAGAGCGAAGTTAGTTTTATGGGAATATCACGACACTGTTAATTTAAGGGCCTTTAAATGTGGTTTTCGGAGACCCTTTATAGTCGGGTGAAAAATACATTTCTTACCACACTCGCACGTGAAAATTGCGTGAAAAATTCTAGAGTGCCCCTTGACCCCCTTAAGCGCATTGTACTGTATGTATTGATGAAGTTTACAGCTAATTTGGTTCAGTGATAACCTTATAACCGTCTGGAAACTTTCACAGTGATGTAATAATTGGAATTGCATTGCGACTTACAGAAATAGATGGACCTGTGAGATTCTGTTACCATGGTTACCGTGTTGCATTCTTTCATTATTTCATTGTAAATATACAGGTTTTAAGGTATCTATTTAATTGTGAGGCATTTAAAGAGTAAGTGAGTGCGTTTCGCTTACGCATTGGGTTATGCTGAACCTGTAGGTACCCCATATGTGTAGGTTGGTGTTAATGGGACCTTATTTTCGGTACAAAACTGGAATGGGACCTTAGCAGAATAATATAGGGAGGGATAGAAATAGTCCTTAAGTTGGTTAAGACGAGATATGACAATGCAGTGGTATTTGCAGACGATGTCATGATCTAGGAAGAAATAGAAGATAGCATCCAACGACTAAATTGGTGGAGGCAGGTTATGGCAAGTTTGGATCACAGATCATCCAAACGTTAACCGTATGTTTGGTGATGAACACGGAAAGCAAACCTATCAAGCTGATATTGGCACAACATGACATTGAAATAGTTCAACATTTTAAATACCTTGACAGCGTTTTGTCGACAGCTAACAGGTTAATCCAAGAAACCAGCAGTAGGGTTCAAGCAGCTGCAAACTTTCACAACTCTGTTTCACAGCTTCTATGGACAAAAACTTTCCTCGGGAAGCTAAAATATCACTGGACAAATCCTACTTACTTCCCATATTGACCTATGGTCTAGAAGCTGCTACAATGACTCCCCGGGACAACAAGCAACTGAGATGAACATTCTATGATCAAGTACTCAGTATATTAGTCGACGCAAAATTAGTAATGAGTCGGTCCCGCAAAAGCTAGGGCTGAAAAGTAGTGTTTTTGAGGAGACGAGATTGAAATGGTTCGAAAAATGAAAACCAGCTGTCCATTCAGATAAGAAAAGTTAAGTATTAAACAGATATATATAAACTGTACATATTCGTAGACAGATCAAGCTATCACCAAAGTTGAACAATAATTCCAATATGAAGACATTAAGGGCTCTCCGGAATGAAAAATCTTCAATGTTTCAAAAATCCATCTCTTAAAGTCATATTTGGCTACAGTTTTCTAAAGTCACATTTATTTTCTTCATGACACATTTTTAAGACTACTCTGCTCTACCAGGAAATTGAATTCTGTTCTGCCTCGTGAGGCAAAACTGGGTTCTATTCTAACCTGGCCGCGTTGGCCGAGAGCGCTAACGCGCTACCTCGTGCCTCGCTGGCATCGGGAAAGCGTGGGTTCGAATTCCACCTCGGCCGTCCTGAAATTGGTTTTTGTTGTGTCCCATTTTCACCACCAGGCAAATGCTGGGACGGTTCCTTTCAATAGGTCCACGGCCGATTTCCTCCCAATATCCCTTCCCTGACCCGTCCTGTACATGGCCATTGGCTGCATTAATAAAATTATTCCAACCTCAGTCGCCTCCGTAGCGTAGCGGTCAGCATGGTTAGCTGCCGCCCCGGAGGTCCTGGGTTCGATCCACGGCTCTGCCACGAAATTTGAAAAGTGGGATGAGGACTGGAACGGGGTCTACTCAGACTCGGGTGGTCCAAATGAGTAGAGGGGGTTCGATTCCCACCTCAGCCATCCTCGAAGTGGTTTTCCGTGGTTTCCCACTTCGTCTTCCGGCAAATGCCGGGATGGTACTGAGACAGTATTTTGCTATTTATTGGAACCCTGATATGACAGCGAGACTTATTTGGAAGTTATTGCTTGACAGTATATTGACTGTAGACTTTGAGCCACAGTTTGCTGCATATGCACTAAGGAGATGGTTAGACTACCCCGCCACACTCCTGATCACGTGCACAGGACATGCTCATGGACTTGCCATTGCAACTAGTTGAAGGAAATATGAAATGATAATCGATTGTGTTCGATTGTCCACCTCGATACAGGTGTGATGCATCTTGGGTAGACTCCCAGCTGGGTCTTGGATCAGCAGCTTTGAGACGACAGACACTTGAGTAAAGCAACCTATGCAGTGAACATGTTATCGTTCGTATAAGGAAGTTCCGTGTATCACGCGGTTATACGAGTGTTTTCTACACGCAGCGCGATTCGAACGAGCGAGCTTAGCCAACACATGGACTTTGTTAATACAGAATTCGATGAGGAAATCTGCTACGTATTGGTTTGAAATGCAAGAAAGCATTATTATCAAGAACATTATGACTGGATTTTCTTGTGAGAAACAAGCTATTGGAGTAATGATGTGCTAAACATATCGTTCAGGAATGTAATGCAGTAGCAGAGTTGATCATTTGGAATGACATCCTTTTGAACTCTACAATGAAGAGAAAGAAAACGTTGGGAACATTAGTTCTGATCCAGTAACTTTAAAGTAGCCAAGAATGAAGAAACAATTCCATAGAAAGGAAGCTACTTTACTGATAACGTCGAGGGAGCCTTGTGCAAGCAATATGCAGGAACTCCGTTTCGTGGACAGTAGTTTTCGGGTTAGGAGGAAGTTGGTTCGGCGACTTGCAGATCCAGCCATGAACTTCTCAGGGATGATGGTTCGATTCCTGACAGGAATGTATATTCCTATATATTCTTCAATTTCAACTAGAACTTCGCCCAAGGTAGCTGGAAAACTTTTCTTCTCTTGTAGACAGTAGAACTTGTCACCTTTAGTTCGATTCTTTTCACCAATATTTCATTAAATTAGTATGAATTTCATTCGAAGGCTAGATCTGGTTCTTCTTTACCATTTCTGTCGGAGAATGTAATTTTTTGTGTAGTTAACTGTAAACGTGATGCTATTTAGAGCATTACTTTGTTGCTTTTATTTTGAAAAAATTTAGGAAATAAAACCAAGCATTCAACTTTGTTGGGAAGATATATGCAGCATAATTAGGAACAAGACGACGATATCTTTGTATAAGAATAGCAATTAGGAAGAAGATGGCAACACACTCGTGCACTTGAATTATTCCAAAAATATTTGAGTGATACTATTCGTTTGGACTTATGACATTCTAGTAGAAATTCTTTCTTTTAGAAAAGATAGTGCATTTCCATCGTTATTCTCCATGGTTATGGATTTATGGAAATCGTCCGGCGAAAACAATTGTGAATTGATTGCCAAGGCATTTGCAGCCTACTTTCATATATTTTTTGATTAAAGATTTTTCTTTAAATGTAATATTTGTTCATTCAGTTTTTGCTTGTGTTATTTCAATTCGTTTTTGGGAAGACTCTTGGATAGATCATCGTTTGATTTAATGGTTTGCGTGTATCTATTGCTATGATAATAGACTCCTTTCCATGATGTAAGTCTCACGTGTTTTCTTCTGAGTAGTTGAGCCATTTTTCGAATTTGGATAGGCGAAACTGAAACGACTATTTTGGTAGTGTCTATTTACAATTTTTCTATCACATATAAGTCATTATGGAAATATATATATAAATATATTGGAATTGTGAATCAAATTTAACTGTTCACATTGTTATAACAGAATTTATCGTAGACTTTAAAGACGATTATTGTGGAAATGAATAATACAATTTATCTAACAAATTGTTGCTTCTTGTTTAATGAAGTTAGAAGGAAGTAATATGTGGCATTTCTATATTCGTTCATGATGGGGCATGATATTTTCAGAGCAATTTCTGAAAGGTTTCAAGTTTAATAACGTTTGGGTTTAATTTTTGACAGCTTTGGAAAGCTGATTTGAGGTATTGCAATTTTGTGCATACGATTTATTGTGTTAGTGCAGCAAATATTTGACATCATTGGATGATCAATATTAATGCTGGATATTGTTCTTGTAGTCTTTTGGAGAAGACGTTAACGTAGTTATTGCGTTTTAGTAAGAGTGAAATTAGCTTTTGAGCTATCACCTTTTTGGATTTGATGTTGTAGTTATCGTGATTTGGAAGCACGAATGTTTTTCCTATGCTTGTTTTATGCAAGTAGCCCTACGTTTTATTCTCACCTAGTAGGATTTGCCGGAGATAAATTGTCTATATCATGACACCCATATTCAAGTAACACAGATACTTCTTAAACAACTTTAACTAATTCATGCAACATAATACATGTGATATTTCAGTAATTTTAGTAAAAATATACTGCATTCTTTGAAACTTATAAATAGTTAATGAACTATTTTCACAACTTGTAACACGATTCGATTATCTTAATTGATTGTTGAATACATCGAATTAAGGAAATGATAACCATGAAACATACTTGTAAAATTAAATGAAGATAGGCAGCGTTTTGAACAAAATCCTAATTGAGGATGTAACTTGTATATATAATGTAAAATATGTATAAATCTTTAAGGGTATAACATCAGTACATGATGTAATATCGTATTTATCTTGTTATTTGTTCAGCGATTGATATGAACAGTAAGATGGGGCCTTACTGTAGGCATTTATTTAAAACTACATTTTTTATCATTTGATTTAAAGAAACTTTTCTTTAACTTTGTGTCGAATTGACGGACATTCATCATTAATAAGTCAATAAATTGAATTTAATTTTAAAGAATCTTAGAACGACTAGTGTTTTATATCAGAAAAGGGGAGTGCGTTAGGAGGACCAGTGGGTGGTTTTCTTTGAGTTTGCTTAAACTTAACGCCCGAGATATTTTTATTTTATTTTAGAGTCTCTTGTTCGAGTTCTTTTGAGCTTTGTTTCATCGTAATTTTATACACCACTGGCATCTTCGTACCGCATTCTTTTATATCGTAGGGGCCGATAACCGCGATGTTAGGCCCCTTAAAACAATAATTATCATCATCATCTTTTATATCGACGTATCCTGATCCCTGGTTGATCCTAGTTGGTAGGTTTTTCAGAGGTTATTTGAGCCGGGAACTTCTAGAATCTACGATCCAGCCTTCCATCGGATTGCAACAGGTAAGACCACGTGGATTACGGGTAAATCTATATATGGCGACCCAATCTATGGGGCTATCGAATTGGCATTCTCGATTTCTCCAATGCTAAACCCATGTGTGAGAATCCATTTTTATGAGATTATTGAGTTTAGCAGTTTTCGAACGATGTAGTCGTTAGCAAAATTTTCTTTGGCATTGCTACGATTATACACGTCGAATTCGTTGGGAATTCACGTTTCTTCAAATCGTGAAGATGAGTTTACTCAATCTACCTGGCATACAGATAGAATTATCGCCATTGCTTAAATTTATTTGTTTTGTGCGTGCCAAGTAAAAAGTAATTTGATTGATTACGACATGACCATAAAAGAGATTTCTAGGAAATTTTTATGGATCAGCGTGGTCAGATGGGACATGACATGGGGCCATTTTTCACTCCATGCTTGTCGGCCATTTTGTGTTCGTTACCGGCGATGACTTTTAGATCATCAGTAATAATAGAATCACTTTCTTTAATAATAATATAAATAATTCATCATTTCAATTTTAATTTAAACCGTTTCTAATATAAATCACCGTCGTTGCATACCTCCTATTTTCTTATAGACTTAATTTATATAATAAGTTTAGAAGCAAAACAAAATTCAATGCTAGTATTGGTGAAAAGGGTCATTCTAAATGTGTCAATTCTGCTATTTATGTATTGCATTCCTGTGTTTTTTATAATTGTATTTACCATGACAGCTGTGTCTATGGAAGACATTGCCAATATGTTTAAGGCAATCCAGGAGAAGATGGGCAGTCACGCTAATGAATTAGCTGAAATAAGGAGTAATTCCCAAGCTAGCTTTGACAATATTAACTCCATTGTTAATAAGAATACTGATTTAGTTCAGGGATCTGTAGGGGATATTAATCAAATGCACTTGTCCCTCAAATATCTTCAAGACAGTAATCGTAAGATTGCAGCTAACGCTAAAGATATAAAGGAAAAGATAATTGATGTAGAAACAGGCATCGACAGTGTGACAGCCGATGTCAAGCTTGTTCAACTGGACATTAGCAGTATTAATGTAGAAGTTGGTCATGTTAGATCTAATGTTGCATCATTAGAAGTAAAATAAATTCAACTGGAAGCAAATTAGATGCAGCTCAAGTAGATATTACTGCAATGCAGAGTAAAATAAATTCGACAGAAATTAAAATTGATTCAGCTCAAGTTGATATTACTGCAATGCAGAGTAAAATTAATTCAACAGAAAGCAAAATAGATTCAACTGAAGGCATTGTAACTAGTATACGAACTAGTATTTCTACCATAAAGGAGGATGTTAGAAATATTAAATCGGAACTAGATAGTAATCAGAAAGAAAATAAAATTAGTTTAGATGCATTGCAATTGCAGTTTTCAAACGAAGCAAGTGCAACGCAACAAACTCTAACCAAATTAGAGGGTGACATGGCCCAACTTAAAGAAAAGGTTGAAGATCACAACAAGGTCTTGAGAAAAGATATTGAGATCGATCTCAAGGCCATTGTTAACGATCAAGTGACCATCTTAAGGGGGGAAATCACGAAAATTAATGCAGATGTCATCAAAAGCATTAAGTCAGATCTTGAATTAAAGATTAATAGAACAGAATTAAGACTTAACCAAGATATTTCCCAGGCCAGAATAGACACTGACAAACGAATCGATTCAGTTCAGACTATGCAGGTCGAAAGCGTCACTGTTCTTAGGGAGGATTTGGAAACGCAGATTAAAGGCGTAATTTTAAAAGTAGATCAAGTTAAGATAGATCTAAACTCAGAGCGTGAGATGAAAACATCAGAATTAAATGAAATTAGACAAGAGTTTCAAACGTTCAGATTAATGGATCATATAGACATAAATAAATTAAGAACGGAAATCAAGTCACAATTGGAAACGTTGGGGAAACCTATAAATTCCGATGGGGAAGGAAATGTACACCATTTCAGGGACAGGATGGATACCACAACGCCAGCTAGGAACTATTTAGCGAGGTTAAATAAGGCACATGAGACAGAACAAGGTCATGTTAGATCAGAGATCCCGAATGAGGCTACGTCAGAAATAAATCCCAGAGATTTTAGGATGTCAACGCCTAATGACAGATCTCATGTCACGATAGTGAGAAATTACGAGGAGAAAATTAAGAAGTTTTCAAATACGGAGGGTTTGACTCCTATAGAATTTATTAGAAATCTACAAGATCACTTTGCGGAACATCATGTTGCAAGGGATAGAGAACTGCGGATTGTTGAGAAGCATCTGGCAGATGCACCGTTAAATTGGTTCCGAGCTTTCCGATATACTTTCGATAACTTCGAACAGTTTTCGGAAGCATTTATTAAAAGATTCTGGTCGATAGAGATACAACACGCAGTGAGGGCCGGAAGTCTACTCAAGGAAATATAGTAGTACTGGACCCACCAGTTATTCTGAATTCTTCACATCTCAGTTAGCCCGCCTTAGATATCTTCAACCCCCATTGAGACAGGAGGAAATTCTTGAGACAATTTCACGCCAGTTACCGGTGGAAGTTAGAAGGAATTTAATTTCATCAGGCGTAGAGGATTTAGCGGCAATGGACGACTTGCTGCGTAGGCTAGACCATACTTCTATGTCGCCCACCATAGTTAAAAGCGGAAGGACGGAAACTAAGGCCGTGAACGCGGTAGTCGTTGATCAAACTCAACAAACAGAAAGGTCAAATAGGACAGGATCTAGTTGGGAAGGTCCGATGAGGAACAGTAGGACGTATAGTCGAAGATTTGAAGATAGAAACAACCAACGACCATATGGAAACTACCAACAGAGATACGATCGAGATCGGAATAGACCTAACCAAACCGATCGTATTCAAGAAAGGTATAAACCTTACGAAAGTAGAAATAGGAACGACAGGTACATGAATGGTAATCAGGAAAGAGAACAATACCAACCTAGGAATAACAGGTATCGAGGTTATCAGAACAATAACCGATACTATGATAATAGAGATAGACAAGGCCAGTATCAGCAACAGAATAGAGGTCAACAAGGGTTTGCCAGATATAAAAACTATCGAGACAAAAACTATCATAACCAGGAAGATAGAGAACAGTCTAGAAAGGACAGGGATAGGCGTGAAGAAAGGAAGGATCGAAGGGACACAGAAAGTGAACAAGAACCTAACACTAGCCATCACGCTAGTGATAATGAAAGGGGTTCACAGGAAAAAAACGCCAATTTTAAAATCCCGGAAGGATTAAACAGCCAGCCGTCTCCATTTGATATAATTATACAAGATGTTTATGAGGTCACGGACGAAGATTTGTTATTCGAAGAAATGGAAGGAATTGTGAGTGAACGTGCTGAATTGCCTATAATTGAAATCTCTGTGGGCAATCAACATTGCAGGTCTCTTATAGACACGGGAGCGGTCATTTCAATCATGTCCGAAGATTGCTTTTTGAAATAAGAAAAGGAACAACAATTTACCACATTGCCAGCTTCATCGATCAAAGTGAGAGGACTATTTCAAGATAAATCGATGAAATGCAAATTACAAGTCCAGCTGAGGTTCTGTATAAATGAAAGATGTTTTGAACATATTTTTGTGGTGCTCAAAAATATCAATTTTGAAATAATCCTAGGGATTGATTTTATTACTCGTGCCAGAATTACCATTGACATGGACAGGAGAATTATCAGGTTCCCAGAGAAAACTATTAGGAAGATAGTACATGAAAATATTGATTCCAATGAGGATGTGGAAAATTTGATCAGGGAAGGAGTTTTAGAAAATATTATAAATCAGGCCGAGCAAGAAAGAGAGCATTATGCACTTTACGTCGAGGGATTTTCAGAAAGTACTTCAAGAAAGTGGAATAAAACGCAAAATTCTGTTCATTGACGAATACCTAGAATGGTGTAATAAAAGTATTCGCACACTTTTATTAGCTAGGTTGGGAGGAGGATGAGACAGTATTTTGCTATTTATTGGAACCCTGATATGACAGCGAGACGTATTTGGAAGTTATTGCTTGACAGTATTTTGACTGTAGACTTTGAGCCACAGTTTGCTGCATATGCACTAAGGAGATGGTTAGACTACCCCGCCACACTCCTGATCACGTGCACAGGACATGCTCATGGACTTGCCATTGCAACTAGTTGAAGGAAATATGAAATGATAATCGATTGTGTTCGATTGTCCACCTCGATACAGGTGTGATGCATCTTGGGTAGACTCCCAGCTGGGTCTTGGATCAGCAGCTTTGAGACGACAGACACTTGAGTAAAGCAACCTATGCAGTGAACATGTTATCGTTCGTATAAGGAAGTTCCGTGTATCACGCGGTTATACGAGTGTTTTCTACACGCAGCGCGATTCGTACGAGCGAGCTTAGCCAACACATGGACTTTGTTAATACAGAATTCGATGAGGAAATCTGCTACGTATTGGTTTGAAATGCAAGAAAGCATTATTATCAAGAACATTATGACTGGATTTTCTTGTGAGAAACAAGCTATTGGAGTAATGATGTGCTAAACATATCGTTCAGGAATGTAATGCAGTAGCAGAGTTGATAATTTGGAATGACATCCTTTTGAACTCTACAATGAAGAGAAAGAAAACGTTGGGAACATTAGTTCTGATCCAGTAACTTTAAAGTAGCCAAGAATGAAGAAACAATTCCATAGAAAGGAAGCTACTTTACTGATAACGTCGAGGGAGCCTTGTGCAAGCAATATGCAGGAACTCCGTTTCGTGGACAGTAGTTTTCGGGTTAGGAGGAAGTTGGTTCGGCGACTTGCAGATCCAGCCATGAACTTCTCAGGGATGATGGTTCGATTCCTGACAGGAATGTATATTCCTATATATTCTTCAATTTCAACTAGAACTTCGCCCAAGGTAGCTGGAAAACTTTTCTTCTCTTGTAGACAGTAGAACTTGTCACCTTTAGTTCGATTCTTTTCACCAATATTTCATTAAATTAGTATGAATTTCATTCGAAGGCTAGATCTGGTTCTTCTTTACCATTTCTGTCGGAGAATGTAATTTTTTGTGTAGTTAACTGTAAACGTGATGCTATTTAGAGCATTACTTTGTTGCTTTTATTTTGAAAAAATTTAGGAAATAAAACCAAGCATTCAACTTTGTTGGGAAGATATATGCAGCATAATTAGGAACAAGACGACGATATCTTTGTATAAGAATAGCAATTAGGAAGAAGATGGCAACACACTCGTGCACTTGAATTATTCCAAAAATATTTGAGTGATACTATTCGTTTGGACTTATGACATTCTAGTAGAAATTCTTTCTTTTAGAAATGATAGTGCATTTCCATCGTTATTCTCCATGGTTATGGATTTATGGAAATCGTCCGGCGAAAACAATTGTGAATTGATTGCCAAGGCATTTGCAGCCTACTTTCATATATTTTTTGATTAAAGATTTTTCTTTAAATGTAATATTTGTTCATTCAGTTTTTGCTTGTGTTATTTCAATTCGTTTTTGGGAAGACTCTTGGATAGATCATCGTTTGATTTAATGGTTTGCGTGTATCTATTGCTATGATAATAGACTCCTTTCCATGATGTAAGTCTCACGTGTTTTCTTCTGAGTAGTTGAGCCATTTTTCGAATTTGGATAGGCGAAACTGAAACGACTATTTTGGTAGTGTCTATTTACAATTTTTCTATCACATATAAGTCATTATGGAAATATATATATAAATATATTGGAATTGTGAATCAAATTTAACTGTTCACATTGTTATAACAGAATTTATCGTAGACTTTAAAGACGATTATTGTGGAAATGAATAATACAATTTATCTAACAAATTGTTGCTTCTTGTTTAATGAAGTTAGAAGGAAGTAATATGTGGCATTTCTATATTCGTTCATGATGGGGCATGATATTTTCAGAGCAATTTCTGAAAGGTTTCAAATTTAATAACGTTTGGGTTTAATTTTTGACAGCTTTGGAAAGCTGATTTGAGGTATTGCAATTTTGTGCATACGATTTATTGTGTTAGTGCAGCAAATATTTGACATCATTGGATGATCAATATTAATGCTGGATATTGTTCTTGTAGTCTTTTGGAGAAGACGTTAACGTAGTTATTGCGTTTTAGTAAGAGTGAAATTAGCTTTTGAGCTATCACCTTTTTGGATTTGATGTTGTAGTTATCGTGATTTGGAAGCACGAATGTTTTTCCTATGCTTGTTTTATGCAAGTAGCCCTACGTTTTATTCTCACCTAGTAGGATTTGCCGGAGATAAATTGTCTATATCATGACACCCATATTCAAGTAACACAGATACTTCTTAAACAACTTTAACTAATTCATGCAACATAATACATGTGATATTTCAGTAATTTTAGTAAAAATATACTGCATTCTTTGAAACTTATAAATAGTTAATGAACTATTTTCACAACTTGTAACACGATTCGATTATCTTAATTGATTGTTGAATACATCGAATTAAGGAAATGATAACCATGAAACATACTTGTAAAATTAAATGAAGATAGGCAGCGTTTTGAACAAAATCCTAATTGAGGATGTAACTTGTATATATAATGTAAAATATGTATAAATCTTTAAGGGTATAACATCAGTACATGATGTAATATCGTATTTATCATGTTATTTGTTCAGCGATTGATATGAACAGTAAGATGGGGCCTTACTGTAGGCATTTATTTAAAACTACATTTTTTATCATTTGATTTAAAGAAACTTTTCTTTAACTTTGTGTCGAATTGACGGACATTCATCATTAATCAGTCAATAAATTGAATTTAATTTTAAAGAATCTTAGAACGACTAGTGTTTTATATCAGAAAAGGGGAGTGCGTTAGGAGGACCAAGGGTGGTTTTCTTTGAGTTTGCTTAAACTTAACGCCCGAGATATTTTTATTTTATTTTAGAGTCTCTTGTTCGAGTTCTTTTGAGCTTTGTTTCATCGTAATTTTATACACCACTGGCATCTTCGTACCGCATTCTTTTATATCGACGTATCCTGATCCCTGGTTGATCCTAGTTGGTAGGTTTTTCAGAGGTTATTTGAGCCGGGAACTTCTAGAATCTACGATCCAGCCTTCCATCGGATTGCAACAGGTAAGACCACGTGGATTACGGGTACAGTACCTACTGTAAGGCCACGGCCGCCTCCTTCCCTCTTCCTAGCCTATCCATCCCAATCTTCCATCCCATCCCTCATGAGGCCCCTGTTCGCTTTGCAGGTGAGGCCGCCTGGGCGAAGTGCTGATCACACGTCCCCAGTTGTATCCATCCCGACCAGATGTTCCAAGCTCCAGGACAATGCCCATAGAAGCGGTAGTGGTGAGTTCCCTCGACGAGTCCGTGGGAACCACCAACCTAGAGGGTAAATTGACTAAATTAAAAAAAAAATCAACCTCAACTATCCCACGTCTAATCCAGGCAAAAGCTTACAACCATCTCTATCCCAATCCTCAACTGGATTACAAATACGCACCCTAATACAGCCACCACAATAACACAGTTTATAAGAAACAAATACACACACCCAAGTGTATGGGGCTGAATGACTGCGATGTCAACAATGACTCAATTTTCTTGGGAAATATATTTATTTATCTAGCGTATAACTTTTAGGGCCGGGAGTGTCCGAGGACACGTTCGGCTCGTCAGAGGCTGTAGCTGCTTCCAGCGGACACGCATGTGGTGAGCTGCTAGTTCCGTTCAATTTCAAGTAGATCGAACTTTCACTACCAGATGTCACTGACACCTAGTGGTAAGGTTGGAACTATGATAGAGCGTTTCAACGAAACCTAACCTAGAATTTAGCTTCACACGAGTTTAGTTAGTGGAAGGATCTATAACATGCCATAAATCTATGACATGGATCCACTGACTTTACTTCCCCTCCGAAGGAAGGCATACTGAGGGATTGTTAACGCCCTTAAAAAATCCGACGACTTCGGCCGAGTTTGAACCCGTGATCTTGGGAACAGCAGTTCAGCATGCTACCAACTACGCCACCGAAGCCGCCGACAACAGACTAAGACGAGTGTTCAGTATTGTTTGGAGGATTGGCTTGTAGTGCATTAGTACTATACTGGATGGAGGCAGAGAAATATCCACCTTCCTGACAACACGCGTTAGTTGGGTTGCATATAACAATTAGGCGCAGCATAATCACCCGTATATATAAGGTGCGTTCAAAAAGTAGCGAGCCGGAGGCATAATTACAGAAACCAGTACCTGTATTTTAGAAGAATTGGCCCTGGCTGTTGAGGCACTTGTCCCACTGTGACACGAGGCGGAGAAGGGCTGTCTCATAAAATCCCCGGGCTGCGATGTGAACCAGTTCCGCACGAATCGTTGGCAGAGCCTTTTTCAGTGGACCAAACATGGCGTAATCAGAGGGAGAGAGGTCTGGACTGTATGGAGTGGGGCAGAGAATCTCCCGTTTGAATTTCTGCAGGAGTGCCGCGACTGCGTTGGCCGTATGAGGTCGTGCATTGTCGTGGAGCGACCACGGTGGCTGTGGCGTTCACTGTCACTCGGCGGTCCTGGGTAATGAGTGCATCAACCAGCTGGACGTTGTCATCGGTAATGCAGGGGGTGCCCCAGACCGGGCATCATCGGCTAACGACACCCGTCCTTCGCTGAAGCGCTTGTGCCACGCCTTGACCCTTACAAGGGACATGCAGTGTTCGCCGTACACTTGTGACATTCGGCGATGAATGTCCGCTCCTCCTACTTCTTCCGCTGTCAGAAACCGAACAACACCTCTTTGCTCTTCGGTTGACGCCTCCATGTCACTGTTTGCAATGCGACTGGCAGCGTTGGACAATGGATGCATGATGCTGCTCGCTTTGTATCGTTACGTGACGGGCTGTAACCTGGTCGCAACCACACCTCATTACACACGCCACGATTAGCCGATGTAGTCACAGTCCCCATACAGTTACAGTCCCTACACTGTTACAGTCCCCACACTGTTACAGTCCCCACACTGTTACAGTCCCTACACTGTTACAGTCCCCACACTGTTACAGTCCCCATACAGTTACAGTCCCCACACTGTTACAGTCCCCATACTGTTACAGTCCCTACACTGTTACAGTCCCCACACTGTTACAGTCCCTACACTGTTACAGTCCCCACACTGTTACAGTCCCTACACTGTTACAGTCCCTACACTGTTACAGTCCCTACACTGTTACAGTCCCTACACTGTTACAGTCCCTACACTGTTACAGTCCCTACACTGTTACAGTCCCTACACTGTTACAGTCCCCACACTGTTACAGTCCCTACACTGTTACAGTCCCCACACTGTTACAGTCCCTACACTGTTACAGTCCCCACACTGTTACAGTCCCCACACTGTTACAGTCCCTACACTGTTACAGTCCCTACACTGTTACAGTCCCCACACTGTTACAGTCCCTACACTGTTACAGTCCCTACACTGTTACAGTCCCCACACTGTTACAGTCCCCATACTGTTACAGTCCCCACACTGTTACAGTCCCTACACTGTTACAGTCCCCACACTGTTACAGTCCCCATACTGTTACAGTCCCTACACTGTTACAGTCCCCACACTGTTACAGTCCCTATACTGTTACAGTCCCCACACTGTTACAGTCCCTACACTGTTACAGTCCCCATACTGTTACAGTCCCCACACTGTTACAGTCCCTATACTGTTACAGTCCCCACACTGTTACAGTCCCCACACTGTTACAGTCCCCATACTGTTACAGTCCCCATACAGTTACAGTCCCCATACAGTTACAGTCCCCACACTGTTACAGTCCCCATACAGTTACAGTCCCCATACAGTTACAGTCCCTATACTGTTACAGTCCCCACACTGTTACAGTCCCCACACTGTTACAGTCCCCATACAGTTACAGTCCCCACACTGTTACAGTCCCCATACTGTTACAGTCCCCATACTGTTACAGTCCCCACACTGTTACAGTCCCTATACTGTTACAGTCCCCACACTGTTACAGTCCCTACACTGTTACAGTCCCCACACTGTTACAGTCCCCATACTGTTACAGTCCCCACACTGTTACAGTCCCCACACTGTTACAGTCCCTACACTGTTACAGTCCCCACACTGTTACAGTCCCCATACTGTTACAGTCCCCACACTGTTACAGTCCCCATACTGTTACAGTCCCCATACAGTTACAGTCCCCACACTGTTACAGTCCCTATACTGTTACAGTCCCCACACTGTTACAGTCCCCACACTGTTACAGTCCCCACACTGTTACAGTCCCTATACTGTTACAGTCCCTATACTGTTACAGTCCCTACACTGTTACAGTCCCCACACTGTTACAGTCCCCATACTGTTACAGTCCCCATACAGTTACAGTCCCCACACTGTTACAGTCCCCACACTGTTACAGTCCCCACACTGTTACAGTCCCCACACTGTTACAGTCCCTACACTGTTACAGTCCCTACACTGTTACAGTCCCTACACTGTTACAGTCCCTACACTGTTACAGTCCCTACACTGTTACAGTCCCTACACTGTTACAGTCCCTACACTGTTACAGTCCCTACACTGTTACAGTCCCCACACTGTTACAGTCCCCACACTGTTACAGTCCCCACACTGTTACAGTCCCCACACTGTTACAGTCCCTACACTGTTACAGTCCCTACACTGTTACAGTCCCTACACTGTTACAGTCCCTACACTGTTACAGTCCCTACACTGTTACAGTCCCTACACTGTTACAGTCCCTACACTGTTACAGTCCCTACACTGTTACAGTCCCTACACTGTTACAGTCCCTATACTGTTACAGTCCCCACACTGTTACAGTCCCCATACAGTTACAGTCCCTACACTGTTACAGTCCCTACACTGTTACAGTCCCTACACTGTTACAGTCCCCATACTGTTACAGTCCCTACACTGTTACAGTCCCCACACTGTTACAGTCCCCATACTGTTACAGTCCCCACACTGTTACAGTCCCCACACTGTTACAGTCCCCACACTGTTACAGTCCCCACACTGTTACAGTCCCCACACTGTTACAGTCCCCACACTGTTACAGTCCCTACACTGTTACAGTCCCTACACTGTTACAGTCCCTACACTGTTACAGTCCCCACACTGTTACAGTCCCCACACTGTTACAGTCCCCACACTGTTACAGTCCCTACACTGTTACAGTCCCCACACTGTTACAGTCCCTACACTGTTACAGTCCCTACACTGTTACAGTCCCTACACTGTTACAGTCCCCACACTGTTACAGTCCCCACACTGTTACAGTCCCTATACTGTTACAGTCCCCACACTGTTACAGTCCCCACACTGTTACAGTCCCCACACTGTTACAGTCCCTATACTGTTACAGTCCCCACACTGTTACAGTCCCCACACTGTTACAGTCCCCACACTGTTACAGTCCCCACACTGTTACAGTCCCCACACTGTTACAGTCCCTACACTGTTACAGTCCCTACACTGTTACAGTCCCTATACTGTTACAGTCCCCACACTGTTACAGTCCCTACACTGTTACAGTCCCCATACTGTTACAGTCCCTATACTGTTACAGTCCCCATACTGTTACAGTCCCTACACTGTTACAGTCCCCACACTGTTACAGTCCCCATACTGTTACAGTCCCTACACTGTTACAGTCCCCACACTGTTACAGTCCCTATACTGTTACAGTCCCCACACTGTTACAGTCCCCACACTGTTACAGTCCCCATACTGTTACAGTCCCCACACTGTTACAGTCCCCACACTGTTACAGTCCCCACACTGTTACAGTCCCCATACTGTTACAGTCCCTATACTGTTACAGTCCCCATACAGTTACAGTCCCTATACTGTTACAGTCCCCATACAGTTACAGTCCCTACACTGTTACAGTCCCTACACTGTTACAGTCCCTACACTGTTACAGTCCCCACACTGTTACAGTCCCTATACTGTTACAGTCCCCACACTGTTACAGTCCCCATACTGTTACAGTCCCCACACTGTTACAGTCCCCACACTGTTACAGTCCCCACACTGTTACAGTCCCCATACTGTTACAGTCCCTATACTGTTACAGTCCCCATACAGTTACAGTCCCTACACTGTTACAGTCCCTACACTGTTACAGTCCCTACACTGTTACAGTCCCCACACTGTTACAGTCCCTATACTGTTACAGTCCCCACACTGTTACAGTCCCTACACTGTTACAGTCCCCACACTGTTACAGTCCCTATACTGTTACAGTCCCCACACTGTTACAGTCCCTATACTGTTACAGTCCCCACACTGTTACAGTCCCTACACTGTTACAGTCCCCACACTGTTACAGTCCCCACACTGTTACAGTCCCTATACTGTTACAGTCCCCACACTGTTACAGTCCCCACACTGTTACAGTCCCCATACTGTTACAGTCCCCACACTGTTACAGTCCCTATACTGTTACAGTCCCCACACTGTTACAGTCCCCACACTGTTACAGTCCCTATACTGTTACAGTCCCCACACTGTTACAGTCCCCACACTGTTACAGTCCCCACACTGTTACAGTCCCCACACTGTTACAGTCCCCACACTGTTACAGTCCCCATACTGTTACAGTCCCCACACTGTTACAGTCCCCACACTGTTACAGTCCCCATACTGTTACAGTCCCTACACTGTTACAGTCCCCACACTGTTACAGTCCCCACACTGTTACAGTCCCCACACTGTTACAGTCCCCACACTGTTACAGTCCCCACACTGTTACAGTCCCCACACTGTTACAGTCCCCATACAGTTACAGTCCCCACACTGTTACAGTCCCCACACTGTTACAGTCCCCATACTGTTACAGTCCCTACACTGTTACAGTCCCCACACTGTTACAGTCCCCACACTGTTACAGTCCCCACACTGTTACAGTCCCCATACAGTTACAGTCCCCACACTGTTACAGTCCCTACACTGTTACAGTCCCCACACTGTTACAGTCCCCACACTGTTACAGTCCCCACACTGTTACAGTCCCCATACAGTTACAGTCCCCACACTGTTACAGTCCCCACACTGTTACAGTCCCCACACTGTTACAGTCCCCATACTGTTACAGTCCCCATACAGTTACAGTCCCCACACTGTTACAGTCCCCACACTGTTACAGTCCCCACACTGTTACAGTCCCCATACTGTTACAGTCCCTACACTGTTACAGTCCCCACACTGTTACAGTCCCCACACTGTTACAGTCCCCACACTGTTACAGTCCCTACACTGTTACAGTCCCCACACTGTTACAGTCCCCACACTGTTACAGTCCCCACACTGTTACAGTCCCCACACTGTTACAGTCCCCACACTGTTACAGTCCCCACACTGTTACAGTCCCTACACTGTTACAGTCCCCACACTGTTACAGTCCCCACACTGTTACAGTCCCCACACTGTTACAGTCCCCATACAGTTACAGTCCCCACACTGTTACAGTCCCCACACTGTTACAGTCCCCACACTGTTACAGTCCCCACACTGTTACAGTCCCCACACTGTTACAGTCCCCATACAGTTACAGTCCCCACACTGTTACAGTCCCCACACTGTTACAGTCCCCACACTGTTACAGTCCCTACACTGTTACAGTCCCTACACTGTTACAGTCCCTACACTGTTACAGTCCCTACACTGTTACAGTCCCTACACTGTTACAGTCCCTACACTGTTACAGTCCCTATACTGTTACAGTCCCTACACTGTTACAGTCCCCACACTGTTACAGTCCCTACACTGTTACAGTCCCCACACTGTTACAGTCCCTACACTGTTACAGTCCCCACACTGTTACAGTCCCTACACTGTTACAGTCCCTACACTGTTACAGTCCCCATACTGTTACAGTCCCTACACTGTTACAGTCCCTACACTGTTACAGTCCCTATACTGTTACAGTCCCCACACTGTTACAGTCCCTACACTGTTACAGTCCCCACACTGTTACAGTCCCTACACTGTTACAGTCCCCACACTGTTACAGTCCCTACACTGTTACAGTCCCTACACTGTTACAGTCCCCACACTGTTACAGTCCCTATACTGTTACAGTCCCTACACTGTTACAGTCCCCACACTGTTACAGTCCCTATACTGTTACAGTCCCCACACTGTTACAGTCCCCACACTGTTACAGTCCCCACACTGTTACAGTCCCTACACTGTTACAGTCCCCACACTGTTACAGTCCCCACACTGTTACAGTCCCTATACTGTTACAGTCCCTACACTGTTACAGTCCCCACACTGTTACAGTCCCTATACTGTTACAGTCCCCACACTGTTACAGTCCCTATACTGTTACAGTCCCTACACTGTTACAGTCCCCACACTGTTACAGTCCCTATACTGTTACAGTCCCTACACTGTTACAGTCCCCACACTGTTACAGTCCCTATACTGTTACAGTCCCCACACTGTTACAGTCCCCACACTGTTACAGTCCCCACACTGTTACAGTCCCTACACTGTTACAGTCCCCACACTGTTACAGTCCCCACACTGTTACAGTCCCTATACTGTTACAGTCCCCACACTGTTACAGTCCCCACACTGTTACAGTCCCCACACTGTTACAGTCCCTACACTGTTACAGTCCCCACACTGTTACAGTCCCTACACTGTTACAGTCCCTACACTGTTACAGTCCCTACACTGTTACAGTCCCTACACTGTTACAGTCCCTACACTGTTACAGTCCCCACACTGTTACAGTCCCTATACTGTTACAGTCCCTACACTGTTACAGTCCCCACACTGTTACAGTCCCCACACTGTTACAGTCCCTACACTGTTACAGTCCCTACACTGTTACAGTCCCCACACTGTTACAGTCCCTACACTGTTACAGTCCCCACACTGTTACAGTCCCCACACTGTTACAGTCCCTACACTGTTACAGTCCCCACACTGTTACAGTCCCTACACTGTTACAGTCCCTACACTGTTACAGTCCCTACACTGTTACAGTCCCTACACTGTTACAGTCCCTACACTGTTACAGTCCCCACACTGTTACAGTCCCTATACTGTTACAGTCCCTACACTGTTACAGTCCCTACACTGTTACAGTCCCTACACTGTTACAGTCCCTACACTGTTACAGTCCCTACACTGTTACAGTCCCCACACTGTTACAGTCCCCACACTGTTACAGTCCCTATACTGTTACAGTCCCTACACTGTTACAGTCCCCACACTGTTACAGTCCCTATACTGTTACAGTCCCCACACTGTTACAGTCCCCACACTGTTACAGTCCCCACACTGTTACAGTCCCCACACTGTTACAGTCCCCACACTGTTACAGTCCCCACACTGTTACAGTCCCCACACTGTTACAGTCCCTACACTGTTACAGTCCCCACACTGTTACAGTCCCCATACAGTTACAGTCCCCACACTGTTACAGTCCCCACACTGTTACAGTCCCCACACTGTTACAGTCCCCACACTGTTACAGTCCCTACACTGTTACAGTCCCCACACTGTTACAGTCCCCATACTGTTACAGTCCCTATACTGTTACAGTCCCTACACTGTTACAGTCCCTATACTGTTACAGTCCCTATACTGTTACAGTCCCTACACTGTTACAGTCCCCATACTGTTACAGTCCCTACACTGTTACAGTCCCCACACTGTTACAGTCCCTACACTGTTACAGTCCCTATACTGTTACAGTCCCTATACTGTTACAGTCCCTACACTGTTACAGTCCCCATACTGTTACAGTCCCTACACTGTTACAGTCCCTACACTGTTACAGTCCCTATACTGTTACAGTCCCCACACTGTTACAGTCCCTACACTGTTACAGTCCCTATACTGTTACAGTCCCCACACTGTTACAGTCCCTACACTGTTACAGTCCCTACACTGTTACAGTCCCTATACTGTTACAGTCCCCATACTGTTACAGTCCCTATACTGTTACAGTCCCTATACTGTTACAGTCCCCATACTGTTACAGTCCCTACACTGTTACAGTCCCTATACTGTTACAGTCCCCACACTGTTACAGTCCCTACACTGTTACAGTCCCTATACTGTTACAGTCCCTACACTGTTACAGTCCCTACACTGTTACAGTCCCTATACTGTTACAGTCCCCACACTGTTACAGTCCCTACACTGTTACAGTCCCCATACTGTTACAGTCCCTACACTGTTACAGTCCCCACACTGTTACAGTCCCTACACTGTTACAGTCCCTACACTGTTACAGTCCCTATACTGTTACAGTCCCCACACTGTTACAGTCCCTACACTGTTACAGTCCCCATACTGTTACAGTCCCCACACTGTTACAGTCCCTACACTGTTACAGTCCCCATACTGTTACAGTCCCCACACTGTTACAGTCCCTACACTGTTACAGTCCCCATACTGTTACAGTCCCCATACTGTTACAGTCCCTACACTGTTACAGTCCCTATACTGTTACAGTCCCCACACTGTTACAGTCCCTACACTGTTACAGTCCCTATACTGTTACAGTCCCTACACTGTTACAGTCCCTACACTGTTACAGTCCCTATACTGTTACAGTCCCCACACTGTTACAGTCCCTACACTGTTACAGTCCCCATACTGTTACAGTCCCTACACTGTTACAGTCCCCACACTGTTACAGTCCCTACACTGTTACAGTCCCTACACTGTTACAGTCCCTATACTGTTACAGTCCCCACACTGTTACAGTCCCCACACTGTTACAGTCCCTACACTGTTACAGTCCCCACACTGTTACAGTCCCCATACTGTTACAGTCCCCATACAGTTACAGTCCCTACACTGTTACAGTCCCCACACTGTTACAGTCCCTACACTGTTACAGTCCCTACACTGTTACAGTCCCTACACTGTTACAGTCCCTACACTGTTACAGTCCCCACACTGTTACAGTCCCTATACTGTTACAGTCCCCACACTGTTACAGTCCCCATACTGTTACAGTCCCCACACTGTTACAGTCCCCACACTGTTACAGTCCCCACACTGTTACAGTCCCCACACTGTTACAGTCCCCACACTGTTACAGTCCCCACACTGTTACAGTCCCTACACTGTTACAGTCCCCACACTGTTACAGTCCCTATACTGTTACAGTCCCCATACTGTTACAGTCCCCACACTGTTACAGTCCCCACACTGTTACAGTCCCCACACTGTTACAGTCCCCACACTGTTACAGTCCCCACACTGTTACAGTCCCCATACTGTTACAGTCCCTATACTGTTACAGTCCCCATACAGTTACAGTCCCTACACTGTTACAGTCCCTACACTGTTACAGTCCCCACACTGTTACAGTCCCTATACTGTTACAGTCCCCACACTGTTACAGTCCCTACACTGTTACAGTCCCCACACTGTTACAGTCCCTATACTGTTACAGTCCCCACACTGTTACAGTCCCTATACTGTTACAGTCCCCACACTGTTACAGTCCCCACACTGTTACAGTCCCCACACTGTTACAGTCCCCACACTGTTACAGTCCCCACACTGTTACAGTCCCTATACTGTTACAGTCCCCACACTGTTACAGTCCCCACACTGTTACAGTCCCCATACTGTTACAGTCCCCACACTGTTACAGTCCCCACACTGTTACAGTCCCCACACTGTTACAGTCCCCACACTGTTACAGTCCCTATACTGTTACAGTCCCCACACTGTTACAGTCCCCACACTGTTACAGTCCCCATACTGTTACAGTCCCCACACTGTTACAGTCCCCACACTGTTACAGTCCCCACACTGTTACAGTCCCCATACTGTTACAGTCCCCATACTGTTACAGTCCCCACACTGTTACAGTCCCCACACTGTTACAGTCCCCACACTGTTACAGTCCCCACACTGTTACAGTCCCCATACTGTTACAGTCCCTACACTGTTACAGTCCCCACACTGTTACAGTCCCCACACTGTTACAGTCCCTATACTGTTACAGTCCCCATACTGTTACAGTCCCCACACTGTTACAGTCCCCACACTGTTACAGTCCCCATACTGTTACAGTCCCCATACTGTTACAGTCCCCACACTGTTACAGTCCCCACACTGTTACAGTCCCCACACTGTTACAGTCCCCACACTGTTACAGTCCCCATACTGTTACAGTCCCTACACTGTTACAGTCCCCACACTGTTACAGTCCCCACACTGTTACAGTCCCTATACTGTTACAGTCCCCATACTGTTACAGTCCCCACACTGTTACAGTCCCCACACTGTTACAGTCCCTACACTGTTACAGTCCCCACACTGTTACAGTCCCCACACTGTTACAGTCCCCACACTGTTACAGTCCCCACACTGTTACAGTCCCCACACTGTTACAGTCCCCACACTGTTACAGTCCCCACACTGTTACAGTCCCCACACTGTTACAGTCCCTACACTGTTACAGTCCCTACACTGTTACAGTCCCCACACTGTTACAGTCCCCACACTGTTACAGTCCCCACACTGTTACAGTCCCCACACTGTTACAGTCCCCACACTGTTACAGTCCCTACACTGTTACAGTCCCCACACTGTTACAGTCCCCACACTGTTACAGTCCCTATACTGTTACAGTCCCCACACTGTTACAGTCCCCACACTGTTACAGTCCCCATACTGTTACAGTCCCCACACTGTTACAGTCCCCACACTGTTACAGTCCCTACACTGTTACAGTCCCCACACTGTTACAGT
This sequence comes from Meconema thalassinum, assembly GCA_946902985.2. Classification (NCBI taxonomy): domain Eukaryota; kingdom Metazoa; phylum Arthropoda; class Insecta; order Orthoptera; family Tettigoniidae; genus Meconema; species Meconema thalassinum. The sequence continues at coordinate 226,776,395 of OX336398.1, forward strand.
CCCTATACTGTTACAGTCCCCACACTGTTACAGTCCCCACACTGTTACAGTCCCCATACTGTTACAGTCCCCACACTGTTACAGTCCCCACACTGTTACAGTCCCCACACTGTTACAGTCCCTATACTGTTACAGTCCCTATACTGTTACAGTCCCTATACTGTTACAGTCCCCATACAGTTACAGTCCCTACACTGTTACAGTCCCCACACTGTTACAGTCCCTATACTGTTACAGTCCCCACACTGTTACAGTCCCTATACTGTTACAGTCCCTATACTGTTACAGTCCCCACACTGTTACAGTCCCCACACTGTTACAGTCCCCACACTGTTACAGTCCCCATACTGTTACAGTCCCTATACTGTTACAGTCCCCATACAGTTACAGTCCCTACACTGTTACAGTCCCCACACTGTTACAGTCCCCACACTGTTACAGTCCCCACACTGTTACAGTCCCCACACTGTTACAGTCCCCACACTGTTACAGTCCCTATACTGTTACAGTCCCTATACTGTTACAGTCCCCACACTGTTACAGTCCCCACACTGTTACAGTCCCCACACTGTTACAGTCCCCACACTGTTACAGTCCCCATACTGTTACAGTCCCCACACTGTTACAGTCCCTACACTGTTACAGTCCCCACACTGTTACAGTCCCTATACTGTTACAGTCCCTATACTGTTACAGTCCCTATACTGTTACAGTCCCTACACTGTTACAGTCCCTACACTGTTACAGTCCCTACACTGTTACAGTCCCTATACTGTTACAGTCCCCACACTGTTACAGTCCCTACACTGTTACAGTCCCCACACTGTTACAGTCCCTACACTGTTACAGTCCCCACACTGTTACAGTCCCTACACTGTTACAGTCCCTACACTGTTACAGTCCCTACACTGTTACAGTCCCCACACTGTTACAGTCCCCACACTGTTACAGTCCCTACACTGTTACAGTCCCTACACTGTTACAGTCCCCACACTGTTACAGTCCCTACACTGTTACAGTCCCCACACTGTTACAGTCCCCACACTGTTACAGTCCCCACACTGTTACAGTCCCTACACTGTTACAGTCCCTACACTGTTACAGTCCCTACACTGTTACAGTCCCTATACTGTTACAGTCCCCACACTGTTACAGTCCCTACACTGTTACAGTCCCCACACTGTTACAGTCCCTATACTGTTACAGTCCCCACACTGTTACAGTCCCTACACTGTTACAGTCCCCACACTGTTACAGTCCCCACACTGTTACAGTCCCCACACTGTTACAGTCCCCACACTGTTACAGTCCCTACACTGTTACAGTCCCCACACTGTTACAGTCCCCACACTGTTACAGTCCCTATACTGTTACAGTCCCCACACTGTTACAGTCCCTACACTGTTACAGTCCCCACACTGTTACAGTCCCCACACTGTTACAGTCCCCACACTGTTACAGTCCCCACACTGTTACAGTCCCTACACTGTTACAGTCCCTACACTGTTACAGTCCCCACACTGTTACAGTCCCTACACTGTTACAGTCCCCACACTGTTACAGTCCCCACACTGTTACAGTCCCCACACTGTTACAGTCCCTACACTGTTACAGTCCCCACACTGTTACAGTCCCCACACTGTTACAGTCCCTACACTGTTACAGTCCCTACACTGTTACAGTCCCCACACTGTTACAGTCCCTACACTGTTACAGTCCCTACACTGTTACAGTCCCCACACTGTTACAGTCCCCACACTGTTACAGTCCCTACACTGTTACAGTCCCCATACAGTTACAGTCCCTACACTGTTACAGTCCCTACACTGTTACAGTCCCTACACTGTTACAGTCCCTACACTGTTACAGTCCCCATACAGTTACAGTCCCTACACTGTTACAGTCCCTACACTGTTACAGTCCCTACACTGTTACAGTCCCTACACTGTTACAGTCCCCACACTGTTACAGTCCCTATACTGTTACAGTCCCTATACTGTTACAGTCCCTACACTGTTACAGTCCCCACACTGTTACAGTCCCCACACTGTTACAGTCCCTACACTGTTACAGTCCCTACACTGTTACAGTCCCCACACTGTTACAGTCCCTACACTGTTACAGTCCCTACACTGTTACAGTCCCCACACTGTTACAGTCCCCACACTGTTACAGTCCCTACACTGTTACAGTCCCCATACAGTTACAGTCCCTACACTGTTACAGTCCCTACACTGTTACAGTCCCTACACTGTTACAGTCCCTACACTGTTACAGTCCCCATACAGTTACAGTCCCTACACTGTTACAGTCCCTACACTGTTACAGTCCCTACACTGTTACAGTCCCTACACTGTTACAGTCCCCACACTGTTACAGTCCCTATACTGTTACAGTCCCTATACTGTTACAGTCCCCACACTGTTACAGTCCCCATACAGTTACAGTCCCCACACTGTTACAGTCCCCACACTGTTACAGTCCCTACACTGTTACAGTCCCCACACTGTTACAGTCCCCACACTGTTACAGTCCCTACACTGTTACAGTCCCCACACTGTTACAGTCCCTACACTGTTACAGTCCCCACACTGTTACAGTCCCTACACTGTTACAGTCCCCACACTGTTACAGTCCCTACACTGTTACAGTCCCCACACTGTTACAGTCCCCACACTGTTACAGTCCCCACACTGTTACAGTCCCCACACTGTTACAGTCCCTACACTGTTACAGTCCCTATACTGTTACAGTCCCCACACTGTTACAGTCCCTACACTGTTACAGTCCCTACACTGTTACAGTCCCCACACTGTTACAGTCCCTACACTGTTACAGTCCCCACACTGTTACAGTCCCTACACTGTTACAGTCCCTATACTGTTACAGTCCCTACACTGTTACAGTCCCCACACTGTTACAGTCCCCACACTGTTACAGTCCCCACACTGTTACAGTCCCTATACTGTTACAGTCCCCACACTGTTACAGTCCCTATACTGTTACAGTCCCTACACTGTTACAGTCCCCACACTGTTACAGTCCCCACACTGTTACAGTCCCCACACTGTTACAGTCCCTACACTGTTACAGTCCCCACACTGTTACAGTCCCCACACTGTTACAGTCCCCACACTGTTACAGTCCCTACACTGTTACAGTCCCCACACTGTTACAGTCCCTACACTGTTACAGTCCCCACACTGTTACAGTCCCCACACTGTTACAGTCCCTACACTGTTACAGTCCCCATACTGTTACAGTCCCCATACTGTTACAGTCCCCATACTGTTACAGTCCCCACACTGTTACAGTCCCTACACTGTTACAGTCCCCACACTGTTACAGTCCCCACACTGTTACAGTCCCTACACTGTTACAGTCCCCACACTGTTACAGTCCCCACACTGTTACAGTCCCCACACTGTTACAGTCCCTACACTGTTACAGTCCCTACACTGTTACAGTCCCCACACTGTTACAGTCCCCATACTGTTACAGTCCCCATACTGTTACAGTCCCCACACTGTTACAGTCCCTACACTGTTACAGTCCCCACACTGTTACAGTCCCCATACTGTTACAGTCCCCACACTGTTACAGTCCCCACACTGTTACAGTCCCCACACTGTTACAGTCCCTACACTGTTACAGTCCCTATACTGTTACAGTCCCTACACTGTTACAGTCCCTATACTGTTACAGTCCCCACACTGTTACAGTCCCCACACTGTTACAGTCCCTACACTGTTACAGTCCCTATACTGTTACAGTCCCTACACTGTTACAGTCCCTACACTGTTACAGTCCCCACACTGTTACAGTCCCTACACTGTTACAGTCCCTACACTGTTACAGTCCCCATACTGTTACAGTCCCTACACTGTTACAGTCCCTACACTGTTACAGTCCCCACACTGTTACAGTCCCTACACTGTTACAGTCCCTACACTGTTACAGTCCCTACACTGTTACAGTCCCCACACTGTTACAGTCCCCACACTGTTACAGTCCCTACACTGTTACAGTCCCCACACTGTTACAGTCCCCATACTGTTACAGTCCCTACACTGTTACAGTCCCTACACTGTTACAGTCCCTACACTGTTACAGTCCCCATACTGTTACAGTCCCTACACTGTTACAGTCCCCACACTGTTACAGTCCCCATACTGTTACAGTCCCCACACTGTTACAGTCCCTACACTGTTACAGTCCCTACACTGTTACAGTCCCCACACTGTTACAGTCCCCACACTGTTACAGTCCCCACACTGTTACAGTCCCTACACTGTTACAGTCCCCACACTGTTACAGTCCCTATACTGTTACAGTCCCCACACTGTTACAGTCCCCACACTGTTACAGTCCCTACACTGTTACAGTCCCTACACTGTTACAGTCCCTACACTGTTACAGTCCCTACACTGTTACAGTCCCCACACTGTTACAGTCCCTACACTGTTACAGTCCCTACACTGTTACAGTCCCTACACTGTTACAGTCCCCACACTGTTACAGTCCCTACACTGTTACAGTCCCTACACTGTTACAGTCCCCACACTGTTACAGTCCCCACACTGTTACAGTCCCCACACTGTTACAGTCCCCACACTGTTACAGTCCCTACACTGTTACAGTCCCCACACTGTTACAGTCCCCATACAGTTACAGTCCCCACACTGTTACAGTCCCTACACTGTTACAGTCCCCACACTGTTACAGTCCCTACACTGTTACAGTCCCCACACTGTTACAGTCCCCACACTGTTACAGTCCCCACACTGTTACAGTCCCCACACTGTTACAGTCCCCATACAGTTACAGTCCCCACACTGTTACAGTCCCTACACTGTTACAGTCCCTACACTGTTACAGTCCCTACACTGTTACAGTCCCTACACTGTTACAGTCCCCACACTGTTACAGTCCCTACACTGTTACAGTCCCCACACTGTTACAGTCCCCACACTGTTACAGTCCCCACACTGTTACAGTCCCCACACTGTTACAGTCCCCACACTGTTACAGTCCCCACACTGTTACAGTCCCCACACTGTTACAGTCCCCATACTGTTACAGTCCCCACACTGTTACAGTCCCTACACTGTTACAGTCCCCACACTGTTACAGTCCCTACACTGTTACAGTCCCCACACTGTTACAGTCCCTACACTGTTACAGTCCCCATACAGTTACAGTCCCCACACTGTTACAGTCCCCACACTGTTACAGTCCCCACACTGTTACAGTCCCCACACTGTTACAGTCCCCACACTGTTACAGTCCCCACACTGTTACAGTCCCCATACTGTTACAGTCCCCACACTGTTACAGTCCCTACACTGTTACAGTCCCCACACTGTTACAGTCCCTACACTGTTACAGTCCCCACACTGTTACAGTCCCCACACTGTTACAGTCCCTACACTGTTACAGTCCCTACACTGTTACAGTCCCTACACTGTTACAGTCCCTACACTGTTACAGTCCCTACACTGTTACAGTCCCCACACTGGTACAGTCCCCACACTGTTACAGTCCCCACACTGTTACAGTCCCTACACTGTTACAGTCACCACACTGTTACAGTCCCCACACTGTTACAGTCCCCACACTGGTACAGTCCCCACACTGTTACAGTCCCTACACTGTTACAGTCCCTACACTGTTACAGTCCCTACACTGTTACAGTCCCTACACTGTTACAGTCCCTACACTGTTACAGTCCCTACACTGGTACAGTCCCTATACTGTTACAGTCCCTACACTGTTACAGTCCCCACACTGTTACAGTCCCTACACTGTTACAGTCCCTACACTGTTACAGTCCCTACACTGTTACAGTCCCCACACTGGTACAGTCCCCACACTGTTACAGTCCCTACACTGTTACAGTCCCTACACTGTTACAGTCCCTACACTGTTACAGTCCCTACACTGTTACAGTCCCTACACTGTTACAGTCCCCACACTGGTACAGTCCCCACACTGTTACAGTCCCCACACTGTTACAGTCACCACACTGTTACAGTCCCCACACTGTTACAGTCCCCACACTGGTACAGTCCCCACACTGTTACAGTCCCTACACTGTTACAGTCCCTACACTGTTACAGTCCCTACACTGTTACAGTCCCTACACTGTTACAGTCCCTACACTGTTACAGTCCCCACACTGGTACAGTCCCCACACTGTTACAGTCCCCACACTGTTACAGTCCCCACACTGTTACAGTCCCCACACTGTTACAGTCCCCACACTGTTACAGTCCCTACACTGTTACAGTCACCACACTGTTACAGTCCCCATACAGTTACAGTCCCTATACAGTTACAGTCCCCATACAGTTACAGTCCCCATACTGTTACAGTCCCTACACTGTTACAGTCCCCACACTGTTACAGTCCCTACACTGTTACAGTCCCTACACTGTTACAGTCCCCACACTGGTACAGTCCCCACACTGTTACAGTCCCCACACTGTTACAGTCCCTACACTGTTACAGTCCCTACACTGTTACAGTCCCTACACTGTTACAGTCCCCATACTGTTACAGTCCCCACACTGTTACAGTCCCTACACTGTTACAGTCCCTATACTGTTACAGTCCCTATACTGTTACAGTCCCCATACTGTTACAGTCCCCACACTGTTACAGTCCCTACACTGTTACAGTCCCCATACTGTTACAGTCCCTACACTGTTACAGTCCCCACACTGTTACAGTCCCTATACTGTTACAGTCCCCACACTGTTACAGTCCCTATACTGTTACAGTCCCTACACTGTTACAGTCCCCACACTGTTACAGTCCCCACACTGTTACAGTCCCTACACTGTTACAGTCCCCATACTGTTACAGTCCCCACACTGTTACAGTCCCTACACTGTTACAGTCCCCATACTGTTACAGTCCCCACACTGTTACAGTCCCTATACTGTTACAGTCCCCATACTGTTACAGTCCCCACACTGTTACAGTCCCTACACTGTTACAGTCCCTACACTGTTACAGTCCCCACACTGTTACAGTCCCCACACTGTTACAGTCCCCACACTGTTACAGTCCCCACACTGTTACAGTCCCTATACTGTTACAGTCCCTACACTGTTACAGTCCCCACACTGTTACAGTCCCCACACTGTTACAGTCCCTACACTGTTACAGTCCCCACACTGTTACAGTCCCCATACTGTTACAGTCCCCACACTGTTACAGTCCCCACACTGTTACAGTCCCCATACTGTTACAGTCCCCACACTGTTACAGTCCCCACACTGTTACAGTCCCTACACTGTTACAGTCCCCATACTGTTACAGTCCCTACACTGTTACAGTCCCTACACTGTTACAGTCCCCATACTGTTACAGTCCCCACACTGTTACAGTCCCCATACTGTTACAGTCCCTACACTGTTACAGTCCCTACACTGTTACAGTCCCCATACTGTTACAGTCCCCACACTGTTACAGTCCCCACACTGTTACAGTCCCCATACTGTTACAGTCCCTACACTGTTACAGTCCCTACACTGTTACAGTCCCCACACTGTTACAGTCCCCACACTGTTACAGTCCCTACACTGTTACAGTCCCCATACTGTTACAGTCCCCACACTGTTACAGTCCCCACACTGTTACAGTCCCCACACTGTTACAGTCCCTACACTGTTACAGTCCCTACACTGTTACAGTCCCCACACTGTTACAGTCCCCACACTGTTACAGTCCCCATACTGTTACAGTCCCTACACTGTTACAGTCCCTATACTGTTACAGTCCCTACACTGTTACAGTCCCTACACTGTTACAGTCCCTACACTGTTACAGTCCCTATACTGTTACAGTCCCTATACTGTTACAGTCCCTACACTGTTACAGTCCCCACACTGTTACAGTCCCTATACTGTTACAGTCCCCACACTGTTACAGTCCCCACACTGTTACAGTCCCTATACTGTTACAGTCCCTACACTGTTACAGTCCCTACACTGTTACAGTCCCCATACTGTTACAGTCCCCATACTGTTACAGTCCCCACACTGTTACAGTCCCTACACTGTTACAGTCCCTACACTGTTACAGTCCCCACACTGTTACAGTCCCCACACTGTTACAGTCCCCACACTGTTACAGTCCCTACACTGTTACAGTCCCCACACTGTTACAGTCCCCACACTGTTACAGTCCCCACACTGTTACAGTCCCTATACTGTTACAGTCCCCATACTGTTACAGTCCCCACACTGTTACAGTCCCCACACTGTTACAGTCCCCACACTGTTACAGTCCCTACACTGTTACAGTCCCCACACTGTTACAGTCCCCACACTGTTACAGTCCCCACACTGTTACAGTCCCTATACTGTTACAGTCCCCATACTGTTACAGTCCCCACACTGTTACAGTCCCCACACTGTTACAGTCCCCACACTGTTACAGTCCCTATACTGTTACAGTCCCTACACTGTTACAGTCCCTACACTGTTACAGTCCCCACACTGTTACAGTCCCTATACTGTTACAGTCCCTACACTGTTACAGTCCCTACACTGTTACAGTCCCCATACTGTTACAGTCCCCACACTGTTACAGTCCCTACACTGTTACAGTCCCCACACTGTTACAGTCCCCACACTGTTACAGTCCCCACACTGTTACAGTCCCTACACTGTTACAGTCCCTACACTGTTACAGTCCCCACACTGTTACAGTCCCCACACTGTTACAGTCCCCATACTGTTACAGTCCCCACACTGTTACAGTCCCCATACTGTTACAGTCCCCATACTGTTACAGTCCCTACACTGTTACAGTCCCTACACTGTTACAGTCCCCACACTGTTACAGTCCCCACACTGTTACAGTCCCCATACTGTTACAGTCCCCACACTGTTACAGTCCCCATACTGTTACAGTCCCCATACTGTTACAGTCCCCACACTGTTACAGTCCCCACACTGTTACAGTCCCCACACTGTTACAGTCCCCACACTGTTACAGTCCCCATACTGTTACAGTCCCCACACTGTTACAGTCCCCACACTGTTACAGTCCCCATACTGTTACAGTCCCCACACTGTTACAGTCCCCATACTGTTACAGTCCCCATACTGTTACAGTCCCTACACTGTTACAGTCCCTACACTGTTACAGTCCCCACACTGTTACAGTCCCCACACTGTTACAGTCCCCATACTGTTACAGTCCCCACACTGTTACAGTCCCCATACTGTTACAGTCCCCATACTGTTACAGTCCCCACACTGTTACAGTCCCCACACTGTTACAGTCCCCACACTGTTACAGTCCCTACACTGTTACAGTCCCCACACTGTTACAGTCCCCATACTGTTACAGTCCCCACACTGTTACAGTCCCCATACTGTTACAGTCCCCATACTGTTACAGTCCCCACACTGTTACAGTCCCTACACTGTTACAGTCCCCACACTGTTACAGTCCCCACACTGTTACAGTCCCCACACTGTTACAGTCCCTACACTGTTACAGTCCCCACACTGTTACAGTCCCCACACTGTTACAGTCCCCACACTGTTACAGTCCCTACACTGTTACAGTCCCCACACTGTTACAGTCCCCACACTGTTACAGTCCCCACACTGTTACAGTCCCCACACTGTTACAGTCCCTACACTGTTACAGTCCCTACACTGTTACAGTCCCCATACTGTTACAGTCCCTACACTGTTACAGTCCCTACACTGTTACAGTCCCCACACTGTTACAGTCCCTACACTGTTACAGTCCCTACACTGTTACAGTCCCCACACTGTTACAGTCCCCACACTGTTACAGTCCCTACACTGTTACAGTCCCTACACTGTTACAGTCCCTACACTGTTACAGTCCCCACACTGTTACAGTCCCCATACTGTTACAGTCCCTACACTGTTACAGTCCCCATACAGTTACAGTCCCCACACTGTTACAGTCCCTACACTGTTACAGTCCCTACACTGTTACAGTCCCCACACTGTTACAGTCCCTACACTGTTACAGTCCCCACACTGTTACAGTCCCCACACTGTTACAGTCCCTACACTGTTACAGTCCCTACACTGTTACAGTCCCCATACTGTTACAGTCCCTATACTGTTACAGTCCCCACACTGTTACAGTCCCTACACTGTTACAGTCCCTACACTGTTACAGTCCCTACACTGTTACAGTCCCTACACTGTTACAGTCCCTATACTGTTACAGTCCCCACACTGTTACAGTCCCCACACTGTTACAGTCCCCACACTGTTACAGTCCCCACACTGTTACAGTCCCCACACTGTTACAGTCCCCACACTGTTACAGTCCCCACACTGTTACAGTCCCCACACTGTTACAGTCCCCACACTGTTACAGTCCCCACACTGTTACAGTCCCCATACTGTTACAGTCCCTACACTGTTACAGTCCCTACACTGTTACAGTCCCCACACTGTTACAGTCCCTACACTGTTACAGTCCCTACACTGTTACAGTCCCCACACTGTTACAGTCCCCACACTGTTACAGTCCCTACACTGTTACAGTCCCTACACTGTTACAGTCCCTACACTGTTACAGTCCCCACACTGTTACAGTCCCCATACTGTTACAGTCCCTACACTGTTACAGTCCCCATACAGTTACAGTCCCCACACTGTTACAGTCCCTACACTGTTACAGTCCCCACACTGTTACAGTCCCCACACTGTTACAGTCCCCACACTGTTACAGTCCCCACACTGTTACAGTCCCTACACTGTTACAGTCCCCACACTGTTACAGTCCCCACACTGTTACAGTCCCTACACTGTTACAGTCCCTACACTGTTACAGTCCCTACACTGTTACAGTCCCTATACTGTTACAGTCCCCACACTGTTACAGTCCCCACACTGTTACAGTCCCCACACTGTTACAGTCCCCATACTGTTACAGTCCCTACACTGTTACAGTCCCCATACTGTTACAGTCCCTACACTGTTACAGTCCCTATACTGTTACAGTCCCTATACTGTTACAGTCCCTACACTGTTACAGTCCCCATACTGTTACAGTCCCTACACTGTTACAGTCCCCATACTGTTACAGTCCCCACACTGTTACAGTCCCTACACTGTTACAGTCCCCACACTGTTACAGTCCCTACACTGTTACAGTCCCCATACAGTTACAGTCCCCACACTGTTACAGTCCCCACACTGTTACAGTCCCCATACTGTTACAGTCCCTACACTGTTACAGTCCCCATACAGTTACAGTCCCCACACTGTTACAGTCCCTACACTGTTACAGTCCCCACACTGTTACAGTCCCCACACTGTTACAGTCCCCACACTGTTACAGTCCCCATACTGTTACAGTCCCTACACTGTTACAGTCCCCACACTGTTACAGTCCCCACACTGTTACAGTCCCCACACTGTTACAGTCCCCACACTGTTACAGTCCCCACACTGTTACAGTCCCCACACTGTTACAGTCCCCATACTGTTACAGTCCCTACACTGTTACAGTCCCTACACTGTTACAGTCCCTACACTGTTACAGTCCCTATACTGTTACAGTCCCTACACTGTTACAGTCCCCACACTGTTACAGTCCCCACACTGTTACAGTCCCCACACTGTTACAGTCCCTACACTGTTACAGTCCCCATACTGTTACAGTCCCCACACTGTTACAGTCCCCACACTGTTACAGTCCCCATACTGTTACAGTCCCTACACTGTTACAGTCCCCATACAGTTACAGTCCCCACACTGTTACAGTCCCTACACTGTTACAGTCCCCACACTGTTACAGTCCCCACACTGTTACAGTCCCCACACTGTTACAGTCCCCACACTGTTACAGTCCCCATACTGTTACAGTCCCTACACTGTTACAGTCCCCATACTGTTACAGTCCCCACACTGTTACAGTCCCCACACTGTTACAGTCCCCACACTGTTACAGTCCCCACACTGTTACAGTCCCCACACTGTTACAGTCCCTACACTGTTACAGTCCCCACACTGTTACAGTCCCCACACTGTTACAGTCCCCACACTGTTACAGTCCCCACACTGTTACAGTCCCCACACTGTTACAGTCCCTACACTGTTACAGTCCCCACACTGTTACAGTCCCCACACTGTTACAGTCCCTACACTGTTACAGTCCCTACACTGTTACAGTCCCCACACTGTTACAGTCCCCACACTGTTACAGTCCCTACACTGTTACAGTCCCTACACTGTTACAGTCCCCACACTGTTACAGTCCCCACACTGTTACAGTCCCCATACTGTTACAGTCCCCACACTGTTACAGTCCCTACACTGTTACAGTCCCCATACTGTTACAGTCCCCACACTGTTACAGTCCCCACACTGTTACAGTCCCCACACTGTTACAGTCCCTACACTGTTACAGTCCCCACACTGTTACAGTCCCTATACTGTTACAGTCCCTACACTGTTACAGTCCCCACACTGTTACAGTCCCCATACTGTTACAGTCCCCACACTGTTACAGTCCCCATACTGTTACAGTCCCTATACTGTTACAGTCCCCACACTGTTACAGTCCCCACACTGTTACAGTCCCCACACTGTTACAGTCCCCATACTGTTACAGTCCCCATACTGTTACAGTCCCTACACTGTTACAGTCCCCACACTGTTACAGTCCCCACACTGTTACAGTCCCTACACTGTTACAGTCCCTACACTGTTACAGTCCCTACACTGTTACAGTCCCCACACTGTTACAGTCCCTACACTGTTACAGTCCCCACACTGTTACAGTCCCCACACTGTTACAGTCCCTACACTGTTACAGTCCCTACACTGTTACAGTCCCCATACTGTTACAGTCCCCACACTGTTACAGTCCCCACACTGTTACAGTCCCTACACTGTTACAGTCCCCACACTGTTACAGTCCCCACACTGTTACAGTCCCCACACTGTTACAGTCCCCACACTGTTACAGTCCCCACACTGTTACAGTCCCCATACTGTTACAGTCCCCATACTGTTACAGTCCCCACACTGTTACAGTCCCTACACTGTTACAGTCCCCACACTGTTACAGTCCCCATACTGTTACAGTCCCCACACTGTTACAGTCCCTACACTGTTACAGTCCCTACACTGTTACAGTCCCCACACTGTTACAGTCCCCACACTGTTACAGTCCCTACACTGTTACAGTCCCCACACTGTTACAGTCCCCATACTGTTACAGTCCCCACACTGTTACAGTCCCCACACTGTTACAGTCCCCATGCTGTTACAGTCCCTACACTGTTACAGTCCCCATACTGTTACAGTCCCCACACTGTTACAGTCCCCACACTGTTACAGTCCCTACACTGTTACAGTCCCCATACTGTTACAGTCCCCACACTGTTACAGTCCCTACACTGTTACAGTCCCCACACTGTTACAGTCCCTATACTGTTACAGTCCCCACACTGTTACAGTCCCTACACTGTTACAGTCCCTACACTGTTACAGTCCCCACACTGTTACAGTCCCCACACTGTTACAGTCCCTACACTGTTACAGTCCCTATACTGTTACAGTCCCCACACTGTTACAGTCCCTACACTGTTACAGTCCCTACACTGTTACAGTCCCCACACTGTTACAGTCCCCACACTGTTACAGTCCCTACACTGTTACAGTCCCCACACTGTTACAGTCCCCATACTGTTACAGTCCCCATACTGTTACAGTCCCCACACTGTTACAGTCCCTACACTGTTACAGTCCCCACACTGTTACAGTCCCCATACTGTTACAGTCCCCACACTGTTACAGTCCCTACACTGTTACAGTCCCTATACTGTTACAGTCCCCACACTGTTACAGTCCCTACACTGTTACAGTCCCTATACTGTTACAGTCCCCACACTGTTACAGTCCCCACACTGTTACAGTCCCTACACTGTTACAGTCCCCACACTGTTACAGTCCCCACACTGTTACAGTCCCTATACTGTTACAGTCCCCACACTGTTACAGTCCCCATACTGTTACAGTCCCTACACTGTTACAGTCCCCATACTGTTACAGTCCCTACACTGTTACAGTCCCTACACTGTTACAGTCCCCACACTGTTACAGTCCCTATACTGTTACAGTCCCCACACTGTTACAGTCCCCATACTGTTACAGTCCCTACACTGTTACAGTCCCCACACTGTTACAGTCCCCACACTGTTACAGTCCCCATACTGTTACAGTCCCCACACTGTTACAGTCCCCACACTGTTACAGTCCCCACACTGTTACAGTCCCCACACTGTTACAGTCCCTATACTGTTACAGTCCCCACACTGTTACAGTCCCTATACTGTTACAGTCCCCACACTGTTACAGTCCCTATACTGTTACAGTCCCCACACTGTTACAGTCCCTATACTGTTACAGTCCCCACACTGTTACAGTCCCTACACTGTTACAGTCCCCACACTGTTACAGTCCCTATACTGTTACAGTCCCTATACTGTTACAGTCCCCACACTGTTACAGTCCCCACACTGTTACAGTCCCCATACTGTTACAGTCCCCACACTGTTACAGTCCCTACACTGTTACAGTCCCCACACTGTTACAGTCCCCACACTGTTACAGTCCCCACACTGTTACAGTCCCTACACTGTTACAGTCCCTACACTGTTACAGTCCCTACACTGTTACAGTCCCCACACTGTTACAGTCCCCACACTGTTACAGTCCCCATACTGTTACAGTCCCTACACTGTTACAGTCCCCATACTGTTACAGTCCCCACACTGTTACAGTCCCTACACTGTTACAGTCCCCACACTGTTACAGTCCCCATACTGTTACAGTCCCCACACTGTTACAGTCCCCACACTGTTACAGTCCCTACACTGTTACAGTCCCCACACTGTTACAGTCCCCACACTGTTACAGTCCCCACACTGTTACAGTCCCTATACTGTTACAGTCCCTACACTGTTACAGTCCCCACACTGTTACAGTCCCCACACTGTTACAGTCCCCACACTGTTACAGTCCCCACACTGTTACAGTCCCCACACTGTTACAGTCCCCACACTGTTACAGTCCCTATACTGTTACAGTCCCCACACTGTTACAGTCCCCACACTGTTACAGTCCCCACACTGTTACAGTCCCCACACTGTTACAGTCCCTATACTGTTACAGTCCCCACACTGTTACAGTCCCTACACTGTTACAGTCCCCACACTGTTACAGTCCCCACACTGTTACAGTCCCTACACTGTTACAGTCCCCACACTGTTACAGTCCCCACACTGTTACAGTCCCCACACTGTTACAGTCCCCATACTGTTACAGTCCCCACACTGTTACAGTCCCCACACTGTTACAGTCCCTACACTGTTACAGTCCCCACACTGTTACAGTCCCTATACTGTTACAGTCCCCACACTGTTACAGTCCCCACACTGTTACAGTCCCCACACTGTTACAGTCCCCACACTGTTACAGTCCCCACACTGTTACAGTCCCCATACTGTTACAGTCCCTACACTGTTACAGTCCCCATACTGTTACAGTCCCTACACTGTTACAGTCCCTACACTGTTACAGTCCCCACACTGTTACAGTCCCCACACTGTTACAGTCCCCACACTGTTACAGTCCCCACACTGTTACAGTCCCCACACTGTTACAGTCCCTACACTGTTACAGTCCCTATACTGTTACAGTCCCCATACTGTTACAGTCCCCACACTGTTACAGTCCCCACACTGTTACAGTCCCTACACTGTTACAGTCCCCACACTGTTACAGTCCCTACACTGTTACAGTCCCTATACTGTTACAGTCCCCACACTGTTACAGTCCCTATACTGTTACAGTCCCTATACTGTTACAGTCCCTATACTGTTACAGTCCCTATACTGTTACAGTCCCTACACTGTTACAGTCCCCACACTGTTACAGTCCCCACACTGTTACAGTCCCCACACTGTTACAGTCCCCATACTGTTACAGTCCCCACACTGTTACAGTCCCTACACTGTTACAGTCCCCACACTGTTACAGTCCCCATACTGTTACAGTCCCCACACTGTTACAGTCCCTACACTGTTACAGTCCCCATACTGTTACAGTCCCCACACTGTTACAGTCCCCACACTGTTACAGTCCCCACACTGTTACAGTCCCCACACTGTTACAGTCCCCACACTGTTACAGTCCCCATACTGTTACAGTCCCCACACTGTTACAGTCCCCACACTGTTACAGTCCCTACACTGTTACAGTCCCTACACTGTTACAGTCCCTACACTGTTACAGTCCCTACACTGTTACAGTCCCCACACTGTTACAGTCCCTACACTGTTACAGTCCCCACACTGTTACAGTCCCTATACTGTTACAGTCCCCACACTGTTACAGTCCCTATACTGTTACAGTCCCTATACTGTTACAGTCCCTATACTGTTACAGTCCCCACACTGTTACAGTCCCCACACTGTTACAGTCCCTACACTGTTACAGTCCCCACACTGTTACAGTCCCCACACTGTTACAGTCCCTATACTGTTACAGTCCCCACACTGTTACAGTCCCTATACTGTTACAGTCCCTATACTGTTACAGTCCCCACACTGTTACAGTCCCTACACTGTTACAGTCCCTATACTGTTACAGTCCCCACACTGTTACAGTCCCTATACTGTTACAGTCCCTATACTGTTACAGTCCCCACACTGTTACAGTCCCTACACTGTTACAGTCCCCATACTGTTACAGTCCCTACACTGTTACAGTCCCCACACTGTTACAGTCCCCACACTGTTACAGTCCCCACACTGTTACAGTCCCCACACTGTTACAGTCCCCACACTGTTACAGTCCCTATACTGTTACAGTCCCCACACTGTTACAGTCCCCATACTGTTACAGTCCCTACACTGTTACAGTCCCTACACTGTTACAGTCCCCACACTGTTACAGTCCCCACACTGTTACAGTCCCCACACTGTTACAGTCCCCACACTGTTACAGTCCCCACACTGTTACAGTCCCCACACTGTTACAGTCCCCACACTGTTACAGTCCCCATACTGTTACAGTCCCCACACTGTTACAGTCCCTACACTGTTACAGTCCCCACACTGTTACAGTCCCCACACTGTTACAGTCCCCATACTGTTACAGTCCCCACACTGTTACAGTCCCTACACTGTTACAGTCCCCACACTGTTACAGTCCCTACACTGTTACAGTCCCCACACTGTTACAGTCCCTACACTGTTACAGTCCCCACACTGTTACAGTCCCCACACTGTTACAGTCCCTACACTGTTACAGTCCCCACACTGTTACAGTCCCTACACTGTTACAGTCCCTATACTGTTACAGTCCCTACACTGGTACAGTCCCCACACTGTTACAGTCCCTACACTGTTACAGTCCCCACACTGGTACAGTCCCCACACTGTTACAGTCCCTACACTGGTACAGTCCCCACACTGTTACAGTCCCCATACTGTTACAGTCCCCACACTGTTACAGTCCCCACACTGTTACAGTCCCTACACTGTTACAGTCCCTACACTGTTACAGTCCCCACACTGTTACAGTCCCTACACTGTTACAGTCCCTACACTGTTACAGTCCCTACACTGTTACAGTCCCTACACTGTTACAGTCCCTACACTGTTACAGTCCCCACACTGTTACAGTCCCTACACTGTTACAGTCCCTACACTGTTACAGTCCCCACACTGTTACAGTCCCCACACTGTTACAGTCCCCACACTGTTACAGTCCCCACACTGTTACAGTCCCTACACTGTTACAGTCCCCACACTGTTACAGTCCCTACACTGTTACAGTCCCCACACTGTTACAGTCCCTACACTGTTACAGTCCCTACACTGTTACAGTCCCTACACTGTTACAGTCCCTACACTGTTACAGTCCCTATACTGTTACAGTCCCCACACTGTTACAGTCCCCACACTGTTACAGTCCCCACACTGTTACAGTCCCCATACTGTTACAGTCCCCACACTGTTACAGTCCCTACACTGTTACAGTCCCTACACTGTTACAGTCCCCACACTGTTACAGTCCCCACACTGTTACAGTCCCTACACTGTTACAGTCCCTATACTGTTACAGTCCCCACACTGTTACAGTCCCCACACTGTTACAGTCCCTACACTGTTACAGTCCCTACACTGTTACAGTCCCCATACTGTTACAGTCCCCACACTGTTACAGTCCCTACACTGTTACAGTCCCCACACTGTTACAGTCCCTACACTGTTACAGTCCCTATACTGTTACAGTCCCTACACTGTTACAGTCCCTACACTGTTACAGTCCCTACACTGTTACAGTCCCTACACTGTTACAGTCCCTACACTGTTACAGTCCCTACACTGTTACAGTCCCTACACTGTTACAGTCCCTATACTGTTACAGTCCCTATACTGTTACAGTCCCCACACTGTTACAGTCCCCACACTGTTACAGTCCCCACACTGTTACAGTCCCCACACTGTTACAGTCCCCACACTGTTACAGTCCCCATACTGTTACAGTCCCTACACTGTTACAGTCCCTACACTGTTACAGTCCCTACACTGTTACAGTCCCTACACTGTTACAGTCCCTACACTGTTACAGTCCCTACACTGTTACAGTCCCCACACTGTTACAGTCCCCACACTGTTACAGTCCCCATACTGTTACAGTCCCCACACTGTTACAGTCCCTACACTGTTACAGTCCCTACACTGTTACAGTCCCTACACTGTTACAGTCCCCATACTGTTACAGTCCCCACACTGTTACAGTCCCCACACTGTTACAGTCCCCATACTGTTACAGTCCCCACACTGTTACAGTCCCTACACTGTTACAGTCCCTACACTGTTACAGTCCCCACACTGTTACAGTCCCCACACTGTTACAGTCCCTACACTGTTACAGTCCCCACACTGTTACAGTCCCTACACTGTTACAGTCCCTATACTGTTACAGTCCCCACACTGTTACAGTCCCTATACTGTTACAGTCCCCACACTGTTACAGTCCCCACACTGTTACAGTCCCTATACTGTTACAGTCCCCACACTGTTACAGTCCCTATACTGTTACAGTCCCTACACTGTTACAGTCCCTACACTGTTACAGTCCCCACACTGTTACAGTCCCCACACTGTTACAGTCCCCACACTGTTACAGTCCCTACACTGTTACAGTCCCTACACTGTTACAGTCCCTACACTGTTACAGTCCCTACACTGTTACAGTCCCTACACTGTTACAGTCCCCACACTGTTACAGTCCCCACACTGTTACAGTCCCTACACTGTTACAGTCCCTACACTGTTACAGTCCCCACACTGTTACAGTCCCCACACTGTTACAGTCCCCACACTGTTACAGTCCCCACACTGTTACAGTCCCCACACTGTTACAGTCCCTATACTGTTACAGTCCCTACACTGTTACAGTCCCTATACTGTTACAGTCCCTACACTGTTACAGTCCCCACACTGTTACAGTCCCCATACTGTTACAGTCCCCACACTGTTACAGTCCCCACACTGTTACAGTCCCCACACTGTTACAGTCCCTACACTGTTACAGTCCCCACACTGTTACAGTCCCCATACTGTTACAGTCCCCACACTGTTACAGTCCCCACACTGTTACAGTCCCCACACTGTTACAGTCCCTACACTGTTACAGTCCCCACACTGTTACAGTCCCCACACTGTTACAGTCCCCACACTGTTACAGTCCCCATACTGTTACAGTCCCCATACTGTTACAGTCCCCACACTGTTACAGTCCCCACACTGTTACAGTCCCCATACTGTTACAGTCCCTACACTGTTACAGTCCCTACACTGTTACAGTCCCTACACTGTTACAGTCCCCACACTGTTACAGTCCCCACACTGTTACAGTCCCTACACTGTTACAGTCCCTACACTGTTACAGTCCCCACACTGTTACAGTCCCCACACTGTTACAGTCCCCACACTGTTACAGTCCCCACACTGTTACAGTCCCCACACTGTTACAGTCCCTATACTGTTACAGTCCCTACACTGTTACAGTCCCTATACTGTTACAGTCCCTACACTGTTACAGTCCCCACACTGTTACAGTCCCCACACTGTTACAGTCCCCACACTGTTACAGTCCCCATACTGTTACAGTCCCCATACTGTTACAGTCCCCACACTGTTACAGTCCCCACACTGTTACAGTCCCCACACTGTTACAGTCCCCACACTGTTACAGTCCCCACACTGTTACAGTCCCCACACTGTTACAGTCCCCACACTGTTACAGTCCCCACACTGTTACAGTCCCTACACTGTTACAGTCCCCACACTGTTACAGTCCCCACACTGTTACAGTCCCTATACTGTTACAGTCCCTACACTGTTACAGTCCCCATACTGTTACAGTCCCCACACTGTTACAGTCCCCACACTGTTACAGTCCCTATACTGTTACAGTCCCTATACTGTTACAGTCCCTATACTGTTACAGTCCCCACACTGTTACAGTCCCCACACTGTTACAGTCCCCACACTGTTACAGTCCCCACACTGTTACAGTCCCTATACTGTTACAGTCCCCACACTGTTACAGTCCCTACACTGTTACAGTCCCCACACTGTTACAGTCCCTATACTGTTACAGTCCCCACACTGTTACAGTCCCTACACTGTTACAGTCCCCACACTGTTACAGTCCCCACACTGTTACAGTCCCCACACTGTTACAGTCCCCACACTGTTACAGTCCCTATACTGTTACAGTCCCCACACTGTTACAGTCCCTACACTGTTACAGTCCCCACACTGTTACAGTCCCTATACTGTTACAGTCCCTACACTGTTACAGTCCCCACACTGTTACAGTCCCCACACTGTTACAGTCCCCACACTGTTACAGTCCCTATACTGTTACAGTCCCCACACTGTTACAGTCCCTACACTGTTACAGTCCCCACACTGTTACAGTCCCCATACTGTTACAGTCCCCACACTGTTACAGTCCCCATACTGTTACAGTCCCTATACTGTTACAGTCCCTACACTGTTACAGTCCCTATACTGTTACAGTCCCCACACTGTTACAGTCCCTACACTGTTACAGTCCCCACACTGTTACAGTCCCCATACTGTTACAGTCCCCACACTGTTACAGTCCCCATACTGTTACAGTCCCTACACTGTTACAGTCCCCATACTGTTACAGTCCCCACACTGTTACAGTCCCCACACTGTTACAGTCCCCACACTGTTACAGTCCCCACACTGTTACAGTCCCTATACTGTTACAGTCCCCACACTGTTACAGTCCCCACACTGTTACAGTCCCTACACTGTTACAGTCCCCACACTGTTACAGTCCCTACACTGTTACAGTCCCCACACTGTTACAGTCCCCACACTGTTACAGTCCCCACACTGTTACAGTCCCCACACTGTTACAGTCCCTATACTGTTACAGTCCCCACACTGTTACAGTCCCTACACTGTTACAGTCCCTACACTGTTACAGTCCCCACACTGTTACAGTCCCCACACTGTTACAGTCCCCACACTGTTACAGTCCCCACACTGTTACAGTCCCCACACTGTTACAGTCCCCACACTGTTACAGTCCCCACACTGTTACAGTCCCCACACTGTTACAGTCCCCATACTGTTACAGTCCCCACACTGTTACAGTCCCCACACTGTTACAGTCCCTATACTGTTACAGTCCCCACACTGTTACAGTCCCTACACTGTTACAGTCCCCACACTGTTACAGTCCCCACACTGTTACAGTCCCCACACTGTTACAGTCCCTACACTGTTACAGTCCCCACACTGTTACAGTCCCTATACTGTTACAGTCCCCACACTGTTACAGTCCCTACACTGTTACAGTCCCCACACTGTTACAGTCCCCACACTGTTACAGTCCCCACACTGTTACAGTCCCCACACTGTTACAGTCCCTATACTGTTACAGTCCCCACACTGTTACAGTCCCTACACTGTTACAGTCCCTATACTGTTACAGTCCCCACACTGTTACAGTCCCTACACTGTTACAGTCCCTACACTGTTACAGTCCCCACACTGTTACAGTCCCCACACTGTTACAGTCCCCACACTGTTACAGTCCCCACACTGTTACAGTCCCCACACTGTTACAGTCCCCACACTGTTACAGTCCCCACACTGTTACAGTCCCCACACTGTTACAGTCCCCATACTGTTACAGTCCCCACACTGTTACAGTCCCCACACTGTTACAGTCCCTATACTGTTACAGTCCCCACACTGTTACAGTCCCTACACTGTTACAGTCCCCACACTGTTACAGTCCCCACACTGTTACAGTCCCCACACTGTTACAGTCCCTACACTGTTACAGTCCCCACACTGTTACAGTCCCTATACTGTTACAGTCCCCACACTGTTACAGTCCCTACACTGTTACAGTCCCCACACTGTTACAGTCCCCACACTGTTACAGTCCCCACACTGTTACAGTCCCCACACTGTTACAGTCCCTATACTGTTACAGTCCCCACACTGTTACAGTCCCTACACTGTTACAGTCCCTACACTGTTACAGTCCCCACACTGTTACAGTCCCCACACTGTTACAGTCCCCACACTGTTACAGTCCCCACACTGTTACAGTCCCCACACTGTTACAGTCCCCACACTGTTACAGTCCCCACACTGTTACAGTCCCCATACTGTTACAGTCCCCACACTGTTACAGTCCCTATACTGTTACAGTCCCCACACTGTTACAGTCCCTACACTGTTACAGTCCCCACACTGTTACAGTCCCTACACTGTTACAGTCCCCACACTGTTACAGTCCCTATACTGTTACAGTCCCCACACTGTTACAGTCCCTACACTGTTACAGTCCCCACACTGTTACAGTCCCTACACTGTTACAGTCCCCATACTGTTACAGTCCCCACACTGTTACAGTCCCCACACTGTTACAGTCCCCACACTGTTACAGTCCCCATACTGTTACAGTCCCTACACTGTTACAGTCCCCACACTGTTACAGTCCCTACACTGTTACAGTCCCTACACTGTTACAGTCCCTACACTGTTACAGTCCCTACACTGTTACAGTCCCTACACTGTTACAGTCCCTACACTGTTACAGTCCCTACACTGTTACAGTCCCTATACTGTTACAGTCCCCACACTGTTACAGTCCCCACACTGTTACAGTCCCCACACTGTTACAGTCCCCACACTGTTACAGTCCCCACACTGTTACAGTCCCTACACTGTTACAGTCCCTATACTGTTACAGTCCCTACACTGTTACAGTCCCTACACTGTTACAGTCCCCACACTGTTACAGTCCCCATACTGTTACAGTCCCCATACTGTTACAGTCCCTACACTGTTACAGTCCCCACACTGTTACAGTCCCCACACTGTTACAGTCCCCACACTGTTACAGTCCCCACACTGTTACAGTCCCTATACTGTTACAGTCCCTACACTGTTACAGTCCCTACACTGTTACAGTCCCCACACTGTTACAGTCCCCACACTGTTACAGTCCCTATACTGTTACAGTCCCCATACAGTTACAGTCCCCACACTGTTACAGTCCCTACACTGTTACAGTCCCCATACTGTTACAGTCCCTATACTGTTACAGTCCCCACACTGTTACAGTCCCTATACTGTTACAGTCCCCATACAGTTACAGTCCCCACACTGTTACAGTCCCTACACTGTTACAGTCCCCATACTGTTACAGTCCCTATACTGTTACAGTCCCTACACTGTTACAGTCCCTACACTGTTACAGTCCCCACACTGTTACAGTCCCTATACTGTTACAGTCCCTACACTGTTACAGTCCCTATACTGTTACAGTCCCTACACTGTTACAGTCCCTACACTGTTACAGTCCCCACACTGTTACAGTCCCCACACTGTTACAGTCCCTATACTGTTACAGTCCCCATACAGTTACAGTCCCCACACTGTTACAGTCCCTACACTGTTACAGTCCCCATACTGTTACAGTCCCTATACTGTTACAGTCCCCACACTGTTACAGTCCCCACACTGTTACAGTCCCCACACTGTTACAGTCCCCACACTGTTACAGTCCCCACACTGTTACAGTCCCCACACTGTTACAGTCCCTATACTGTTACAGTCCCCATACAGTTACAGTCCCCACACTGTTACAGTCCCTACACTGTTACAGTCCCCATACTGTTACAGTCCCTATACTGTTACAGTCCCTACACTGTTACAGTCCCTACACTGTTACAGTCCCCACACTGTTACAGTCCCCATACTGTTACAGTCCCTACACTGTTACAGTCCCCACACTGTTACAGTCCCTATACTGTTACAGTCCCTACACTGTTACAGTCCCCACACTGTTACAGTCCCTACACTGTTACAGTCCCTACACTGTTACAGTCCCCACACTGTTACAGTCCCTATACTGTTACAGTCCCTACACTGTTACAGTCCCCATACTGTTACAGTCCCCACACTGTTACAGTCCCTACACTGTTACAGTCCCTACACTGTTACAGTCCCTACACTGTTACAGTCCCCACACTGTTACAGTCCCCACACTGTTACAGTCCCCACACTGTTACAGTCCCCACACTGTTACAGTCCCCACACTGTTACAGTCCCTACACTGTTACAGTCCCTACACTGTTACAGTCCCCACACTGTTACAGTCCCCACACTGTTACAGTCCCTACACTGTTACAGTCCCTACACTGTTACAGTCCCCACACTGTTACAGTCCCCACACTGTTACAGTCCCCACACTGTTACAGTCCCCACACTGTTACAGTCCCCACACTGTTACAGTCCCCACACTGTTACAGTCCCCACACTGTTACAGTCCCTACACTGTTACAGTCCCCATACTGTTACAGTCCCCACACTGTTACAGTCCCCACACTGTTACAGTCCCTACACTGTTACAGTCCCCACACTGTTACAGTCCCCACACTGTTACAGTCCCCACACTGTTACAGTCCCCACACTGTTACAGTCCCCACACTGTTACAGTCCCCACACTGTTACAGTCCCTACACTGTTACAGTCCCTACACTGTTACAGTCCCTACACTGTTACAGTCCCCATACTGTTACAGTCCCCACACTGTTACAGTCCCTACACTGTTACAGTCCCCACACTGTTACAGTCCCTACACTGTTACAGTCCCTACACTGTTACAGTCCCTATACTGTTACAGTCCCCATACTGTTACAGTCCCTATACTGTTACAGTCCCTACACTGTTACAGTCCCCATACTGTTACAGTCCCTATACTGTTACAGTCCCCATACAGTTACAGTCCCCACACTGTTACAGTCCCTACACTGTTACAGTCCCCATACTGTTACAGTCCCTATACTGTTACAGTCCCTACACTGTTACAGTCCCTACACTGTTACAGTCCCCACACTGTTACAGTCCCTATACTGTTACAGTCCCTACACTGTTACAGTCCCCATACTGTTACAGTCCCTATACTGTTACAGTCCCTACACTGTTACAGTCCCCATACTGTTACAGTCCCCACACTGTTACAGTCCCTACACTGTTACAGTCCCTATACTGTTACAGTCCCCATACTGTTACAGTCCCTATACTGTTACAGTCCCTACACTGTTACAGTCCCCATACTGTTACAGTCCCCACACTGTTACAGTCCCCATACTGTTACAGTCCCCATACAGTTACAGTCCCCACACTGTTACAGTCCCCATACTGTTACAGTCCCTATACTGTTACAGTCCCTACACTGTTACAGTCCCTACACTGTTACAGTCCCCACACTGTTACAGTCCCTACACTGTTACAGTCCCTACACTGTTACAGTCCCCATACTGTTACAGTCCCTATACTGTTACAGTCCCTACACTGTTACAGTCCCCATACTGTTACAGTCCCTACACTGTTACAGTCCCCATACTGTTACAGTCCCTATACTGTTACAGTCCCTATACTGTTACAGTCCCCATACAGTTACAGTCCCCACACTGTTACAGTCCCTACACTGTTACAGTCCCCATACTGTTACAGTCCCTATACTGTTACAGTCCCTACACTGTTACAGTCCCTACACTGTTACAGTCCCCACACTGTTACAGTCCCTACACTGTTACAGTCCCTATACTGTTACAGTCCCTATACTGTTACAGTCCCTACACTGTTACAGTCCCCACACTGTTACAGTCCCTATACTGTTACAGTCCCTACACTGTTACAGTCCCTATACTGTTACAGTCCCTACACTGTTACAGTCCCCATACTGTTACAGTCCCCACACTGTTACAGTCCCCATACTGTTACAGTCCCTATACTGTTACAGTCCCTACACTGTTACAGTCCCCACACTGTTACAGTCCCTATACTGTTACAGTCCCTACACTGTTACAGTCCCTATACTGTTACAGTCCCTACACTGTTACAGTCCCCATACTGTTACAGTCCCCACACTGTTACAGTCCCCATACTGTTACAGTCCCCATACAGTTACAGTCCCCACACTGTTACAGTCCCCATACTGTTACAGTCCCTATACTGTTACAGTCCCTACACTGTTACAGTCCCTACACTGTTACAGTCCCCACACTGTTACAGTCCCTACACTGTTACAGTCCCTACACTGTTACAGTCCCCATACTGTTACAGTCCCTATACTGTTACAGTCCCTACACTGTTACAGTCCCCATACTGTTACAGTCCCTACACTGTTACAGTCCCCACACTGTTACAGTCCCTACACTGTTACAGTCCCTACACTGTTACAGTCCCCATACTGTTACAGTCCCCACACTGTTACAGTCCCTACACTGTTACAGTCCCTACACTGTTACAGTCCCCACACTGTTACAGTCCCCACACTGTTACAGTCCCCACACTGTTACAGTCCCCACACTGTTACAGTCCCCACACTGTTACAGTCCCCACACTGTTACAGTCCCCACACTGTTACAGTCCCCACACTGTTACAGTCCCCACACTGTTACAGTCCCTACACTGTTACAGTCCCCACACTGTTACAGTCCCTATACTGTTACAGTCCCCATACTGTTACAGTCCCTACACTGTTACAGTCCCTACACAGTTACAGTCCCCATACTGTTACAGTCCCCATACAGTTACAGTCCCCACACTGTTACAGTCCCTACACTGTTACAGTCCCCATACTGTTACAGTCCCTATACTGTTACAGTCCCTACACTGTTACAGTCCCCACACTGTTACAGTCCCTACACTGTTACAGTCCCCATACTGTTACAGTCCCTATACTGTTACAGTCCCTATACTGTTACAGTCCCCACACTGTTACAGTCCCTACACTGTTACAGTCCCCACACTGTTACAGTCCCTACACTGTTACAGTCCCCATACTGTTACAGTCCCCACACTGTTACAGTCCCTACACTGTTACAGTCCCCATACTGTTACAGTCCCCATACTGTTACAGTCCCTATACTGTTACAGTCCCTACACTGTTACAGTCCCCACACTGTTACAGTCCCTACACTGTTACAGTCCCTACACTGTTACAGTCCCCATACTGTTACAGTCCCTACACTGTTACAGTCCCCACACTGTTACAGTCCCTACACTGTTACAGTCCCTACACTGTTACAGTCCCTATACTGTTACAGTCCCTATACTGTTACAGTCCCCACACTGTTACAGTCCCCACACTGTTACAGTCCCCACACTGTTACAGTCCCCATACTGTTACAGTCCCTACACTGTTACAGTCCCTACACTGTTACAGTCCCCACACTGTTACAGTCCCCACACTGTTACAGTCCCCACACTGTTACAGTCCCCACACTGTTACAGTCCCTACACTGTTACAGTCCCCATACTGTTACAGTCCCTACACTGTTACAGTCCCTACACTGTTACAGTCCCCATACTGTTACAGTCCCTACACTGTTACAGTCCCCACACTGTTACAGTCCCTACACTGTTACAGTCCCCACACTGTTACAGTCCCTATACTGTTACAGTCCCCATACTGTTACAGTCCCTACACTGTTACAGTCCCTACACTGTTACAGTCCCCATACTGTTACAGTCCCTACACTGTTACAGTCCCCACACTGTTACAGTCCCTACACTGTTACAGTCCCTACACTGTTACAGTCCCTATACTGTTACAGTCCCTATACTGTTACAGTCCCCACACTGTTACAGTCCCCACACTGTTACAGTCCCCACACTGTTACAGTCCCCATACTGTTACAGTCCCCACACTGTTACAGTCCCCACACTGTTACAGTCCCCACACTGTTACAGTCCCCACACTGTTACAGTCCCCATACTGTTACAGTCCCCACACTGTTACAGTCCCCACACTGTTACAGTCCCCATACTGTTACAGTCCCCACACTGTTACAGTCCCCACACTGTTACAGTCCCCATACTGTTACAGTCCCTACACTGTTACAGTCCCCACACTGTTACAGTCCCTATACTGTTACAGTCCCCACACTGTTACAGTCCCTATACTGTTACAGTCCCTACACTGTTACAGTCCCTACACTGTTACAGTCCCTACACTGTTACAGTCCCCACACTGTTACAGTCCCCATACAGTTACAGTCCCCATACTGTTACAGTCCCCATACAGTTACAGTCCCCACACTGTTACAGTCCCTACACTGTTACAGTCCCCACACTGTTACAGTCCCTACACTGTTACAGTCCCCACACTGTTACAGTCCCTACACTGTTACAGTCCCCACACTGTTACAGTCCCCACACTGTTACAGTCCCTATACTGTTACAGTCCCTACACTGTTACAGTCCCTACACTGTTACAGTCCCCATACAGTTACAGTCCCTACACTGTTACAGTCCCCACACTGTTACAGTCCCCATACTGTTACAGTCCCCATACTGTTACAGTCCCCATACTGTTACAGTCCCTACACTGTTACAGTCCCCATACAGTTACAGTCCCTACACTGTTACAGTCCCTACACTGTTACAGTCCCTATACTGTTACAGTCCCCATACTGTTACAGTCCCCATACAGTTACAGTCCCCATACAGTTACAGTCCCCATACTGTTACAGTCCCCATACTGTTACAGTCCCTATACTGTTACAGTCCCTATACAGTTACAGTCCCCACACTGTTACAGTCCCCATACTGTTACAGTCCCCATACAGTTACAGTCCCCATACAGTTACAGTCCCCACACTGTTACAGTCCCCACACTGTTACAGTCCCCATACTGTTACAGTCCCCATACTGTTACAGTCCCTACACTGTTACAGTCCCCACACTGTTACAGTCCCCATACTGTTACAGTCCCCATACTGTTACAGTCCCCATACAGTTACAGTCCCCATACAGTTACAGTCCCCACACTGTTACAGTCCCCACACTGTTACAGTCCCCATACTGTTACAGTCCCCATACAGTTACAGTCCCTACACTGTTACAGTCCCCACACTGTTACAGTCCCCATACTGTTACAGTCCCCATACTGTTACAGTCCCCATACAGTTACAGTCCCCATACAGTTACAGTCCCCACACTGTTACAGTCCCCACACTGTTACAGTCCCCATACTGTTACAGTCCCCATACAGTTACAGTCCCCATACTGTTACAGTCCCCATACTGTTACAGTCCCCACACTGTTACAGTCCCTACACTGTTACAGTCCCCATACAGTTACAGTCCCCATACTGTTACAGTCCCCACACTGTTACAGTCCCTACACTGTTACAGTCCCTACACTGTTACAGTCCCTACACTGTTACAGTCCCCACACTGTTACAGTCCCTACACTGTTACAGTCCCTACACTGTTACAGTCCCCATACAGTTACAGTCCCCATACTGTTACAGTCCCCATACAGTTACAGTCCCCACACTGTTACAGTCCCTACACTGTTACAGTCCCTACACTGTTACAGTCCCCACACTGTTACAGTCCCTACACTGTTACAGTCCCTATACTGTTACAGTCCCTATACTGTTACAGTCCCCACACTGTTACAGTCCCCACACTGTTACAGTCCCTATACTGTTACAGTCCCCACACTGTTACAGTCCCTACACTGTTACAGTCCCTATACTGTTACAGTCCCCACACTGTTACAGTCCCCATACTGTTACAGTCCCCATACTGTTACAGTCCCCATACTGTTACAGTCCCCACACTGTTACAGTCCCTACACTGTTACAGTCCCCACACTGTTACAGTCCCTATACTGTTACAGTCCCCACACTGTTACAGTCCCCACACTGTTACAGTCCCTACACTGTTACAGTCCCCACACTGTTACAGTCCCTATACTGTTACAGTCCCCATACTGTTACAGTCCCCACACTGTTACAGTCCCCATACTGTTACAGTCCCCACACTGTTACAGTCCCCATACTGTTACAGTCCCTACACTGTTACAGTCCCCACACTGTTACAGTCCCTATACTGTTACAGTCCCCACACTGTTACAGTCCCTACACTGTTACAGTCCCCACACTGTTACAGTCCCCACACTGTTACAGTCCCTACACTGTTACAGTCCCCATACTGTTACAGTCCCCATACTGTTACAGTCCCCACACTGTTACAGTCCCCACACTGTTACAGTCCCTACACTGTTACAGTCCCCATACTGTTACAGTCCCTACACTGTTACAGTCCCTACACTGTTACAGTCCCCATACTGTTACAGTCCCCATACTGTTACAGTCCCCACACTGTTACAGTCCCCATACTGTTACAGTCCCTACACTGTTACAGTCCCTACACTGTTACAGTCCCCATACTGTTACAGTCCCCATACTGTTACAGTCCCCACACTGTTACAGTCCCTACACTGTTACAGTCCCTACACTGTTACAGTCCCCATACTGTTACAGTCCCTACACTGTTACAGTCCCTACACTGTTACAGTCCCCATACTGTTACAGTCCCCATACTGTTACAGTCCCCACACTGTTACAGTCCCCACACTGTTACAGTCCCCACACTGTTACAGTCCCCATACTGTTACAGTCCCCATACTGTTACAGTCCCCACACTGTTACAGTCCCCACACTGTTACAGTCCCCACACTGTTACAGTCCCCACACTGTTACAGTCCCTATACTGTTACAGTCCCCATACTGTTACAGTCCCCACACTGTTACAGTCCCTATACTGTTACAGTCCCCATACTGTTACAGTCCCTACACTGTTACAGTCCCTACACTGTTACAGTCCCCACACTGTTACAGTCCCCATACTGTTACAGTCCCCACACTGTTACAGTCCCCATACTGTTACAGTCCCCACACTGTTACAGTCCCCATACTGTTACAGTCCCCACACTGGTACAGTCCCTACACTGTTACAGTCCCCACACTGTTACAGTCCCCACACTGTTACAGTCCCCACACTGTTACAGTCCCTATACTGTTACAGTCCCCACACTGTTACAGTCCCCACACTGTTACAGTCCCCACACTGTTACAGTCCCTACACTGTTACAGTCCCTACACTGTTACAGTCCCCACACTGTTACAGTCCCTACACTGTTACAGTCCCCACACTGTTACAGTCCCCACACTGTTACAGTCCCCATACTGTTACAGTCCCTACACTGTTACAGTCCCCACACTGTTACAGTCCCCACACTGTTACAGTCCCCATACTGTTACAGTCCCCACACTGTTACAGTCCCTATACTGTTACAGTCCCCACACTGTTACAGTCCCCACACTGTTACAGTCCCTATACTGTTACAGTCCCCACACTGTTACAGTCCCCATACTGTTACAGTCCCCACACTGTTACAGTCCCCATACTGTTACAGTCCCCATACTGTTACAATCCCCACACTGTTACAGTCCCCACACTGTTACAGTCCCCACACTGTTACAGTCCCCACACTGTTACAGTCCCCATACTGTTACAGTCCCTACACTGTTACAGTCCCCACACTGTTACAGTCACATACACACACACAGACATACATACTTTTTTTCGCCCTGTGTTGATCTCATAATTCTACTTAAATTTTTCCTAAAATAGAAAGTAGGCTAGTAATGTTATGGACTTTAATACTGCGCCATTAGAGACACTTAACATGGGAGTAAATCCTATTAAAAATAGATGATTCTTATATCCTTCCTTTCATTGCCACTATTGTTTAAATGTAATCTGTTATTGTTTGAATCTTCAGTCTTTTGACTGGATTGATGCAGCCGATATGCCACCCTGTCCTGAGCTGATGGATTCATCTCTACATGGCTACCACACCCTACAACAGAGGCAATCTGTTTAACATATTATAACATTGGTATACCCCTACAGTTCTTGTCCTCGACCCTTCGTTCCATAACTAAGCTTTTTATTCCTGGGTGTCTTAGTATGTGTCCTACTAACCTATCTCTTCTCTTCTTTGCCAGTCGCCAGAAACATCTCTCCCCTCCCACTCGTCTTAATACCTCTTCGTTTGTAACCCTATCTATCCATCTGATCTTCATCATTCTCCTGTAACACCACATTTCAAATTCTTCAATTCTCCTCTTTTCTGCTGCACCAATAGTCCAAGTTTCACTTCCATAGAGCGCCACGCTCCGGACAAAGGCTTTCAAAAATGACTTCCTAATACCTAAATCTATATTCGATGTCAACAGATTCCGCTTTTTTAGTAATCCTTTCCTTGCCTGAGCTAACCTTTTTTTTATATCCTCTTTGCTTCGTCCATCACAGGTTATTTTTCTTCCTAAGTAACAGAAGTCTCCTACTTCCTTTGGCTTTTCACCTGCCAATTTGATGTCCATAGGGTTTCTGATTTAGTTCGGCTCCATTGCCATATTTTTGTTTTACATTTATTAATTTTCATCATGAATCCTTTCCTCAAGACGGAGGCCATACCATTCAAAAACTCATTCAAATCCTCAGTTTTGTCGGCCAAGATGACGATGTTATCAGCAAATCTCCGAGTTGAAATTATACCTGCTTGAATCTTCACTCCCTCTTTAAATTTTCCTTACATAATCTGAAAACTTCTCAGGAGATCATTGATTTTATAAATGCTGTTTACATTCAAAGAACTCAGCATATTTAAACAATTTACTAAAGCCTACACCCTCTCACCGCTGGGTCCGTGGTTCAAATCCCGGTCACCTCATGTGAGATCTGTGCTGGACAAATCGGAGGCAGACAGCTTTTTCTCCGGGTACTCCGATTTACCCTGTCACAATTTCATTCCAGCAACACTTTCCACTATCATTTCATTTCATCTGTCATTCATTTAATTATTGCCCGAGAGGAGTGCGACAGGCTTCGGCAGCCGGTACGCTTCATATCCTCGCCGCTTGATGGGGGCTTCATTCATTCCATTCCTGATCCGGTCGGAGACTGGAAGCAGGCTGTGGATTTTCCTTTCACTAAAGCCTACATCAAATCTGGTTGTCTGAGCGGCTTCTAGACATTTCACAACTTCAGATAAGTATCAACATTAGATCTTTGAACAGATTATTGTAGTTGTAGACAAACAAGATTTTATATTGTAATTCGAGGGCTGTTTTTCTTTCAAGTTCCGATGAACTGTATATAAATTACAGATTAACATACCAAACTGATTTTCTACTAAATGTTTGCTTGTTTTATTCTCATGTCTAAATATAATCGCCAAAGCGATTGTAACATTTGCCGTATCGTTGCTCTTACAATGCTCTCAGCAAAAAAATAATCTGCCGCCACTGAGGTGGGTACCTCTGGACAGTCTCCTGAATTTTTTCCTTTTTGACGAGGCGTTGCCGCCCAACCATACCTTCAATTCTCGAAAAAGGTGAAAATCATTCAGTGCTGGTTTGGACTAAACAGCAGATGGTCCATAACTTCACAATTGAATTCTTTGAAAAAGTCCATCGCAACGTTGGCACAGTGCGGTCGTGAATGATTTTCACCTTTTTCGAGAATAGAAGTTATAGTTGGGCGCCAACGCCTCGCCAAAAAGGGAACACTGCAGGAGACTGTCCAGACGTACCCACGTCAGTGGTGGCAGAGTATTTGCCGAGGGCATTGGAAAGCTGGTGTAACGATAGGTCAAATGTTTCAATCGTTTAGAGATTATGTTGAGACATAAGAATAAAACAAGCAAACATTTAGTAGTAAAATCAGTTTGGTATGTCAATCTGTTATTTTTATACTGTCCAGCGGAACTTGAAAAAAGATATGAGCCCTAAATATGAGCTCTAAATCATCACAACAGAGTTCATTTCCACATATCAGTTTACAATTCCACTGCTTAAGTGTGAAAATTTAAACTTTTACAATTGTTCCGCCTATTCAACTCCTTTTATTCCTAGCGCTTTTAAACAGTTTACCATTTTAAATGATATTGTCGACTTCACTGGGGTCTGGAGTTACGTTACGGTGACGGGACGAAATGTACCGAGAATACACTGAGGTGTGTGACGTCAGAGTACCGCTTGGTGCATGTGTTCTGAGTTCACTGGTGAGCTCTGGAGTTACGAAACGGTAACGACATAGCGAGCGTGATGTCATCCAGCCAGCTCCCTCCTTTCACCGCGCATTTGCTCGAAGCCTCGAGCCTTTCTAGCATTTTTCAGCATTTGTAGCATTTAATATTATATAAAGTCTAGTCTTTGAGACTGACTATCAGTGTTTTTAAGTGAATTTATTGTATCTAGTGTTTTTTGTCTTTGATGAGGAATATGATGTTTATATATTCATGATGTGTACTAATCATAAGGAGTGTGGGCTGAAGAAGGAGTCGGTTGGATTCCGAAACATGTACCCATAAAAGCGCTAGGAATAAAAGGTGTTGAATAGGCGGAAAAATTGGAAAAGTTTAAATATTCATATCACCTGTCAACACGGAACTTAAAATGAATATTTCCTCTACTATACTGCTTAAGTGTGTCACAGCCATAGTAACAATCAAAACTATTTCATTTCAAAGATTCTACGTAACACTGGGGGAGAGGAAGATGCCACAAGGGATGATTGAAGCAAAATAGTCAGAAAGACGTTAAGCCTTGAGAAGTCTAGGAGTTGGAAGAAAACTAAACTTGACCAAGTAAGGCTGGGAGAAGCCCATGTAGCACGTAACGCGAGCTGTGAGTTTATGGATGTCGCCATCAAGCCACGTGTAAAACATTTCAGAGCGAAATATCTTAATTTGTATTGTGGAACGAGATGTCAGTAATTTAACGCACATCCTGTTGTTTGCCAGCTGAGTGAATATTTCCCCTGTGTTTATACTGCCACCATTGCGCGTTTGTGTAATGAGAGGATGATTGGTCATTTTACAGTTCCACGCCAAATATTTACCTTAGGGTTTGGTCGCTTGGTTGCGCCATAATAGATTAGACGTATCTTTTATTGTTTAATCAGGTGTGTACAGCATGATCAAACATTTGGTGTATGGTAGTTATTAGTTTTCAGAAAATATGGATATAATTCTATTATGGCAGTTACACAATGGACCACCCTCTATAATGGTCTACGATCATTAAAAGAAATACAACATTCAAATCGATATCATTTTCAAAATTTGGATCTAAAATGTTAATTTACGTTCAGGATGTAAGTGAATGGAAATTCGGAAAAGCAAAACTCCTGCATATATAAATAAGTCATGTTTTTTGGGCTAATGCCGTGTGTATTTAGCTTAGAACCAAACGTTTCCGAGAAACCTTGCCTCAATTTTCAATGGAAATCAAACAATTGATTGAAAAAGGAGGCAAGGTTTCTCCGAAACGTTTGGTTCTAAGCTAAATACACACGGCATTAGCCCAAAAAACATGAATTATTTATATATAATCCGGGCCGTGAAAGCCTTAATATACACATTAGAAACCTCCTGCATATACCGGCATCTTTTCCGCTTTAGATGTGGAGCGGGAAGGTATACTTTACAGGCGAAAGCTGTAAATTCAGTCACTCCAAACTTTAAAATCGATCGTCTCGCTGTGATGGTTGGTTGGTTTCTTAGTTTAGGGGCTGCGACAACGCGGTCATGTAGCCCCGTGTACTTTGGGCCATTTTCTGAAGAACTACTTCATGCAAAGTAATAAAACTTAAGCAGATTATACGTGCTTTATGTTACTACTCCTCTAGCTTGATTAAAGTACATATTCTAGGAGTTCGGATATAATTTATTTTTTCTGTTTTGTACACCTTTTTTTGGTCAAATATTTGTGCATTTTTCTTCGAATATACAAGCTATCTCTACCATTCATGAGATGTGTGGTATTACAAGGGTATAATACATGAACAGTGAAAAAATCAAGACTCTATCTTGTATAGACCCGGAGATAACGGGTCATTTCTCTGAAAACAATTAGTTTTTCACAAATTGCAATTGAAAATTAATTTTCATTGTAACTCACTTTTCAATGGAAACTACAGCTAAAATGCGCCGGCAGTGTACTGTAGTGTTCATCATCTCCTACATTGTCTGTGTGAATCCTATCCTTCCTCATCAAAGATCTTGCCACCTTGGACACTTTTTGGGCTTAAGCTCTGCCTTGTCGACTCGCTCCTTGTCCAGTTCTTTCAGTATGGCTCGTGTATTCCAACCAGTCTTCCCTCCCAGCTCCTCCAAGACTTTTGTTTACCAGTATTGCCATCATTAAAAGTGATGGCAGCGACATACACACCAAGTTTCATTGGATGGTACCCCACAAATACATTTTAGGTACTCTTGACAACACTACATTGTTGAGTGACTCATTCACGTTTTGTGTTTTCCCTGTCAGACATTTCTTCAGTAGGTCTGGATTTGCCAGAACCCTATAAACTGGCTTTATAGGGTGAAGCTGATTCCTGCACGTGGTTCCCCTGCATAGGTACTTGAACTCAATTTTTCAGTACTGAATTGATCATCAGCATTTGACAGCCAGACTATCTTCTATAGATCTCCTGGCAAAATAGAATACAGCATGCAATACCATTCAAATTCTAACGGCTCTTCTCAGAGCCCCGTGACTAGAAGGTTTGGACAAAGATTAAAAATTTGCCAACTAAACATCGAAGGCATCAGTCGATCGAAAAGCGACCATCTATCAAGAGTTCTTCATGAGAACAATGTTGATTTGGCACTCATACAGGAAACTCATACCACCAATGAGGAAGAACTCCAGAAAAGAGGAAAGATTCATGGTTACTCTATGATTGGTGCTACGTATGATAGCGTTTATGGGGTGGCAACTTATGCCCGGAACAATCTAGAACATGTTCATCATATCACTTCTAGCACGGATGATAATATCCATGTAGTAGTTGTTACTGTACAGGATATAACCATAACGAATGTATACAAACCACCAACAGTCCCATGGCCCAGCTTTGTGCTTTCAGTTTCAAATCATCCAGCCATTTTTGCAGGCGATTTCAATAGCCACCATGAAAATTGGAATTATGCTCAGAATGACAACTGCGGCACTGCCCTCGTTTAATGGGTTGAAGAACACAACTTACACCTTGTCTTTGATGCCAAGGACAAAGGATCATTCAGATCAGGAGCCTGGCAACGTGAATATAATCCAGATCTGTGTTTTGTGACTTGTGATAACAAGGATCAACCTCTTCCAACTGTAAGACGCATATTGGGTGATTTTCCCCGCTGTCAGCACAGACTAGTACTTATAGAGATAGGGTTGTCTATCCCACTCATAACTTCATTCCCTCGCCCTCGATGGAACTTCAATAAAGCTAATTGGACAAAATTTACTAGTGAACTAGACAAATGCATCAGATGGATTCCTGCGAGAAGCATGAGCTACAACAGGTTTGTTGGGTTAGTTACTTCAATAGCCAAGAAATATATTCCGAGAGGGTATAGAAAGGAATACGTTCCGGTTTGGAATGAACAAAGTGATGCTCTTTATAATGAATTTATGAAAACAGGTAATCATGTAGTGGCTGATGAGCTCTTACATAGTTTGGATGCAACACGCAAGCAAAAATGGACAGAGACTGTTGAGGAGTTGAATTTTCAACACTCAAGCAGAAAAGCCTGGAGTCTGCTAAGGAAGCTTGGAGGAAATTATATAGGTCAAAGAGAGCAACCTAGCATTATGCCTCATAAGATTTCCAGCCACATTGTATCGACTTCTATGGTTGCACAAGATAAAGACCATACTCGAATGCTGAAAAGGAACTTCAAAAAAATAAAAGCATCACTTCCATCAACTTCGTCTTACTCCGAAGTATTCACCCTTGAAGAAGTCAATATGGCTATAAAAGACATCAAACATGGGAAATCCCCCGGATTTGATGGCATTCATCCTGAGTTTCTGCTAAATCTGGGCCAAAATGCTCGAAAATGGCTTGCTCGATTTTTCAGTGATATTCTAAATACAGGGATCCTCCCAAATCAGTTCAAGAAAACTAAAATTATAGCTGTTTTGAAACCTGGTAAGCCAAAAGACGCTCCCCAAAGCTGCAGGCCTATAGCATTGCTGAGCTGTTGCTACAAACTTCTTGAAAGGCTGATTTATAACAGGATCAGTCCGACTATCTTAGAACACATTCCTGTGGAACAGGCTGGCTTTAAACCTAATCGCGGTTGTTGTGATCAAGTCCTTGCTCGTACATCGCACATCGAGTCTGGTTTTCAACTCCAGCTGAAAACTTCTGTTGTGTTTCTCGATCTGTCTGCCGCTTATGATACAGTATGGAGAGAGGGGTTACTCTATAAACTGTCTCGAATAATACCTTGCAAAACTACCGTGCACATGCTCAGTAACAGACTTTTCCAAGTAATTCTAGGAAAAAGAATGAGCAAACAAGGTTCAGTGCTGTCTCCCCTTCTCTTCAATCTGTATCTCTCTGATCTACCAGATACTCAGTCCAGAAAGTTTTGTTATGCTGATGATATAGCTTTGGCTATAAGGCACAAGGACATCAGTGTCATGGAGAATGTGCTCAATGATGACGTTGCTAGGCTTGAAAGTTATTTCCACAAATGGAGGCTCCAACCAAGTGCAACAAAAACTGAAGTATCATGTTTCCACTTAAACAACAGAATGGCTGATAGTGCAGTTCATGTATCGCTTCAAGGTTCTGTGCTGAGAAATAATAAGCACCCTAAATATTTAGGTGTCACTCTGGATCGCACATTATCTTTTAAAAAACATCTTGAAAATACAGCCGCCAAAATTAGAAGCCGGAATAATATCCTGCAGAAGCTTTGTGGAACTACTTGGGGAGCTTCTGCTACAACTCTGAGGTGTTCTGCATTAGGTCTTGTCTTCTCCGCTGCTGAATATTGTGCTCCAGTTTGGCTGAACAGCCCCCAAGTAAAGATAATTAATATCCAACTCAATAACACCATGAGACTGATCAGTGGCCTTATTAGATCTACGCCGACTTATTGGCTTCCTGTCCTCAGCAACATCATGCCTCCTGACCTACGCAGGAAAGCTGCCCTGATCCGAGAGTATAAGAAAATGATGAGTAATCCAGCTCTTCCTATTCACTGCGACATCTCTGATCTGAATTGAAACCGACTGAAATCTAGACATCCACCCATCAAATATGCTAGGGATCTCACAGGCAACAATTTTAAGCCGAATATCCAATGGAGAAATGAATGGAGCACCAACATCAACCTTGACGCTTGGAGTGACTTAATTGGAGATAGCGCTGCACCCGGTTTTGACCTGCCAAGGAGAACGTGGACTACCCTCAATAGGATCCAGACTAACTACGGAGTCTGTGCTGAATCACTCTTCAAATGGGGTAAAATTCCTTCTCCCCAATGTGACTGCGGTGCTCATTCACAGTCAGTTCACCACATTGTTCACGAATGCCATAGAAGAGCATATCAGGGTAATCGGTCTGACTTCCTGTTGGAAAAACCTGCAGCACTGCAATGGATACAGAATTTAGATTTAAAGATATGAGCCTGCCTTGTCATGTGACGCTGTAAATATGTATATATCAATGTTTATCTGTGTATATATTTATCTTGCATGCTTGTTGTCTGTATGTCATACGATAAATAAATAAATAAATAATAGCCAACATAACAGCCTCAGGTATAGAGTTCTTGTGGGTAAACTTATCTAAAATACCAGCTGCTGCAGCATTTTTGTATTTACACCACTCGCCGGAACAATGTTTCTTTTTCGAGGAGGAACTTGAAGGTGTAGCAATGTGTAGAGCTAACGTACTAGGTGAACATTCATTCCTAACCTCACTCAAAACCTCGTTTACACATGGATAAGTTCTGAAGTAACAATTTCCTTCGTTTTTACTTTCTTGAATGCACCTTTTGCTCTTGTCATGATCAAATGTTTTCAAGATCAATAACACAATAGCACAAAGAATGACAAACAAGATGTTCGGTAAAGAACATAGCCTACTTTCTCCTGAATGCATGGGTATTTTTATAACTCTTTGTCCTTTTCAAGGAGTATAATTGAATGTTGGTTTTAGTAGCTTGTTGAAATACAACGTGCTATACGAATATTAAACATGAATATGAGGGGCCCTTTTCTAGTGCTACCTCTGTACAAAATTTTATTTAATTCGGTTTCACCGTGTTTGATATGATATGGTGAATCAATTTGCACACATACATGGCCGCAATTTGCAAACTATTGGGCTGATGACCTTGTAGTTCAGTCAAAAGATGCTTCCCACAAAAAGGTATGTTGTTCCAAAATTTGGTAGAGATCAAATAATTAGGTTGGTCGTAATTTGATTGAAGCTTTTAACATTTCAGTGGTCGCCATTGCGTTTCCGTCAAGATGGCAGCGATATAAAACATGAACCTGAGGTTCCCTTTTTTAGTGCTACCTCTGTACCAAATTGCGTTCAATGCGGTTTTACCATGTTTGAATTGATAGGGGGAATCGATTTGCACACATACATGGCCGCCATATGCAAATGATTGGACTGATGATCTTGTAGCTTGGTCACAGAACGCTCCTCACATACAGGTATGTTGTTGCAAAATTTAGTAGAGATCAGATGATTATGTTGGTCGTAATTTGATTTAAGCTTTTAACATTTTGGTGGCCGCTATTACGTTTCCGTCAAGATGGCGACTATATTAAACATGACACTGAGTTGTCTTTTTCAAGTGCTACCTCTGTGCCAAATTTTGTTTAATTCGGTTTCACCGTGTTTGAATTAATAGCGGTAATCGATTTGCACACATACATGGCCGCCATATGCAAATGATTGGACTGATGATCTTGTAGCTTGGTCAAAGAACGCTCATCACATACAGGTATGTTGTTGCAAAATTTGGTAGAGATCAGTTGATTATGTTGGTCGTAATTTGATTTAAGCTTTTAACATTTGGGTGGCCGCCATTACGTTTCCGTCAAGATGGCGACTATATTAAACATGACACTGAGTTGTCTTTTGCAAGTGCTACCTCTGTACCAAATTTAGTTCAATTCGGTTTCACCGTGTTTGAATTGATAACGGTAATCGATTTGCACAAATACATGGCCACCATATGCAAATGATTGGACTGATAAACTTGTTGTTTGGTCAAAAGATGCTTACTGCATAACTGTATGTTATTGAAAAATTTAGTAGAGATCAGATGATTAGGTTAGTCGTAATTTGATTTAAGCTTTGAACATTTGGGTGGCTGCCATTACGTTTCCGTCAAGATGATGGCAATATAAAACATGACACTGCGGTCCCCTTTGCTAGTGCTACCTCTGTACCAAAGTTCGTTCAATTCGGTTTCACCGTGTTTGAATTGATAGTGGGGGACAGACATTTAGAGTACACACACTCTCTCTCACACACACACACACACCCTTCACACAGACAAATTTTCGCCCTGTGTTGATCTCATAAGTCTACTTTCATTTTTTGCAAAAATCGAAAGTAGGCTAATATGCACGTTATACCAAGAATATCGCACGAACAACGTAAACAATAAACTCGATTGTTATGCCAGTTCCACTAACGTATGCAGCAAAGCTTCCACTAGAATTTAAATCAGGCCACAGGCTTCTGTACCTTATGGTTCTTGAGATATGAAGTGATTACTGAAAAATGGTAGATGAAATCCTGAAAATACCCTGTGCAACTAATTAAATTAAATTAAATTACAAAAATTTCTAATCGAGCAAATTTAATAAATCATACACCAATTAATCTGTAAATTTCAAATAATGTATTGGGATCAAAATAAAAAATTACATTTTTTTTCAACAAAATGGTCATTTATACTACCCTAAGAAATAAAACGTCAAGGTATGAGAAACATGTTTGAGATCTGTTACTAGTCCGTCTGCTTGAAAGCATTTTAATCTTCAGCAACTTGCTCTAATTTTATTTCGGTTGTGTGATGCAGTTGGTAAGGCTCTCCAAGATCTACTACTACTTACTACTTCGTTGGCCACACGAACCGAAGTCGGTTCATTGCCTCACTCTTTTGCCTCTTCCATTGGTCTCTGTTGCTAGCCATGTTCTCGTTGACTCCCAGTGTCTCCAGGTCTTTCTTGACTCCATCCATCCACCTCAGTTTTGGTCTACCCAGGGGTCTCGTACCTTGTGGCTTCCCTTCTAGCACGGTCTTCACCGTTTTCTCTTCTCTTCTCAGGACATTCCCCAGCCATTCACTTCTTCTGCTCTTTATTACAGCTGTCACATCGGGTTCATTAAACAGCGTGTGGATTTCAATATTTTTTCTTCTTCTAAAGATTCCATTTTCAGACACTGGCCCAAAAACTTTTCTTAACACCTTGTTTTCAAAAGTTATAATTTTTCTCTCCATTTTCTTGCTCAGTGTCCATGTTTCCGCCCCATGCATTAATACTGGTCGCACGATTGTCTTGTAAATGCGGAGTTTTGTTGTTTTCGTTAATAGCCTGCTGGTAAATAGTTTATTCATTGAAAAGAGACACCTCTCTGCATATTTTAGCCGGATCACTACTTCCTCCTCCATGTTGTTGTTGGCATTGACTGTACTCCCTAGGTATTTGAAAGACCTAGTCTTCCTAAATTCCATATCTTCTATTGCCAGTACTCCCTCTGTTTCCTCTTGATTGTTTCTGGTTACAATCATATACTCTGTCTTATCTAGATTGATCCTCTGACCAACTCTTTGTGCTTCTTCTATTAGAACTTTAGCTGTTATTTTTAGTTCTTCTTCCTCCTCCGCTAAAACCACAATGTCATCGGCAAACGCTAAGAGTTTCACTTCACCACCTACAATCGTACCTCTTCCAATCGATGATGCTGTTTGTTCCAAAACCAAGTTAAACAGGCTGGGCGACGTGCAATCTCCCTGTTTGACACCCGTCTCCACAGTAAAACATTCAGATTCCCTGCCTTCAACTCTCACTTTACATTCCGTTTTCTCAATGCACATTCTTGTCAGCCCTATCAGTTTCAAAGGTATTGCCGATTCTACCATTATCCTCCAGATGCTTTCTCTGTTGACACTATCATCGGCCTTTTGGAAGTCTATAAATAGGCAGTATACCTTCTTATCAAATTCCCACGTCTTTTCAATTATCTGTCTGTTGTTGACATGCCTTTCCGGAAAGCAGCCTGGTGTTCTTCAAGGTTTCCCTCTATGTATGGTAGTAGCCTATGTAAGTGAATGCGCGCAAGAATGATATGCCCCTGTAATTCTCACACTTGGTTCTTTTTCCTTTCTTATATATTGGGCATATTATTGCTTGTTGCCATTCATTGGGCATCTTTTCATTTCTCCATACTTGCAGTATCAATCGATACAGTGCTTTTCTGCATGCTTCTCCACCTTGTTTTAGCAGTTCTATTGCCATGCCGTCGGTTCCTGGAGCTTTTCTGTTCTTCATTTGCTTTAGAGCTTCATCCATTTCCTTCATTGTAGGCTCCTCTACATTTGGTTGGGGTCCTTCATATGCCTTTGTTTCCTCAGTCATTTCTTTTCCCTCAGGGACATTCAACAACTCTTCAAAATAGTCCTTCCATAACGTCATGCTCTCCAAGATCATGAAACCAATATCCCAGGACTGGCGGTTGGCAACTAGATGTTCCCAAATGCAAGAGACGCGTATGTGAGGATTGCTGGCACGAGGTAGCTGAGCTTAGTGAGGAATGACTGAGTAGGGGTAGGCTTTACCCCGAATAGTTATACCAGGAGCAATTGTCCGTGGTTGACCACATCTACTCCAGATAAATACTTGGATGGCTCCCAAGATAACACCATAGCCACACTCCTAACCAAATCCTAGTTTGAATTACAAATAAGTTACACATTTATTACAGCCATAATACAGACAGAAATTATCAGACTGATTCCACACAGACGCAAGTACACGGGGATTCATTGCCGCAATAGTGTAAAGCCCCTAAAGGAACCAACAACAGCAATTAATCATTATTATTTAGAGTTGTTTCTATAGGGACAATGAAGGGATGTTCACAGAGTTATTACTGTATGTGTTGGAATATGTGCACATTTCTGTAGTTTGGGTGAAGAGGCCACTTCTCATTCCTTATCATAATATGATATTAAAATGGCCATGGTAACCCTGTTTCTTATTGACGAAGTATAATAAGTTATGAAGATTAGAAACCTGAAGTCAATATTAATTTGTACTTTTTATTGTAGCGGTTTCGGCTACATTGTGGACTTCCTCAGCGCAAATAATGATATGAATAGAAAAGCAAGACTTACAGTACATTAAAAAAGTTGCCATAATAGAAGGTTGTTCTACAAACCCGGCCGAAGTCATCGGAATTTTTAAGAGCGTTAAAATCCCTCAGTATGCCTTCCTTCGAAGGGCAAGTAAAGCCGGCGGTCCCATGTCAAAGATGTATGGCTTGTTAAAGAACCTTCCACTAATTGCACCTGTGTGAAGCTAAAATATAGTTAAACATTTGACAAATGCTCTTATGTTCCTACGTTCGTCGCCAGGAGCCGACTGCGGTGGCGTCTGGTAACCAAATTCTGAACTAGTAGTCGTT
Organism: Meconema thalassinum; assembly: GCA_946902985.2. Taxonomy (NCBI): domain Eukaryota; kingdom Metazoa; phylum Arthropoda; class Insecta; order Orthoptera; family Tettigoniidae; genus Meconema; species Meconema thalassinum. The sequence goes on from OX336398.1 coordinate 226,821,392, forward strand.
GACGGTGGCGTTTGGCGGCAAAAGTAGCAACTACTTAAAAAAATCAATGTCCGCAGTCCTTACTTGAATTAAAAACAGAATCACACACTAATACAGCCACCACAATTAACACCGGTTATCAGACAGATTCTACTCACACCCAAAGTGCACGGGGCTACATGACCGCGTTGTTACAGCCCCTAAACTAAGGAACCAATCAATCAAGGTTGTTTTTAAAACTATTTCAAAAACATTAATCATCTAAAAGCTAACAAACACATACACTAAATTAAAAAAAACAGATCTTTTACAGAAATATATTAAATTCAAAAGAAATAAACATTGATATAAAACCAGCTTGATGAAGAAACAGTGATGTGGATTTTATATAGACAAAAAAGTATTAGGTTATGATTGAAGTTGTCAGAAAGGGTATAATCATGTAAAATTATGAAGAAGCTGTGGAATGTTATCGTTGAAATATATATTCTAAGCTGAATAGACGGCAATATACTGAGTGTTTAGAGGTAATCAAGATACAAGACAATACAGTTTTATGCATTATAATGAATTATAAGTTTAGAATTTTGCTTTCTGATTTTAATAAGAGTAATATTTCCATAATTAATAATGTAAGGACGTCCATTTCATAATATTTATTTATATTGGCATTAATGGCATTGTCTCACAAAAGCACATATGGAGCTGTTAGGCTAAGAAAAGAGGCTGAAGAAGGTTCAATGAAGGACTGAAAACATGTTCCAACAAAGAAGAGAGCATATCGAGTATCAGCAGCTGTCAACATTTTAGTAAGATAACGAAGTTAGTACGTAGAACCAAGCATTATCCATTATGGTTAATGTTTTTGCCTCAAATGGCAAACAAAACAAACATTTTGTAAAGAAGCAAACGACACACAAAAGATACACTCAGTCTGAGAGACTAGACTTTATATCATTTCAAATGACTCATGCTAAAAATGCTTCACCTGTTACAAAGGCTCAGGAGGGCTCTTTCAACAGACTCCATTGCCCATTAACGTAGGCTTCCCACGCGGGGAACGGAGAGTGGGAGGTGCACTCTGCTGCATGACGTCACGCACTCGCCGTCTCCGTATCGCATAACGCCAGTTCCCAGGAGTAAACTCAGACTCAACAGACTCCATTACCCTTTAACTTAGGCTTCCCGCGCGGGGAACGGAGAGCGGGAGGTGCACTCTGCTGCATGACGTCACACACTCGCCGTCTCCGTATCGCATATCGCCAGACCCCAGGAGTAAACTCAGACTCGGTGCATATGCACTGAACAACATAATGACGTCATACACGCCGTAACCGTAACGCATAATGGTAGACCAAAGCATAACGATGAAGTCGACAAGGTCATTTGAAATGATATGATGTCACGTCATGATTGGAACTACTTTACCTAGGAGGTCATATTTCCACTGAGGGAAACGGTGAAGGAGAAATTGAAAGAAGAATAGCTATGGCTAAGAAAGCACTGTCTAGTCTAACAAGGATCATCATATTACCAAGGAAACAATGAAGCGACTGGTTCAAGATTTGGCATTTACTATCGTCACGTATGGCTCTGAGTCCTGGACCATAAATACTGCATGCCGTGAGAGAATCGAAGCCTTCGAGATGACGTGCTATCGAAGAATGCTACGAATACGGTTAGTTGGTTGGTTTCTCAGTTTAGGGGCTGCGACAACGCGGTCATGTAGCCCCGTGAACTTTGGGTGTGTGTATGATCTGTCTGATAACCGGTGTTAATTGTGATGACTGTATTAGTGTGTGTTATCTGTTTTCAATTCAAGTAAGGACTGCAGACATTGATTTTTTCCAAGTAGTGCCTATTTTTGCCGACAAACACCACCGTCAACGACTACTAGTTCAGAACTTGGTTACCAGATGCCGCCGCAGTCGGATCCTGGCGAAGAACGTCGGAACCTAAGAGCGTTTGTCAAATGTTTAACCTATAAGTTAGCTTCACACAGGTGTAATTAGTGGAAGGTTCTTTAACATGCCATAAATCTATGACATGGGACCACCGGCTTTACTTACCCTCCGAAGGAAAGCATACTGAGTGATTTTCAACGCTCTTAAAAATTCAGACGACTTAGGCCGGGTTTGAACCCGCGATCTTGGGCATAGAAGCTCAGCATACTACCAACTACGCCTCCGAAGCCCGCTGCTACGAATATCGTGGGTAGCAAGAAGAACATATGAATCTATTTTGAACGAGCTAAGGATTGCTCCTAAAGCACGCTTACTCCTAAACATCCAAAGGCAAATGTTGACATTTTTCGGCCATGTCATCCGGTGAGATGGCATTGAGGAGTGTATCATCCAGGGTAAAGTTGACAGAAATGGCTGAGGGGACGCGCCCCTAACCGGTACCTTGACCAGATGAAGAGTCTGACTAATCTGCCATTTCAGAAATTAATGCACATATCAGAAGACCGCGGTGTATGGTGGGGTATTGTTAACAGAATTCCCTGAAGGGTCACGACGCACAGTGGGTCAAAATCGGAATCTAAGAGGACAAAATTATTTATTTTCATAATTAAAAAATCAAAATTTATTACTTCTACAGCATTCTCATATAATTGCCGCTCACTATTCTGTGATATAAACGCATCTTAGTGTAAATCTGTAACCACTGTTCGAGCAGTCAGAATTGCAGGGTGAATGTAAGTGGCTGTGGTTTGGTTGTCTTTGTGGTTAGTGTGATGCTTTAAGATGGAGCATGAAGCTGAAGGTATGATTTTTGTAACGTGTTTCAGTTATTAATGGGCGTAATTGTTACGTAATTTTAGCTATATTTGCATTATATAATATTTAACTATTATATTTAAAATTATATTTCACTTATACTTTTAGTACGTCGCGTCACTCTGCGTCACTTTCTACTTAATGTTAAAATGTAGATAAAGTCTTGTAGTTTACGCCAGTTATAAGATTTTTTGCATCTTACTTAGTTATTTTACGTTTTAGAAGATGCCGCGCAACCAGTTCTCACACGTTTACAACTGTTTGAAACACTGGGTTAGACGATTATGTCAAAAGTGGAACTTTGTGACTTTGTTAAAAGTAAATTAGGAGTAGAAAATTGTTCTGAAGAGATACCTGAATGCTCTATCCAACTCCTACTCATAGACAATTTCTTGCATGTGTAGACGTAGCTTAAAAAGATCTTAACTGCTGTTTATTATGAAGTAAACAAATTATATGCGTTGCTTTCCCTCTAAATTCATGATTAAAACGTAAAAATAATGTTGTCCCCCTAGATTTCGATTTTGACCCACTGTGCGACGTTCGAAATCGAACTACGACCAACAAGACGAGATTGGAAACGAGGCGGTAGGGGTATTTGCCTGGACTGGAAGTGAGAATCCACGGAAAACCACTTCCAGAATGGCTGAGATGGGAATCGAACCCTTCTCTTCTCAGTTTTGCCTCAGGAGGCTGAGTGCACTCCGCACCAATCCTCACACTAGAATTAAAATTTCTTGGCTGCTTAAAATAAAGGAAGGGAACTTGCTCCTTTTGGAATTGAACCCATAGTCCACAGTATAAAATCCCAGCCTATGGGATTTGCATTAGGTTTAGTTTATCACCGGGACAGCTTTAGAAAAGACGCGTAACGCTTGGAGAATCGTTTCGTTTTATTGGAAACCTGTGCTCGGTGTAAATAAATAGATTGTAATTTATTTTCTCCTCGTTCTATCGGGCGTTACCTTGTTTTTCAACAGCGGCTTTAATTACAAGGCAAGTGTGTTATCGAGGTTGGCACTCCTGATCAATGTCTGTCACTTGTTTGCCAGATGCGCTCATGCGCCGGGCGGCGTCGCGATGCTGTCCCACTCTGGCGGCAGTGAGCGTCGTCGCGCAGCTGCAGATACCAGGCCAAAGCACTCCACGGGAAAGAGATCTCACTTCCCCCGTATTGTGACTTGTGGGTTACTTAATAATATGCTTACACACTTCTAATAGCACCGTATAGGTGATGCGTTACTGAGGAGTGTTACACGTTATCGATCGTGCGTTACGTAGTCTCTAGACTGCCAGGACCAGGGTTTGATGCTCGCTAGTGGCTACTTTAAGAAAATAGAAATACCCAGCGTTTAGGGATTTGCACTAATGTCTTAGTATCATTATATTCAAACGTTCGATGCTTTTCAGTCGGTCTACACGATTGTACCCAATAGAGAAGGGTTATTCCCTAATCCTGAAAAATCATGAGAATAATAAATACACTTGGATGATCAGTTTCGATCGTCAAGAGATCATCATCAGATCCTTTACTAGTGTAGCCAACACAATATCATAGGTACCGGGTGAGTTAGCCGAGGTCGTTGCGGCATGACTGTTGGCAGTCGCTCACATCCGGGAGGCGAGGAGGTTCGAATCCCCCCGCCGGCAACCTTGAAGATGGTCTTCTGTGGTTTCCCATCTTCCTTCCAGGCAAATGCTGGGGTTGGTCCTTAACTATAGGCCACAGCCGCTACCTTCCAACTCCTCGACCCTTCCTTCCGACTTTCCTCCCCAACGGTACTTGTAGCTCACCCATTGGGTGTCCGTCTCGAAGCAGCTACAAAAAACTGGCGAGCCGAACATGTCCTCGGACACTCCCGGCACTAAAAGCCATACGCTAAAAATATATATATATATATATCATAGGTTATCGTCCAAATTCCACACACACCTAAATACATGTGGCTATATATCCACGAGTCGGCTCCGTGGTGTTGGATAGGGCACCTGCCTCTCACCCGGAGGTACCGGGTTCAATTCCCGGCTCCGTCAGGGATTTTAGAAACGGACGTGGGGGCTGGAACGGCGTTCAATCAGCCTCGTGAGGACAATTGAGTAGTTGTCTGACAGTGAGGCAGCACCCCGGTCACAAAAACCAAGATTAACGGCCAAGGGGACCCAATGCGCTGGCCACGCGTCACCCCAATATCTGCAGGCCAAATGGCTGGGCAGCGGTCGCTTGGTAGGGCTACGCTCTGCATGGGCTGTAGTACCAGGGGTTATTATTTTTATTTATATTATATCCACGATGTCGCAGCACCTAAAATAAACAAGAACGACATAATTTATCTGATAACCTGTGTTATGAGGTAACCTATCTGTACTAGCCTATATTTAATTCAGATGAGGATTGGAAAGGAGGCGGCCGTGACTTAAAGTTGGAAACCATCCCGCCGTTTGCATGGAGTCGACGTGAGGAACCACGGAAAACCACTCACAGGATAGGTAAGGTTGGAATCGAAGCCATCTCTTCTCAGTCTTGTCTCATCACGAGGCTTGGTGTACCTCCTATCAACAATCAAAAGCGGATTAAAATGAATCGTTAGTCCTGGGAATCGAACACGGGCCTCGAGGGTGTCGGCCACAAAAATGCTGGTCACAGTGTCTCAAGGAAGACGGACATGTTTTAGGGTTTGTCAACAAAACTTCCGACATCTGGTTACCATGGCAACAAGGGCAAGGACACTTATTGTAGACTTCATTGTTGCTCCGAAGTTTCCAGCTGGTTTCGGGCTGGACTGAAGCCATGATTTTCCGAAGTATTCTTCTTTCTAGAATCTCATCTTCTCCAACTAGTAGTCTAGTTCATTGAGAGGCATTCGCTGCCATACAAACACTCTGTTTTATCCACACTCTTATACGAGAGCTGTTTTTTCAAGTTCCGATGGACAGTAGAAAAATAACAGATTGACACACCAAACTTATTTTACTACTAAATGTTCGATTGTTTTATTATTATGTCTCAACATAATCACCAAAACGATTGAATCATTTGTCGTATCGTTACACCAGCTTTCCAATGACCTCGGAAAAAAATTCTGCCGCCACTGAGGTGGGTACGTCTGGAGAGTTTCCTGAAGGGTTTCCTTTTTGGCGAGGTGTTGCCGCCCTACCATACCTTCAATTCTCTAAAAAGGTGAAGATCATTCTCGACCGCACTGTGCCAACGTTACGATAGACTTTTTCAAAGAATTCAAGTGTGAAGTTTTGGACCATCTGCCGTTTAGTCCAAACCAGCACTGAATGATTTTCACATTTTTCGAGAACTGAAGGTATGGTTGGGCGGCAACGCCTCACAAAAAACGAAATACTTCAGGAGACTCTCCAGACGTACCCAACTCAGTGGCGGCAGAATTTTTTGCCGAGGGCATTGGAAAGCTGGTGTAACGATACGACAAATGTTTCAATCGATTTGGTGATTATGTTGAGGCATCAGAATAAAACAAACAAACATTTAGTAGTAAAATCTGTTTGGTATGTTATTCTGTTATTTTTATACTGTCCATCGGAACTTAAAAAAACAGCCCTCGCAGTTCTTTATATTGGTGTTCCAAGAGATGCACTTCTTGTTGTGGTTCGAATTCCACGTAAAAAGGAGGTCCCGTGGCTCATAATCACAAGATTCACGGTCACGATAAACTACAATCTTCCTTCTTCTTACTTCTTGTTGTAGATGTTTTAAGTTAGCCCGTAAGCTCTCTCCACTTTTGATATCAGCTTCCTCTACTCCATTCTCTTGTTTTATTGATATTTCTAATTACGTATCCACCTTATGTTTGTGTTTATTTAACTGTATTACATAACCTCACTGTTCCTGTAGGGAATGCAATTCGATGATCTCGGATGACCAAGCATTCAAGAGTAGAATACAGCGGATATGAATGCGAGGTCTCATTAAAAGTTAAATGTAGTCTATCTCCATTCAAGTATCACATTGTGTTATCAGACAAACACAATTCTAATTTACGTGCTAACGAAGTAAGCTCTATGAACTTCAAATGAATCAGTTACCATCAAAAGCGGCTGATACAAAATTGTACATGGGCTTTGGTTATATTGTTTTATTGTTTCACAATATTCGCTTTGTGCGACACAGTTGGTATGGATAATCCACATCATTATAATGATCACAATTAGAGAAATGTAAAATGAACCTTGCAATCGTGCGTATACGTTGTTCTTCGAACAAATATTCAAATCTCTACATCAGGCTGTTCCAAATCCACGAGTATGAGTATGGGTACACGCGAGTACTCAGCAGTGATGATCGGAGCATGGTTGGAGAGGAACTAGGGGTGATAGCCAGTACGTCACTGGACGAACGCCATAACAAGTCCATGAGCTTCCTGCCAGTCTTGAGGTATTCACCGCGCAGATACGGCAGCCCCCACAGTAGAGCTGTATTGCATGTTGCAGGTTTACTCACGCAAGGCGGCAAGTACTCGGCTGCTCACGGGCGAGCTGCTCAGCTGGATCAGCCTGCTCTACTTGGTATTGAAATGGTTCTTTATAATAAGAGTATATATTATATATATATGGTTCGGGGCATGGCTGCTTCTTACTGGTGGGCCGTTGCAAGGAATCTAGAGCGTGAGCTATGGCTTCTTTGTAGTGGTCTGGCAGTGAAGTAGGAGGGGGCCATGCTCATTTGAGTTCCATATCTATATGGATATTTCTTCTTTTGATGGTGTGTTGTTTCATCTTTTATCTCTGTGACTGTATAATATTTGCTATGTGAGATAATGATTGAAAAGAATGATATATGAAGGGATATTAAAGGAAGAGAATTAGCCTACTTAAGAAATGAAATGAATACTTGTGTCTCTTGGGAAGAAAGCAGGCTATTCTATGTTTAGATTGATGGAGAAAAGAGTCATAGATGGATAAGAGAGGAATGTTTAGCACATACAGCAGGTATGAGGAGTGTTTGTCCTATCAGCTGTGAAATTAAAATATACCGAATGTGTTTTAACAACCACAACCCCGAAAATAGAAAAGTACAGTTAGAGTATAAAACGAAATCTCGGATTCTTTGATGTAACGGGTAATCTCGAGAACCACTGGATGGATTGTGATGCAGTTTTCACACATTTATTTACGACCTAAGGAAGCCGAGCAGTAACGATTTCTGTGAATCGAGTCGAATAAAAACCTGCCGTCTATGCACCTTTTAGGCTTACGCTGGGAAAACCGTTAAAAGTATTCGCATGAAAAGTTCGTCAAAAATGTCCCGGACATCTAGAATACATCGTCCACTATATCCATTCAGTGGAAATTTAAATTACTAGCCTCCGAGTGAGATTACGAGCTAGCGAGCGAGTCTGTCACCCCAACTTCGGCCAGCATCAAACTGTCAAGTTGTGTTGAGTTAAGACTTCAGAGAAGGTTATATGTGATTGGAGTTTTGCTGTTCACCTCAGCTTTTTTGAATCGCGTCTGGGACCTGACGTCCGTGCGTCTTTTAAGCTTACGCTGGGTAAACCGTTAAAGATACCGGGCGAAGCCGGGACTGGTTGCTAGTATATTATAAGTCGTTCATCCCCTATACTCTATGAATTACTCCAAACCACAAGTGCCTTCCATTATGAGATTTATATAATCCTTCAGAGCGCACATAACTTACCACTTTAAGAGCCAAGGAAGTACCGGTAACTAAAAAACTATTGTATTACTCCTAAGTTTACACTTGTGGAAAAGTGTTACGGAGGCAAATTTCTGACATGTAGTTACCATGGCAACACGTGCTAGCGCACTTATCCTGCTCGTCAAAGCGTGTTGAGCGAGGACTTTTCGACACCCGGTTACCATGGCAACACGTACAAGCGCAGGTAAGTTCCCACACGTTAAAGCAGGTGCGATATATTGCGAATAGAAGAATAAGAACGTATCCACATTTCTATGTTTGAGTTCTGGAACACCATTACTTTATCTCATGTATACAGGGTGAACAAAATATGCCGCACTTGGAGGTTGGCATGCGATTTCGCATTTGATCTGCTTCGTGGCCATATTCAATAATACAATATTCATAATAACTCAGTTACAGAAAGTATGGAATAGAATGGCTGCTATTTGTTTCACAATATCCGACATTGTAGCGCTCCTTTGGAAACAAGAGCGGGGGCTATGTTAGAAATATCTCGGAAACAGTCGGTTCTAGTGTTAAAATATGTATTATTTCTCGCCCAGAGTGGTGTAAAGTGAGATTACTTTTAGCCTTTCCAAAGAGCCAAAATCAGAAGAGTATAAATATGTTTTAAACGGCAATATTCCTATGATCTTTATAGGTATAAAAACTATGTACATGCGAAATTTCAGCGTAATCGATTAAAGGAGTAACTGAACAAAATCTCATAATTTGTGGTAAAAACTAATGCTGGAAAGAATACAGAAGAGGGACGAAATCTGGCTCGAGTTTTACACAACGGAGGCCATGATGACTAGGACATGGGTGAAAACTAACCAAGACTTGTGACACTTTGTTAATTCGCTGGCAGTACATGGGTATCACCATAAACTGTGCAATACCGAATACTTTCATGACCCCGATGAATCCTGCGTATGTAAATTATGTGGTGTACAATGTAGTAGATACCATGTAATTTCTTGTGCAAATCGGGGATCATCCATTGCGATGTTTTGTGAATGCCAGTTTGTTATCAACACTATCTGAGAAGCATTAGGAGCTTAGTGTGGAATAAAGATGTCCCACAAAAAAGCAAGGAAGTGTTATACAGAAGCTACTACATCCCGATACTGACCTATGCATCAGAAACGTGGATAATGAAGAAAAGAGACATAATCAGAATACAGGCAAGTGAAATGAAGTTCCTACGATGTAAGATCGGAGTAACAAGAAGAGACAGGGAGAGGAATGAAAAGGTCAGGGAAATAGTGAAACAGGAGCCCTTGCGAGGTAGGATTGGGACGTCAAGACTGAGGTGGTGTGGACACTTAAAGAGAATGGAAGAGAAGAATATTCCCCAGAGGATACATGAGATGCAGGTGCAGAAGAAACGACCAAGGGGAAAACCAAGAAATAGATGGCTGAAAGGAGTGGAGGAATGTGTCAAGAAGAGAGACGAGGACTGGAATAGACTGACAGCGGAGAGGTGGTGGGAAAAAAGGACTAAGTGGCGAGGCTTATGTTCCAAACAGACCCAGCCTGGGGCTGGAAACTGTACAAGATGATGATGATGATGATGATCTTTAATAATATAATTTGTGGATTGTGTGTTAATGAAATAATTCCCGCTAATGAACGCAAATCCTGCCGAGAAGATTATTAACAGCACGTGGCGTCTACTCTGGGACCTTCCTACCTTCGTTGCTTTCACAAGTTCACCATCAACTAGGAAGTTGTGCCAAGTTTGCTGCCTCGCTAAGATATTGGTGTTTATCGCTGCGCAAGTAACCCGCAGCAATCGATAGGACGACATTTGTGGCTTCTAATTGTTGGATGTTTGGTGCTGGCGAGTGAATATAAGAACAATTTGTTATAGAGGAAAAATACTCTGGGCTATCTTATTTTTAGGTGCACACTTTTTTTTTCTTAGGGTCAATTAAAGCTGTTCGAAAAGATATCACACTGTGAAATTTTGTTTGTAGTTGCAAAAAGAAGCATTTTTACGCGCCATTTTCTCTTTTTTCGGATCTTTATTCCTTTATCCTCCAACCATGCCCATAATCCCCTTTTCCCCCTTTTTACTCTTAAGTTTAATTCCAATTTATTCTATATGATTACTAATCAATATGAAATATTTAACTTTCAATTAACATTTCCTCAGCTTGCTATGTAAGTGCCAATAGTAACCTACCTCTTTCAGTAAACCCCGCGTGGGAGTTTAAAGCACACCTCCAGCAAAGGAAATTAATAATAATAATTGTGTGTTCGACAAAACCTCTTTCTCTCGCTTTACCGCTACAATGTGGCCCGCAATAATGCAATTGACAATGAGTGATTCTATCCCACAAGAATCATTAGCCTTCTGTTCGTGAATGTGAGTTTCTAACTGTGAGATACGTCCTCTGTTTGCATGGAAGCGGAGGCTGGTGGCGCAGAGATGTAAGCAACCGCACCCACGTAGTTCCGAGAATAGAGATTGGGTTCTGCTCGAAGCTACTAGAAATCCCTGAGACTGCAGTTCCAGTATGAATGAGAACATTCTGGTAGTTGTCACGGTGTTATAAGTGAGTGTGGACAGCAAGTGAGTGAGTGAGCGGAAGAATGAGTTGTGTGATAGCCGCATTGAGTTAGCAAGTGAACTGGTGTTAGCACTTTGTTACATTACTAAACGAGTGTACTACTAGATTTCACCATGCCAAAGGTTTCCAGTTCCCGACTTATTGCTCTGGCTCAGGAATTTAAACAAGATTTCATAGACACTGATGGATCTGTTATGCGATGTACTTTTTGTGATTCAGGAATTTTGTTAGATGAAAAACACCAGCGAGATCGCACCAAGCAACACATTTCCAGCTCTAAGCATCAAATGAGGACACTTCAAGCAAACCAATCGCGGCAACCTCTATTACGAAATGCATTTCAACAGAGTTCTTCGAAAAGCCAAAATTTGAAGGAATTAAACATTGATTTGTGCACAGCTTTTACACAAGTAGGAATTCCACCCTCTAAGGAGAGCCATCCTGCCTTCAAGTGGTTACTTGAAAAATACACAAAGATGTCAATGCTCGATGAGAGTACTTTAAGAAAATACTACATGGAGCCTGTTTACCCAGAAACCATACAAAGAATCAAGGAGAAAGTGTCTGATTATGATGTGGGAATCATTGTGGATCAAACCATATACTCTATTGAACGATATGTTTTGAACATTTTAGTTTCTCCCTTAGCAGGGGAGAACGTTGGGCCTATGTTGTTAAAAATGTATGAGCTGCAGAAAACAAATGCCAGTGCAGTAATGCAATCAATTATAGATTTCTGCCAAAAACTCTGGCCTACTGGTATTGAGTTTGAAAACCATCTTCTTGTGGTTTCGAATCAGGCTCCATAAATGGTCTCAGCTGTTAACCTTTATTTCCTAAGTTGAAGCATGTGACAAGCTTGGTTCATGACCTTCACAGGACTTGTGAATCCATAAGGAACGAATACGACATCACAAATCAATTCATATCTGCCGTAAAGTAGATTCTGAAAGCTCCGAAATGTGTTGTTGCCTTCAGGGAAACCACTGGTCTGCCCGCTCCAAATTCCCCGGTCATTACGCGCTGGGGATCGTGTATTGAGTGTGTTGCTATGTTGTGTGAGAATTTTGACAAAATTAGAGAGTTTGTGCATTCTTTGGATCCAGCCAACGCACGTGGAATTTCCAAGGCACAACAACTTCCGTTACCGGAGAAAATACATAATTTGCAGTCAGAACTATATTGTGTCCATAGTTACAAGTACCTGACTGCAGTTATTATAACGATTAGAAGAGCAAGGTCTGGAAAAGGAAAAACAATGGGATATTTTTACTTCCGTGTGGGAGGAGTTTTAAATGGCTTTGCCAAAGACAAACTTGAGTCTAGTCTTCAGAAGAATCCAGACATTGTGGTATTCTCCACGTATGTAGAGTTGCCATTCCACGTGAATACAAGGTTTTCCCCAGTGGTTTATGTGGATATCGAAAGAAGATTTACCATCTATAATACATTCTATCTCCTAGCAGGCTTTCAACGGTGGGTGAGTGGTTATCGTGTCGGACTGCCAACCCAAAGCTTGCAGGTTCGCTCCTGGCGGTGGTAAGTGATTTTTGAAAGGCGACAAAAATCACGATACGCATGTCATACGATGTTGGCATGTTAAAGAACCTATTTTAACTCAGTAGGCCGTGTTCATAATGGCAAATTTAATCTCTGGATTTTCCGCCAACCCAATAGTTCCTCATTTCTCTACTAGAGAGCGCTATAGGGTCAAGGAGCTTAGATATCTAACCTCCTTGGCTTTCATAGTGCTGTAAGGAGCTATTCGACATGCAAGCTGCCCTCTGGGTGTCAATTAACAAAGCTTGCACCCGGCACCCAAGGCCATACGATATTATTATTATCTCCTAATAGAAACATTTAAAAATGTAGAGATGTTGAATGGTTGAAGTACAACTGCTTCATGTCTTTTCCTTCATTTGATACGCGATTTAATGTACATGTTTGTAATTTTAAAATAATATACGAGCCTTACAGTAGTCGCATATGATGTGTAACATGTGACATGTTATCCTACAATGTGTGTCCCGGGAGCGCAAATCCCTTGTTGATAGTGAACTCTGTTGGTCATTGAAATAACTACTTGTATAACTCCTGTGCCTGACCGTAATGAATCATAATTGTTATTTGCCGTGGCGGAAGCAATCCACTGCCTACTTGATGCGAGCTGCGCTCTATACCGGCCAGTTATTGAACCCATGCCAGCGATGTCGTTGAAAATGGCCTCGTTTATCCGATAGAGCGCACAGCCAAGTATAGGTGCGATTAAAAATTAGGTATGTGGAAAGTATATTAAATGTGATTCTCCCAGTGATATGTTTAGACCAACGAAGTTTCAATTATTGTAGGTAGTCGGCGTTAATATACTGAATTCCTACGTTGTGTGGAGTGTTTGTTGGTGCGATATAGATTCCACATAGCCACATGGCTGACAGTACATCGAGTGCTTACATTAAATAAGAATACAGCAAAAGTATGAAGATTTAATAAATCGTAATTGTTTTCAGCAAATATGATAAAATGAATATTTTCACACCAAAGAACGACAACTTGAAGATGATTTATTGTGGGAATATCTTAAATGGGACCTCCAAACCTTGAACTAAACTGTATGCAATATACATTCCCCATAGCCACACGACCTACAGTACGTCGTTGTACCGATCTCCGCCACCACGCGCGCTTATTGTTTCCGTCCCATGTACTTCTGTCCCATCCATTTCCGTCCCTTTCCCAAAATCACTCCCACAAACATGTCCAGCTACCGAGCGCCACAAAAATATCCAGATACCGAGTGGAACGATGTAACACATCAATAAACTGGAATAGAGGAAAGAAAAATATTAGTTGAATAAATCAGCACCCTTTTGCCCCTTTTCATCGTATTCGAGCACCTTTTCCCCTCCTTCTTTAATCTAAAATTTGCATCTAATCATCCTGACCCTGGTCACTGTATTAATAAAGATAATGTTCTCATAACCAAGCTCTGGATTTGTAGGTTATAAAACGTTAATCCATTATAGGTTAGTGGTCTGTAGCTAATTAACCCCATACCACAGTTATTTATAAGGTGCGTTCAAAAAGTAACGAGCCGGAGGCTGGAATGCGCAAACCGGTGACGACATTGGCTAATCGTGGAGTGTGTAACGAGGTGTCGTTCCGTCCAGAGCGTGGAAGGTCACAGCCCGTCGCTAGAGGGCACGCGTGCACGTCACGAGACTATACAAAGCGAGCAGCAGCATGCATCAATCGTCCAACCAACACCAAGACAGTAGGCCATTCGACATGCTCTTTGGTGTGGTTGAAGACTGTGGGGCACCCATTGGGCAAACACTTTCCGCAAGTGCAGTCGTTCCTTCATGATGGTGTGCACACTTCCGACGCTCAATCCGACCACGGCGGCTATGGCGTTCACTGTCACTCGGCGGTCCTGGGTAATGAGTGCATCAACCAGCTGGACGTTGTCATCGGTAATGCAGGGGGGTGTCCAGACCAGGCATCATCGGCTAACGACACCCGTCCTTCCCTGAAGCGCTTGTGCCACGCCTTGACCCTTGCAAGGGACATGCAGTGTTCGCCGTACACTTGTGATATTCGGCGATGAATGTCCGTTCCCCCTACTCCTTTCGCTGTCAGAAAGCGAACAACACCTCTTTGCTCTTCGTTTGACGCCTCCATTTCACGGTTTGCAATGCGACTGGCAGCGTTGGACGATTGATGCAATCCGCTGCTCGCTTTGTATCGTCACGTGGCGTGCACGCGTGCCCTCTAGCGACGGGCTGTGACCTTCCACGCTCTGGTCGGAACCACACCTCGTTACAAACGCCACGATTAGCCAATGTCGTCACCGGTTTGCGCATTACAGCCTCCGTCTCGTTACTTTTTGAACGCTCCTTACAATATCTATATTGAAGAAGCCATTCAAGAATTCTTAGCTACCAACAGTCATGGCATAAAAGTTAATGGTAAGCTGTACAGTACCATACGATTTGCAGATGATGCCCTGATAACTGAAAATGAGAGTGATATGGAAAATGCTCTGAATCACATAAATGAATCATTGCAAGAGACGTGTGGTATGAAGATAAATAAAAAGAAATCCAAAGTAATGGCATGCACTAGGGATGGCGACCAAATAGTCAATGTGCTAATGGATGGTGAAAATCTAGCCTAAGTAAAGGATTTTAAATATCTGGGGAGTTTGATCACATCAAATGGAAAGTGTACGAGACAAGTACATGCTCGAATCTCACAGGCAAAAGAAGCCTTCTCAAAAAAGAAGACTTTACTAACATCCAAGACTGTTAACTTAGATGTGCCAAAACACTTCGTGAAAAGTTTTGTATGGAGTATTGCAAGTTATGGCTCTGAAACATGGACTCTGCTACAAGCAGATGTATAAAAACTTAGGGCATTCGAGATGTGGTGCTGGCGACGACTACTAAATATACCTTGGACTGATAAAGTCACGAATGAGAATGTTCTCAAAAGAGCAAATGAGACACGAATCTTGGTTGAATCCTTAAACAGAAGAAGGAATAAGTTTTGTTGGCCATTTGATTTGTCATTATGACTTGTGAACCACACTCTATGAAGGGAAGCTAGAAGGAAAGAGGAGTCGAGGAAGACCAAGGACTCTATTTATAGACAGAATTAAAGGCAAGCACAGTTATTGCCATTTGAAACTCCAGGCCAGAGAAAGAAGACGTTTTGGAAGACATGCATGTTACCCACCAACCTAGCGGTTGAGGAGAAGAAGAATAAGAAGAAGATAGGCCTAAGGGCAATTTGTATTGTCAAAGATAGAAAGCAAAAACATTTACCATTTTATCAAAATGTGAGAACATTGATTGAGAGATACTTAATTAATATGCTCCGCCAATCAGTACAAGTTAGAATTAAGGTCACTGGGTTGTGACAATTGGCTTTTTCTTAGTCGATTTACCCTCTAGGTTGGTGTTATCCACGGACTCAGCTTGGGAACCCACCACTACCGCCGCCTACGGGCAGTGTCCTGGAGCTTGGAACATTTGGTCGGGGTGGATACAACTAGGGAGATGTGATCAGCACTTCGCCCAGGCGGCCTCACCTGCAAAGCGAACAGGGGCCTCATGAGGGATGGGATTGGAAGGTGAGGATGGATAGGCAAGGAAGAGGGAAGGAGGCGGCCGTAGCCTGACAGCAGGCACCATCCCGGAATTTGCCTGAAGATGAAGTGGGAAACCACGGAAAACCACTTCGAGGATGGCTGAGGTGGGAATCGAACCTTCTCTACACATTTGGAACACCCGTGGCTGAGTAGACCCTGTTCCAGTCCTCATACCACTTTTCAAATTTCGTGGCTGAGCCGGGAATTGAACCCAGGACCTCCGGGGCGGCAGCTAAC
Source organism: Meconema thalassinum (assembly GCA_946902985.2). Taxonomy (NCBI): domain Eukaryota; kingdom Metazoa; phylum Arthropoda; class Insecta; order Orthoptera; family Tettigoniidae; genus Meconema; species Meconema thalassinum. The sequence goes on from OX336398.1 coordinate 226,837,784, forward strand.
CACGTTGACCGCTACGTTATGGAGGCGACTTTGGCTCATCTTACACACTTAATGATCATATTTTGAAAGCAAATTTCTGTTATTTCCGTTTGCTCAATGATTGTTAATTTTACACTAAACAAAGAACTAACCTTTCTAAGCCACCTGCTAACAATAAATATGAAATATTATTGTCTAATTTTGAACAGGGTGTTCAAAATCAAGGACCCAGAAAATATTTTTAGTGTATACATTTCTCAAGTTTGCTACTGTACACTTTTCTTGAAACCTTCTTGTCAAGGATACTGAATTTTTTCTTGGAATGTAAAGAACATGTTGTTTGATAAAAAGTGAACAGATTAGATTGTCTAGAATAATCATTTTGAGCCGTTTAAAAATTTAAAAAAAAACTCAAAAAATATTTTTGACTCTTAAAGTGTATGATTTTTTAAATTTATAAATTGAAAAGATAAATATTATTTGAAATATCTTTCAGTTAATTCTATAAAACTACATGGTTACCAACACATTACAAAAGATCAAGCCTGTAACGCAAGGAGTTACTCAGAAAAGTGTACCAGAATCTTAACTTGTGGGATTGAATACTTAGGAGTCTGTAAACGTGTAAAATTGTATTCGATGACAATAATAATAAAAATAAAAATGGGTAATACGTCAATTTTAAGTGCTTCGTCCTTCAGGGGCCCCAAGGGGCTCAGTGCATCTACTGACTTGGCTGCCACACAGTAAAACACCCTTAAATGACAATTAACAAGATCATCGGCAACGTCAGGATATATCTATTTTAAATTTTATATAGGCTACAAGGATTTTTTTCCGTTATCGTTTTACCCTCCAGGGTTGGCTTTTCCCACGAACTAAGCGAGGGATCCCACCTCTACCACCACTGATGGCAGTGTCCTGGTGCTTGAGACTCTGGGTCGGTGATACAACTGGGGAGTGTGACCAGCACATCGCCCAGTCGGCCTCACCTGCAAAGCGAACAGGGGCTTGATGAAGGGAAGGGAAGAGTAGGAGCGTGAGGCAAGGAAGTGGGAAGGAGGCGGCCTTGGCCTTACGGTAGTTACCATCCCGGCATTTGCCCGAAGATGAAGTGAGAAACCACGGAAAACCACTTCGAGGATGGCTGTGGTAGGAATCGAACTCCCTCTACTCATTTGGACCAACCGAGGCTGAGTAGACCCCGTTCCAGTCCTCATACCGCTTTTTCAAATTTCGTAGCAGAGCGCTGACCACTACGCAACGGAAGCGACGTGAGGAATTAATTTACGAGTCGTAAATATTCAAAGACGAGAATCATTTGTTAATTTACTCAATGCTGATTCATTTCACTGGAATCAAATATTTTGTTCAAATGAATCAACTACTTGGCGTTACAGTAACGGTAACCTCGTTATTAATGTGGTAGGTAACGACAGCTGTAACGTACTTGCTGTTCAGCCTGTGTCGCAGCATCCTTTAACGAGTGTGTATGTGCAGTGCTGTGCGGCGCGGCGAGTGGAATATCTGTGCGCTCGCTTGTGTTTGACGCAGGGCCGCTAGCAGGGCACGAGCAGGGCTCGCCAGGACCTCAGTACGGTGCCACGGAGCGAGTTGAGCCGCCTCCCGCCCTTGCAAAGGACTTTTCTACCTTTAGCCTTACAGACACAAGTTGAAGGTTCAATCATCGCAATAACACCAGCGCCAACCTGGTCAATGCTACAACCATGACAGTCATAATATAACACTTGCAAATAATCGTGAAAACAGTGAAAAATATTTCGCAAGGATTTTTTTGTTGTTTAATTGTGCCAAAATTAATTACATTCATATACAGTATGACCAATAAATATTGGTCAGTGATAAAATTGTGTGGTTATTAAAACGTGGTGAAAATCTTCTTCAAGTGCCGGTCAGCTGTACACGTGAAAATGGAAAAAGTGTGTTCTTTGATTATCAACACCAGACTGTACTAATATCTTGTGGATTCTGATACCGTTCTCTACTCTCTTGACCCAAATCCTCGCAACTACCCATCACTTCCTCCTCGTGATTTCGCCGGAAGAATTGATTTCACTTTACGCAAGCAACGTGTGATCTGCGTGAAACGCGGAACCGTAACTGCAGATTAGAAGAACATGTTCACGAGTTATTAATAAAGAAAGTAATAACACATGGAAAGTATTCTCTCATAGATAAAAATTAAAGTGCTAAACAAATTTGAAACGTATTACAAACACTTCATAAGTATTGGGGTGATCAAGTAAATGTTATATTAAATACAATATAATATTAACTAAAACTATTTAAATGTATCACATTTAATTTAGATAAATATAATCAACTCCTAGGATAAATTATTTTTTGCGATATTTATTAAGAAATACATTTCCAAAAATAGTGATAATTTTTCCGCTATATCATATATAATAAATAATAGTGATTTTAACATTAAAATAATACGGGAATCTAATTTAGAGTCTTTTTTGTAGTGTGCGATTTTTGTGTGTAGTTATCAAACTAAGCTGACAACATTGTGATTAGTGAGTGATATATTGTGAAATATTCTGCAAGATCTTCAACAGTTACCAGCATGCATATTTCTGGTAAGTGGCATTTTCTGTTGATATTATCTAATAATATGGTATTTGCAATTCTGTTTATCTCCTATGGTTGATGTAACTTTTACTGATGCTTCATGTATGACACGCTGTGTTTATGCGAGTAAGTAGGAGATATATTTCTTGGTTTTAAGAAAAACCACCAATAAATCTCGACATATTTCTTGGAATAGCTACCAATTTTTATCGCAAGTTGTCGTACATTCGGGTAATTATCACAATGTCCCGTGATTTACACGATTTATTTTCAAAATTAACCTCTTTCAATAGACGTAACGCGTGGAAAAAATAACAATATACATTTTATTGATTGGGTCCGTCATAAATCTTGTACTACAATTAAACACACACCCTAGGAAACACACTAACAAAGTTAGTTATTTATTGTAGTTTTAAGGGGTGGAACAGTGAGGTCATCAACCCCTACTAGAACCAAACTTCTAAAATGTCAAAATTTCTTTCTCAACTATCTTTATCCCATTTTCAAAAAAGTGTCCCTGCTTCTCATTTGTCCCTTAATTATAGCAATTTTAAACAAATTTAATCTCAGTCATTAATTTACACATGTGTTAATAAGGGTTATTATTTCATTTCTATTCTGGGAAAATTAAAAGATCATTTTTTTTTTATTATTAAACGTTGGTATGAGAGCGATTCAGTTTGTAGCTTAACATGAACTTAAAATATATAAAAGTAAAAAATTCCCCTTAAACACAGGAGATATGAAGGAATTGAAGGACAACTCCAAACAAGGTAAAATTTTAAAATAAGGCTTAAGGCATTTCTTAATATGGATAAAAATATTTTTAAAGGAAGTTTTGAAATGAGAATAAATTAATTTTGGAATAGATTTTGAAATGAGGCTAAAATTAGGTTTTGAAAAATGTTGAAATTATATATATATTTGTTTATCGCAACAAGGTGTCTGTGTTTCCTTGGAAGTGTGTATATTATAAGAAATTGTACAAGATCTATGACACACACAGTCTTAAAGTTATTGTCGTTACAGTTTTGTCTATTTAATATGAAAAATGCATATACAATCACCATTATGGATAGTGTATTAATTATTATCCGTGTTGACTGATATTAATCTCAAATTATGAAAGCCACCTTGTCTAACACTAGAAAGTAGTTTTATAATTAAATTAACACGTACATGTTTCGTTATACAATAATAACTTGGTCAGCGTGAAAAATCGTAGGAACTATCTTAACAAAAACCAAAATGAAAATGGATATCCTTACAATAAGTCATTAATGTAAACAAATGAAAGGTCACAAAAGAATAATTAATATATATGTCCAAGTATTTCACACATCCTGTAATTATTTATTAAATAATTTTTTGTGACCTTTCATTTATTCAAATTAATGACTTATAGTTTCCCTTTGAGGTTTTTGTTAAGATAGTCTCTAAGATTATTTAACGCTGACGAAGTTACCATTGATATAACGACACATGCACGTGTTAATTTAATTATTAAACTACTTTCTATTGTTTGACAAGGCGGCTTTATAATTTGAGATAATTTAATGTGTATTATTTGCACTGAATTAATTTGAGTGAAATTCTCTGTCTATATTCAGAGAAACCAAAATATTATAAGTTATGAGTTGAATGCGAGACAGCTAAATGTTAATCCAAAAACAGAAATGTTTTTGTATCAATATAATACTATTGTTAATATAATTTATTTAAAAGTTCAGTGATAAATCAAGAACAAAATTTTTGTAACATTTCAAAATAAACGATTATCATATTACTACCCCTAGTGAGGCAACTGTCCCTAAGCTTACTGTGTATGGCAGATACAAACCTATTCAATACGCTCCAAATTCGGTAAGTTCATATTGAAATAGATGATAGAGGAGAACTTTATTATTATTATTATAGTTCATTGTGGTCAACCTGCAATTATGTTGGCTTACTTATTAAGCAGTACATCTAATATACCGGAAGATTGGGAAATGATCGATTAGTACAAAAATGAATCTCCGAAACTTCGCTCTTAACACTATACACATATACATGTTTATAATAATAATAGTAAAACTACTACTAATAATAATAGTAATAATGCCACACACAAGCTGTACTGGGACGGAGGAGTCGTGACAGATGTTGCCGTCAGTAACAACCGGCCAGATATCATTGTCATCAATAATGAACACAGAGAGGCATTACTGATAGATATCGCAGTTTCCAACACTCAAAACATCCAAACAACAGCTACTACTAAAATATTTAAGTACACAGAACTGGAAATTGAGATAAAGCAGATATGGAAACTTTAGTCGGTTACTACCATCCGAATAATTGTATCGTGTACTAGTGTTGTACCCAAAACTCTCCACAGTAGTCTATCAATATTGAATCTGCATCCGCATATATATATTGAACTACAGAAGGCAGTTCTGTTAAACACCTGCCATATTGTCAGAAAGTTCCTTGGTGACAATACCCTGGTCGAACACTCAGCAAGGCCCGATGATTCAGATGGAAATTTAGCTCATCCTGTAAATGAGGGAGACTCGTGTAGAGCGTCGGCACGACATGGATGTACAGTAATTTGAAGTCTCTGAACATTGTAATCTAAAAACGTACCTCAGTACAGATGGTTCATTGCTAAGACCGAACTCGGCTGTAACATAAAATGTAGCCGGTATTTGCCGTGATAGTGATGTCAAACAATAAATGATAATAATAATAATAATAATAATAATAATAATAATAATAATAATAATAATAATAATAAAAGGACATAAAAATGACCATGATAGCTCGATTCCTTATTGACGTATTAATTAGAAAGAACTATTTATGACCTTAAGTCGATATCTTGTACAGTAAAACCGTACCGGTTTCAGTCAACATTGCGACCTTCCTAAGCGTAGTCTAGTATAAGTAAATGTGCAATAACATACACTTAATAGCATTTTTCCATAACAGAGGATACTGAAAATAATTTTGTTCCAAAAGCTCACAAAGTAATAATTCAAAAACCAGATCTGTTACAAAATGTGTTAAGAAAACCACGAATGAGTCTTGATAAAACAGCGTGGAATTGAAGAGATGTGGATGTGAAAATACATTTCTTACTAATTCATAACAACTTCGTCGAACCTATTTCCAACGTTCTCTCTACGATATTTCTATAACTGGCAAATACACATCAACCATCATTTATAACATAACTTTCTATTTTCAAATTCATAACTCTTCAATTCCACGCTGTTTAATCAAGACTTTTTCATCTTTTTTTCTTAACATATTTTGTAACAGATCTGGGATTTGAAATTTTACTTTGTGAACTTTTGGAACAAAACTATTTTTAGTATCCTCTGTTATGGCAAAATTTTATTAAGTGTATGTTATTGCACATTAATTTACTTATCCTATACCACGCTGAGGATGGTCACCGGTACGGTTTTACTGTACAATGTATTGAGTTAAGGTTATAAATAGTTTATTATAAATAATAATAATCCTTTGAAAACGTGACAAATACGGGAAATCGATATAAAACTGAACGCATGGGCACTCCGTTTATATTTGACGTCTCTGCAAGCATTTGCTCATGCGAAGGAGAGCCGCAACTGCGGATAAACCAGCCGCTATAAACGAAGCGGGTGGCGTCGGCCGGGGCTGATGACTCACTATCCCATAATAAATTTATTCTGCTAATTTAGAAGCGCTAGCATGCACAAGTATGTCAAACACTTACGATTTGCATTCCAAAAGTGTTGGCAATGAGATGTGATGAATTTCTCTATGGCGAGTATAACTTTTAATCCTAGAAATACGAAAGGGGGTAGTGGGATGGGGGGGGGGAGGGTGAGGGAGAAAGGGGGGGGGGAGTGTTCGCGCCCACCAATTTTAATTCTTGTATAAGATATTAACAATTTTGTTTTGCTGGGCACGGAACCCCGGCCCCCCGTAGGTAGTTCGTGTGCCTCGTCATACAGTGCACTGTGGTAAGGGCAAAAGTACAACAAAGTTAACAAACCCCCCATAATTTGTTCTGCTTGCAAGAGGTACACATGCGGGAAACACAGTAATGAACAGTCGTATGTTCCAAGTGTGTTAAAGATGGCAAAGAGTATCATCAGTGAATAATTTACTTTCTGAACTTCCTTTTCCATGATTTTTTGATTCAGTTTGCAACTGTTGTTAATTAAGTTATATTTTTGCAATTTAAGGTTAAAAATACAAGATACGTAGATTAAAATATAATACAAATCACACTAAAAGAATGTATTATGGTGGTCACAATATACCCCCCACCTCCGTAGTTGGTAGCCCGTGGTTTGTAGAATGGCATGGTTTTGCTAGGGTTAGGGTTGGAAGACCTGGAAGACGAAATTAAGATGAATAAAACGTTTAGACTTATGGAGGTCCCGACCTGTTGACAATCACACGATATGTTTTAATGAAAATTTTCTTAGTCTGGTTTACAGTAATATACAATCACCAACTGTTTAGATATGTCATCTACATTAAACTATTTTATGTTATCGTCAATTTAACCTTTATGTGCACGCACTGGTGTATAAAGTGCACCACCCGTACTAAAGATGGAAGATTTTTGGTTGCAATGTTTCTGCAGGATCTCAGGCGCTATCTAACCTATCCCTAAAATGTCCGCAAACGACTACAAGCAGTATCCTTGTTGTCGAATTTCTTGGTGCTGATTCACAGGAAGAAACATTGAACTGTTGCGCATGGTAAATAAAGTACAATATTGATTCAGTTATTTAATTCAGTCTTATTTTTTTAGAATTAGAAACTATCTCCGTGTCTCGTACGGTTCTGTGTTATTAGGGCTTGTATACGAGCTAAAAATCTGAAGCGACTTGCTGAAGAGGATATCTATTACACAAGAAGAATCAGATGAAGAAGTTGTAGGAGACGCAGATACTTCCGAGGAAGAATTTAGAGGAAAGATACACAATCAAGTATGGTTAGCCTTAACTATTCTGCTTGTAGATCAGTTGATTACTAAGATAACATGTTTAGGCTAAGTGATTTCGTGACAATATTCTCTTGGTGTACAATATACACAACACGTTCATTTATTGTATATTAGTAGGTGCGTGTAGTCAAAGGCCCATAATTGTTACAAATCTGATTTCTTAACTATTTTGATATAGTTTTTTTGAATTAATTTTTGAGAGGTAGAAATCCAAGAATAATAATCAACTTTCTTCTGAATTATAATGGTTTCTTTTAATAAAACAAATACTGAGGATTGCCATAATGTGGCCGAAACTGGTCCAATGTTGTTGTTTGAGTCTTAAGTCTTTTGACTGGTTTGATGCAGCTCTCCATGCCTCCCTGTCCTGAGCTAATCGTTTCATCTCTACATAGCTACCACACCCTACATCCGAGGCAATCTGTTTAACATATTCTAACCTTGGTCTACCCCTACAGTTCTTGTCCTCAACCCTTCCTTCCATAACTAAGCTTGCTATTCCTGGGTGTCTTAGTATGTGTCCTACTAACCTATCTCTTCTCTTCATTAGCAGTCGCCAGAAACATATCTCTCCTCCCACTCGTCTTAATACCTCTTCGTTTGTAACCCTATCTACCCATCCGATCTTCATCATTCTCCTGTAAAATCACATTTCAAATGCTTCAATTCTCCTCTTTTCTGCTGCACCAATAGTCCAAGTTTCACTTCAATAGAGAGCCACGCTCCAAACAAAGGCTTTCAAAAACGACTTCCTAATACCTAAATCTATATTCGATGTCACCAGATTCCTTTTTTGTAGAAATGCTTTCCTTGCCTGAGCCAACCTACTTTTTATATCCTCTTTGCTTCGTCCATCACTGGTTATTTTGCTTCCTAAGTAACAGAAGTCTCCTACTTCCTTCAGCTTTTCACCTGCCAATTTGATGTACATAGATGTTTCTGATTTATTTCGGCTGCATTCCAGTATTTTTGTTTTACATTTATTAATTTTCATCAAGTATTATTTCCGTAAGACGGAGTCCACACCATTCAAATACTCATTCAAATCCTCTGGCGTGTCGGCCAAGGTGACGATGTCATCAGAAAATCTCAGAGTCCAATAACAACTGCAAATTAATATTGACTTACGATTTTTAATCTTTAGAAGTTATTGTATTCAATATGTTCACTATTATATTGGGGACATTTTAGGATTACGCGTTTTGATCTTCAATTATTCATATACGAATATTATCTAACCACACGAAGTGTAATGCATTAAGTTGGTGTTTACATTAAACAAACGTTTGGTGCTTTTCAGTCGACCAACACGAATGTAAAATGGAAAATAGGGGTATTTTAATAGGTAAATGTTATCTGGATCAGGAGTACGATGTATGTTTTCTTCAAGAAACCTTGGCCGGCATTCGCGGCAGTATTAGAGGTGCCGGGACGTCCTCAAAGACCGGCAGCGCTTGTATAGGGCTACTAGCTAAGGCGTGGCGAGGACTGATCCACGGTCTTTAATATGAAGACCTTGCTGAATTCAATAACTTACATCTTATCTAGTCTTGGCAACACGCCACAAGTGCACATGCACTGACTAGAGACATCACATAGGAATACGGGGCGGGGGGAGGAAAAATCACTTCAGTGAGATAACATTCCAATTCAGTCGACTGTCACTGGTGCAAGAGTGAAGTTGATACTACTCGCAGCTACAGCGCGGAAGACACCCAACCAGATAAGTAGTAGCCTGGACTATACAGTACAACCATAGTTGACTTTTACAACCATATAGTCACTCCAAACAGACAAATTCCTGTTTTCTATCACCATTTTAGCATTTCACCTAACATCATATAAACTACAACTAGCATACACTGACAAGTTCCATTACCAAAACTGCAACTAAATAATTACACATATTGTAAATATTTTCACCTGTATTTTCAAACATAGATTTTATAGCCTAAGTGTAACGGATCTGATGATGATCGCTTGACGATCGAAACTGGTCATTCTAGTGTATTTATTAACCTTAAGTATTCTTTTTCTGGATTAGGGTATAACTCAACTCTTTTGGGTTCATTCGTGTTGACCGACTGAAAAGCGCCAAACTTTTGTCTACTTGGCAACACTGAAAAATGGCTTCAAACCCTATAATGTTTACATTAAGTTACGAATCACAGTTTGCATCTCGTTATATAAGGTTATTTCGTTTTATAAGGGTTTGTGAATGATGTGTATACAAATTAGAACAACACAATATAATATATGTAAAAAAAAATAAAAAAAATAGAGTATGCACTTGAATTTTATTATGTTCATGGTTGCTTATCTCAGCCGAGCTGATGGTCGTGGAATTATTACGCTGTCGCCTGCCACCTCCCGTCGAACGTAATTCACAAACAATTATAAAACAAACTAACCTTATATAACGAGATTCAAACTACGACTCCTAATATATACACCAACTTTACGCACCACACATTGTGTAGTTAGATAATAATCTCTACTTAGTATAAAACAAAGTCCCCGATTCTTGGATATCACGGGTAATCTCGAGAACCACTGGATGGATTTTGAAGCGGTTTTCACCATTCTGTTAAGAATATCTTGAGAAAGGGTTTCGTTGAAAATAATTTATTTATGATCAAAGTAAGCCAAGCAGTAACAATTTCAGTGAAGAAGACGATAAAGAAAACCTGCCGTCCGTGCGCTTTTTATGCTTACGCTGAGCAAACCGTGAACAATATCTATATACTATGAGTGTAAGAATTGTTCAGCATGATACGTTCTACAAAAGAGTCCGCGAGAGCATTTATCTCTAAATCATCAATATGTTTTTAAGTTTTCATTTCTTCCAACAATCTCCATTCAATTACTGAGGTGACAGTTTACGAGTTAGCTTGGGGCGAGCCTATCACACCAGTTACAGCCTAGCTAGCGAGAGAGCCTATTACCGCAGATACAGCCAGCAGCAAACTGTCGAGTGATGTTGAGTTAAGACTTCAGAGAAGAGTGGTTCTGTTTGGAGTCTCCCAGGAAGTGCAACTCGGCTTTTCTTCATTTCGCCTGTGAACTTTTCGTTCCGTAACATACACAGTCAAGTTAAGTTCCATGCACCTCGCGATTCTCAAATTACGTCTGACAAGAATTCATTGCACATGCATCTCCATGATAATATAATTGATAGACCAGTCAGTGATTTTAACCCATCATGCCGAGTCATCAAACGGATATACGTCGTAGTTCCTTGACATAGAAAAATTGCTTATCACGTAATGGATTCCTAGCTGTTCCCGGGCGAAGCCGGGATGGGTTGCAAGTTGTATATAACTCTAAACCATGGGGGAGATCCAGCTTAATAGAAGAATAAAATGTCAATATTCATTCGATTCATTGCTATAAATATTGTTGACAAATGATACTCATATCACAGTAATGGCTTGCTTGTGGAAACCAGAGGCAACTTTTATAATGTCAAAATTCTTATCATAGGAGGTTATTAGAAATTTTTTGAAATTTCCCAATTTTTTTTACCGTGTATCATCTTCTCCCTTATATATCTCAAGTTTATAAGAAACTTCCCACTTTTTTGAGGTGTGTATTGCAAAATGCACCTACAAAATGTATCTCATTCACGTCATTAGGTTTTATATTCGTTTTTATATACGGTATTTCTTCTTAGAAAGAACTATTTTCAGCTGTTGTGAATAAAATTGCATTGAAAGTATTTAATTTACAGGTGATGTTAGTGATTGAGGTACATTTTGTAAGTGCAGATGTAATACACACCTTAAAAACAGAAAACTAGGACATTTCTTATAAACTTGGGATATATAAGGGAAACGATGATCCACGGTAAAAAAAATTGGCAAATTTTGAAAATTTTCTATATACCTCTTGTAATAAGAATTTTGAAATTATAAAAGTTGCTTTTGGTTGCCACAAACATGCCGTTACTGTGATATGAGTATCATTTTTCAACAATATTTGTAGCAATGAATCGAATGAATATTGACATTTTATTTCTCTATTAAGCTGGATCTCCCCCCTCTCAGAGATCTGACGATGTCCGCTTGAAGGTCGAAACACATAATCCTGAAATTGCCCCATTATAAGCTTTGGTATTTCCTATCGTCACGTATGGCTCTGAGTCCTGGACCATAAAAGCTGCATGCCGTAGGAGACTCGAAGCCTTCGAGATCACGTGTTATCGAAGTAAGCTACGAACATCTTGGGCAGCAAGAAGAACAAATTAATCTATTCGGAAGGAGCTAGGATTGCTCGTAAAGCACGTTTAATCCTAAACTTCCAGAGGCAAATGTTGAAATTTTTCGGCCATGTCATCCGGTGAGATGGCGTTGAAAAGTGTATCATCCAGGGTAAAGTTGAGGCAAAACGGCTGAGAGGACGTGCCCCTAACAGGTACCTTGACCAGATAAAGAGTCTGACTTATCTGCCACTTCAGAAATTGATGCACACAGCAGAATACCGCGGTGTATGGTGGGGTGTTGTTAACAGAATTGCGTGAAGAGTCACGACGTTCGAAATCGAACTATGACCAAGAAGAAGAAGAAGAATATAACTAATAGTTGTAATTTTTGCTAGGAGTGTTTTACTTGGTATTCATGTAAATCATACACATTGTACCCGTCCCCCCAGACATTGGGCAAATTTAGGTTTACCGACTGAAGAGATACAATTAATACATTCCATTAAGCTTTTATTCCACCACAAAAGGAGATATTTCTTATCCGGAATGCCACATGAGTGACTAAATACTGTACTCAAGTGAGGTCGTGCGTCTGAAAATAAGCCTTTCATCGCCATTGTTATGTCCTGTGAGTAGAGAATTAACATTGCTCTGGCTACATCAATTGTATCCTTTGTTTGTAAAACATAACTTTTCCATTCCAGAAGACAGTAGAATAGGAAACAATTGAAAATCCGGCTGCGTTGGCATCGGGAGAGCGTGGGTTCGAAACCCACCACGGCCGTCCTCAAAATGGCTTTCGTAGTTTCCCTCTTTCACTACCAGGCAGATTCCGGGACGGTTCCTTTCAATAGGTCCACGGGCGATTTCCTTTCATTATCCCTTCCCTGACCCGTCCTGAAAAGAAAAGTACATGGCCACTGGCTAGAATATCAGGTACTATACGTGTGCAAAGTTTAGTGTTGTTTGCTAGCATACTTTATGATATATTGATAGTATCGTTATAACATACAGAGATCATTTATGAACAGTTGTCAGCCCTGTTGGCTCTTTAGAATACGCACAGTCTTGTATGTTTTAGTACACATAGTATATACGGAATTTGGTTGAAATCTAATTGATAGTATAGAAGTTACATGCATTCAGAAATTGAATCTATCGGCAGGCTTAGAATCATGTTGGCAACACTGGCATTTTTGGACTTCTGAAAATAAATCTGGAATCTTATTATCTGTACGTGTGCCAAGTTTGGAATAGTTTGCATGCATAACTTCTGAGATATCCAACATTGAGCTCAAATCTCAATTACGATTTTTTAGCAGTTGGTAGCACTGGCGTAAATTTCAAATATGGCCGTGAGATATTCAGGTATATATCTTTACTCTTACCAAATTTGGTTTCGATAGCTGCAGCCGTTTAGGAGTTGAGAGGGGGACACACACACACAGACAGACGGGCAGAAGGACAGACAAAAGGGCAGACAGAAATTTTCCCGCATCGATCTCATAAATCTAATGATTGTTTAGAGTTTTCACTAACAGAGGAGCTGCAAAATGTCACACGTTTTGTTTTGATTACTTCACTCTACTTCTCGTGTGAATTTAGAGCAGAGGGTTTTGGAGTCTTTTTACTGATGATCCTCTCTTGAACTATCCAAAGATTCAAGTACGGATTGAAACCACCTGAATTAGAGGGTATATTTAAAAGTCAATGGAAGAATAGAAAACCGGCCAATCTCAGGTATCCCTTGGAATACCCAATTCTGAAAGTTTCCAGGCACAATTCCTCATTGGGAAAGGTGTAAGTTGATAAGGGAGAAAAAATTACTGAGTAGGGATACAAAAGTTGCCAGCAAATGGTCAATAAAATAATTTTGAATAAAAAATAGTGACTGATTTATACTCTTTTATTGATTCTAATAATATGGACACAAAGTTATCACATATGTAAATCGGGTCCGTATTGACATCTGATTCACTTAAATATCAATGGCATTAAAATGAATCCACCAAACGTCAATAACATAATATACTAGCAGAGGTTTATTGAACTAGCATCAACTATAATTAATGAAAATCCACAGCCTGCTTCCAGTCGACCGACCGGGTCAGGAATGGAATGAATGAAGCCCCCATCTAGCGGCGAGGATATGAACTGTGCCGGCTGCCGAAGCCTGTCGCACTCCTCTGGGGCAATGATTAAATGAATGACAGATGAAATGAAATGAAATGATAGTGGAGAGTGTTGCTGGAATGAAATGTTACAGGGAAAACCGGAGTGCCCGGAGAAAAACCTATCTGCCTCCACTTTGTCCAGCACAGATCTCACATGGAGTGACTGGGATTTGAGCCACGGACCCAGTGGTGAGAGGCCGGCGTGCTGCCGCCTAAGCCACGGAGCTCACAACTATATTTAATATTTAGATAAAATTAGTAATGGAAGTATACGTAGTATTGGTGTCGTCGTTTATTGGTGTGACTCTCACAATTTAAATTCCAATGTATTGCACTTTTCAAAAGTTTTGTATTAGTTTTGATTATTGAAGTAATCTTAAAACCAAAATAACATGATCAGTTTGGTTCATTTAACATTATGTCCATTGTTATTACATATGAAAGTCAATAGCTAATCGATATAATCACCACTAAGCCAATGATGTGTTGCAGCGGTTTAAAATCAAAATGGTTAAAGCATTGCTGCAACATGGAAGCTGTATTAACAATATTTTGGGATGGACTTGTGTTGTTTAAATTAAAGTTTTACCCAATGAATAGCTAAATAAATGATAATCCACCTTAAAGTGAATAATGTATTGAAACTAATTATAATATCGTACCAATGTCGGTTAACTTATAACGTTCTTGTTAGTTTTAATCTTTAGTATAACTGTAGAAACTGGGAAAAATTGCTCCCGAGTGGTGGAGATTGGAGGCCTGTCTCGAAACTGTGAAATATCGCCATAACTTTCATAGGATGAGATAAAAACCTTTACGAGCCTGACAGTAGTCGCATATGATGTGTAACATCCGACATAGAAGAAACCTCATATGAAATTGTTGATACACCGGTATTTTATACTATTATTGGCACAAATATTAATCTGTTGTAAAAGGGTGTGTTTTTCAGATATTGTAGTTTATAATACGGAACTCATTTCCACCAACACTAGCCTAAATAAAGAATACAATATGGATCAACTAGATTAATAGACGCGGCACCGCTCATAACCTTAAATTCCCAATAAATAGGCCAACTTGCGAGTAAACGCAATGTGCACAGCAGTAGATCATGAAAGGCTTGCCCAGTTCCCGGACCTCTTGATTCACAGACCAACACGTAATTTCATATGGATTATGTTAAAATGAGTCATATTGATATGATAAATATCGTTTAAAGCGATAATCTGGTAGCAAAAATATCTATCCCGTCCACGATTCGAACCCGAGATCTCTGGATTCACAGTAAAAGACGCCAACACCAAGACTATTTCGACCACGCAAATATTAATCACAAGATGGTAACTTATTTTCACGTACCAATAATACTGCATTACGGAATTAAGTTTCATTTATATTTTGCTAGTTTCGATAATGTTCCTGCGTGAAATTGAGTTTAAAATGCCTTAAGAATAGGCCGTCTTGTGAGTAAAGAGAATGTATTCAGCAATAGTTCATGAAGGCTTGCTCAGTTCCCATATAAACACAGCGATATATATTACATTGATGACTGCATTACCGTTATGTGGGTTAATATTTGAATAGTCATTCTGCAGAAACATAATACCGGCATTGCCGACTACTTGCAATGTTTCATATTAAAGCATATCATCATTTAAATACTGATACGAAGACTTCGATCATGTGCCATGTGCTTTGTGTTTCAATCACTTGACACCAGAGTTCGCATGAGCGTTTACCATCAGAATGAAAGTGTTGAGCAATGCGATCCAGCTGGTAGTGCGTCTTACACACTTCCGTCCGATCCACTTCCGTCCCATTTTTCAGAATCACTGCCACAATAATATCCATTAACCGAGTGGAAAGATGTTACACATCAAAATCGAAAGCAATCAATGTTCGTATTATTTTCCGAATAGACTAAGAGCCAAATACTAATCTCAGTAATGTTTATCGATAGCGGCAACCCTTGACCAAAGAGGTGGGGAAATGGAGTTTTGGCAGGGAAGAACTCATTCCTCTCTTAATAGACACAATATCAAAAGAGTCCTCTAAAAACTAATTAATCGAAAACAAAATATCCCGCTCTTTTACTGCATTACGGGGACACCTTGCACGGTCATGTACGTGAATGTACAATTGCCATTGGTTGTATGGTATAGTGCCCTAGAATGCATTTCACTGTCAATATGTGAGTTCTGTGATTTATAACTTAAATTAGAATTTCTTCAGCCATTATTGGGCAAATTGTATAGTGTTATGTTTTAGATTTTATCATTTCAAATGATCTTGTCAACTTCATCGTTAGCTTTGGTCTACCTTTATGAGTGTATGACGTCATCATGTTGTTCAGTGCATATGCACCGAGTCTGAGTTTACTCCTGGGGTCTGGCGGTATGCGATACGGAGACGGCGAGTGCGTGACATCATGCAGCAGAGTGCACCTCCCGCTCCCCGTTTCCTGCGCGGGAAGCCCTCCTGAGCCTTTCTAACATGTGTAGCATTTGTAGCAGGCGTCATTTGAAATGATATAAAGTCTAGTCTCTCCGACTGACTGTATCTTTTTAACTCAAATGAGTGACTTCAACATCAATTTCAATGAAACAAAAGTTAGTTTATAAATGAAATTAATTTTTAAAATGACTTGCTGTTACACACATTAATCTGACACAACGAGAAATAGCTGTCAGCTCAGACTTATCCGAGACTTTCACGCATCCATTTTAATTCCTAAATGGGATATGGAGCCTAATGAATAGGCCAGGTATTTTACATTGCAAAAATTATATTTTGCATGTTTTTGCAATCAATGCTAATAATGCGAGTATATTTTTAGTGTGGATTCATAAAAATGAAAAATGAAACAGGCTTATGAGATCTCACTAATTCGGTTTGTGCGCCATCCAGATCGAGCTGTGACTGTCAACAAAGAGAGTATAAACCATTAAACTCCTACCATGGTGTGAGGTGTTAATTTGATCAACGCCTTCGGTGGCGTAGTTAGTAGTAAGCTGAGCTTATGTGCCCAAGATCGCGGGTAAAGCCGGCGGGCCCATGTTATAGATTTATGGCATGAAAAAGAACCTTCCACTAAAATTTGTAGGTTAGTTTGATAACGCTATATTAGTTCAAACGTTCGCCACCAGGTGATGACTACGACGACATTTAGTAGCCACGTCCGCAGCTAGGTGTCGTGGACGGTAGCATTTGGTAGCAAAAGTAGAACTACTTGAAAAACTTAATCGTCTGCAGTCCGTACCTGAATAACAGATAACACACACTCATTCAGCCATCACAATTAACACCGGTTATCAGACAAATTCTACACACACCCAAAGTACTCGGGGCTACATGGCCACGTCCGCAGCCCCCAAAGTAAGGAACCAACCTACCATTAATTTGATCACGGGACCGCAGTGCGGTCTGAAGTCACCTGCAGACATTAGGAGACGGAATAAGAGCTTACGCTGTCGGGCACATTATAAATAGGAATACTGTATTTGCTTGAACTTTCAGCTCTTGCAAACCAATACTAAAGGATGAGGGGACCCGATGCGCTGACCACGCGTCACCCCAATATCTGCGGGACAAATGGCTGGGCAGAGGTCGTTTGGTAGGCCTAGTCTCTCATCGGCTGTAGTGCTAAGTTCTTTTTAGACACGTCACCAGACAAATTCCACGCACACAAAGGTCATGACCACGATGTCGCAAAGTTCCTGAAGTAACCAACAACAACAACAAAAATTTGCCCACAACGTGTCATGTTAAAGGTCCTAGAAGCAGAAGTTTCGTTTGATATTTTAACTGGGCCGTTGTTGTTTATGATTTCCTTACGACATCGTTGTCATTTATCCCCGTGAATTTGGGTGTGTGTAGAATCTGTCTGATAACCGATGTTAATTGTTATGACTGAATTAGTGTGTGTTATCTGTTTCTAATTTTAGTAAGGACTGCAGACGATAATTTCAAGTAGTTCCTTCTTTCGCTAACAAATGCTACCGTCTACGACATTAATCAAACCTAACCTACAAATTTTGCTTCACACAAGTTTATTTAGTGGAAGGTTCTTTTACATGCCATAAATCTATTACATACAGTAGGCCCACCGGCTTTACTTCACCTCCGAAGGAAGGCATACTGAGGGATTTTAAACACTCTTAAAAATCCGACGACTTCAGCCGGGTTTGAACCCGCGATCTTGGGCATAGAAGCTCAGCATGCTACCAACTACGCCACCAAAGACGCCCTGTGTCATTGTGATGACTGTATAAGTGTTTGTTTTTCTAATACGGGATAGGGTTGTTTAGGAGGAGGCGGTAGTGCTCTTAAGTTAGGAACGATCCCAGCAATTTCCTGAAATTGAATCCAGAAGCCGCGGAAAATCACTCATAAAGTGGCTGAGTTGGGAATTGAACATGGAACTGGGGGTTCATTGCCATGTTTGCTAACCATTGCGCCAGGAAATGGTCTCTTTTAGAGCTGGAAGGAACGCTTGATCACACCTGATACTTCCATGTTCAGTTCCAAACAGTGGGCAGTTCTATTGAATAATTATATAATATCGTATGACCTCGGGTGCCGGGTGCAAGCTTTGTTATTTGACACCCAGAGGGCAGCTTGCATGTTGAATTTCTGTTGTTCCTGTTGTTAGATATATATGCTCCTTGACACTATAGCGCTTTCTAGTAGAGCAAGGAGGAACATTTTTTTGTGTTGACGGAAAAATCCCGACATTAATTTTGCCATTATGAACACGGCCTACTGAATTCAAATGGGTTCTCTTACAAGCCAACATCGTATGCCATGCGTGTCGTGATTTTTACCTCCTTTCAAAAAACCTCTTACCATGGCCAGGAGCGAACCTGCAAGCATAGGGTAGACCGACACGATAACCACTCACCCGCCGTGGCAAGCCAGATTTTGGGAAATAACACTGAACCAGTTGAACGAAGAGCTATTGAAGGTGTCTTCCGATGTCCCACCGGGTCTTGACAAGTATTCTTCCTGGCTGTGAGGTGCGTAAAATGAGCCATGTCCGAGGTTTCGACCAGAACTTCCATACATTGTCTGTCTTGTATCCTCTTAAAACATGGAGTACGAATTTCATGGTTGGTTGGTTCCTAAGTTGAGGGGCTACGACAACGCGGTCATGTAGCCCCGTGTACTTTGTGTGTGTGTAGAATCTGTCTGATAACCAGTGTTAATTGTGATGGCTGTATTAGTGTGTGTTATCTGTTTTCAATTCAAGTAAGGACTTCAGACATTCCATTTTCAAGTAGTTCGTACTTTTGCTAACAAACACCACCGTCAACGACAACTAGTTCTGAATTTGGTTGCTAGATGCCACCGCAGTCGGCTCCTGGCGACAAACGTTGGAACCTAAGAGCATTAGTCAAATCTAACCTGTAAGGTAGCTTCACACAAGTGTAATTAGTGGAAGGTTCTTTTACAATGCCATACATCTGTGGTTTGGGACCGCTGGTTCTTAAAAAATCCGACGTCTTCGGCTGGGTTGGAACCTGCGACCTTGAGCATAAAAGCTCAGCATGTTACCAACTACGCCACCGAAGACGCCCACGAATTTGACTGTACTTTATAGCTACCTTTACCACAGGTCTGTCTGTCTGTTAGGTAGTCAGCCCGAAGGCTGGTTGGATCCTCAAAAAGCACCGCCGTTACGTTATGTGAGTCGATACCCACAAAAATCCAAGGCAGCACTATTTTGAGGCGTTCTAGGCAAGAAGAGGAGTGAGGTAGTTTGCCATTGCTTTCCTCACTGAGTCAGAGCAGTAGTACTAACCCTATGAGTAGAACCTTTCACAGCATTCACAGGCACTGACTGTGCCCCGAATGTCATTACTAAGCACCACCCATACCTCAGTAGCTTCCATATAATCACAGCCATGAGTGAGACTGAGACATCGGTGAAAAGCCACCTTTTACTCTAGCCTGTGCCAACAGACAAATGCAAATGTACTGTATTCATCAAGAGATGGCAAAAATACCTGCATTAGGCAAGTGTTCTGGAGTGCCGAATGCGCCTGATGTGCTATCTCGCCCGCACAGCACAGGGGGAGACAGGCAACTGTTTCAACACTCGGCCCAAGACCTGGCGAGAGCTATCCAATCCAGACACAGCACGCCCGTGTCAGAGATTAATTATTTACTCAATAGCCTAGTTCGAGAAGCAATGTTTTGTTCTGAACAAGATCGAGAGCCAACCAGAGCAGAGAGAACCCCTGTAGGTGTCTCAAAACTATATTACCAAGATTTTACAAGCGATTTGACCACTTAGGATCGATCACGCTTGCTATTCATGTGAGGTTTTCTCAGTGGCCAACAATGCATTCGTTTGTTAGCTTCTGTAGCGGTCTCTTTACTCCAGATGAAACGAAATATATGTTATTATTATTCTGTTCGATCTGAGAACATTAAATACATAATAATAATAATAATAATAATAATGATATCGTATGGCCTCGGGTGCCGGGTGCAATCTTTGTTATTTACGCCCAGAGGGCAGCTTGCATGTCGAATTTTGTTATTCCTTGGAGTGCTATGAAAGTCAAGGAGGTAAGATATCAAAGCCCCTTGACGCTCTAGCGCTTTCTTGTTGATAAAGGAGGAACTTTTATGTTGGCGGAAACTCCCGAGATTAATTTTGCCATTATGAACACGGCCTACTAAATTCAAATGAGTTCTTTAACATGCCAACAATGTATGACATGCGTGCCGTGATTTTGTCGCCTTTGAAAAAAAATCACTTACCACGGCCAGGAGCGAACCTGCAAGCTTGGGTTGATAGTCCGATACACCACACAAGACACGGCACAAACTTAGAAAAACTTCTGAGTTTTAATTCACTGGCCTTTATACCATCTTTATCTAATACAGTAATGAACTTTTTTCAGCAAGGTAGGTTGGTTGGTTATAGTTTAGGGGCTGCGACAACGCGGTCATGTAGCCCCGTGTACTTTGGGTGTGTGTAGAATCTGTCTGATAACCGGTGTTAATTGTGATGAATGTATTAGTGTGTGTTATCTTTTTTAAAATTCAAGTAAGGACTGCAGACTTTTGAATTTTTCAAATAGTTCCTACTTTTGCCGCCAAACGCCACCGTCAACGACTACTAGTTCAGAACTTAGCTACCAGACGCCACCGCAGTCGGCTCTTGGCAACGAACGTAGGAACCTAAGAGCGATGTTTGCATTGTTAACCTATAAAATTTAGCTTCACACTGGTAAAAATCCGACGACTTCGGCCGGATTTGAACCCGCGATCTTGGGCATAGAAGCTCAGCATGCTACCGACTACGCCACCGAAGCCGCCTTTCAGCAAAGTAAATTAAGTTCATGCATAATGAGATAACACAAGTCTTAAAATATCTAACTAAAATATTACGAGCAACATTGACTGTATATAAATATTGTAAATTAAATAACAATACTAATATCGGGTAGTTACTTGGTGGGATCTGCTAATGCCCTAATGCACTCGTTTTGAATAGTTACAAACCTTTGTGATGCGAATGTACTGGACGATGGCAATTAGTGGAACTGACACAGCCTTGAGAGGGAAGAATATTATTAAAGATATTTCATTAGTTAATCTTGTTTCTGGGGGCGGAACAGAGCGATCATCTGCCCCTACATTTTATTTGTATTTATTTTAATTTCATATTAATTATTTTAGCCTAATTGTAATTATTAACTGTAATTTTTGTTTTCTTTAATATTTTAATGTCCACATTTATTTTTAAATTATTTTTATAATCTCAAAATTAAGATTATAATGTTTTATCATTTTATCTTTAATGAGCGTATCATCATCATAATTATATATTACTTCAGTAGTATAGATCCGTCCTGTGGCGCTCACAAGCTTCGTATCGTGACAAATGAGCATTCAAATGAAAGAGAATAGACATTAGCAGTGACGAATTGCACTCTAATTTCATATTCATCTAAAATACTTTTTAAATGACTTTAAAAAAATGTACAAAGTGTGCGATTTGCAGATACTGTTGCTGTAGGAAAATATCCTCCATAATTGCTGTCCACTTCACATTTTGGCCGCTGTGACGCCTGTTTCATGTCACTTTAATATTCTGAAGTCTTTCCTTGATCATTTTGCATGCATTTCAGAAACAAAAAATCAAAGGAATGCGTACTCAAATCGTATAATTTCATAAATATCGAATAACCGGTGACTGTTACAGCTAAGCTGTCAATTAATGTACTCAGCACACAAAAGACATTAGCAGTGGCGAATTACATTCTAATTTCATGAATATCAATTTTTGTAAGAAATGTGCGATTTGCAAATACTGATGGTCTAACATGCTGCAATTATGAGTTGTCGTCTAAAATCTTAAAACTCTTACCATAAACCAATTGGGGAAAGTGTGGTTTATGAACATGCGAGATTTCTCGCACTGGTCCGCTAGTTAGTCCAGTTTCAAAACTGATCATCTGCATTTTTTGTGAAAATGAGTTAGGCGCAGAATCTGAGTAATTGGACCTATACCCTCGTTCTGTGAGAAAATTGGAAACATAGCTTATCATTTGCCACCCTTAATGGCATGCGGAAATATCGATTTGGTTTCAAAACTGATCATCTACACCACTCGTTCAGTTTCAAAACTCATCATTTACATTCCCGGAGTTTGCTTTCAAAAGTGTTCATCTGCAATGTTGTAGCATTAAGGTATCAATATACGGAATCAAAACTTATCATCATCGAAATACGTGTATAGTAAATTTCTTTAGATGAGTACATTTTAGAGAAGCTGTTGGTAATTCTGAAAAGTTTAGGCGCGAATTATCACTCCATTGTCGACTGAAATCATTTGTGATTACACGATGGAGACAGATGCAGAAATAGAAGTACGTATATCTTTATTTGGTATAAGACCCGCAGAACGTACGAAGGGGAGAAAGAAACAACCAGACCCCAAAGAGTGGATAGTGAATCAGAAAAGCGAATTAGGTAAGTCTTTAAAACTTTTTTCTTTGTGTTACAGTGATATCCTAACCTCTGATTTGCCTCGCGTGTAAAGGTAAACACAATAATGATTCCACATGTTCCCTATTATGGTTGTTCTATGGATCTCAAGTGTTAATTTTTAAACTTAAAATGAATTTTATATAATCACTATTTCAGACACTCTTCAAGCTTCCTTCCTAAACTTCCAACATGTGGCCATGAACGCAAGAATAGTTTTAACTGCAAGAGTCTGACTATGCAAGATGTTCGACGCTTTCATCAGGCATTTTACAAAACCTTCGACAAAATTGAGCAAGATAACTTCATTTTGTTGCACACAAGACGTACAGTTCCAAAACGAATACTGACACGTAAGGACGGAAATAACAGTAAACCCAAAAGTGTGAGCATTGCTTATTATGTTCCATGCTTGAGGCATAGATCAGGACTCAGTGAAGTACAAGTATGTAAGAATACCTTTGTAAAGATCCTTGGAATTTCCAAATTCAGGGTACAAAAACTCGGCAAAGAACATCTTTTAACTGGTTCCACGCCGCAAGAAAACCGGGGAGGTGATCATAGATCTAAAGTGTATGAATCTAGAAAGGTGAAGGTCAGAAGTCATATTGAATCTATCGTACCTCTCGAGTCACATTATTGTCGTGCAGGCTCCAAACGGCAATATCTGCCTAGTGGTCTTTCTATTGCGAAACTGTGGAAACTTTATAATGAGAGTGTTAAGATGATTTGAAAGTTCGATATGATTACTATCGGTCAATATTTTGTTTAGAATACAATATCAGTTTTGGTTCACCATCAGTTGACGAATGTTCCAAATGTATTGAGTTGAAGGAAAGACTGAAAGTTGAAAAATGTGATAGTGGCAAAAAAAAAGACTTAAAATTAGAATTAGAAGTGCATGAGAGGCGTGCAAAATCCTTTTTCATGTTACTTCAAAGGGAACCAGAGAACACGATTACATTTTCATTTGATTGCCAAAAGAATCTTGTACTGCCTATAATCCCAGATCAAAGTGCATACTACTGTCGGCAGTTCTACCTTTATAATTTTACCGTATGCCAAGGTTCTTCCAAGTCCTCCTTGAACAAGTCAAACACATACATTTATACACACATCAAAAAAAGTTTTGCATCACCTCGGTTCCAAGAGTTCCGGAACCTTTAAATACAAAGGGAATAGAGATCAACACAAACAACATTTCAGCTCGTTTTATTGCTCATGAGACCCACACATTGCATGTTGTACCATCATACAGCTAGACTTTCAGCATTTGTGGTCCAGATTGCAGTACACACCACTACCTCTAATACCCAGTAGCACGTCCTCTTGCATTGATGCATGCCTGTATTCGTCGTGGCATACTATCCACAAGTTCATCAAGACACTGTTGGTCCAAATTGTCCCACTCCTCAACGACAATTCGGCGTAAATCTCTCAGAGTGGTTGGTGGGTCAAGACGTCCATAAACAGCCCTTTTCAACATATCCCAGGCATGTTCGATAGGGTTCATGTCTGGCGAACATGCTGGCCACTGTATTCGAGCGATGTCGTTATCTTGAAGGAACGCATTCACAAGATGTGCACGATGAGGTCGAGAATTGTCGTCCATGAAGACAAATGCCTCTCCAATATTCTGCCGATATGGTTGCACTATGGGTCGGAGGATGTCATTCAGGTATCGTAAAGCCGTTTCGGAGCCTTCCATGACCACCAGTGGCGTACGTCGGCCCCACATAATGCCACCCCAAAACATCAGGGAACCACCACCTTGCTGCACTCGCTGGACAGTGTGTCTAAGACGTTCAGCCTGACCAGGGTGCCTCCAAACACGTCTCCGACGATTGTCTGGTTGAAGGCATATGCGACACTCATCGGTGAAGAGAACGTGATGCCAATTCCGTGGGGTCCATTCAGCATGTTGTTGGGCCCATCTGTACCGCGCTGCATGGTGTCGGGGTTGCAAAGCTGGACCTCGCCATGGACGTCGGGAGTGAAGTTGCGCATCATGCAGCCTATTGCGCACAGTTTGAGTTGAAACACGACGTCCTGTGGCTGAACGAAACGCATTATTCAACATGGTGGCATTGCTGTCAGGGTTCCTCCGAGCGGCAATCCGTAAGTAGCGGTCATCCACTACAGTAGTAGCCCTTGGGCGGCCTGAGCGAGGCCTGTCATCGACAGTTCCTGTATCTCTGTACCTCCTCCATGTCCGAACAACATCGCTTTGGTTCACTCTGAGACGCCTGGAAACTTCCCTTGTTGAGAGCCCTTCTTGACACAAAGTAACAATGCGGACGCGATCGAACTGCGGTATTGACCTTCTAGGCATGGTAGAACTACAGACAACATGAGCAGCGTACCTTCGTCCTGGTGGAATGACTGGAACTGATCGGCTGTCGTACCCCCTCCGTCTAATAGGCCCTGCTCATGCATGGTTGTTTACATCTTTGAGCAGTTTTAGTGACATCTATGAACAGTCAAAGGGACTGTATCTTGGATACAATATACACAGTCAACGTCTATATGCCGGAGATCTGGGAACCGAGGTGATGCAAAACTTTTTTTGATGTGTGTATCTGGACTGAACTAGATAGCAGGAAGGGATCGAACGAGGTAGCTTCATTTCTATACCATGGTTTAAAGAATTCAACATTTCAGGCTAATGTAGAAACTGTATGCATGTTTGCCGACGGCTTTGCTGGCCAGAATAAAACTTCAATAGTCCTTGGAATGGCTGCTGCTTGGCTTTACTAAAATTCTCCAGAAACAATTAAACATGTCGAGTTTATTTTTCCGGTCCCAGGGCATTCTTACATGCTTTCAGACCGAGTGTTTGGGCACCTAGAAAATATCATAAGAAAGAAAAATGTTATTGCAGATCCCATGGAATATATCAGCATATTTGAATCGTATGGTCAAGTTTCCAAAGCAAATGATGTTGTAATATACGACTGGAAAACCGCTATAAGAGACGTAATGAAGCCGCCGAACCTCTGGCACTTGAAATTTTCAGAAGCAAAGCGTTTCTGCTTAACCAAATCCAAGGGCAAAGTCCAAGTACTCATTAGAGGAGAACAGGCATACAATATGGACTTTAACATAGCAAAGAGCACCTGTAAACCATCCAAGAACATTGCCGACATCAGACCTAATCCAGTTTCTTTAGGATGTCAACCGAACGTCAAGAAAATGAAGGATGTGGAAAAGTTGCTGATAAAACATTATGGCAACAACTGGAGGGACCTGAGTAATCTCGCATTCTACAAGGACGCCTTAGGGAGAACAGGGCAAGATCACCCTCTATCAGACGATGATGAGGAGGAAGATCTCCCAATGATTAATGCTAGTTTTCATGTTTGAGTTGTTCAATGGTATCGTGACTCTGCATTCATGTTCAAGGAAATTGTGTTATATGCTTCCTAATAATACTAAACAATGTTAAAAATTATCAAAACTGTGCTTAATAATACAAAATTAAAGATTATTTCATTATTCATTGGTCATCATGTTGATACCGCTGTTTCAAAACTGATCATCCAACACATACCATTACAAAACTTATCATCTACATATTTCATTTTCAAATTTAACCTATTTCCACAGGTTTCATTAAGCTGATAAAGATTTAATAGTTATTTGGGATGTCAAAGAATCAAACCATACCAAATGTTCGGTCACTGCATCTTAGGTTCGCTCTCGAAGAGTTTTTCGCCTCTCCTGTAAAATTGGTAAAATGTTAGATGATCAGTTTTGAAACTGGACTACTATATTATTTGAGTAGTATAGATCCCTGCTGCGGCACTCACAAGCAACCGATCGTGACAAATGAGCATTCAAATGAAAGAGAAGAGACATTAGCAGTGACGATTTGCACTCTAATTTCATAAATATCTATCTAGGCCTATACATTCTAAAAAAAATACTTTAAAAATGTACGAAGCGTGCGCTTTGCATATACTGTTGCTGTAGGAAAATACCCTCCATAATTGCTGTCCACTTCATATTTTGGCCGCTGTGACACTTGTTTCATGTCATTTTAACATCTGAGGTCTTTCCTTTATCATTTTGCATGGATTTCAGAAACAGAAAATCAAAGGAATGAGTACTCAAACCGTATAATTTCATAAATATCGAATAACCGGTGAGTGTTATGATGATCCAATTTCCAGTGATTTCCTTCTTAAGTTAGGGAACGTAGAACTTGGAATTCTAACTGAAAAGTAAATAGTGTTCTATAATCATTTGGTTGAAATAAAAACATAACAACCTTTCTCCGTATGTCTCTTATTATAAACCTATTGGGGAAAGTGTGGTTTATGAACATGGGAGATTTCTCGCAAGGGTCCGCTAGTATATTTTTAGCCTACTTTTCACATTTTGCAAAAATGAGGAAGAAGTAGACTTATGAGATCAATCCGGGAAAATGTGTGTATGTCTGTCTGTCTGTCCTTCTGTCTGTCTGTCCTTTTATCTGTCTGGCTGTGTGTGTGTCCCCCCCCCCCCTATCAACTCCTAAACGGCTGCAGCAATCGAAACCAAATTTAGTATGAGTAGAGATGTATACCGGAATATCTTAAGCCCATATTTGGAAATGATATCAGTGCTACCAACTGCTGAAAAAACGCACTCTAGAAATTTGAGCTACATGTTGGATATCTTGGAGGGTATGCATGGGAGCTATTCCAAAATTGGCACACATGTAGATAATACTATTTCAGTTTAATATCCAGGAGGCCATACATGACAGAGTTGCCAAAAAATTTTAAGCCTTCTGATAGGTCCAATTTTAAATGCATATAACTTCTAAGCTATCAATTGGATTTCAACCAAACTTTGTATGTAATATGTGTACATAAACAGATATGACTGAGCGTATTCGTAAGAGCCACCAGGGCTGCCAACTGTTAATAATTGCTCTCTCATTTTTTTAAATCCAAATACTAATATATCAGAAAGTATGCAAGACGACAGATTTAAACTATGCACACCTATAGTACCTGACATTTCAGATTAATTTGGAGTATACGTCAGTTCTACCAACATGATTATAAGCCTACTGATAAGATCAATTTTAAAATACATGTAACTTCTATACCATCAGTTGGATTTCAACCAAATTTCGTATGTATTATGTGTAACATAACAGATATGACTATAAGTATTCTTAAGAGCATTCAGGGCTGCCAACTGTTAATAAATGCTGTCTATATTTGTTTACCCTAATATCAATATATCAGGTAGTATGCAAACCAACAGCCCTATACTTTGCACACGTATAGCACCTGACATTCTAGATTAATTTGGAATAATTAATATAAGTCAGTGCTGCCAACATGATTGTATGCCTGCTGATAGGTCCAATTTTAAAATACATGTAACTTTTATACTAACAAATGGATTTCATCAAAAATTGGGACAACAAGATATCATAATATTTCAGATTATTTCTGACCAGCACACGCATGGCATTGTTGCTAACATGCTTTTACGCGTGCTGATATAACCAATGTCTAACTGAATGTAACGTCTATTGGATTTCAACCAAATTTTGTATTCTGTACCTTAAGAGATGGAACTAAGAATATATTCAGTCACCAGGGCTGCCAACTGTAGTGCTCTATTATGCTACATTATACCATTCATATTTTGAAGTAATTAGACATTTCGATATTACCAGCTTAATTTCGACATTATTCTAGATAGGTTCATATACTGTAGATTAATCATTGGCATTAATCTTAATTTTAAGAAAATTAGGCTTTTTAATTCGTCAAGGAACTTCTTGTTATTTTTACAAGCATATTTGTTTAATTCTAATTTTTATTATCATAATATATAACCTCACATAACCTACCTAATATGTTATTATATCTACTGAATAAACATAACAAATTATAGTACGTTAAGAGATATGAATGAATGAATATTTATTGCAGCAAATAGCTACACAATTAATTTTTTTAGTACAAAATCGTAAGTCATTCAGTACACAGTTTAGTGAGTGATATTTGTCTAACCCTGTATTAACTTGCATGATATCGACTACATTGATTATTGCAGAATTGACAGACACAGTCGTGTGTCGTAGTTGATAGTGGGCTTCTTTCCGTTAAAAGATATGATCTATTATTAAAACAAGTACATGAGTGACATGATTGTTCGAACTAGTATCAATTCCACGAAGTTGTATCTTGGATACTAAAAATATTATAAAAAGCTGTATGGCACGGATTTACTTAAAAAAAATTGTATGAAATATTTATACTTTTGATTCGTATTCCTTACCAAGCCTCCGTGGCTTAGGCGGCAGCACGCCGGCCTCTCACCGCTGGATCCGTGGTTCAAATCCCGGTCACTCCATGTGAGATCTGTGCTGGACAAAACGGAGGCAGACAGGTTTTTCTCCGGGTACTCCGGTTTTCCCTGTCATAATTTCATTCCAGCAACACTCTCCACTATCATTTCATTTCATCTGTCATTCATTTAATCATTGCCCCAGAGGAGTGCGTCAGGCCTCGGCAGCCGGCACAGTTCATATCCTCGCCGCTAGATGGGGGCTTCATTCATTCCATTCCTGACCCGGTCGGAGACTGGAAGCAGGCTGTGGATTTTAATTTTCATTCGTATTCCTTCAAAAATCTTGATATTAGGTATTTCTTGAGTTGTGTAGTGTTAACAGAGTTTGTAAATGAGTGAAGGTGGAATGTATTAAAGAGCCGTGAAGCTGTGCAAAGGAATTATTTATTGTATTTAGTTGTGCGGTGATTATGATGATAATTGTTGTTTTAAAGCGCCTAACATCTGGGCTCAATTATTATTGTTTGAAACTACTTACCAAGTGTATTTTTTCCTCGAAATTCAATATTACTCTCCTCCAAATTTTTGTAGGCTATTATTTCTTCCCAATTAGCCTTTCTCACATTTCTATCACTGTACTCCTTTAACGTACTGTTCCAAAGTGCAAGTTTTTCTCCTATTTCCAAAATGAACAAATCTGTATCAAACTGCTCGGACATATCGAAATCTGCTAATGACTACTAATAATGTAACGTCTGTTTCCGTGCGCGCCACTGGCCGCGTCAGTGAGTTTTGTTTGCATGGGTTACGTTACTTTTCTCCCCGCGCACGGCAGGTCAGTCGACTGTGAAACGCTCTTCATGAATTAGCCTCGCGAGACGCGGCAGTCGCGCCAGAGGGTTAATACACTAAAGGGTTAAGCCAATTTCATGCCTAGTTCGATTCCCACCTCAGCCATCCTCGAAGTGCTTTTCCGTGGTTTCCCACTTCTTGTTCGGGCAAATGCCAGGATGGTGCCTACCGTCAGTCCACGGCCGCCTCCTTCCCTCTTCCTTGCCTATCCCTCTCCATCTCACCCTCCCTTCCCATCCCTCATGAGGGCCCTGTTCGCTTTGGAGGTGAGGCCGCCTGGGCGAAGTGCTGATCACACATCTTCAGTTGTATCCACTCCAACCTGATGTTCCCAGCTCTAGGACACTGCCCGTAGAGGCAGTAGTGGTGAGTTCCCTCGCTGAGTCCGTGGGTTCCACCAACCTGGAGGGTAAACTCGATAAATAAAAATATATAATGCTAATAAATGAACATGCGCGACTAAGACCAATATCACGCCTGGTTATGCTCTGTATGGGCCTAAATTGTCGACAATTCATCAAATAGGGAGAGGTCGAATTGATATGAAAACTCATAATCCCATATTTGAAAACAGAGAAAGTGAATGAAGGTGACCTGCTTGATTTTGCAGGAGGCGTGTAGTAGAGGTGTCACTAACCAGGTCCGGAATGTATTGATTGTTTATAACATTTAATACAATGTAAATTAGTTGTAGGTTTGTAACTAATGTTTAAATTTATGTTGTAATTTATTACTCTTAGGGCCGTTTTCACCAACTAACGATTATTTAGTCAATTTCCATTTAACTTAAATACGAGACTTAATGCGTGATTATCTTCGATACATTTCACGAGGCCATTCGGGTTCTCATACTCAAAGAAGCTTTACGGCTCTCGCGCATGCGTAGACAAGCATGGCGGACAGAACAAGAAGCGTCTAGCACTGATTGTTGTTTGCGATGCTTTCTTGAGACTTTCTGGAACATAATTATAAAGGAAGGGAAATACAGAAGACCTTATTCCTGGCAAAAGCTTAAAATGATATGAACAAAGTATTTAGCAGAACTGGCCGTTGTGTGAATACATAGCTTAATAGGACGGGCGCACCCACTTGTCTTCGTAGCGTAAGAAGTTACGGTGCGGACTCGGAATTTATTACGCAGCGCTGGAAAGGGTTCGAATCCCACTTCTCATATACTCCTTTTTAAAAATTTCTGTATTCGTCTTTCTTGGTATTAAAAGTTAGTAATGTGTGTGATCTTTTATAATTTTATTGTCATAAACATATTTTATATTCATATGAATGAAATTTCGCGTGAAACTCGGAAACATACAGCCATTGAGGGATGCGCAAGGCAGCGATCTACTGTTTCCCACCACTTTAAAGATGCTTTAGAGAGTTGAGTGGCCAGATTCATCCATTTAACGTAATTCCTTGTTAGTGGTAAGTTAACGAGAGTTTCTGTTTGGTGTAATGTTCATACAAAGTTAAATAACCTTAAATGACGGATTAACAGATAATTGATGTTGGTGAAAATGGCCCTATTAGTCACCAAACTTGGAAAAATCTCTCAAGTAGACAAATTCAAGTGTTTACGAGAAATTATTCAGCCAGCAAGGTTCAATTAAGAAGCAAACAAGCAAAGAATTTCAAAACTACAAAAAACATCCTAAAATTTCCCAGAACCATATCACAAAACGCAAAAGTATAAAACACAACACAACACAACCAAACAAAACAAAAGAAAACACATCCAAACAAAACAAACAAAAACAAAGTACAAAGATCAAAGTACAAAGAAATAAGAACAAATAGCAATAAGCAAAACAAAGCAAATCAATGCAATGCAAAGCAAATATAATACTTTCGTGAAACCAGAAGTACCTTACGTTGATAATTGTGGGCTGATCACAAGTCAAAAACATTGAGAAACAAGAGAGAACAAGTAGTTCCATGGCGAACTATAGCCTACTTTTATTTTGTTATAAAGACCATATATAAACAGTTGGCAGACCTGGCAACTCTAAATATATTTTTAGTTTCTTCTCTTAAGGCACAGGCACAATTTGGTTGAGGTCCTTTAGATAGAATGCACTTTACATGTATTTAAATATTGGATTTATCAGCATGCGTAAAACGTCCTTTACGGAGAAGGATTTTTGTATTAGGTTATTGGGGAATCGCTGTAAGCACTGGAATAAACACATGTACCAGGTGATGGTTGTAGTGAATAATACTCTCGTCCCGATCTCGACTTATCCGAGGTATGGAGCAGAGGGTATTCTATTCGCTCAGCGTCCCGACCCGTCTCCCGTATGTCCACGTGACCTAGTAACAAAAGAATGGCGATATTGCATGGACAAAATTGAAATAGTTTGCATATGATATCTTTTGTTTCCCACGAGATTGATGGCTTCACATAATGTCATGTGATTTGTGATTCTAGGTTATGTCATATTAGTTCCATCGTCTTACGTAACATTGTGCACGAAAACTTCGTCCTTTACCTGGATTGCACAGTTTAGGAATCAAATTCACATATTTTGTATTCCATAATTGGTATTGTTGTTTCTTTAAAGCCTTGGGACATCGTAATCATGAGTTATGTGTACATCAGTTTTCAGTTTTTAACAAACATTTGGAAACGATTGGAATCAAGTTCAGGGATCGGAGGGTGATATACAATCTATACAGAAACCAGACAGCAGTCATTCAAGCTGAAGGACATGAGAGAGAAGCTGGTATTCAGGAAGGTGTAAGGCAAGGCTGCAACTTATCACCCATACTTTTCAATCTATACATTGAACAAGCATTGAAAGAAATTGTAGAAAAATTCAAAGTAGAAGTAATGATTCAAGGAGAAATAATTTCAATTTTCTGACACACTCGAGGATTTGAATGAGATTTCAAATAGTATGGATTATGTCTTGAGGAAAGAATTCATGATAAAATTAATAAATGTAAAACACAAATATTGGAATGCAGCCGAAATAAATCAGAAACCCCTATGGGCTTCAAATTAACAGGTGAAAAGCTAAAGGACGTAGGTGACTTTTTTTACTTAGGAAACAAAATAACCAGTGATGGATGAAACAAAGAGGATATAAAAAGTAGGTTAGCACAGCCAAAGAAAGCATTTCTACAGAAGAGGAATCTGTTGACATCATATATAGTGGTCTCTGTTTTATAAAATACACTTGGATGGTCAGTTCGGTCGTCAAGCGATTATCATCAGATCCTTAACAGTCTATTAAATTTATGCTGAGCATCTATGCCCAAGGTCGCGGGTTCAAACCTGGCCGAAAACGTCGGATTTTTTAAGAGCGTTAAAAACCCTCAGTATGCCTTCCTTCGGAGGGGAAGTAAAGCCGGCTGGCCCATGTCATAAATTTATGGCATGTAAAAGAACCTTCCAGTAACTAAACTTGTGTGAAGCAAAATTTGTAGGTTAGGATTGATTAATGCTCTTAAGTTCCAACGTTCGTCACCAGGCGCTGGTTGCGATGGCATCTACTAGTAGCCAAGTTCACAGCTAGCTGTCGTGCACACTAGCATTTGGTAGCGAGAATAGGAACTACTTGAAGTTATCGTCTGCAATCCATACCTGAATTAAAAACAGATAGCACACACTAATACAGCCATCACAATTAACACCGGTTATCAGATAGATTCTACACACACCGAAAGTACACGGGGATACATGACCGCGTTGTCGCAGCCCCTAAACTAAGGAACCAACCAGAAAAATGAACGTCGATGCAATAAATATTTCCACGATTGTATATTGTTACATATATCTTAACGAAGTCCATGAAAGAGATCAGATGATACAAATAAATTCCATATTCTTTCACCTAAGTGTGCAGGGCTGATGGACGTGATGTTCCACACCCCTTACCAAAGAACAACAACATGGAAAGTGACTGTGTTTCTCATTTTCTCTGTATCTTTTCACTTCCACTGCCTGCTCGCTATTGATCTGATGTAATGGAATGAAGGCACTTTCCTCTGAATTAGATATACTTCTGATTATTCGGAGCGCACTCTCGAAATAAATGGAGAGGCTCCATTCACGTGGATTGCTGGCTGGAGAAGTATCAAAGGCGCTGTGCTGGCGAGAAACACGGCCCGCGATGAATAAACGATAATCGAACAGTGAGTCGGAAGTGGCTGCTTTGCGAATGTAATGAGCATGTGATTACACAAATTGAATATGTTCAAAGAGACGGGCACGCTCGAGACTCGATGTCAAGTCCTCTTGTCGTGGTTTATGATAGCATTAGACTCAGTTCCGATTCAAATTTATTCTTTAGAAAGGTTTAAACGGAAAGCAATCAGCCGCGTGAGGGATGGAACAGCCGGAAAGATACAAAATAGAAGAATTATCGGTGGAGGAAATATCTAAGTAATTATTATTCTAATGTGGACAATTAAAGATTATATAGATTTAAGTACATTAATTTAATTATACAGAGCCTCCGTGGCTTAGTTGGCAGCACGCCGGCCTCTCACCGCTGGGTCCGTGGTTCAAATCGCTGTCATTCCATGTGAGATTTGTGCTGGACAAAGCGGAGGCAGACAGGTTTTTCTCCGGGTACTCCTATTTTCCCTGTCACAACTTTCATTTCAGCAACACTCTCCCCCTTCATTTCATTTCATCTATCATTAATTTAATCATTGTCCCAGGGGAGTGAGACAGGCTTCGGCAGCCGGCACAGTTCATATCCTCGCCGCTAGATGGGGACTTCATGCATTCCATTCCCTGACGCGGTCGGTTGACAGGAAGTAGGTTGTGGATTTTCATTTTCTATTTAATTCTAAAAAAAGAAATCTATTGACATCGAATATAGAGTTAGGTATCAGGAAGTCATTTGAGCTGAATGACATGAGATAGAAGCTGGTATTCAGAAAGGTGTAGGGCAAGGCTGCAACTTATCACCCATACTTTTCAATCTTTACAATGAACAAGCAATGAAGGAAATTGGAGACCAATTTAAAGTGGGAGTGAAGATTAAAGGAGAAATAGTTTCAACTCTGATATTTGCTGATGCCATCGTCATTTTGTCCGACACGCCTGAGGATTTAAATGAGTTTTTGAATGGTATGGACTCCGTCTTGAGGAAAGAATCCGTGATGAAAATTAATAAACGTAAAAGAAAAATATTGGAATGCAGCCAAAATAAATCAGAAACCTCTATGGACATCAAATTGGCAGGTGAAAAATCTAAAGGAAGTAGGAGACTTCTGTTACTTAGGAAGTGAAATAACCAGTGAGGGACGAAGCAAAGAGGATTTTAAAGGAGGTTGGCTCAGGAAACGAAAGTATTTCTAAAAAAAGGAATGTGTTGACATCGAATATAGATTTAGCTATTAGGAAGTCATTATTGAAAGCCTTTTTCTGGAGCATTCTGTTCTATGGAAATGAAACTTGGACAATTGGTGCAGCAGAAAAGAGGATAATTGAGACGTTTGAAATGTGGTGTTACAGGAGAATGATGAAAATCAAATGGGTAGATAGGGTTACAAACGGAAAGGTATTACGATGAGTTTCTTGCGACTGCTTATTGAAGAGAAGAGATAGGTTGGTAGGACACTTACTATGACACCCAGGAATAGCAAGCTTAGTTATGGAAGGAAGGTTCGAGCACAAGAACTGTAGGGGTAGACCAAGGTTAGAATATGTTAAACAGATTTCCTTAGATGTAGGGTGTGGTAGCAGTTGAGAAATGTAACGATTAGCTCAGCACAGGGAGGCTTGGACCGCTGCATCAAACGAGTGTATATACTGAAGACTCCATCTCATCCCCGCTCCCCAGGTGCTCACATCCAGTAGGAAGTGGGTTGGCGACCACGGGACCTCCAACTGAGTCTGGCATTGCTTCCACTTACTTGGGCCAGGCTCCTCTCTGTTATCTTTCCTGTCGACCTCCCTTGGTCAACAATTGTTAGTTTCCAAACCCGACGGTATTATGGTGTCCGAGGCCTAGGGAGTCTTTCACTTTCCCGCCTTAATTGGCCCTTGTCTCATCTTTCCTAATCCCTCATTCTTCGAGGGGCCAGACCTCTTGTTTTCTTTCAATTGAATCTCCTGCCTTCTGCTCAAGGCCCTCAAGGAGGCAGTGTGTGTGTAGCCCCACCACTTCTGGTGCACCCTGGATGGTGCTACACCGTCAAGGGCTCACGTCTGGTGAGTTCAGGAGTTGGCGACCCCTAGGGCTTCCTGAGCTGGGTCCGTGTTTTCCCTTGTTCCATTGCCTTTGGGGCGGTCCCTCTCCTCTTTACCTTTCCTGGCTGCCTTTCCTAGCTCTCCTTTCTTCTTCTAAGTCCCTCAATCCTCCTTTTCGATGGTTGAGGGCATTTATTTCCCGTTCCTTTATTTCCCTTAATCTTCTTTTCTTTTCTTCTGGTTTGTAAGCTGTAGTTAGTTAGTTAGTTAGTTTTAATTTATTATAGGTTCATTTTCATTTTTCATGATCACCCAAACCATTAGGAGCCGATAATCTAGATGTTAGTCCCCTTAAAACAACAATTATCATCATCAATCTCGCCGGCACAGTATTTAGTATTTAGGGTTTTGTTTCTTGCTTACTAGCCATCGTTGCTAACCCGTTGAATCGTCAGTTTCCGCTTTACAACGCCAGCAATGGAGATAAATATGTGTGTGTGACCTTTAACGAGTTCGGACCACAATATAATGGTGGCGTGGGAGTAGCTAAACATAACTGTTCCGGTAATTACTGGCGATCCTTTCACCCGCACTGGGCTGGATACATTCATTCATTCATTCATTTAATAATTTATCAATTAATGAGTACTGTTGTTTATTTATTTTCTTACTAATTATATTTTCAATTGTTTATTTTTCAATTTAATTCGTTCTTAATTTAATCATTCATTTATTAATTTTATACAAATTCATTTTATCATTCGTTCATATTATCTCTTGTTTATTTTTGTGTTTCTCTATGCATTTAATATTTATTTATACGTTCATCTTTTCTTCCTAATTCATTCATTTTCTTATTATTTTCTTCTTTCGAATAAGCCTACTTTGGATCACGCTTGTTCAACTGTTGGGCCTTGATATTTGCCCAACATTGTTGCATGAAACTCCTTTCGTTCTACCGTCCAGAGGGTAGAATATCTCCAAGGTTCTTCCTGCAATCCACGGGCTTCCTTCAGGGGTTGTCTCTTTCATTATTCATTCATTTACTTATTTAATTATTCAACTACTTAATTATTTATTTATTTATTTTATTTTTATTTATTTATCTATTCAGTCCGCTGGCCTCTCACCGCTGGGTCCGTGGTTCAAATCCCGGTCACTCCATGTGAGATCTGTGCTGGACAAAACGGAGGCAGACAGGTTTTTCTCCGGGTACTCCGGTTTTCCCTGTCACAATTTCATTCCAGCAACACTCTCCCTTATCATTTCATTTCATCTGTCATTCATTTCATCATTGCCCCAGAGGGGTGCGTCAGGCCTCGGCAGCCGGCACAGTTCATATCCTCGCCGCTAGATAGGGGCTTCATTCATTCCATTCCTGACCCGGTCGGAGACTGGAAGCAGGCAGTGGATTTTTTCATCTATTCAGTTATTTATTTATTTATCTATTGAATTATTTATTTATTATATTTAGCCATTTATTTATTTTATTTTTATTTATTTAATTATTTATTTATTTATCTATTTATTTATTTAGTTATTTCTTCCTTTCTTCCTTTCTTCTTCTTCTTCTTCTTCCTCCTCTTCTTCCTTCTTCTTCTTCTTCTTCTGTCGTTTAGGCCGATTGTGGAACACGTTAATTTGATTTCAGCTTCTGGATCTTTACTTTTGCCCAATACTCCTTCATTCTATCCCTCTGCATTCTCCTCCTTTCTTCAGTCCATGTTGCCTTGATCCGTGATGTTTTGACTCTTTCAAAGCCCTGAAATTCTTAATTTTGGCTTTGTAAGTTTCCCTGTTGCTGATTTCAGCTTCAGATGTTACCATTTCCTCTAGGTCCTTCTTCACCTCCTGATACCAGCGAGCTGTGTTTTTAAACGTTTAAAATTATACGTCAATCAATACATTTGATTGATTTGGCGTATAATTTTAAACGTTTAATTTTAACATCAATACGGATATTCATGAGTTGTGGTTTTCCTGGTCGCAAACAATTTCATCACCTACTTGCGTACATTCTGTGTATATTTCCAAAGAACATGGCCCTTCTTTTGCGGATGGTTTCGTTCTTGGTTGTCTCTTTTTCTATAACACCCATCTTCTGTTCATTGAGGTCCAAGTATCTTCCTAAGAATCTTTCTGTCTACTATCTCCAGATTTTTGATCATTCCTTTCTTTGTCAGACACAAACAATCAGCTATGGCTTCCGGACGAATCGCTGTCTGGTAGTGTCTCAGTTGTGTGTTGTTAGAGATAGTCTTCTATTTGTAAGTGGTCCAGTTTAATTTGCATGCCAAGTATAACTAATTAATTATCGATTTCATTGCCCCTTTTTTTATCTGACTGGTTGTTCTCTATCCATTCTCCATACTTACATTTCATTAGAAAGCTAACTATTGCAATGTTCATCATGTTGCGACTTCCAGACATATCTACGCGTTTTACATCACCCAGACTTAAAAACCACTGTCAGTTCAAAAGTTGAAATATAATTTAAGTATATATAT
This sequence comes from Meconema thalassinum, assembly GCA_946902985.2. Taxonomy (NCBI): domain Eukaryota; kingdom Metazoa; phylum Arthropoda; class Insecta; order Orthoptera; family Tettigoniidae; genus Meconema; species Meconema thalassinum. The sequence goes on from OX336398.1 coordinate 226,876,545, forward strand.
CAGTAGGGCCCGGAGGTTGATGCCGTTAAAAAGTTTAAACAAGATGTTCAGTAAAGAACATATAGCCTACTTTCTCCTAAATGTATGAGTATAGTTATAACTCGTTGTTATTATCAAAGAGTATAATAGAACTATTCTTTGTTGAAGACCTTAGAAACGATTTACCTCTACCAAACGCCACGACCTAGATAAAAACTGCTACCATCATTGAAGAAAGAAAGAAAGATAAGAAGTATATCAAGAATGTTATGGATCTGGAGACATAATCGACCGGACTGGCGGCGTGGCTCAGCGGTAACGTTCTCGCTTGCTGGGCCCTAGGTTGCAGGTTCGTATCCTGGCGCAGTCAGCTGGCATTTGAGGTTGCACAAATGCGAGGGAGCCGTGTCAGTACATTTACTGGCACGTTAAAGATCCCCTTCGGGCCAAAATTCCGGCACCCCGGTGTCTCTAAAAGCAGCAGTAGTTAAAAGGGATGTAAAACCAATAACATTATTATTATTATTATTACGACCTGCCGTGGGCAACATCCAACTTTGAGTTGAGGCATGTCTTTACACGTCTGGTTGTGCATGGCTTTCACAACCCTAATTGAATTAACAAATCTTTCCATGACCCTACAGAGACGTGTGTATACAAACTATGTGGATATTTTCGATAATATAATCCTAACAGAGCGAGTGCATTCTAGCGGCCAGAATAAGAAACTTTTCAATAAAATCTGGAAGTTACCTTTTTGGCAGCTAGATGTCTCGAGTAAATCTGCTGGCGAATTATGTTTTAATTAAATATATATTTTACACCATAATGTGGACAATATAACGCTTAATAACATTTTCAAGTAACGCAAAATAGGCTGTTACAAACCCTTTAAAATAAAAAGTTAAAATGTATCGTAGTATCAACTTGTCATTCTTCAAATTCGATGCGCATAGAATGATAATGGTATAGTAATCAATGGATCCCCACGTAGACTAGTCGGGACATCTAGTGGTGAAATATCGAACAATATAATCCTAACAGAGCGAGTGCATTCTAGCGGCCAGAAGAAGAAACTTTTCAATAAAATCTGGAAGTTACCTTTTTGGCAGCTAGATGTCTCGAGTAAATCTGCTGGCGAATTATGTTTTAATTAAATATATATTTTGCACCATAATTTGCACAATATAACGCTTAATTTTAAAACATCTGAGTCATTACAAAACAATAAACATATAACATTTCAAGCAAAAAAACTAGCTCTGATCGGGTTTGAACCATAGGAATCTGAGCGACAGGCTATCGCTCTACCACTTTTTTTTTTATTAGCTCTTTACAGAATTACAGAATTTTCAGATATGATACATACCATACTATTACATCACAAGAAAGTCCAGATAGTGTCCATATTTATCGTACAATTGTCCACTTTCACTAAGCTTCCAACGCTCTTTCTGCAGGTGATACCTGAGATCCAGGATTGAGAAATGTTGATCATTGTCCATCACGAAGTGTACATATTGGCCCATTATCCACACAATGGCAGTCTGTTTAATTTGGGGGAAGGCGGTCACCGACAAGCGAATCAACTTCCTGTCATCAAGGTCATCCGTGGGCACATTTAATAGTTGACATACGTTTCCCTTACACCACAGCCACGTGGAGGCAACTCGCGTGCATGATGTGAAGCGGTGTATCGCCGTATCAGTTTGGCCACATATAGTACACCATGGGTAAGCTTCAAGACGGATGGTATATCGCCGTAGAGCGGTTGGGATGAGATCGTTGAGGAAGATAAAAACCCGGGAGTGTACAGCAGAAGAAATGGTCATAGCCCCAAAATTTTTCCAAACAGTGGGCCAATGGACGTAGAGGGTGGTGGCCTCGATTCGCGGTTTGGAGTGTACCACTTGCCGCAACATGTTATAAATACTTTTCGTCGTTGGAACAGTCCCTGAAGGCATTTGGCGAACAGTTTCCAGAAGGTGCTGTTGATGGTCTCTAAATATCTTCGGCAAAGCTCTCTCACAACCACGGGCTGTGTTCCGAATATCTTTGTATAGCGCTTTCGTAAAAGTGTCATGTTGGGAAAGAATGGCGATGTCGTTCTTGCAGAGGAGTGCACGGCATTTCATGCCATGAGCGGTTAGCCCTAGCCCGCCTTGCCGGGATGGGAGATACAACTGTTCCCGTTGTACTCGGAACACAAATCCTTGCCATAGAAACCAACCTATATATTTTGCCAATTGGCTCTCAAACATTTTGGGCAGTGGGAAAAGTTGTGCGACATACCATATTTTAGAGAGCGCAAATACGTTGAGGACTACGACCCGTTGCACTATATTGAGGTTTCTTTGACCAAATTGGATCAGCACTCCCCTAACTTTGGCAATGACCTTAGTCCAGTTTGCGTGCACCGTGTCCAGAATCGATTGCTTCCAGGTAATGCCAAGAATTTTCACCTCATTTACTATCCGGAACCAGGGCTGTTGGGTAATCACTGAGTTATTATTGAGCGGAAGCAAAGCAGTTTTCTGGGGGTTCGATTGTGCTCCAGAGGCGATATGGTAGAGCTGAAGGACGCTATCGATGTGGGAGATGTCTTCGTTATTGCGGATCAATATGGATACGTCATCAGCATAGGCGCACATGCCAAAAACATGTGTGGACAGTTTGTAACCCTGTAGCTTCACCTGGGTAGTCCGAATGAACGGTTCAAGGCCAATGACAAAAAGTAGCATGGAGAGGGGACATCCTTGCCTAACTGATCGTTGTATTGGAATCAGAGGGGAAAGAAAACCGTTGACGAGCACTCGAGACGTAGCATTACAATTTATCATACGAATGTAGTCAATAAGGATTGCAGGAAATTCAAAGTGCTGCAAGACCATGTACAAGTATTCATGACTGATGCGATCGAAAGCTTTATCAAGATCCAAGGTGAGAAAACTCATTGGCTCAGTGGGGAGCATTTCGGCTTTTAGGTGTAGGTCCCTTAGTATCGCTAAGTTTGTTAACAGAGTTCTTCCAGGAATACTGCAACATTGTTCATCACCAATGATATCATGTAGAACAGTCTTCAATCGGCATGCAAGTACTTTGGTAAGGACTTTATAATCACTGCAGAGCAGAGTAACTGGTCGGAAGTCACCAACTGCCATGGGAGAGGATGTTTTTGGTATGAGGACTATGGTACCCTCGTGATGTGATCGACAAAGAGCACGACGTTGGAGAATGGTACGCAGGACATGACAAAATTCTTTGCCAATGAGAGGCCAGAAGTGTTTATACATTTCATATGGCAGTCCATCAATGCCAGGTGAGCGGTTGTTTGGGAGGTGCTTAACCACAGAGTGAATCTCTTCATCCGTAATATCCGCGCTGAGCCGAGTTTTGTTGTCCGGAGACAGATGGGTATTGCAAGATGAAAGCAATAGGGTCACCTGCTGTGGATCAATTGGAGCCGGAGCGTAGAACCGTTGATAAAATAGTGATATTTCACTACGTATAGCGTCAGGGGAGGTGACGACACTTCCAGTACTGGTGCGGAGGCGGTGGATATATTTACGTTGCCGCTCACGTTGTCCTTTGGCGATATGGTATACACTTGCACTTTCGTCTGGGAGCACTGTACGATCTTTTAAAGCCACGTTTATATGAGCGAGCGTTCGTTGCTGTAGAGACAGGAGCTTGGTTTTAACTTCCCGAATCTGGTCATATATACGCTCCCCAGCATCAGATCTTTGCTGGAGCTGGCGAAGAACTCGATAGTAAAATTCAACTGTATCCCGTCTTTCCCGACCTTGGTGGTAGGATATGTTCTTAAAGACGCGGCGGATCCCTGGTTTAACCAAAATATCCCACCAGTCTGCGCAGTCGCGAAATTTGCATTTTTGTTGGACCCATCGAGTCCAGCGTTGTCTGAAAATATCTTGGCATTCCTCCTCCAGTAACAGCGAGCAATTCAGTTTCCAATAACCTCTTCCTAAGTGAAATATGGGATGGGGGTAAGAGATTGTACATACGACAGCATGATGGTTAGTGAAACTGGCAGGTATCACTTCATATCGTCTAGGCTGGATAAGTTCCTGTGAAAAGTAGATGCGGTCAATTCGTGATGAGGAGTTGTGACTTATACAGGTGTAATGGGGCAGGGGCACCCTTAAACTATCCACAGCATCAATGAGGTGTAGGGAGGTAAGAAGGGTCCTGAGAGCCGGGTTGACACCTTTGTATGGACTAGTGGAATCCTCTGGGCGTTGAATACAATTGAAATCCCCTGCAAGAATAAGTTTTTCCTTAACATCGTGCATATGAGGCAGTATACTCTGTTCAAAGAACATTTTCCGTTCCACACGTTTATTGGACCCAGATGGGGCATATACATTTATCAGGGTGGTATTGTTTATGTGTCCAGATATTATGCGTCCTGATGGATGACATAGCACACCTTCGAGTGGGATATCATGTCTTATGAGGAATCCGGTCCCTCTATTCGTATTACCGGTATTGATGTATTGTTTGTAGAAGGCAGATATGGGTAAACACGGTATGGCAACTTCTTGAATGAAGGCAATGTCAATGTCTGCATCTCGAAGGAATCTCTCCAACAGTTGAAATTTCAGAGGGCATTCTATTACATTGATATTCATAGTGGCCACAGTGAGAAATTGCGCCATTAAGAGAAGTATAAAAGCTGTGCTAGACATACTGGAAGGTGGACTCGAAAGAAGACACAACTGAGAATTATCCTGGTGCACTATGTCAAATTAGGTTGAGAGAGTTCCTTATGATTGCTATTCATAGGCCGGCAGTCAGCGTTTGAGAGCGTTCGTGGGTCCCTAGATGACGTAGAATGAAGATTTTGTTTCTTTTTCACAGCTGCGGGAACGGTTGTAGAGCCAGTTTGATTCTTCTGGGCTGGTACGGCAATCGAGGCATTTGTTTTTATCTTTTTAGATACGTTCTCGGATCCTCGATCAACCTGCGTAGGTGAGTCGGTAGGTACCAGAGAAGGTGGGGGCAGTGAAGACAAAATTTCTGTGGCAGCCTGTAGTGGCGGCATAATTGGTTCTAAGGCTGCGATATATGTTGCCGATAGCACAGGGGCACTCTGTGACTCGCTGAGCTGGTCAGTGTAAGGAACCAGTTCTGCGTCGTGTGTATCAGAGGCCACTGCTGGTGTTGTCCCAGCTGACTGATCAATAAACATGTTTTCATGTGACGTTTGCTGTGTCACGACTTCCGAGTATTGAACACGTCGTTGTTGTGTTGGAGTTATACCGAGGGGAATCATTTTCTGTGGGCAGTTGATACGTAGGTGTGTGTTAGCATTGCAAACTAAACAGGTCTGTTTCTGTCCATTATAAGATAGATAGACAGAATGGCCACCAAAAGTCTCAGTGGAGGGGATATCTTGTTTTATTTCCATTGTGACTGCGCGTATTCCATTATACACCGGGAACTGATAAGCAGAAGACCATTGTTCTTTCCTGACGTCACTCACAGTGCCATATTTCGACAGGACGGATTTGAAAATTTCAGGTGGAACTTCAAGTGGGACATTAAATATACGCACTGTGGTAAAATTGGAATCCGCTGGGGAGAGCTTAACATTAGTCATTTCGCCTGAGGCATACTGAAATTTAATAGGATCTGCAAAATTATTTAACAATTTCTGATAAATAGATATGCTGATTACCTTGATGTACATGGTTTTTTCTTGTGCATTTAACTGGATGGCTTCTACTTGGTCGACAGTCAACCGGAGAGTATCGCTAATCCAGCGGTGAATTTCTCCTGGTGTGGCGCGAGAACTCTGCTTGTCCCATTGGCAGCGTACGGTATTTTTTCTCTGGTATCCGGACATGATTTTCAGCGGGGTTTTCTGGGTTTCTTGGTTTTGTTGTCCTATCTGGAACACTACTTGAAAAAGTATTGTCCGAATGACACACGGAAGGTCAGTTCACCCGTGGAACTATCGGAAGCACCGGTATTAGAAAATGTACACCCTTCCAATGCGGTCACACAGCGCGCTCACACGCACCTCACTCGGCCACGACTAGTGACCAACTTCCACTGAGCTAATTGTGTCAACGAATATCGTTCTATTTAAAATGACTTACATAGAACTTGTTAGCAAATAATGATTTATACTAAACGATTTCATCACTGGAGTATATTATTTATATATAAAGCATTTCATACAAAGTTTATTTATTTTTTATCAGTACGCTATATTGCATTCAATACTCAAATTAGTGAAATATAAGTCAGGCACAAGATATCCGCTGCCATCTTGTCTTATTAATGAATCAGCTGAGCTTTTTAAAATCACGTCTGCACTATAGTATTACAAAATAAACTTTTAATTTCGTACGTGCCTCTTCCTTTAGAACAGTTAAAACGATTCTCGGCTCGATAATCGGAACTGGTGGGTCCCATGATATGGATTATAAAGTTTGCATAATTCGCACGGCCGCCATCCTGAAATGGTATGGCGGACGATCTTGTAGTTTGGTCACAAGACGCATCCTATACGAAGGTATGTTGTTACCAAATTTGGTAGAGATTGGATGATTTGGTTAGTCGTTATTTGATTTTACATTTTGAACGTTTGAGTGGCCGCCATTCAGTTTTAGTAAAGATGGCGGCGATATAAAACATGACACTGAGGTGTCCTTTGCTAGTGCTACCTTTGTACCAAATTTCGTTCAATTCGCATTCACCGTGTTCAAATTGATAGGGGGGGGGCAGACATTCAGAGTACACACACTCACACACACACACACAGACTCACACACACACATACACACACACAGACTCACACACACACATACACACACACAGACAGACACACTTTTTCGCCCTGTGTTAATCTCATAAGTCTACTTTCATTTTTTGCAAAAATCGAAAGTAGGCTAAAAATGCACTTAACATTTTCAAAAATTACTGGAATAAATGACCTAACAATTCGAAAAATGCACTTTAAATGGGCAAGAGAACTGACACAAGAATATACACCCCTTCCCCTTTCTACCCCATCACAGCTGACCTTGGTCAGCAGAGCAGGTAACATTTAATTCCCCTAATAACTGGTTTGCGACGAAAACAAGACCATCTGTATCCCAACGGCACCGTTCTTTTGCATCCAAGATATATATATTTCTACTAATAGCTATACTGAAATACTTTATTTCAATATTTTAAACTATCTTGTATCAGCTACTAGCTTCTTCTGAACTCTGAGAGACGATACTCCCCCATATAAAGCTGTGATATGACTAAATTGGAAGAAAAATGACGTTAAATGGTCGATTTCTGTAAAATAAGACCAAAAATCTACCAAACTTTAAAAAAAATGCACTTAAGATGGACAAATAGCAAAAAAAGCAAAAAGATGCGAAATAAGAATGACATATTTGAAGACGGGGTGGCCCGTCCGGAGTTTCTATGTACTTCAGCATTGTTTTAGACAGCTCAGTAGAAAGATGACATGTCATCAACATCCGGGCCCTATATATCACTATGTCACTATATCCATTACATCCATTCGGTTGTTTTATCCTTTGGTTCCATAACAAGATTTTTTTTCCTGGGTAGGGTTGTTAGCCCCACGCTCAAACCCCAACCTGCAGGACCAGGGTACCGCTCTTAGTCTGGCCCAACACCTTAGACGTGTCCAACTTGGGTGACCCTACCAGGAGCCGAAGCTCCCGCTGGCATAGCTCCGAGGATCATTTGAGCTCGCAATCCTCCACCCACCCGGAAAAACCTGATTGCCTTCTGCAAGATGACGCTACCGACAGGAGGTTGAAAAATATGAGTAGGAGATATATTTTATCAAACACTACACTTGGCTTGGCAATTGAAGCATAACCACTCACAACTGCTTGACATCGAAAGTTCTAAGATATATATTGTTACGGACTATTGAAGAAGTAGTCCACATGGGAATGATGACCAAGTTGTCCTAAGCCCCATATTTTATTTTTCCGTAAGAGACTAACATAAGGCGGCTTCGATGGCGTAGTTGGTACAATGCCCAAGGTCGCGGGTGCAAACCCGGCCCAAGTCATCGGATAATTTAAGAGCGTTAAGAATCAATCAGTATGCCTTCCTTCGGACGGGAAGTAAAGCCATCGGTCCCATGCCATAGATTTATGGCATTAAAAAGAACCTTCCACTAACTACACTTGTGTGAAGCCAAAATTTGTAGGTTAAAATTCAAAACGCTCTATTAGTTCCAACGTTCGCCACCATGTGCTAACTGCGATGCATTCTTATAGCCAAGTTTCTAAGCTAGGTGTCGTTGACAGTAGCATTTGGTAGCAAAAGTAGGAACTTGAAATTATTGTCTGCAGTCCTTACTTGAATTAAAACAGATAACACACACTAATACAGTCATCACAATTAACACCGGTTATCAGACAGAATCTACACACACCCAAAGTACACGGGGCTACATGACCGCATTGTCGCAGCCACTAAACTAAGGAACCAACCAACCAGACTATGATAAGATCGTATAACGCTGTGCACTAGATGTGTAATGGAGAGATACATGACACAGTAAATTATGGGTCATTAAACAGGTTAGCTCATTGCACATTTTGAATTAAAGATTAATAGGGGGGGGGATATTAATGAAACTAGACAATTTGAATGTGCGATGAAGTACGAGAGGGAATTCGGAATTATACATGAACATGTCAGGTCAATTTACATTTAATGAGTACCACAGACTCTGCTAACAACTGAGGGAACGTTCCGCAAATGATTCGTTGTAGGCTGTTGTACATGAACAAACACTATGCCAGTTACCGGCAGTTAGCTCTGCACTGTACTACTGCAGCTTCAAACATTCGCCACTCTGAGCATGTATGTGTCTGATTGTGAGAATCTACTGCCACATGATTCAATGTTCTCAGATAGGGTAGTACCGCTGCACACCCCTCACCAACCACTGAGCTCCCAAGGTCAAGTGCACAGCTAAACGCCGATTACTCTGTATCATAAGGACAGTTTGAGGGACTCTACACTTCCACTGCTCACGCACATGACCCAACTCTGAACAACTCTCCCTGCCCCCTCCATGAAGAAGGAGGTGCAATCATCTTCCAAGGTACAAGCCGGGCGTTTGTTTTAGACGATTGCCTTAGAACTTGAAACTTGCGGGTGAACCTGTACACAATCACTGTATCGCCCTCTCGCTTCACATGTGTCACCACTGCTTTGAGGTACTGGAATTCCAGACTTGAGCACGTGACGTCACCACTGTGCAGACAGTACAGTCCACATCTAAGTAGTGTGTGACGCGGAAGTACTCGTTACATAGTTACGAACAGAACGTTATTACATTTGCCAATGACTGTACTTCAGCAGTAGTGTGAGACAGCTTTGTCAATCATCTGACCGCACGGGGAAGCTGGCAACAACACAGGTACTGGAGTAACTCGCCTCCAGGCTTCCATTACGATTTTTCACTCGTCTAAAACAAACGTCCGGACTGTATCAGTCTATTTCATAAAAGGTTGATAAATATAACGTCTCTGGAATGTGGGAGTCGAACGGGGAACGCCCGACTTTATATCCCGCGGTGGTGTGACGCGGACCTGCAGCTAGTCCCAGAGCGGTGGGTGAAATACTGTCGCTCAAATTTTCTATCCTCAGTGCAGCTTCTCGTCACGTTTTACCTCATTCCCTCCAGCCAAATACTGGGATGGCTCCTGGCTTGTAGCTTAAGGGCCAGGCCTCCTCTTTCCCAAGTCTAACCTCTGTCACACCAAAGCACACGGGACTAAATGACCCACTCCATGAATATAAAAACTGTGAGAAAAAATAAATTAAAAAATTGACAAAGCGGAGGCAGACAGGATTTTCTCCTCTTACTCCGGTTTTCCCTGTCACAAATTTCATTCCAGGAACACTCTCCACTATCATTTCATTTCATATGTACATTGCCACGGTGGGTGAGTGGTTATCGTGTCGGACTACCAACCCAAGCTTGCAGGGTCACTCCTGGCCGTGGTAAGTGATTTTTGAAAGACGGCAAAAATGACCACACGCATGTCATACGATGTTGGCATGTTAAAGAACCTATTTGAATTCAGTAGGCCGTGTTCATAATGGCAACATTAATCTCGGATTTTTCGCCAACACAAAGTTCCTCATTTCTCTACTAGGAAGCAGATAAAGTCAAGGAGTTTAGATATCTAACCACCTTGACTTTGTTAGTGCTTCCAAAGGAACAACGAAATTCGACATGCAAGCTGCCCTCTGGGTGTCAAATAACAAAGCTTGCACCCAATACCCGAGGCCATAAGATATTACTATTATTTCATCTGTCATTCATTTAATCATTGCCCCAGGGGAGTGCGACAGGCTTCGGCAGCCGGCCCAGTTCATATCCTCGCCGCTAGATGGGGGCTACATTCATTCCATTCCCTGACCCGGTCGGTTGACTGGAAGCAGTCTGTGGATTTCATTCATATAAAATGCTTATTATTCTTCAAACTCACTCGATTTCGAATCATTGTAATTAGTTTGAACGAAATTAATGATGTTTTGCAAATATAATGCGCGCACAAGTGAGCACTATTGTCATTAAGAGTAATCCATATTAATTAGGGTCAGATTATCGATGTTCAGTTGTTGTTGACTAGCTTCTTGCTGTTCATTATATGTGATTGTTTTTGTTGAAGGGGAGTCGTAGCCAGTTTTACAGTATGCAATTTACATACGTGTAACTCCTACAATTTTTATCACATCTCACTGAAGTTTATTACACATATTAACAATCTCTTGAGGCATCTTTCTGTAGTCATTGAGAATTTATCTGTAAATAATAAGAGAGTTAGAGTCATTTACGGCTTATTGTACACTGTAGTTTTTCGGTACACTTTTCTCCTACATTTGGGTAATGTGTGTCAATTTTGGTGCACAGAACTAATCTGTGTTAGTAACAAAACATTTACATGCAGCAAATTTTTGGATAATGATTTCACTGATTTTCTGTGAAATTTTGAACTTTAAGGAATTTCTTCAAAACAAATTGTCATTTTCAATTAAAATTTCGTACCATCAAACTCTTCGCACTACAGTAGTTAGCAGTAAAAATGTGTAAAATTTAGGTTAATATCCTGCGGAAATTTTGAGAAAAATGTACCTAAAGTGCTAAAACTGTTTTTCTCAAACATGTCTATGTAAAGTTTCCTTAAAGGTTTCTTACTCATTTTCAGCTCAACAGATTATAATTTTTAAATAACAATTGAAGATCGAATTTTGAAACATAAATTTGGGATTATGCTCTCCATTGTATGTACTTTCAAATCAAACAATCCTTTTTTTAATATGTATGTTTTCTGCCTACATCTCCCCTGAAACAAAATTGCTTCTTTGTGACTCGGCCTTCATTTTAAGGCAGGAGTGCGAAACTAAAGGTATTGGTGGAGCTGCGGGTGTTGTTAGAGCTGCAGTGCTGAGCTACTCGTGCTGAATTGAGGCTCCCGGGAGAGCTGCGAGTGTTGTTAGAGCTGTAGTGCTGAGCTACTCGCGCTTAATTGAGGCTCCCGGGAGAGCTGCGAGTGTTGTTAGAGCTGCAGGGCTGAGCTACTCGCTCTTAATTGAGGCTCCCGGGAGAGCTGCGAGTGTTGTTAGAGCTGCAGTGCTGAGCTACTCGCGCTTGATTGAGGCTCCCGGGAGAGCTGGGAGTGCTGTTAGAGCTGCAGTGCTGAGCTACTCGCGCTTAATTGAGGCTCCCGGGAGAGCTGCGAGTGTTGTAAGAGCTGCAGTGCTGAGCTACTCGTGCTGAATTGAGGCTCCCGGCAGAGCTGCTAGTGTTGTTAGATCTGCAGTGCTGAGCTACTCGCGCTTAATTGAGGCTCCCGGGAGAGCTGCGAGTGTTGTTAGAGCTGCAGTGCTGAGCTACTAGCGCTTAATTGCGGCTCCCGGGAGAGCTGCGAGTGTTGTTAGAGCTGCAGTGCTGAGCTACTCGCGCTTAATTGAGGCTCCCGGGAGAGCTGGGAGTGTTGTTAGAGCTGCAGTGCTGAGCTACTCGCGCTTAATTGAGGCTCCCGGGAGAGCTGCGAGTGTTGTTAGAGCTGCAGTGCTGAGCTACTCGCGCTGAATTGAGGCTCCCGGGAGAGCTGCGAGTGTTGTTAGAACTGCAGTGCTGAGCTACTCGCGCTTAATTGAGGCTCCCGGGAGAGCTGGGAGTGTTGTTAGAGCTGCAGTGATGAGCTACTCGCGCTTAATTGAGGCTCCCAGGAGAGCTGGGAGTGTTGTTACAGCTGCAGTGCTGAGCTACTCGCGCTTAATTGAGGCTCCCGGGAGAGCTGGAAGTGTTGTTAGAGCTGCAGTGCTGAGCTACTCGCGCTTAATTGAGGCTCCCGGGAGAGCTGCGAGTGTTGTTAGAGCTGCAGTGCTGAGCTACTCGCGCTGAATTGAGGCTCCCGGGAGAGCTGGGAGTGTTGTTCGAGCTGCAGTGCTGAGCTACTCGCGCTGAATTGAGGCTCCCGGGAGAGCTGGGAGTGTTGTTAGAGCTGCAGTGCTGAGCTACTCGCGCTTAATTGAGGCTCCTGGGAGAGCTGCGAGTGTAGTTAGAGCTGCAGTGCTGAGCTACTCGCGCTTAATTGAGGCTCCCGGGAGAGCTGCGAGTGTTGTTAGAGCTGCAGTGCTGAGCTACTCGCGCTTAATTGAGGCTCCCGGGAGAGCTGCGAGTGTTGTTAGAGCTGCAGTGCTGAGCTACTCGCGCTTAATTGAGGCTCCCGGGAGAGCTGGGAGTGTTGTTAGAGCTGCAGTGATGAGCTACTCGCGCTTAATTGAGGCTCCCGGGAGAGCTGCGAGTGTTGTTAGAGCTGCAGTGCTGAGCTACTCGCGCTGAATTGAGGCTCCTGGGAGAGCTGCGAGTGTTGTTAGAACTGCAGTGCTGAGCTACTCGCGCTTAATTGAGGCTCCCGGGAGAGCTGGGAGTGTTGTTAGAGCTGCAGTGCTGAGCTACTCGCGCTTAATTGATGCTCCCGGGAGAGCTGCGAGTGTTGTTAGAACTGCAGTGCTGAGCTACTCGCGCTTAATTGAGGCTCTCGGGAGAGCTGGGAGTGTTGTTAGAGCTGCAGTGCTGAGCTACTCGCGCTTAATTGAGGCTCCCGGGAGAGCTGGGAGTGTTGTTCGAGCTGCAGTGCTGAGCTACTCGCGCTTAATTGAGGCTCCCGGGAGAGCTGCGAGTGTTGTTAGAGCTGCAGTGCTGAGCTACTCGCGCTGAATTGAGGCTCCCGGGAGAGCTGGGAGTGTTGTTAGAGCTGCAGTGCTGAGCTACTCGCGCCTAATTGAGGCTCCCGGGAGAGCTGGGAGTGTTGTTCGAGCTGCAGTGCTGAGCTACTCGCGCTGAATTGAGGCTCCCGGGAGAGCTGCGAGTGTTGTTAGAGCTGCAGTGCTGAGCTACTCGCGCTTAATTGAGGCTCCTGGGAGAGCTGCGAGTGTAGTTAGAGCTGCAGTGATGAGCTACTCGCGCTTAATTGAGGCTCCCGGGATAGCTGCGAGTGTTGTTAGAGCTGCAGTGCTGAGCTACTCGCGCTTAATTGAGGCTCCCGGGAGAGCTGGGAGTGTTGTTAGAGCTGCAGTGCTGAGCTACTCGCGCTTAATTGAGGCTCTCAGGAGAGCTGGGAGTGTTGTTAGAGCTGCAGTGCTGAGCTACTCGCGCTTAATTGAGGCTCCCGGGAGAGCTGGAAGTGTTGTTAGAGCTGCGGTTCTGAGCTACTCGCGCTTAATTGAGGCTCCCGGGAGAGCTGGAAGTGTTGTTAGAGCTGCAGTGCTGAGCTACTCGCGCTGAATTGAGGCTCCCGGGAGAGCTGGAAGTGTTGTTAGAGCTGCAGTGCTGAGCTACTCGCGCTGAATTGAGGCTCCCGGGAGAGCTGCGAGTGTTGTTAGAGCTGCAGTGCTGAGCTACTCGCGCTTAATTGAGGCTCCTAGGAGAGCTGCGAGTGTAGTTAGAGCTGCAGTGCTGGGCTACTCGCGCTTAATTGAGGCTCCCGGGAGAGCTGCGAGTGTTGTTAGATCTGCAGTGCTGAGCTACTCGCGCTTAATTGAGGCTCCCGGGAGAGCTGCGAATGTTGTTAGAGCTGCAGTTCTGTGCTACTCGCGCTTAATTGAGGCTCCCGGGAGAGCTGGAAGTGTTGTTAGAGCTGCAGTGCTGAGCTACTCGTGCTGAATTGAGGCTCCCGGGAGAGCTGGGAGTGTTGTTAGAGCTGCAGTGCTGAGCTACTCGCGCTGAATTGAGGCTCCCGGGAGAGCTGCGAGTGTTGTTAGAGCTGCAGTGCTGAGCTACTCGCGCTTAATTGAGGCTCCCGGGCGAGCTGCGAGTGTTGTTAGAGCTGCAGTGCTGAGCTACTCGCGCTGAATTGAGGCTCCCGGGAGAGCTGCGAGTGTTGTTAGAACTGAAGTGCTGAGCTACTCGCGCTCAATTGAGGCTCCCGGGAGAGCTGGGAGTGTTGTTAGAGCTGCAGTCCTGAGTTACTCGCGCTTAATTGAGGCTCCCGGGAGAGCTGCGAGTGTTGTTAGAGCTGCAGTTCTGAGCTACTCGCGCTGAATTGAGGCTCCCGGGAGAGCTGGGAGTGTTGTTATAGCTGCAGTGCTGGGCTACTCACGCTGAATTGAGGCTCCCGGGAGAGCTGCGAGTGTTGTTAGAGCTGCAGTGCTGAGCTACTCGTGCTGAATTGAGGCTCCCGGGAGAGCTGCGAGTGTTGTTAGAGCTGAAGTGTTGAGCTACTCGCGCTGAATTGAGGCTCCCGGGAGAGCTGGGAGTGTTCTTACAGTAGAAGTAAGAATGCTCTGAGAGAAAGGCAATAGACAAGGTATACGTCAAAAGACTGTGTATTGTACCCACTTCTTTTCAACATCCACTTCTAATCATATTCTGAGAAGCAGCTGAAGACGTGAGAACAGTCGTCAAGATCAATGGTTGTGCCAGAAATACCTGCATTAACCAGGTACCGAACCCGGCTCACCATACAGCTAAGTCTTCAGCAGTGTAGTGTCTGCAACAGCAGCCGCTGTATATTTTCGCACAGAAAGAATAGAAATGAATCCTCTCCACTTTATAATCCTCCTGGGTGTAATACAGCTGGGTAAGGTGTGTAAGCTATACGATGTATCATTCCCTAGAATCCAGACCAAGCTCCTTGCTAGGTACAGCAGCGTTCACTCCAGTGGAAATCATATAATCAGCTTACAATCCATTGTGATACTGCAGCTGTATTTCTGAAAATGAATCAAGCAAACAGAAATCCCTTCTAGGGCAGTTGTGATCAATACAGACAAGGTCAGACTACTGGAATAATCGAGATACTATCTCATATTGGACACTGGACATGTCACATCCCCTGTCGACTGGAAATGTTTCCGCTGAGAATATTCTAGTACACGTACAACAATGTTGTAATAACCCAGATATTATCTTTGATGTTGGTATGAGTCTTTGGCTGATCTTGGAATGTAGAATAAAGGAAGATAGGAGAACTTTCATGACATTTGTAGATTCAGAAGAGGGTTTTCATAACGTTGGCTGGTTGGTTCCTCAGTTTAGGGTCTGCGACATCGCTGTCATGAAGCCCCGTGTACTTTGGGCGTGTGTAGAATCTGTCTGATAACCAGTGTTAATTGTGATGGCTGTATTAGTGTGTGTTATCTGTGATTCAGGTAGAAGGACTGCAGACGATTAATATTATCAAGTAGTTCCTACTTTTGCTACCAAATGCTACCGTTCTCAATACCTAGCTGCAGACGTGGCTGCTGAAAGCCATCGCAGTCAGCACCTGGCGGCGAATGTTGGGACTAACTTAGCTTTATCAAACTAACCTAGACATTTTAGCTTCCAGAAGTGTAGTTAGAGGGAGGTTGTTTTTCATGCCCTAAATCTATAACAAAGTACCGCTGGCTTTACTTCCCCTCCGAAGGAAGGCATACTGAGGGATTTTTAACGCTCTTAAAAAATCCGGCGACTTCTGCCGGGTTTGAACCCGCGATCTTGGGCATAGAAACTCAGCATGCTACCAACTACGCCACCGAAGCCGCTTTCATAACGTTGATTGGAGTAAGTTGTTTGACATTTTAAAAAGGATTTGAATAAAGTACTGGGAGACGAGGGTGATCTCGTGACCACCTGGTAACAGTACAGTACAACACCATCTACAGCACTCCAAGGTGACTAGTGTAGTCTTTCACGAATAGACTATTTTTAGCCTACTTTCGATTTTTGCAAAAATTAAAGTAGACATGAGATTTACACGGGTCAAAAGTTGTAAGTCTGTGTGTGTGTGTGAGTGTGTATATCTGCCCGCCCCCCTCCCTTATCAATTCAAACCCGACTCTACCAAATTTGGTAAAAGCATATCTTCATATGGGACGCGTCTTACGCCCAAACTACAAAGTCATCCGCCGTACCATTTCCGGAAGGCGGCTGTGTGAATTATGCAATCATTATAATCAATAACTTAAATATAAACTTTGTATGAAATGAGTATAATAATAAAAATACCGTACAGTATACCCCACTGAAGAAATCGTTTAGTCCAAATCATTATTTGCTAAGACGTTGTATGTAAGTCAACATTGATAACTATAAACTTCGGTGGACATGATTGGCTCTGTGGTAAAGCGTTAGTCTTTTACCCGTTTGACTGGGGTTCAAAAACCATCTGAGTTGGTTTTCTTTGCTTGATTTTTTATATTTATTGTTTTGTAATAACTCAGACGTTATGAAATTAAGTGTTATATTGTGTATATTACAATGGACAACGGTCTTCACCGGATCTGCACGGAGAAATCTAGTAGCAACCAGAAGCGTTACCAACCACGGCCAACTAGATACAGGCTGCGCCCTACACCGGCCTGTTGGAACCCATGCCAAAGGTGAAATCCTAAAGTTGTCTTTTGTGGCCGCTAGAATGCACTCGCCACAAAGGATAGGTGCAAGAAAAAGTCAGCAGTATAGGCTAGTAGGATTCAAGTGGAAAGGCTCATTATCCAGGCCGGCGGAGCGCTGTGGTGCCAACTTTGTGGTGGCCCATGCGATACCATGTAGGGGCATTTAATTGCATAGAAATATCTCTGACGCAATAGGGTGATCTGATGCGAAACTTTTCCGGCAAATGTCGTGACTGTTCTATATAAGACTCCATTGGTTTGTCTATACGCAGCGAACTTGAAGAATTGCATAATGAAGTTCATAATAAAATAATTTTACGATATTTTAAAGTGTTTGTAAAGCCTATTGTGTGTTATTTGCAAATGGTATTTGAACTAAAGAGAAAAACGATTCTACATAGTACCTGTGCGCTATCTGTTGGTGCTAGTTCAAGATATTCCCATTCTGAGAAAGTGAGACTCTGTACTTATGCGCATTTATACGGACGAAGAGTTATTGCTATACCCATACATTTAGGAGAAAGTAGGCTATATGTTGTTTGCTGAACATCTTGTTTTATCTTGTGAACTTATAATAGTGATTCATTGGAATGTCTTCTTCTTCTTCTTTCTATCAAGTGTTAGGCCAGGTGGCCTGTTACGGTCTCGTTCCATCTCTTCGTTGGTCGACCTACGTCTCTTCTGCCTCTAGGTTGGTATTTGAGGACTCGTCTGGTGATCCGGCCGGTCTTCATACATAGTACATGGTCCTTTCAAGCTGATCTGTAATTCTGCACTGTGTTGATAATTGGTTTTTCTTTTAGTTCTTTAAGGATATCCTCAGATCTTTTCCTATCCCATAGTGTGTGTGTATCCAGCTGTTGTCCTCATGAACCGCATCTCGGCACTCGTTAGACTCCGTTTATCGCCTTTGCAAAGGGTCCAAGCTTTGCTGCCATATAGAAGGGTAGGTTTGGGTAGGATGTTGTATAGTTTGAGTCGTGAGTTTCTCTGGACTAAAGATGGCCTGAAGATGTCAATTATTAGTCCTCTGACCTTAGTGAATGTGTTTCCAGCTATTCCGGCAAATAGTTCGAGCACCGACAAATGTCACAGTCAAACAGGGATACGCTCCGGGCTGGGGTCTCTCTAGGATTGGTGGCATCTTTGGCATAGTTGGAAGCATGCTGAGCTTCTATGCCGAAGATCTTACGTTCAAACATGTCCGAAGTCGTCGGATATTTTAAGAGAGTATAAAAAATCCCTCAGCACGCTTTCTTTCCGAGGGGAAGTAAGGCCGGCGGGCCCATGTCATAGATTTATGGCATGTAAAAGAACCTTTCACTAACTATATTTGTGTGAATCTAAAATTTGTAGGCTAGATTTGATAACGCTATAATAGTTCCAACGTTCGCCGCCAGGTGCTGGTTGCGATGCCATCTAGTACACAAGTTCACAGATAGGTGTCGTGGATGATAGCATTTGGTAGCAAAAGTAGGAGCTACTACTTGAAATTGATCGTCTGCAATCCGTACTTGAATCACAGAATCGTTCATTAATACAGCCACCACAAAATTAACACCGGTTAGCAGACAGATTCTACACACACCCAAAGTACACGGGCTACATGACCGCGTTGTCGCAGCCCCTAAACTGAGGAACCAACCATCTCTCTGGCATTGGATTGGAAAGTTTGATTTGAACAAATTACCGACTCCTCTTCCACTTCCTGGCTTCCTGTTCTGAGCTACATTCCTCCGCCCCATCTCCGCTGGTGTAATATCCTGGTCAAAACATATCACAAGATACTTCAAAGTCAGCATCTCCCTATTCACACTGACATACCTGCTGCTTGTCTACCTAGACTTCGCTCAAGGCAGCCGCCTGTGAAGACAGCTACCAGACTTATCAATGAGAACTTTGACATAGTCCAGCAGTGGTCTCATGATTGGAAGACTTTTGCTCCACATGCGGTCTGTCACATCTTAAGTACCTGGATTTGAACTTCCTCGTCGGATATGATCGAAATTAAACCGGATCAGGACCAATTCTGGTGTTTGTGCGGACTCTTTGTTCAAGTGGAACAGGTTAGAGTGTGACTGTGGAGCCGATAGACAAACGGTGAAGCACATCATTCAGGACTGTCCTCTAAGAGCCTATGGTGATAACTAGTGCTCGGATATTTAGTTTTTTTTTTATGTAAACACATATTTTAGCATTTTTTCTATAAATACATAAATTCCTGCTTTTCAGTTATTAGCACATAAAAAGACATAATATTTTCATTCTTTATAATCCGTATGCTAGATCTTGCAGTTTATTGCATTTTCGTTGTGTGTTACTTCAACGGGGAAGAACCAGTGAGCTATCTAATCTTCATGGAGACCGCATGCCAGCTTGAAACTGTGTTATTCTTAACTTGTCGCCCCGTGCCACTCACTGTGGATGCCGGGGATTTCCTTGTCTATAGCCATATTGCACCACGTGCAAGACATCCTCTTCCAGCTACCTGGAACCAGTGCCACTCACATGCAGTTCATTTCTGGCACTGTGAAGTGTAAGGCAGTTCTACGATGCCTAAAGTAAAAACAACTACAAGTTATCGTCTGTTGCATAATTTAAAGATAATTTTACTTGTGACGGGGGCGTTCTATTCTGCCAAACTTGTGGGAGAGCAATCAAGGCTGAACAGCGATCTCAAGTTACACAACACCTCAAGGGTAAGAACCTTATTGCCGCAGTTTCGCACCTTCAGAATAAGTCTTTCGAGATAATAGTCGGTCGTTTGTGATGGAAAACCTGACGATGTATGTCGTTGTCTATTGTTTTGCTTCAGCAGTCAGTGAGACATAAAATAAATTGCATTCGTGGGTACTGCATATTGTCTATATTCAAATTAATAAACTAATGTATAATTAAATATTTTTACTCTTTTGTCACATATTTCAGGTATTTTTAATACATAGAAATACATATTTTCCCGATTTTTAGCACCTAGCCCTAGTGTTAACATAATGGATTTTACCTCAGTGACTCCCGCATAAGTAGACTATATTTTGAATTTAGATGTCAATTATGAGACTATCTGTATTTTTCTTCTTTTCAATATGTCATTATTTATGTATTTTTTTACTCGAATTAGAGGCAGATAAATAATATTGTGCATACAAAATCAAAGGAGAAACGTGGAATTATACACCCACAATATAACCAAACTGTCTTCGCCCAGAAACGAGCAACTGCTAGAGCATTTTATTGTGCCTTAAACGACTCCCCCTCACTGCAAGAATCAGGGCAGCATAAGCACTGACACAGATGCTTTGTTGTCTGTACCTATCTACACTCACAAAGTGTTGATTCTTGTAGGCATCCCCATTTCATTAGGTTATCCTTAGTTTTGCCAACACCTGCTCGTAATCTGTTTAGTGATTTCCAAGTGGTCCAGTCCAAGTTGTGTCCGGCTGGTAAGCATTCTGCTGGTGCTAATCCTGTTAGAAGATGATTGATTTTAGCTGCCTACAGTTCTTCTCTGGCTTTGTTGGAGGATGTGGTAAGTGGAGATGTTGACTGTAAAAAGCTCTTCCTAGATGTCATCTATGTCTTGGAGGAGTATATCCGTGCAGCGGGTGTAGCTCACTTTCTTCCACTTTCTTTTTTTCGGCATTTGCGGCTACTTCCCGACGTATTTCAGGGGGAGCAATGCCTGTCATGTAGTAGAGCTTGTCGACGGGAGTCGGTTTCAGGCATCCTGCAGTTTCATTAAGAGCTACGTCAACTTGGTTTGCATGAATATTTCATTAAGGTGTAATATGAAGGAAGGAAGGAAGCTTGTAGTTTAACATGACCGTTAATCTCGCGATCATAAGCCACGGGACCTCCGTTTTACGTGGAATCCGAACCACAGGACATGGCATTTCACATCGAAAATCTCACATGCATTGACCGGGAATCGAACCCGGTCCGCCTTGGTGAGAGGCATACAGCTAGACCGCTGGGTGTAATATGATGTAAGAGTGTACCATACCATATGATTAATAATAATAACCGACTCCTAGTTGCCATGGCAACAAGTGCAACTGCACCTAATTCCTACTCGCTGATGAGAGCGATCAGCGTACTCAAGTCTAAGGTGGTTGATGGTAACCGTTGCTCCTGTTAGAACATACCAAGACAATTCTTCTCTCAGCACCATGACGGTTGTGTCGGCAAGAGACAGTTACATTGTCCAACATGCGCCCATTTTGAGTGACGATCGATCAATTTGCAGCTTGACAGAGACAACAGTCGATTGAATGTTGCATACTGCTGGTGATGTTGGGGGCCATAACTCTGACCCCGCGCGAGACACAAAGCCATGGAGTGAATCAAGATACAATTCAATACTGCCCATTATACGATTTGCGGTGTAGTGGCTAGTGCTCTCCTTCGCCCTCCTCGGACAGTGGTGTGTTTCACTAGGATCTTCTGGTAATCAGATAAGTCACCCACTTTAAGGTAACTGCCGTTACATTTTGATGTAAATTATGTAAATCTTGCCCCATTATAACAGAGATCCTAACTAATACATGTATTTTTTTCAGGAGTGTTATTTACATATTACGCAAGTCAGCACGAATTTGGAGTTTGTATGTCTGATTTTGATTTGCCATGCCTAACTAATAAAAGAGAAAATAGTTTTTCCTAATAAAGTTTGCCTTTGTAGCTTCAACAACCAAAAGTTCAAATTTGAAGGAAATGTTCTATTTTTATAAGTTCAAACGAAAATAGACGTTAATTTGTATATTTAAATCACGTTTATTTAGTAGACTAAATATATTTAACGTTAATCTTCAAATCGGAAAAGCAATACAAACAAGCTTTAAAATATTATTTTTGGTACTTCTTTTGTGTGAGTACGAACTTTCTCGTAATAACCCCCAAATAAAATCATTTATTTATCGTGTCGGAAACATACAAATGTACAGTTGCTATATATATATAAATGTAAAATTATCTATATAGCACGTGCCCAATACTGAGCAACATCCAAGGCACTCGGAGTGACTAACAGTAGATCTTCTTCGTACAAAATGAAGGGCACAGAGGGCAATGAAACATGTGTTTTGTGGTTTGCACATTCGCAAGACGTGTCACATGTACTGAGGCCTCATCTCCTCAGATTGTCTCGGGATCTTCCAACTCCTGATCGCAACCTGTCCAGCAACTTCCATACCAACCAGCTCTACATACAAAATTATTCCTTCCTAATATACCACACAGACTTTCATCATCTCTATGGCCCAACTTCATAACCAACCAGTCTATCACAAATCAATTTCGCTTCAAATCCTATCTTCATAAAATGAAAATTATTGATTCACCAATTTGCAGTTGCCAGGAAAATCTCAACAGACGGCTCGTCACCTGTTGACTGAATGCACCACGTACTCGGGAGAACGACCAACTGTACTACGATCATTACCACTGCATACCATTATGAAACACCACTGGAATACTGTCGAAATAACAGAATTAATAAAAGAAATCTTCCACTCACTTCAATGATATTATTCATGTTAATTTTGCCTTAAAACTGTAAATATCCCTTGATATACCTGTAGGTGAAACACGGGTTGTAACTATATTAAATAATTTTAAAAAAAATACCAACCAGCTTTCGTTGTGTCCGTGTGGTAGTTCTTCAGCTACTGGCATCCAACCACAGGGGTGAGGGATATATACTCTGTATATTCACGGATATGATGGTCAACTGTGGTCCTGAAAAGGAGCTAGATGATGTTTCCGGTGTGAAAGGATTAGCCTACGTTTTCGCCGTTGTCCAGGGAGCGCCCGATTGCTTCATAACTCTATGTCAAAGTTCATCACGTCTGCTTTTCTGAAGATGTCCCCAAGTTATCTTAAATTGGTCCAAGTGAGCATGTAACATGTGTGTGCCCATAAGGGACATTCTGCAACCCATGTGTTTAAAGTTCTCAAGCATAGTGGGAATAAGCTCTTCGTAATTCTCATCTTTCTTATTTCCAAGGAAGCCATGTCTTTGGTCGGTTCCTTAGTTTAGGGACTGCGACAACGCGGTCATGTAGCCCCATGTACTTTGGGTGTGTATAGAATCTGTCTGATAACCGGGGTTAATTGTGATGTCTGTATAAGTGTGTGTTATCTGTTTTTATTTCAAATAAGGACTGTAGACATTGAATTTCAAGTAGTTCCTACTTTTGCCGCCAAACGCCACCGTCAACGACTAACTGGTTCATAACTTGGCTACTAGACCCCACCGCAGTCGCCTCATGGTGACGAACGTCGGAACCTAAGAGCATTTGTCAAATGTTTAACCTAACGTAATTTAGCTTCACACAGGTGTAATTAGTGGAAGGTTCTTTAACGTGACATAAATCTATGACATGGGACCGCCGGATTTACTTCTCCTCCGAAGGAAGGCATACTGAGGGATTTTTAACGCTCTTAAAATATCCGACGACTTTGACCGGGTTTGAACCCACGATCTTGAGCCATGGATATAAGACTGGACCATGCTTGTATTTCGTGGGTGTTAAGTAATTGTGGAGATTCCTCACTGACCATTAGTTTCTGTATTTGAGGACCGACGAAAATAGCAGGTGTAATTTTAGCCTCTGACAATTAAGGAAAAAGGAGTCTTTAAATATCCCCTCTCTTACGTGTTTAAAGCCGTTACCCCTTAAAAGGTCAACCACAACTTCAAATACTTATTTATCATTGAATGAAGTGCAATAGCAAACTTTATTTATTATGGCTACTGAGGGTCCGTGGCTTAGGCGGCAGCACACCGGCCTCTCACCGTTTTGTCCGTGGTTCAAATCCCGGTCTCTCCCTGCGAGATCTGTGCTGGACAAAACGGAGGCAGACAGGTTTTTCTCCGGGTACCCCGCCCCCTGTCACAATTTCATTCCAGCAACACTCTCCACTATCACTTCATTTCATCTGTCATTCATTTAATCATTGCCCCAGGGGAGTGCGACAGGCTTCGGCAGCTGGCACAGTTCATATCCTCGCCGCTATATGGGGGGCTTCATTCATTCCATTCCTGACCCGGTCGGTCGACTGGAAGCAGGCTGTGGATTTTCATTCATTAATTATGGTTACTGTTGGGGGGTGGACAGTCAGAATATGCATTAAATAAGAGAGTCAACACAAAAATATTCTGTTTGTTTACTTGTGTTATATATTCATTCTACCCCGCGCAGACAGGTTGACCGACTGAGGAGTTGCAAGTGACAGGCAACGAGGCAGTAATGACGTTACTAAGTAACAGTAACACTTAAGGGGCCTCATTTTGCTCCAAATCTTCAACATGTCAAATTACCTTGCTCCATAAAACTCAGCAATTCTTCTAGGTTTGTACCGTGTCTTGTGTGGGGTTTCGCCTAGGACACCAAGCTGGCTCATCGGCGGGCTCTTGGTGTCCCCGCTCGGACCCCCACAGGAGTATCGAACTGCGCGATACCTCCCTTTATATAGAGTGCAACTGCACTCCTTGACTGCGAGAACCAAAAGCTCAAGCAGCCTGAACCTCCCTATGAAGGCTTCCAAAAAGATGGTATATTGGCTTTCACGGCCGGTGAATTAAAACTCAGCATTCTTCTAGGTTTGTGCCGTGTCTTGCGTGGGGTTTCGCCTAGGACACCAAGCTGGCTCATCGGCGGGCTCTTGGTGCCCAGCTCGGACCACTACAGGAGTAACGGACTGCACGCTACCTCCCTTTATATAAGGTGCAACTGCACCACTTGACTACGAGAACTAAAAGCTCAAGCAGCCTTAACCTCCCTATGAAGGCTTCCAAACAGTTGGTATATTGGGTTTCACGGCCGGTGAATTAAATCTCAGCAATTCTTC
Source organism: Meconema thalassinum (assembly GCA_946902985.2). Classification (NCBI taxonomy): domain Eukaryota; kingdom Metazoa; phylum Arthropoda; class Insecta; order Orthoptera; family Tettigoniidae; genus Meconema; species Meconema thalassinum. The sequence continues at coordinate 226,901,295 of OX336398.1, forward strand.
TAGGTTTGTGCCGTGTCTTGTGTGGGGTTTCGCCCAGGACACCAAGCTGGCTCATCGGCGGGATCTTGGTGTTCCCGCCTGGACCCCCACAGGAGTAACGTACTGCGCGCTACCTCCCATTATATAGAGTGCAACTGCACTACTTGACTGCGAGAACCAAAAGCTCAAGCTCCCTATGAAGGCTTCCAAAAAGATGCTATATTGGCTTTCACGGCCGGTGAATGTTTCGGGGCGCCTACCTGTCCCTAGTATAGCCACAATTACTTCTAAAACACGGAAACATGGTAATGAAATAGGATAATAATACCGTACCCTAATAAATTGTAATTCTTGAGTGCAGAGTATAACCTTCTTCAGCAAACAGTGGACTAGTTGGTACAAATGAAGTTGCAAGATTAACACAGAATTTTATAAACACGCTGATTTCAAAAATACTAATTATCAAAAATGATTTAAAATATTTATGTTCTACGATAATAATAATAACGTCGAATGGCCTCGGGTGCCGGATGCAAGCTTTGTAATTTGACTCCCAGAGGGTAGCTTGCATGTCGAATTTCGCTGTTCCTTGAATCACTGTGAAAGTCAAGGAGGTTAGATATCTAATTTTATGCTCCTTGAACACTATAGCGCATTCTAGAAGAGAGATGAGGAACTTTTTGTTGGCGGAAACTCCCGAGATTAATTTTGCCATTCTGAACACGGCCTACTGAATTTAAATGGGTTCTTTGACATGCCAACATCGTACGACATGCGTGTCGTATTTATGCCGCCTTTCAAAAAAAAAAACACTTACCACGGCCAGGAGCGAACCTGCAATATTGGGGTTGGTAGACCAACACGCTATCCACTCACCCACTCACGATGTCGAAATCTAAATATTATCTGTCAGAAAACTGTATCATAATGAGGGTCATTATAACACTATTTTTCATTAAGAGACAGTTTTGTCCCTCCAATCAGAGCTCAAGAAGCAGTTGTGTGATCAATTAGGTAAGGATAGCATCGCATCTGCGCTGACTTCCACGGCCTCCTATTTTAAATTTAACTGCGTGGCTAGTGTCATAGTGGGGTATTCGAGGAGTTATTCTCTGCGTCCCATGCGCTCTGTTCAGTACATAAAACTGGCGAAATCTCGACAGATATTTGTGAATATGTATGTTTGAACATAAAATAGTTATAATTATCGTCGAACATAAACAGTCGTATGCTTCGCTCGTTTTATAAACATACTCGTGTCTTAATTATTGCCATTATAGGCTAGTTGCATAATGTACTAATAAAAGACTAAACAATCAGATCTGTTGTAATTTTTAGATTAACGATGAAAGATGAATCTCTTGAATAGACAGCTCGAAGTTGCAATGTCAACGAAGTGGAACTGATGTAATTGTTCATTGAAATGCCTCATCAAGCATTCAAATGATTACTTATAGCAAATACACCTAATATTATGATTATAATTATATGCATCTCCGTGGTGTAGTGGTCAGCGTCCTTTGCTGCCATCCCGGAGGTCCGAGGTGCGATTTCCGGCTCTGCCACGAAATTTGAAAAGTGGTATGAGGACTGGAACGGGGTCTACTCAGCCTCGGGGGGTCCAAATGAGTAGAGGGGGTTCAATTCCCACCTCAGCCAACCTCCAAGTGGTTTTCCGTGGTTCTCCACTTCGTCTCCGGACAAATGCCGAGATGGCACCTACTGTAAGGCCACGGCCGCCTCCTTTCCTCTTCCTTGCCTATCCCTCCCAATCTTCCCCTCCCTCCCCATCCCTCATGAGACCCCTGTTTGCTTTGCAGGTGAGGCTGCCTGGGCGAGGAGCTGGTCCCACCTCCCCAGTTGTATCCCCAACCCCGATGTTTCAAGCTGGCGGCAGTAATGGTGGGATCCCTCACTGAATCCGAGAGAAAATCCAACCTGGAGGATAAACCGAGTAAATGAAAAACAAGTAGTTCCATGATGAACTAAAGAGCCTACTTTTCTTAAAATTTATGAATTAATTTAAAATATTATTAGTATTAATATAGAAGTTAACTTGTATACAAAAATTGGACTTATCAGCAGGTTTAAATAATGTTGGCAGCACTGACATAAATTAGTTACTCCAAATTAATTTCGAATGTTACGTACTATACGCATGCAAAGTTTAGTGCTGTTGGCTTGCATATATTCTGATTTATAGACATTAGGGTAAAAATAAAGAGAGTTTTTATTTACATTTGGCAGCCTTGCTGGCTCTTAAGAATATGCATATTCATTTCAGTTATGGTACACAAATCACATACAAAATTTGGTTGAAATCCATTTGATAGTATAGAAGTTACATGCATTTAAAATTTGGACCTATCAACAAGCTTAAAATCATGTTGGCAGCACTGACGTATACTAGGTAATCCAAATTAATGTAGAATGTAATGTACAATACGTGAGCAAAGTTTCGAGCTCTTGGTTCGGATACTTTCTGATATATTGATATTAGGATGAAAAAATAGAGAGAGCATTTATTAACAGTTGGCAGACCTGGTTGCTCTTAAGAATACTCATGGTTATATCTGTTGTCGTACACATAGTACATACGAAATTTGGTTGAAATCCAATTGATAGTATAGATGTTACATGCATTTATACATTTGACCTATCAGCTGGCCTAGAATTTTGTTGGCAACACTGTCAAGCATGGCCTCCTGGAAATGAAACTGTAATATTATTGTCTAAATGGGTGCCAATTTCGGAATAGCTCCAATGCATACCTTCCATGATATCCAACATGGAGCTCAATTTTCAATTGCGATTTTTCAGCCGTTGGTAGCTCTGACGTCGTTTTCAAATATGGCCTTGAGATATTCCGGTATAGGTCTTTACTCATATCAAATTTGGTTTCGATAGCTGCAGCCGTTAAGGAGTTGACAGGGAGGGACACACACACACACACACACACACACACACAGACAGACAGACACACATTTTCCCTAATCGATCTCATAAGTCTACATTTCCCTAATTTTTACAAAATTTGAAAAGTAGGCTAAAATAATTATATGCCCTAAAACATTTGTTTGTTATCACGCACGGATATGGAGGTGTGACTATGACGGGTCAATAATATTCTTCATATTAAATGCATTTAAACAAGAAGGGACCACGTGATCCCTCACTAAGAAATGGATAGGCTGTATTGGGGAAGGGATAACAAGGTGGGCCCAAGATACACAACCATTGCTGTTCTAGCGATGAACTTTATTAAATTGTGACCAAATATTATCGCTGCTCCAAAAATAATAAAAATAATATGTGCTGTATAATCCGTGGATGTTGGCGCAGCGCTGCGAAAGTAAACTTTCAAAAATAACGCAACGCATTTTTACGGTCGACCTAATCTGTAAAGAAAATACATCGTATTAAATTGTTTAGCTTTATCGAGTTTCAAGATCAACTAAAATATCGGGTATGTTGGCACTCTTAAGCTCCTTTTTAAAACAATAACACAGGTTAGTCCAGGCTCAAGCAAAACTGTTATTGTTTCAATTAATGGTCATCATTCACGTTTACTTGGGTGTGTGTGCTGTTTGTCTGATAAACCATTGTTACTGTGATGCCTGTACTAGTAATTATTTAATTAAGGAATTGAGCACAAATGCGCATTACATTTTGGAGTAATTTAATAAGGAAAGTGTTCTCTTAGAGCATTCACTAAAATAGCTTGCCCCGGTGGGCGAGTGGTTATCATGTCGGTGTACCAACCTCAAGCTTGCAGGTTCGTTCGGATGGTTAAATTGTAAGAAAGGTCTATTCCAATGTTTCAAATTCACTTGGCTGCCATGTTCATTTTGACCTTGACAGGTTTATGAAAGTTACATCAATGAACTTTTTGTGGTACCCTTTATTACCGCACAAAATTACATGGTGCAATCTCTTACTGTTAGAGAGATATAGAATGCCAGTGAAATATTTCGCGTGACCACCATGTTGGATTGGTGAAACGTATTAACATTTAAAAGGCACTATCGTGGTCGGATAGGTTAGTAGTATGTACTTAGTGAGCCTCATTGGAATCGCTTTAGTAGTTGAAATTTTATTAGGAGAGAAATACACACACACGGGCAAAAGATGATCTCATAAGCCCATTTTTTCATAGATGAAAATAACCTAAGAAGCGATAATAATACGAATAAAAGAATAACAAGAAATTCCGTGACGAACTTAAGAGCCTACTTTTCTTAAAATTTAAGATTCAAGCCAATGATTAATCTATATGGATCTATCTAGAATAATGACGAAATTAAGTTGGTAATATCGAAATTTCTAAATAGTTCGAAATACTGTATACCTGGTATAATAGCATATAGCCTAATAGAGCACTACCGTTGGCAGCCCTGGTGACCGGATATATTCTTAGCTTCATCTTTTAAGGTACAGAATACAAAATTTCGTTGAAGTCCAATGGATAGCATGGACGGTACATGCAGTTAAACATTGGATTTAACAGTGCGCGTAAAATCATGTTGGCAACAATGTCATGCATGTATTGGTCAGAAATAATCTGAAATAATATGATATATTGCTGTGCCAATTTTTAATGAAATCCATTAGTTAGTATAGAAGTTACATGCATTTTAAAATTGAACCTATCAGCAGGCCTAGAATCATGTTGGCAGCACTGACGTATATTAGTTACTCCACATTATTCTAGAATGCCAGGTACTATACGTGTGCAAAGTTTAGAGCTATTGGCTTGTATACTTTCTGATATACTGACATTAGGTTAACACAAATAGATACAGCATTTATTAACAGTTGGCAGCTCTGGTTGCAGTTATGGTACACATAGCACATACGAAATTTGGTTGAAATCCAAATGATAGTATGGAAGTTACATGTATTTAAATTTCGACCCCTCAGCTAGCTTAGAATCATGTTGGTAGCACTGACGTATATAAGTTACTCCAAATAAATATAGAATGTCAGGTACTATACGTGTGCATTGTTCAAAACTGTCGGCTTGCATACTTTCTGATATATTGGTATTTGGGCAAAAGAAATTGAGATCATTTATCAACAGTTGGCAGCCATGTTGACTCTTAAAATACGCTCAGTCGTATCTGGTTATGTACATGTAGCACATAGGAAATTTGGTTGAATTCCAATTGATAGTGTAGAAGTTATATGCATTTAAAAATTGGACATATCAGCTGGCTTATAATCATTTTGGCAACACTGCCATCCATGGCCTCCTGGAAATTAAAATTATCAATACGTGTGCCAATTTTGAAAAAGCTCCCATTCATACCTTCCAAGATATCCAACATGGAGCTCAAAGTTCAATTGCGATTTTTCAACAGTTGGTAGTACTGACATCATTTTAAAATACGGCATTGAGATATTCAGGTATTGATCTTTACTCCTACCAAATTTTGTTTCGATTGCTGCAGCCATTTAAAATTTGATAGGGGGACACGCACACAGCCAGCCAGACAGAAGGACAGACAGACAGACAGACAGACAGAAGGATAGACAGACAGACAGACACACATTTGCCCGGATCGATCTCATAAGTCTACTTAGTCCTCATTTTTGCAAAATGTGAAAAGTAGGCTAAAAATCATATTTTAATAGCGATAATACGAAATGATGTGCTACCAACGTGTGGTTAGTATTCAAAACAAATGACTTGAAAAACAAAAAGTTTACTTGTTCGCTGTCAAAAAAAACATCTGCCTGAAGCATCTAACATGTTGGACATGAATTACAAGATTTGAAAGTTGACAATATAAAATATATCAGATCAACCATTGTTGTTACAATCCCAAACACAAAGACAAAATCAGCACGAACCATTACGGTAATAAGATAATACTATGAAATATGCAAGAAATTTATGAATCTACTTCCAGAAGTTTTTAACACACCATCCCTCTAGATTTACCATCATGGAAAGTGCACCGTCCCAAATGTTCGCGTAAATAAACTGGGGAATATGGGAAAAGAAATAGCACTGTACCTTAATATCCCCAACTACAATTCTACTCAATTTCTCTTACGAGCAAAACAAAAGTTTGGTGCATTTCAGTCGGTCAACACGAATTTACCCAAAAAGAGCTGGGTTATGCCCTAATCCTGAAATAAATTACATGAGATTAATAAATACACTAGGATGACCAGTTTTGATCGTCAAGCGATCATCATCAGATCCATTACACTTAGGCTATAACATCTATGTTTGAGAATACAGGTGAAAAATATTTACAGTGATGAACCCGCTGAGCTATGGTTCATGTGATATTTTTGTGACGGAATAATTATTATGGGATGCAGTACTTTTGAACATACCCAGAATACCACGTGGAGCGGGGAGCTCATGCTATACTCTTTGAAGTAGCGCTCAATTGCATTTTTGACTTTGGAGGTCTTGTTAATCACTTTTATCCTTTCACAAGACTCAGAATATTCTAATTCGTCATTCTGTATTATTGAATCATTTTGGTGAATGATTATTACGTTTTTGGTAAGGTATAACACTTGCAGATACGCAAGGAGCTATGAATGTAGTCGCTCAATGACTTCGTTTTGGCGACCTACTTCCGAGTGAAAGTCAGTGACGACACTACATCTGGAGATCTGACGCCCGACAGGCGTGTTTCGAGTATCCGTCCGTCGCGACGTGGACATTATAAATATTTTTGTGCTCAAGTGAGCATCCGACTGCATCGTGTGTTGAAAATAACTATACTAACGTTGTCACTCATCGTGGACATATTATTGTTCTACGAAAGGCCATATTAGGCAATATTTTCTACAAACTGTAATTGGTGCCATACGCCAGATATTTTTCCCACGTGTAAGTGGAAGGGCAAAGTGCCACGCCGAAAATATAAGAGTTATCGTCTGATAATTGTGCCAAGACGACGTGATTATTACTGCCAACGATCACAACATTATTGCTACGGAAATTCTGAATTGAAAATATAAATTTTATCGCGGATGCCACGTGATTGATAAATCGTGATACAATTGCACGTTCTAACAAGCAAAGCATCGCATCGTGTTGAATCTTGAGGATCAACAGGCTGAAAACTACAAAATACTGTGGAGAACACTATTATTTGCATCGTCCACAATAATCACGCCAAAACGCCGAGAGGAACGAGATATTTCGACATTTTCGACATCATGCAAGACATTGAACTTTTCCACGCCATGGTGAAGAAGACGATTATGGGCTAATACCATTCCGGTATGAGGGAGACGTCGTGATGGAGACCACCAGCTTGATGGAACGTCAGGATGCCGAGGACGCAGACGAAGGAACGTGGATGCCGACTTCCAGGCACATTCCAGACCTTTTTGGGAGACCATCATCCGGAGGCGAACGAACCCTGGTTGCTTGGGAGGTCCAGATTGGTGAATCCGTGGAGGACAGGACCATGCTGGAGAGCCAAGCAGAGTTTTTCGCGACCCTGGTCGATAAATGTCTGAGCCGATGTGAGAGCTACCAAAAGTCGTGAGTTTGGGCACCCTTTCTTTTGTAATAGTCCGCGGTGGTATATTTAGATATCGTAGTTTTTTTTTGTGAATCAACCGCACTTATGTGTCAGCCATTTGCTAGCTAGGGTTGTAATTAGTATAAATGTTGTTTATTTCAGTCATTGTGAGTCACCCTGTGGGGTAGACCAGTTTTGGTTAACCCTGGTGCCGTCCTGATGGACGTCGTACCACGTTATAGCCGACCCACTGCCAAACATGACTGTAATCATTTGCAGCTATTTTGCTCAGCCATGTGTAGGATATTTATCCGTGGTTTCATTCAGATGTCATCGTCACTATATTTAACTGCAATCTTTGCAACCAGCCTGTTGAGACTTATGACCTCGTTAGATAGGTCGTATCGTTAGGAAACCAACTGTAGTTTCCAGTTTTATAAAAATATGCCGTATTTTCATTTTTGAAAGCGCTCAGAAGCCAATTTATAGTCAAATACTGACAGATTTATTATTTTGGAGAAAGTGTAGATGTCAAGCATCGAACTAAGTGCACTATCGCATCATTATGCAGGTCTAGAGTTGAAGATCTGTGCCATATTTATCAATTTGTTACTACTTTGTTTCTGTCATGAGGACACAGGTGTTAATGTTATACTGAGAACTTAATAAGTGTTATATCTTTGATGAGCAAAGAAGCTCGTGAGACATGCTGTTATGTCTGTGATTTACTATTCTTTGAAATGAAGGACTGCGATACTTTATTGTACAGTTAAATTGTAACGTGTTTAGCACACGGATTCTATAAGGTTTTTGAACCAAGCATATGCTAAGAATGACAAGGCCAACTATTACGGTATTATATAATGTTAAAACTAGCCGGCCTTGCCTGTTGAAAAATGTGGTCAGTGAAGGACTGCAATTTGTGAAGTTGTCACCAATAAACTGGTTTGTTGACCCAGTAACCTTGAAAACAAATGCTTGAAAGCGAGACAGAACTACGATAACATAGGACAGAATGTTGATTTCATTCATCTCTTTCTTTCAATGCAGCTATTGCTCATGAAACCCAGTGTTTCTCACTGTATTTTTGTTCATTTGTTTTTCTTGGATTTTCATACTGTTAGTTAGATATTTTGCTGCGAGGAATGTCATTTCGACATGTCCAGGGTTGTCAGGCTTCTTTATGCATTGTTGGCGATCCTCTTGAGAGAGGCAAATTATAATGAAGGCAATTTGGTTATTAAATGCGAGGTTTTTGCCGCAGGTAACCCATGATATTATGTGCCTTGAGTGAGTAAGACGTGCCATTGTTGTAAGTCGCGCATCTGTTGTTGTTATGAGGCATTATTATGAGAGTTGTTGAAAGCGAGGTATTTACCGCTGATAACTCGTGTTATTGTGAGTCCGAGCCGAGTTTGCTCGTTGAGTTTTCCGACTATTGAGTCGATGTTTTGCTGCGGGAGAATGATCTTTAGAAGACTACTCCTTGTCAGGCCTTTGTCAGAATACGCCATAAACCTACGGAAGGAACATAAACCGACATAATAAACATCATCCGCATAATTGTTTTAAACAAGATCTAACTAACATATTATTTCCATTTAAACTTTGACATTCTTACATTTGAACCTGCTGACATGGCCGTGCAGATGAAGGGATTTCCTTTATTGGAAACGACGAAGACTGTAGACATTTTTGTTGTGACCTGGCGCACACATGAACCATTAGTTCATAGTGTGTGGAGCACAGGCCATGTGATTGTCAGACGTGGTTTTAACTACGCTATCACCGACATTACTATCAAGCTAGATGACAATGGTTTACAAAGAGTTAACCATGGGGCAGGAAGGCATTATAATAAAAACTGTGTTGTACTATAATTATTGATGTCATGAAACTGTATTTTTCCCCATGTTACCTTTATTGCGTGCTATTTAGCACATGATTGTTGATTAGATTAATTGTACACTTAGCTTTGTATTGTAACTGTTTTGCTATTACGGACGTCACCGCCGTAACTTTGAATGTTAACTGATAGGACTTAGCTAGAAAAGCTAAATGTAAATGTGGAAATGGTACCGCCATAACTTAGCTTTGCTTTGCTCCTTCACTTAAATGTAACTTCATATTAGCTTGATCATGTAACTTGTATTAGGGATTTGCGTCGTACCATTTACACAGCGTTGTTGCTGTTGCTTACTTATTGTGTATTAGATCTTTCGCGAGGGTTAATGTAACTTCATTGTTAGGGACTTGAACCTTTATTATCATTAACTTTTAGCTTGCGGATTAGCCGAATATGACCCTCCGAACTAGGATAGGGGTTTGTGGAAATCTACAATAAATTTTCACGGTGTTTTACATAAGCCTGGATGTTTAATTTCACAGTCTAGTTTTTGAGGTGAACCTTTCCTTAGGCCGTCTTTGACCATCGCAACCATGTACCACGCTCCCCGTGGACTATAGAACCTCGTGCCGCATTGGCCTATTGTTAGGAAGTTCACCTGATCCTCACGGCAAACTTTTAAAGGTCCGACGGGGGAGATGTTAGGAGAGTCATCGCGGTTGTTGGCTATCCCGACAGCTTTACCGGAAGACTTCTGAAGGTCACTCACAAATATGTGCCGTTGCCACCCGGCTGACGGTCACAATATGTACAATTATTTAGTCGCAGTAATGGTAATGCAACTGTCGGTGTATGCTAATTGTAGTATATCTAATGTTAGGTGAAATGCTAAAATGGTGATAGAAATCCGGAGTTTGTCTGTTTGGGGTGATTATATTCTTGTAAAAAATCAACTATGGTTATACTGTAATAATACAGGCTGATACTTATCCGGTTGTCTTCCTAGCTGGGACTTTGAGCAGTTTCGTGTTCACTCTAACACCAGTTGTGGAGTCTTACGAGTTTGGCGACAATTTTAGTGAATGCTGGTATTGATATTACCACACTAGAACGTCATGGAGGCAGCACGCATATGAAGTATCATCCACTGAAATCAATAACCCAGCTCTGTGTTCAGTAAAGGGATTTGTTATGCAAAACTTTTCCGCCAGATGTCATGACTGTTCAATGCCTTCCGTTGATATCCTATACGCATTGAAGAATAACAAGTTTATAATACGATACATGTTAATTTTAAAGCGTTTGAAGCAGCCTATTGTGTGTTATTTGAACTAAATATCAAAATGATGTGTGCTATCTTTTGGCGCTAATTCAGGATATCGCTATTGTACAAGAAGCAATTATTTTTCAAAGCCTTGGAAACATGACATTGTGATGTTATTTGATCGTTACTGGGAAACCAGCGCATGCGCTCTGTTCACTAAACTCAGGTTATCAATCTTGACAGATATTTATGAATATTTCTGTACGAAACTAAAATAAAGTTATAATAAATTATCGTTGAAAATAAATAGTCGTATGCAATTCGTCTATAATGGTAATTAAGACATTACCGTTATAGGCTCGTTGCATATTGTACTATTATAATTTCCATACGAGTGTCTTAATTACCATTATAGGCAAGTTGCATACGACTGTTTATGTTCGACGATAATTAATTAATAATAATATCGTATGGCCTCGGTGCCGGGTGCAAGCTTTGTTATTTGACATCCAGAAGGTAGCTTGCATGTCGAATTTCCTTGTTCCTTGACTATGGAAGTCAAGGAGGTTAGATGTGAGATATCTAAGCTCCTTGAACACTATAGCGCTTTCTAGTAGAGAAATGAGGAACTTTGTGATGGCGGAAACTCCCGAGATTAATTTTGCTATTATGAACTCGGCCTACTGAATTCAAATGGGTTCTTTGACATGCCAACATCGTATGACATGCGTATCGTATTTTTGCCGCCCTTCAAAAATATCACTTACCACGGCTAGGAGCGAACCTGCAATCTTGGGTTTAGTAGACCGACACGCTATCCACTCACCCACCGTGGCAAGCTGACGATAATTATAACTTTATTTTTATATTAGAACATAAATATTCATAAATATCTGTTGAGATTTCACCAGTTGCGTTTACTGAACAAAGCGCATATACTGGATTATTGATTTTCCGTGGATCAAAGACCTTGACAATGTCATTTGTTTCCAAGGATTTTCAGCCTCAATAACGGTTTATTATCGTTATATCAGCACCAGCATTCACTAAAATTGTCGCCGAACTCCTACGAAAACAATGCCCTGTGTACAAATTGTAGTTGGGGAGATTAAGGTGCAGTGCTATTTATTTTCCCATTTTCACCAGTTAATTTATGCCAACATTTTGAACGGTGCAATTTCCATGTCGGTAATGTAAGAATGGAGTGTTGCAAACTTCTGGACGTAGATTCTTGTATATTTCATAGTATTTTACTGTTGCCATCAAGGTTCGTCTTTCTGTTGGGAATTGCAACTTTATTGGTTGATCCGATATCCTTTACATTGCCAAATCCTACAATTCCAAAGTGTAATGTTGTCACTAGTGTCCGACATATTTCATTTTGGAAACAAGTGTATTGACCGCAGGTGCGTTGCTATCCTTACCTAATTGGTCAAACAGCTGTATCGTAATGAAAATCTTTGTGGAGAACCTGTATCATAATGAAACTTGAACTATAATGAGCCTCTCTAAGATGAAGTTTTCTGGCATATAATATTATTTTATATTTCGGCATTGTCGAACATAAAGTCATTTTGAAAGATTGTGTTTGGAAACTGGTGCTCTATGGAAGTGAACCTCGATTTGTTGTCACAGCAGAAAGGAGGATAATAAAAGCGTTTGAAATGTGGTGTTACAGGAGAATGATGAAGATCCGATGGGTAAATAGGGTTACAAATGGAGATATATTTGAAGCTGGAGAGGAGACATGTTTCTGGCGACTTCAAATTTAGAGAAGAGATAGGTTGGTGGAAAACTTAGTTGGTTGCTTGGTTCCTCAGTTTAGGGGCTGCTACAACGCGGTCATGTAGCCCCGTGTACTTTGGGTGTGTGTAGAATCTGTCTGATAACCAGTGTTAATTGTGATGGCTGTATTAGTGTGTGTTATCTGTTTTAATTTCAAGTAAGGACTGCATACATTCAATTTTCAAGTAATTGCAACTTTTGCTACTGATCGCCACCGTTAACGACCAACTAGTCCTGAACTTTGTTACTAGATGCCACCACAGTTGGCTCCTGGTGACGAACGTTGGAACCTAAGAGCGTTAGTCAAAGATAACCTATAATTTACCTTCACACAGGTGTCATTAGTGGAAGGTTCTATATCATGCCATAAAACTATGACATGGGACCGCCGGCTTTACTTCCCCTCCGAAGGAAGGCGAATTGAGGGATTTTAACGCTCTTCAAAAATCCAACGACTTCGGATGGATTTGAACCCGCGATCTTGGGCATAGAAGCTCAGCATGCTACCAACTACGTCACAGAAGCCGCTCGAGGAAATCTTACTAGGAGACACCTAGGAATAGCAAATTTAGTTATGAAAGCTAGGGTCGAGGACAAGAACTGTATAGGTTAGAATATGTTAAACAGATTGTCTTGGATGTGAGGTGTGGTAGCTATGTAGAGATGAAACGACTAACTCATGACAGGGAGGCATGGAATACTGAATCAAACCAGTCTAAAGAGGTATTGATTGATTTAGGGGCTAAGGCAGTGTGTATATTTGTAAGCAAGTCTTGGTTTGGGAAGGAGCCGGCCGTGGCCTTAACCATCCTAGCTTTTTCTGAAGTATAAGTAGGGAACCAAAGAAGACCACTTCTAACATGGTTGAGATGAGAATCTGCCTCACGGGGTTGCGTGAATCTCGTTCAAGGCGGCTTCGGTGGCGTAGTCGGTAGCATGCTGAGTTTCTATGCCCAAGATCGGGGGTTCAAACCCGGCCGGATTTTTATGAGGGTTAAAAATCCTTAAGCATGTCTTCCTTCGACGGGGAAGTAATGCCGGCGATCGCATGTCATAGATTTATGGCATGTAAAAGAACCTTCCACTAATCATACTTGTGTGATGCTAAATTATAGGTTAGATTTGACTAACGCTCTTAGGTTCCAACGTTCGTCGCCAGAAGCCGACTGTGGTGACATCTAGTAACCAAGTTCGGAACTAGTTGTCGCTGACGGTGGCGTTTTGTAGCAAAAGTAGGAACTACTTGAAAACTGATTGTCTGCAGTTCCTACTTGAATTCAATAGAGATAACACACGCTAATACATCCATCACAATTAACACCGTTTATCAGACAGGTTCTACACACACCCAAAGTACACGGGGCTACATGACCACGTTGTTGCAGCCCCTAAACTGAGGAACTAACCAACCGCTATCTCGTTCCAGCCCTCAGACCAGAGCTTCAGAGATGCTAGTCGCTACGTTACGAAGTGGACCCAAGCTAGGAGCTATGCTCATCTCAGTAGATAGGCGTCAGTAAGGGCATCCGGCTGTAAGAACAAGATTTCATTCACCATTGCATCCCTGGCTGCGTGGAAACCAAAGTGGAACATGCTTTTAAAGATTTTAGCCTAAGTCCCCGCTAATCAATACTTGCTCTGTCGCTGCAAACTTGGCCTAGTCCCAAAGGAATGGGCATGCTAATGTGTTATGAGTCGTGCGAACAAATGACGAAAGTTTAAAACATGCCGTCACGCGCAGTGTCAATGCTTTCAGGAGTCCCAGTCAACACGCTAGCATTTTGTGTAATGGGGGAGGTATTCCGTGTGTCGGTAGGGGAGCCTAGACGTGTGATCGGAAACGAATTATCGACCATGCACTTTAATACCCTTCAGGACTAAAATGAGTAGCCGCTGGATGATTCAAGTCACTAGGCCACGGCTATCTCCTGCCATTTCCTCATCATCTTATCTCTCAGTAACTCATATGATTATGTTGACTTCAGGTTGGGTATCCAAATGTAAAGACCGTCCACCTTACTTGAATTAAAAACAGATAACACACACTAATACCGTCATCACAATTAACACCGGTTATCAGACAGATTCTACACACACCCAAAATACAAGGGGCTACATGACCGCGTTGTCGCAGTCCCTAAACTAAGGAACCAACCAACCGTCCACTACTTAGTGATTAACCTCACCTCATTCCTGATGCAGTAGAAATGGGCATAATTATAGGAATAAATAGTCAGTTAGTTATTTTTGTTTTAAGGGGCGAATCTACGAGGTGATCTGCCCATCGGATTAAATATTGTATCACTATTGTAATTAGTATTATCGTTATTATTATTAATATTATTGATGTGTAACATCTTTTCACTCGGTTGCTGGATATTTTTGTGGGAGTGATTTTGAAAAATGGGACGGAAGTGGATCGGAACGATCGTGGTGGCACCAGCAGAACGGAAGTGTAAGACGCACTGCCAACTCGATCGATCGATCCAGCTGGCAGTGGTAAGACAAACAATGAGCGCGCGGTATCGGAAATTGATACCATGACGTACTCTCGGCCATGTGGAATGTATATGACATACTGAACGGTAAACGCTCATGCGAACTCTGGTGTCAAGTGATTGAAACAAAGCACATGGTACATGTTCGAAGTCTTCGTATCAGTATTTAAATGCTAAAATGCCTTAATATCAAACATTGTAAGTAGTCGGCATTGCCGGTATTATGTTTCTGCACAATGGCTATTGAAATATTAACCCACATAACGGCAATGCAGTCATTAATATAATATAATCGTTGTGGTTATACAAAAATAGAGCAAGCCTTTATGAACTAATGCTGAATACATTCTCTTTACTCACAAGAGGACCTATTCATAAAGCATTTTAAACTCAATTTCACGCAGGAACATTATCGAAACAAGCAAAATATAAATGAAACTTAATTCCGTAATGCAGTATTATTGAAACGTGGAAATAAGTCACCATCTTGTGCACGATATTTGCGTAGTCGAAATAGCTTATGACTGTGACCGAGTTTGGTTTAGTGGACAACCTGAAGGCATGGCGAGATCAATTACTATTTGACTCTGATGTTGACTGGCCGTGGCGACTTAAGCTATCGGATGACCAAAGTAAGGAGTTCTGTATGCATTTACTGCGAATGTTTATCATACGTTCTTCGTCTGCAGTCGAAGGATGGAAATACAACAACTTGAAACCGACGTTGGTTCAATAACTCCAGACAACATCGTCGAATTATGCTGGGACAAGGTCACTTTCTCTGTCGAAACGGTTCTCCGTCATACAAAATAAGAGGGAGACGTATAGATTTAAAGGAGTAAGGCTGCGATCTACGGATTGCGTATGAATAGAGAAGTAAGAAGGTGTTGGAGAAGCATAGAAAACGATACCATATTGAAGTAATACGTAAGTGGTCCCAGGATGGATTTTGTCAAGAGGACAGGGTGTGGTTTTTAGTGGGTAAGAATCCCACACACTTGAGGAGTGCGGAATCTTTTCAAGTGTCTTATGCTAGATTTTCCACTTCCCACGTAAAAATAAAATAAAATAAATAAAAACTATTATATTATTACTGTATTATAATACGCTAAGGTGTATGTTCCACAAAACTCAAGCTTCTAAACCAGAGGGAGTTAGAAGGTGTGGTTTGTACCAAAATCTTCCGAATCGTCTTAATAGTACAGGAAAAATCTTGCATTACCTAAAAAGTCTATGGAAATATATTTGTTTATTAAGTGCTTTTAAACAAATAAACAAGACGATAGCCCCTGGCAGAACTGAGTCACGTACAGCCTGCATAGCACTAGAGCCAGACGGGTAGTCTGTCAACATGGGACTCACACAAGCCAATATGCGAGAGTTCACGCATGGGGCCGCTAGTTATAATAATAAAACTTACTCTACTTTTATCGATGTGGCCACTAGGGAGCCCGAGATCTCAACTGTTTTCTTCTTCTTCTTCTTCTTCTTTGCCCACCACGCCTTCGTCTCTTAGGAATGGGATTTCTCCCATTCATCCGAGTGAATATATATCTTACTGGGTTTTAGTTCCTCTTGATCAACCTGACGGATTTTTTTGTTTCAATGGGGTTCTAAGCAAGATATCTGATTCAGAAATTCCAAACTTTAACAATTCCTTATCCACTTCCACCAGTCATAGAGGCTACAACTTTTAACCTCGGAAGTATGAAAATAGACGGTTGGAGAATCTACTGACTGGCATTCTGAGGAGGTGGACATAGAATGTCATTCTCCGCTTATGGAATACACTTGAGATCTTTTCAGTGTGGGATTATATTTCTGAATTACTCCAGAGCTTGTAACCTCCATCTTTGAACTGAAGAATAAGAATTTTCCTAATGATCTTTTTTTCTTTAACTTCAAGTCTCTCGATCGGGCCAGCTGCTCGGTTTGTTAGGCATTCCGCTACATACAGTGATTCAGGTATAATAATAATAATAATAATAATAATAATAATAATAATAATGAAAGTGAAAATCCACAGCCTGTTCCAGTCGACCGACCGGGTCAGAAATGGAATGAATGGAGCCCCCACCCCCATCTAGCGGCGAGGATATGAACTGTGCCGGCTGCCGAAGCCTGTCGCACTCCTCGGAGGCAATGATTAAATGAATGACAGATGAAATGAAATGATAGTGGAGAGTGTTGCTGGAATGAAATATTTGACGGGGAAAACTGGAGTACCCGGAGAAAAAGCTGTCTGCCTCCGCTTTTGTCCAGCACTAATCTCACATGGAGTGACAGGGATTCGAACCACGGGCCCAGTGCTGAAAGGCCGGCATGCTTCCGCCTAAGCCACGGAGGCTCCAATAATAATTATTATTATTATTGTTAATATTACTATGATAGATAGAGTACACACAGGGGAATGTAGCCAGACAGTAAGGAACTCCTCATCCCCGACTGACAATGGATGTTTTGAACTGTTATTTTGCAATGAAAACATTGTGGACAGTTGGGTGGTTAACAGCTCATCTGTAATAGTTTTTGTCCACAGTTGGTTTTTATACGCCCCATTGAGTGCGCCCATCCTCTGTGAAATTTATGCTCGTCACACCCTGTTTACAGTGACTGACCACATCATTATTTTCATTCCTGTCTACTTTTATTCATGTTGCTGCTCTCACTTCATTTATTTGTCTCTCAGGGTCTCACAACTTGTAGTAGTGGTCTTGTGAATAGTGCTATCCCTGTGGTCCAGAGTTTAATTCCCGGTTCTGGCGAGAAATCTAATTCTGGTCTGGAGGTCATGCAGCCCAGTGTACTTATATCTACTTATAGTAAATCAAAGTCCCGGATTCTTCGGTGTTCCGGGTAATCTCGAGAACCACTGGATGGATTTTGATGCGGTTGTCACCATTCTGGAAATGATTTCTCTATGAAGGTTTCATTATGACCAAAGGAAGCTGAGCAGTAACGATTTCAGTGAATCCAGTTGAAAAAAACCTACTGTCCGTGGGCCTTGTAAGCTCACGCCGGGTAAACAGTTAAAAATATCTATATACTATGAGTGTAAGAATTGTTTAGCATGACATGTTCTACAAAGAGTTAAGGAGTAAAATGTTTTTACGTTTTCATTTCTTTCAAAAATCTCCATTCAATTACTATATAGCTTCGGAGACACTTTGCGAGCTAGCTAGCGAGCATGCCTATCACCCCAGTTTCAGCCTTTGTTCCACAGAATACACAGTATAGTTTAGATTGGACGGGAGGGGGATTTGTGTTTCATGCACCTCGCAATTCTTAAATTATGTCTGACAAGAATTCGTTGCGCATGGTAATATAATTAATAGTCCAGTCAGTGATTTTTAGCCTATTTTCATTTTGTCCGTTTGTGCGTGTCTGATTCGTGTGTGTGTTTCCCCCTAATAACTTCTAAACTGCTGGAGCGATTTAAATAAAACTCGGTAAGGTCATAGTACTATGTCAGCCGACCCCGACATTCAAATTTTATAACGTCTCACCTATCCAACATGGCGAAATATTGCATCAGCATTCTATATCTCCAATACTATTACTGATATCACCCTGAAATTTTGTATGGTGATAAAGGGCACTACTAGAAGTTCACCTATGAGCCTTTCAAAAACCTGTTGACTACAAAACGAACATGGCAGTCAAGCGAAGGTGAAACATTTTAATGGACTTTTCTCGCGATTTAACCATCTGAGCGCAGTGAAATATTGTACGGTAAATTTTAATACACATTGTAATGCACTATCATCTAATTTAGTTCAATTGTTGACATAGCCTCAAGATGGCGGTTGTGCGTAATTTTAAAATTAAGTTTTTATTTCTTGTGTATTAATCATGCGATTGCAGTGAATGTTTGAATAATGAATCCACGCAGAAATCGTCATCTAATTGTACATAACTCAATGCCCTACATATATAAAAATTCAACATGGCAACCAACCGAAATATTTAGACTTTTCTCAATATCTGCTAATCTACGATAACAATCAAACTGAGATTTTGTATGTCGATCTATCTATCTATCTATCGTATGACTTTTAGTGCAGGGAGTGTCCGAGGACATGTTCGGCTCGCCTGAGTCTGTAGCTGCTTCCAGCGGACACCCTTAGGTGAGCTACAAGTTCCGTTCAATTTCAAGTAGTTCCAACTTTCGCCATCAGATATCAATGATACCTAGTGGTGAACGTTGGAACTTGGATAGAGCGTTACATCGAAATCTAACCTAACGATTTAGCTGCACACAAGTTTAGTCTGTGGCAGGATCTTTTACATGCCATTAATCTATGGCATGGGACCGCCGGCTTTACTTGCCCTCCGAAGGAAGCCATACTGAAGGATTGTTAACGCTCTTAAAAAATCCGACGACTTCGGCCGGGTTTGAACCCGCTATCTTGGGAACAGCAGTTCAGCATGCTACCAACTACGCCACTGAAGATATTAACATAAGTTCACCTATGGGACTTTCAATTACTTGGTGAGCACATATCCAACATGGCGGCGACGCAAATATAAATATCGAAATGGGCGTTTCTCACGATTCAATAATCAGAGCGCAGTAAAACTTGGTAGAGTAAATGCTTATACAAATTTTAAGCCACTGGCATCTAATTTATTTCAATTGCTTTCATAACCACAAGATGGCAGCTGTGCGAAATATTATAATCTGATTTTCATATCTTGTGTCCTAATCAAGCGATTGAAGTTTGAATACGACACCTACACAATAATCTTCATGTAACAGTACATAACTCTAAGTCCTACATATCTTCTTTATATATATAATTCTTCGACACGTGTGTATGTGACTGAACTCCTCCTAAACAACTGAACCGATTTTGATGGAATTTGGTATGTATATTAGTGTGGGTCCATGTATGGTTTAGATTCACAATCCGACCCGGTAGGTGGAATGAACACAATTTTAGAACCACATTTTACACACAATTTTAGAACCACAATATACAGTCAAAAACAGTTGTCATGGAAACCACTAGCCTTGGCCTTCGTGAAAGCTGATGTCTTTGGACGGTTTGTCTCTGCACGTTAGAGCCACCTGGTCGCAATCTGTGCAACTACCGCCATTACTTATACTCCGCCCGAGGCGAAAAGTTGTGTTTTATACCAAAGGTGGCAGTGATGTCGAATTCAACTGTTTGTCTCTGCACGTTAGAGCGTTTCAAAATCTCGTATGCGTTCATATACCATTCATCCGATTGCCATGAAACTTGGGTGATATGTTGAATGAGCTCCAGGGAAGGTGTTTGGCTTAGTAAATCCATTTTACAATAGATAGCGCACGAATAGATTCAACAAATGAACGACGACGCGCGACGCGTTTCAAAAAGGTCCCGTATGCGTTCAAATACCATTCGTCCGATAGCGATGAAACTTAGGTGAGATGTTGTGTACACTCCAGGGAAGGCTTCTGGCTTAGTAAATCAATTTCACATTAGGTAGCGCACGACTAGATTCAACAAATGAGTGACGACGCGCGAAGCGTTTCAACAAAATCCCGTGTAAGTTTATATTCCATTCATAGATTGAGATGAAACTTTGATGAGTTGTTGTGTACACTTAAGTGAAGGCTTCTAACTTAGTAATCCATTTCACAGGAGGTTGCGCACGAGTAGATTCAACAAATGAGCGGCGACGTGGGAAGCGTTTCAACAAAGTCCCGTAGGCGTTCAAATACCATTCGACCGATGGCGATGAAACTTGGGTGAGATGTTGTGTACACTTACGTGAGGGTTTCTAACTTAGTAAATCCATTTTACAATAGGTGGCTCACGAGTAGATTCAACAAATGAGCAACGACGCGCGAACTTTTAATCAAAGTCCCGTATGCGTTCATATACCATTCATCCGATTGCAATGAAACTTGGGTGAGATGTTGTGTAAACTTACGTGAGGGTTTCTAACGTAGTAAATCCATTTCACAGGAGGTTTCGCACGAGTAGATTCAACAAATAAGCGACGACGCACGAAGCGTTTCAATAAGGTCCCGTATGTGTTCAAATACCATTCGTCCGATTACGATGAAACTTGGGTGAGATGTTGTGTACACCCTGCAGAAGGTTTCTGGCTTAATAAATCCATTTTACAATAGGTAGCCCACGAGTAGATTCAACAAATGTGTGACGGCACGCGAATCATTTCAACAAAGTACCGTGTGCGTCCATATACCATTTATCCGATTGCGATGAAACTTTGGTGAATTGTTGTGTACACTCCAGGAAATGTTTCTGTCTTAGTAAATCCAGTTTTTAATAAGTAGCGCACGAGTAGATTCAACAAATGAACGACGGCGCGCGAATCGTTTCCACTATGTTCCGTATGCGGTCAATATCATTCATCCGATTGCGATAAAACCTTGGTGAATCATTGAGTACACGCCTGAGAAGGTTTCAGGCTTAGTAAATCTATTTTACAATAGGTAGCGCATGAGTAGATTCAACAAAAGAGTGACTGCACGCGAATCATTTAAAGAAAATCACTTATGCGTTCATATGTCATTCATCCGATTCCGATGAAACGTTGATGAGTTGTTGTGTACATGCCAGGGAAGGTGTTCAACTTAGTAAATCCATTTTACAATATTGGTAGCGCACGAGTAGATGTCTCAAATGAGTGACGACGCGCGAAGCGTTCCAACAAAATCCTGTATGTGTTCATATACTATTCATCAGTTGCGATGAAACATTGACGAGTTGTTGTGTACACTTACGTGAAGATTTCTAACTTAGTAAATCCATTTCGCATTTGGAAGAGCGCGAGTAGATTCAACAAATGAGTGACAGCGCACGAATCATTTAAACCAAATCGAGTATGCGTTAAATGCCATTTATCCGTTTGCGATGAAACTTTGGATAGTTGTTGTGCACGCTCCAACGAATGTTTCTGAATTAGTTAATTCAATTCACGATAGTTTAGAGGCAGTTATCAGAAATTGAAAAAAATATTGTGTATCCAAAAGCACTTCAAGAAGCAAAGTTACAACACTTTCCTTTAATGGCAGGACAACGTCTGCCGGGTCAGCTAGTACAGTATAAGAATCCAACATGGCGATCATTCGAAATATTTAGACGGTTCTCAATATCTACGATTATATTACAGCAAATAAACTGAAATTGTATATGTTGATAGAAGCAATTAACATAAATAGGATATATGAAAGTAGGCTGTATAGGTCTTCAGGGAACTACTTGTCACCCATCATGCTGAGGTCATAGTTCATTAAAATCAAAGAAGAGAAACGCATTTTAAGCTTACGCTGGGTAAACCATTAAAGATACCGGGCGAAGCCGGAGCGGGTTGCTGGTTATGATTGTGTATGAATTTCAACCAATGGCCATAGCATGATATATTCAACTGCCCGCCCGTAGGCTCACTACAAGTTCAATTACAAATAATTCCAACCTTAGCTACCAGATGCCATTGTCACCGCCACCTAGCACCGAAGGTTGGAACTGATAGAGTGTTTCTAACTAACTATAACCTAAAAATGTGGCTACACATTACCAATTGAAGTGGTAGGTTCTTTTACATGTCATAGATCTATGACATGGGCCCGCCATGTCCCTTCCGAATGAAGGCATACTGAAGGATGTACTTGATTTGTGTTTGGGTATTTTACCTGATAACTCTTTTTATTGTGTTCGCTTTATTTGTTTGCGTATTTGTAATTAATTTTAGGATTGGGGAAGGAGGCAATCGTGGCCTTAAATCACGAACCATCCCAGCTTTAGCTTGGGGTGGAAGTGGGGGGAACACTTTCAGAATGGCTGAGGAGGGATTTTAATCCAACTTTCCTCAAGGATGAGTGTACCCCACTCCAACACTCGGACCAAAGTTAAATTTCTTGAAGGGGGTGGCAGCCAACAATTGAAAAGGGATGCATCCAATCACTTCAGATTTTTTCTGAGAGGCCGCGTGCAGGTCTTTCTAGTTAACGCCCGTGGGTGACGTGCGCGTCGGAATGAAAGATGAGATGAATGGATGAAGGTGGCCTAGGATGTGGAAGAAAGCGGCCGTCGCCTGTTAGAAGGTACCATCCCAGCATTTGTCTGGAGTTGAAAATGGGAAACCACGGAAAGCTATTGCAAAGACGGCTGACATTGGGGCTCGAATGCACGTCCATCTCAGCAGAGAGCTTGGCCCCATGACCTAACGCTGGGCTTCAGCGAGAGTCGGTATTCACGTCCGTGTAAAGTGAGAAATGGTGGGTCTTAATTTCCAACTCAACCGTCCAATTGCATTTCAAGAATATGCTGGGATTGTACCTAACTCGAGACTACGGTTACCTATTTTTCTAATAGCTCAAATGATTAAAGGGATGTTGGCGGGTTAAATGCCTGCCTTGCGTCAGGTGGCCCTGGGAACTATTCCCGGCTCTGTCAGGAATTTTAGAAACTGACGTACGGGGTACACTCAGCCTCGTGATTGAGTAGCTGTCTGACAGTGAGGCAGTGCCCCAGGCACGGAGACTAAGATTAACCAGACGCTCTGATTTAGAGGATGCATTCCGAAGTCAATAAAAGAGAGAAGAATCGGACCCAGGTCAGGTGCCCCTAAGAATCTTCAATTTCAAACATTTTCAGTTGCAATTTCTTATGGGAAAAACTGTAAGTCCACAGGGGAGGGCGTAGCGTAATAAAAAACGTAATTAAAATAAAATAAAATGATCTTGTGTGACTATTTAAATAAATTCTTTACTTGCGTCTAATAATTTGCACACGTCTGTACTGCGATGTGTATGAACATTTACCTGAGATTGAACATGATAGAAAAACGCCAGTTTCATAGGAAACAGACTACGTACTTAAATAGACACTTCGTTTTGTTTTGATTTTTGCTCAGTTTGTTTGGAACGTTCATTTGTTCCTCTTGGATAATCGTCTATATTTTGTCAGTCTCCTCTAGAAACTGCACCATAATTTGATGTAGGAAGTTTAAACTCAAGTGATTTTTTTCTCTCTCGATTTGAGCAAAAATATCGATATTCATTTTACAAAAAACCCTGACGTGATGGAAACAAATGGAGGCCATTTTCGAAATAAGCTTACCAAATAACATAAAAATTATCGAAAACTTCTCTTGTATTTTTCTAAAATTAAAATCTCGCAGGCCTGGGTAATCAGCAGACCAAATGGCTGCGCAGCAGTCGCTTGGTAGGCCTAGGCCCTTCATGAGCTGTAGCACCACGGTGGTGTTCAGAAAGAGCTACTCGTGACTTGGAGAATCGTAAAATATATTCTGGTTCCATACATTAATTCATTCAGGACATCTCATAACTATATTATATTTGCCCTGTACCTCATTAGAAGATTAAGGACAAAATACGATGTACTTTTAATGTTGTACCGCTTGCCACGGTGGGCGAGTGGTTATCGTGCCAGACCACCAAACCCAAGCTTGCAGGTTCGCTCCTGGCCGTGGTAAGCGATTTTTGAAAGGCGACAAAAATCACGACACGCATGTCATACGTTGTTGGCATGTTCAAGAACCCATTTGAATTCAGTAGGCCGTGTTCATAATGGAAAAATTAATCTCAGGATTTTCCGCCAACACAAAAGATTCTCCATTCTCTACCAGAAAGCGGTATAGTGTCAAGGGGCTTAGAAATCTAACCTCCTTGACTTTCATAGCGCTCCAAGGAACAACAAAGAAATTCGACATGCAAGTTGCCCTCTGGGCGTCAAATAACATAACTTACACCCGGAAACCGAGGCCATACGATTTTATTATTATTATTATTATTATTATTATTATTATTATTATTATTATTATTATTATTATTATTATTATTATTATTATTATTAAGCCTCCGTGGCTTAGGCGGCAGCACGCCGGCCTCTCACCGCTGGGTCCGTGGTTCAAATCCCGGTCACTCCATGTGAGATCTGTGCTGGACAAAACGGAGGCAGACAGGTTTTTCTCCGGGTACTCCAGTTTTGCTTGTCAAAATTTCATTCCAGCAACACTCTCCACTATCATTTCATTTAATCTGTCATTCATTTAATCATTGCCCCAGAGGAGTGCGTCAGGCCTCGGCAGCCGGCACAGTCCATATCCTCGCCGCTAGATGGGGGCTTCATTCATTCCATTCCTGACCCGGTCGGAGACTGGAAGCAGGCTGTGGATTTTCATTCATTCATTCATTATTATTATTATTATTATAAGCTTGCACCGGCTTCGGTCACATTGCGACCTTCCTTATTACTTACTTCCAACGGTTATATTCCATAGTTACTTCATATTACGCATATTCGTACCCATCTATTAACTCAATCCTAACTTATCAATTTCCACATATACAGTTTTAAATCCACATCTCTCCTACTTCAAGCTGGTTTTATATCAAGACTTACATCTTTTTATTTAATATATATTTGTAAGAGATATGATTTTCAAAAATTGTAATGTGTTGCTTTAAACTTTTAGACGATTGATACTTTAGAATTATTTTTGTTAACAGCTTCTGTTTTGGTAAATTTGTTAAATGTAAGTTCTTGCACCTTTTTTTAAATCATAATTTGCGCTGAGGATGGTCGCACTGTGGCCCAAACCGGTACAACACTAAAAGTACATCATTTATATTGACATATGGTTTTGATCTTCTTATTATATTAACTTACTAGCTGAAGTACCCGTGCTTCGCTACGGGTCGTAAATGAATTAAAATGTGAAGGTGACAGTTAAAACAGGGGATAGGCGAGGTGCTGCGCAGAGGGAGATGAAGGATGGAACATTTTGTCCAACTACACCGCTCTGCCTTGACCGTGTATTATAACACACATTTAGGTTTTACTCGCTAACGGTTGGAGATACATTTCGGATGGAAAATGCATTTTTTAACCTCGTATATGCCATCAAAAGTTTGCTATTTCTTAGCGTTCTCTTTTTATTTGGAATGGAAATATGAAAGTTTAAAACCAAAGGGTGGAGTGACGTCACTAAAATGGTCGCCATCTTTGAATATTGCAAAGTATTGAAATCAAAAGTAACCTGTATGTTAACCAGGTAAATCTGCTACTTCCATGTAAAATTCATGTAAATCGGACCAGTGGTACTTGCGTGATTGAGTAATACACAGACACACACCATCTCATTTTTAGTCTCGCTTCGCTCGCATCATAGTCGTGTCATATTGTTATTCAATGAAATTCAGGTTTAACCCCGTTAACACCCCTCTAGAACCTGAATATCCAAAAATCCCTCCTTAGTAGATGTTTTCGACACACAACAAACATATCCCCAAAATATAATTCTTCTAACATTAATAGTTTTGGTTGGTCGATGAGAGTGAACATCCAAAAATCCTTCCTTAGTGGACGTTTTTCTTCCAGAATTTCACCCCTCACCATAGGCCCCTTAAATTGGATTTATGAAAAAAGGGTCGAACACCTATTTATTTTATTTATTTATTTATTTATTTATTTTAAGCTGATTGATTTCCACCGAGTTTCAACTCCTCGCCTATGTCGTTTAAGAGATACACGCTCCGTTAAGAATCTTTCAACACCCACTTTTCATCCCTTTCACCTCATAATATACACTACATCGAAAAACCATTAGACATGTGTCAGCTTATTTTTAATGATTAGTATATATGCCAAGTATCACATCCCCAAATGAAACCACTCGTGAGATATTGTTATTCAATGAAATGCACATTTACCCCCTTAACACCTATTTAGAACCTGAATATTCAAAACTCTTTCCTTAGTGGACGTTTTCGACATAAAACGAACATATCCCCAAAATGTCATGTTTCCAACTTCAATAATTTTGGCTGGGCGATGATGAGTGAGTGAGTCAGTCAGGACATTTTCTTTCATTTATATTTGATAATTTCACCCCTCCCCATGAACCCCTTAAATTTGATTTATGAAACAAACGGTCGAACACCTATTTACTTATTTAAAGCTGTTTTCCCCCTGAGTTTGATGAGTGAGTAAGTGAGTCAATCAGTTAGGACACTTTCTTTCCTGTTTTTTTTTCCCCAGAATTTCACCCCTCTCCAAGGGCCCCTTAAATTGGATTTATGAAAAAGAACGGTCGAACACATATTTACTTGTATTTTAAGCTGTTTTTCCCGCCGAATTTCAAACTTCCCGCCTATGTCGTTTAAGAGATACACGCTCCGTTAAGAATCCCTCAACCCCCAATTTTCACCCCTTTCACCTCATAATATACATCACATCGACAAACCCTTAGACATATGTCTGATTATTTTTAATGATTAGTTTCTATACCGAATATCACATCCCCAAAGAAACAAATCGTGTGATATCGTTATTCAATGAAATGCATCTTTACCCCCTTAACACCTCTTTAAATCCCGAATAAACACAAATCATTCCTTAGTTGACGTTTTCGACAGACAACGAACATATTCCCAAAATTTCATGTTTCCAACATTAATAGTTTTCGCTGGGCGTGATGAGTGAGTGAGTCAGACAGGACATTTTCTTTCAATTATTTTTACCAGAATTTCACCCTTCCCCATGGGCCCCTTAAATTGGATTGATGAAGAAACTCTTGAACACCTATTAACTTATTTTTTAAGCTGTCTTTTTCCCCTGAGTTTGATGAGTGAGTGAGTTAGTCAGTCAGTTAGGACACTTTCTCTCCTTTTTTCCCCCAGAATTTCACCCCACCCCATTGGCCCCTTAAATTAATTTATGAAAAAAACCGGTCGAACACCGATTTACTTATTTATTTAGCTGATTTTCTTTCTCTGAGTTTCAAATTTCTCACCTATGTCGTTTAAGAGATAGGCCTTCACGCTCCGTTAGGAATCCTTCAACCCCCACTTTTCACCCCTTGCACCTCATAATAATACACCATATCGAAAAACCCTTGGACACCTGTCTGCTTATTTTAATGATTAGTTTATATGCCGAGTATCACATCCACAAATGAAACCACTCTTGAGATATTGTTATTCAATGAAATGCAGGTTTAACCCCCTTAAGACCCCTTTAGAGCCTGAATATCCAAAAATCCTCCCTTAGTGTACGGTTTTGACATACAACGAACATATCTCCAAAATGCCATGTTTCCAACTTCAATATTTTTGGCTGGGCGATGATGAGTGAGTGAATGAGTCAGGACATTTTCTTTCATTTGTTTTTCTTCAGAATTTCACCCCTCCCGATGAACCCCTTCAATTTGATTGATCCAAAAAAAAAATAACTGTCGAACAGCTATTTACTTACTTTAAAGCAGTTTTCCCCCTGAGTTTGATGAGTGAGTCAGTCAGTCAATCGGTTAGGACACTTGCTTTCCATTTCCCCCCCCCCCCCCTGAATTTCACCCCTCCCCATGGGCTCCTTAAATTGGATTTATGAAAAAACGGTCAAACAAATATTTACTTATTTTCTATGCTGATTTCTTTCCTCTGAGTTTCAAACTCCTCGCCTATGTCGTTTAAGAGATACACGCTCCGTTAGGAATCTTTCAATCCCTACTTTTCACCCCTTTCACCTCATAATATACACCACATCGAAAAACCATCAGGTACGTGTCTTCTTACTTTTTAATGATGAGTTTATATGCCGTGAATCACATCCCCCAATGAAACCATTCGAGAGATATTGTTATTCAATGAAATGCAGGTTTAACCCCCTTAAGACCCCTTTAGAACCTGAATATCCGAAAATCCTCCCTTAGTAGACTGTTTTGACATACAATGAACATATCCCCAATCTGTCATGTTTCTAACTTCAATAATTTTGGCAGGGCGATGATGATGAGTGAATGAGTGAGTGAGTGAGTCAGGACATTTTCTTTCAATTTTCTTTTTTCAGAATTTCACCCCTCCCCATGAACCCCTTAAATTTGATTTATGAAAAAAAACCTGTCGAACAGCTATTTACTTACTTTAAAGCAGTTTTTCCCCCTGAGTTTGATGAGTGAGTCAGTCAGTCAATCAGTTAGGACACTTTCTTTCCTGTCCCCCACACCAGAATTTCACCCTTCCCCATGGGCCCCTTAAATTGGATTTATAAAAAAACGGTCAAACAAATATATATTTTTTAAGCTGATTTTTTTTCGCTGAGTTTCAAACTCCTCGCCTTTGTCGTTTAAGAGATACACGCTCATTTAGGAATATTTCAATCCCCACTTTTCACCCCTTTCACCTCATAATATACACCACATCGAAAAACCCTGAGACTCGGGTCTTCTTATTAGCCTACTTTCGATTTTTGCAAAAAATGAAAGTAGACTTATGAGATCAACACAGGGCGAAAAAAGTGTGTCTGTCTGTGTGTGTGTATGTGTGTGTGTGAGTCTGTGTGTGTGTATGTGTGTGTGTGAGTCTGTGTGTGTGTCTGTGTGTGTGTGAGTGTGTGTACTCTGAATGTCTGTCCCCCCCTATCAATTCGAACACGGTGAAACCGAATTGAACGAAATTTGGTACAGAGGTAGCACAAGTAAAGGACACCTCAGTGTCATACTTTATATCGCCGCCATCTTTACCAAAACAGAATGGCGGCCACTCAAATGTTCAAAACGTAAAATCAAATTACGGCTAAACTAATCATCCGATCTCTACCAAATTTGGTGACAACATACCATTATATAGGACGCGTCTTTCATCCAAAATTCAAGGTCATCGGCCATGCCATTTCAGGATGGCGGCCGTGTGAATTATGCAACCATTTTAATAAATAGCTTAAGACCCACCAATTCCGATTATCGAGCCTAGGGGGGTTTAAGCTATCCTGAAGGTCGTGATCCGTTATTTATTATAATTTAATATTATAATATTATACAGTATGAGTGGCTTAAAAGAGCTGAGCCCTTTGTGTCACACGACAAGATGGCAGCTGTCCTCATGTGCCTGTCTTATATTTCAGTAGTTTTAGTATGTTGTATGTGATATACCGTACTGATACAATAATATAAACTTTGTATGAAATGATCTTTAATGAAGATGTACTGCAGTGAAGAAATCGTTTATTTAAAGTCATTATTTGCCAACAGTTTGTATCTAATATGTCAGTTAAGAACACCTGACGTCATGGATACGGTTAGCTCTGGGCTAGCATGTTAGTCTGACACGCAGTTGACTGGGGATCGAGTACTGCTACAGTTAGGTTTTTTTTTCTTGAATTCTTTTACAAATGATGTGCACGAGCTTTTTCCACAGATACTGAATAAAATGTCATTTAGCTCAAAGGAGAGGATAAAGTATACACTCGTATATTAATAAAATCACAGTCCCAGCATCGCACATAAACAGAAGACATTAGAAAAAGGAGAATAGAAGAACTAGATACACGTTGTCCTTAACCACAGCCTTCTTAATGCCTCTGTACGGTGCCGTCCTCTTGTGGGTTATGTGGGTAATATTGTTCCAAACATAACGCTGTGTAAATGCCTGAGCTGGCCTCCTGAAGTATGGCAATTTTGTAATACTGGTAGTTCAACTATTAGCCACGATCGCGCTCCGAATACCTTTAAACACTGCCAGCTGGATCGCCTCCCTCTTGGCTAGAACTGCCTACTCATTCAACACCCATAGAACACTGCCATCGTAGTACATTACGATGGCAGTGCATAGGCTTACAAGATAAAGATTAATTCACTGATAGGTCGCAGCACCACCTACTGTGATTGGGGCGGAAGATTCTTAATTTTGCAGGCTGGCTTAATATAGAGATTAACGGACGTGAATGCATTACAATAAGTTAGTAGTTTTGTTATTCAATCATCATAAAGTATATAATATTGATCTTGACACTTACTGGCTTATTATCAATATAAAAGAAAACAAACAATACATTGTGGTTGGGGTGATTGTTTTAGGGATGAGGACAAAGAGTCATAAAGATACCCATACATTTAGGAGCAAGTAGGCTATATGTTCTTTGCTGAACATCTTGTTTTTAATGATGAGTTTATGTGCCGAGTATCACATCCCCCAATGAAACCAATCGGGAGATATTGCTAGTCAATGAAATGCAGGTCTACCCCCTTAACACCCCTTTAGAACCTGAATATTCAAAAATCCTTTCTTAGTGGGCATTTGCGGTCCTTGGGGAAGCTGCATACCAAATTTCATTCCAATCCGTTCGGTGGTTTCTGAGATTTCGTGATGAATGAATGAGTGAGTGAGTGGTATTTGACAAATATATAGTGGAAGATAGTGTCAAGTCTTTGTTATGCTAAACTCGGTTGACAGTGCTGTGTGAGTAGGTGAGTAACTAACGGGATTTCAAGTAAAGATGCTCATTTTCTATACCAGTAGTGCAGAGCGCAACTGGCATCCAGTCGGCCGTGTCTCGACTTGAGCTATGTTGCCATGGAAACTATCTGCCTTGCCATTCCTTCATGAGTATATTTTATGATTTGATTAGCCTGTGCTTGAGTCCAAAAGGGCCTAAATCAAAATAATGAGAAAGACTATCGAAAATTCATGTAGCCAGCGGTTCCTTCCGGGTCCTAAACTATGTGTATGCAAAATTTGGTTGAGATTGGTGGAACGGTGTAGATTTGTATACGGAACAGACCCGCCCACATACATACCCACATACAGACTTTCACTTTTATATATTAGATGTTATGTCTCCTATGAAACCATCTCCAAGGCAACAACCTGCTATAATTAGAATTCATCACTATTCGTTTAAGATTCTCTTAACATAGGAATACTGTACCAACATTGGAATCGTAAAACTGAAATCCAACAAATATTGTGCGATTTCAAGCGCAATTGATGGTGAAAGGGATTGAGATACGAGACGAAAAGTCATAGGACAAAATTTGTAGAGCTTTGCAACTTGGATTGGGCTGCTATGTTTGCAGGCTGTAGCTGAGGAAAAAATCGCAAATCTAAATTATCTGGCTGTATCTAACGAATAACAGACTGAGATACGACAAGAGATCATAGGACCAAACTTGTAGATCTCGCCAAATCTGATTGTTTTGGTCAAACCACTTCACGATTAGTCTTAGGTTGTGAGGATTTGTCTTGTATAAACATCTCAGAAGTAATTGATTCTCGGGCTTTGAATTGTGTTTTTTCAGCTCTCTTTTGGGGACCTTGCGAGTTTTGTTTTGCACGCCGAGAAACAGATGGAAATTTTATCATAAAACAAGCCAACGGCCTGGTCATGTTGAAACACCGGATCCCATGAGAACTCCGCAGTTAAGCAACAATGAGCGTGGTTGGACCTTGGATTGAATGACGGTTCAGTGCGAGCTGTTGGCGGGAAAAGGAGAAGAGGAAAGGCCCTGGCCACTCTACCGCACACAAACTCCAGCTGAGGATATTCTCTTCGGAGGCACGGACCTGTTTTCGGGCACAATACCAATAAATCATAAAACAGTCTGAAACGAGTTTAAAACAAATTCCGTGAAAATTCAGTGACAGACTTAATTTATTATTATAAATTCAAGTCGATGAAGATTTTTCGTATTTTTTCGTTAAGGAGCGAGCCTATGAGTTATAGGCCAAAGGTTACTAACAAGCCAAAATCTGTTCTAAAAGTTACCTCATCCGTTGGGGCACTTAGGGCACTTAGGAGGTGTGGGAAACGTAAACCGTTAACTTGGGAAGTACAGTATTGATGGAGGTATTTCCACTAAAATACTGTTTTTGTTTATAAGATATGCTCTTTCTCAATAGCCTTACTAAGTTATGTTTTTCAGCATTCTAAATGTTCCAACTGCATGAGTTTTGATCGTTTAACCTTAAAACTTTGTTTTCACATACATCTTTGCAGCCTTTATAATATTTGGTATCCATTTTGAAAAATATTATTACTTTCAAAAATATCTTGGTTCAAATTTGAAAAACTGTCATAATTTAACAGAATAACAAGTCATTATAAAAATAATATTTTAATAATATAGCATTTGCACTGTTTTTAAAAGTAATACCAATACTACTGTAATTTATATATCATTGGTGATCATTCCATAGAAGCCTCAGATTGATAACTTTAAAGTTGATGCCGAAATAAGTCAGAATCCTTTATGGACATCAAAATTGGCAGGTGAAAAACTATAGGAAGTAAGAGACTTCTGTTACTTAGGAAGGAAAATAACCAGTGATGGACGAAACAAGGAGGATATAGATAGTTAGTTATTGTTGTTTTAAGGGGCGGAACTACAAGGATATATAAATAAAGTTAGCTCAGGCAAGGAAAGCATTTCTACAGAAAAGGAATCTGTTGACATCGAACATAGATTTAGGTATTAGGAAGTCATTTTTGAAGGCCTTTGTTTGGAGCGTGGCGCTGTATGGAAGTGAAACTTGAACTATTGGTGTAGCAGAAAAGAGGAGAATTGAAGCGTTTGAAATGTGGTGTTACAGGAGAACGATACAGATCAGAAGGGTAGATAGGGTTACAAACGAAGATGTATTAACACTAGTGGGAGAGGAGAGATGTTTCTGGCGACTGCTAATGAAGAGAAGAGATAGGTTGCTAGGATACATATACTGCTCAAAAAATTAAAGCACCACTTTTTTCAAAGGCCACCAAATTTGGAAAGTTGACTGCACAAGGTCGAAATCTCAGTATGACGTTTGCCCCAACGCCTACCAAGCACATGCTTCAGCACAACTCCCCAACTTGTGTAGTTTCGGGATAGCGCCCCCAAAACCAGCCCATTTTTGAAAACCGTAAATTGAAGTTTGCGAAAAACGCTGTAGGACTTGTCGCAGGTTGCCAAAGCAGTCGAAATTGAATGAGTCTTGCTCTTAAGGTTCCACGAACACGTTGAAATCGTTACATTTGACGTTTGGGCATTTTTAACCCCCTTCATCATCCCCTAAACATGGACTACCATTGGGGGCGCCTGAGAAGGTATCGGATGTGTTTAACCACCTGAAAACCTGCACACCGTCCTCAGTTGCTGATTGCAGTAAGTTCTTAAGGCTTCCGGCAATGTTCACCCCTCCTAACACCCTCAACTGCCAAGGGACCAAACCACCCCGTCTTGATTCACCCCTAAGGAAGGTTTAAATCGAGATTTTTATCAGTGATGCTAATGGGGGGTCTTCCCCTAACGTTTCAAAAGAGGACCTGCGCCTGTGTCGCCACCCCTTCCCTTGCTACCCCCCTTTTGTATGATTTTTCGAATCAGGCCCTTTTTAAGGGCTGAAATGAGGTCTTAATCCCTGAAAGGGCTGTAAAGGTCCTTAGAAGTAGTGGTGATACGAAATCAACCCCTTCCGATGTTTGATTGACATTCCATCCCCCAAAGTTGACATTTTTGCACCCTCAACCCTCCCTGTCTGGACGCGTAACGCGTCATGGCAGAGTTATCAGAGTTGGATCAAAATGAAGCTAATGGCCTGAAATGGAGCCCAAAATAGCAGGTTGGATGGAAATTAATCGGTAGGGTGGGAAACGGGACCAAAAATTTTCAAAAAAGTTAACAGCCTCTAGTAAGTACACCAATGCATAGGCAACCCACATCACGTCATTTTTCTCCCATTGCCAAACTTTGTAACCTATTGCCGATCATAGGCAACCCACACGCACGGACCTGATGTGGGTTACCTGTGCATGGCCGTACTTACTGTAGGCTGTACACTTTTTTGAAAAATTTTGGTCCCGTTTCCCAACCTACCGATGACTTTCTATCCAGCCTGCTGTTTTGGGCTCCATTGCAGGCCATAAGCTTCATTTTCATCCAACTCTGAAAACTCTGCCATGACGCATTACGCGTCCAGACAGGGAGGGTTGGGGGTGAAAAATTTCGAATTTGGGGGACGGAATGTCAATCATCGATCGGAAGGGGTTGATTTCGTGTCACCACTACTTCTAAGGACCTTTACAGCCCTTTCAGCGATTAAGACGTCGTTTCAGCCCTTAAAAAGGGCCTGATTCGAAAAATCGTACAAACGGGGGTTGCAGGGGAAGGGGTGGTGACAAAGGCACAGTTCCTTTTTTGAAACGTTAGGGGAATACCCCCCCCCATTAGCAGCACTGATAAACATCTCGATTAAAACCTTCCTTAGGGGTGAATCGAGAAGGTGTGGTTTGGTCCCAAGCCAGTTGAGGGTGTTAGGGGGTGTGGACATTGCCGGAGGCCTTAAGAACTTACTGCAATCAGCAACTGAGGACGGTGTACAGGTTTTCAGGTAGTTAAACACACCCGGTACCTTCTCAGACGCCCCCAATGGTAGTCCATGTTCAGGGGATGATGAAGGGGGTTGAAAATGCCCAAACGTCAAATGTAACGATTTCAACGTGTTTGTGGAACCTTTAAGAGCAAGACTCATTCATTTTCGACTGCTTTGGCAACCTGCGACAAGTCCTGCAGCGGTTTTCGCAAACTTCAATTTGCGGTTTTCGAAAATGGGCTGGTTTTCGGGGTGCTACCCCAAAACTACTCAAGTTGGGGAGTTGTGCTGAAGCATATGCTTGGTAGGCGTCAGGACAAACGTCATACTGAGATTTCGCGCTTGTAGGTCAACTTTTCAAAATTTGGTAACCTTTGAAAAAAGTGGTGCTTTAATTTTTTTGAGCAGTATATTAAGACACCCAGGAATAACAAGCTTAGTTATGGATCGAGGACAAGAACTGTAGGCGTAGACCAAGGATAGAATATGTTTAACAGATTGCCTCGGACGTAGGGTGTGTTAGGTATGTAGAGATGAAACGATTAGCTCAGGACAGGGAGGCGTGGAGCGCTGCATCAAACCAGTCGAAAGACTGAAGACTCAAAAAAACAACAAAGTTGATGCGATGCGACATTTACATAATGGGCATATTTATAACATAAAATATGGCATAATTTCTAAATGACTGAACTAAATGGCTTCAAAGTTTAGAATTACCTTAAGAATGCTCCCTATAAAAATCCTGCAAAATTTGGTAAGAATTGTGTGAAAATACTGGAGAATTCAAAACTCAGTAGGGCCTCCCATTAAGAGCACTGCTTTGGGTAGCACTCAGCTCCGGCTTGCGACGAAGGTTACAATGCCCATTGCGTGTCCCAGAAATGCGAGTACGCTACTGTAGATGTCGCAGTGAGTCGCGCTGCGCTTCTCTCACGCTCTAAATAAATTCATAAATGGAGCCAGGCAGGCAGCATATAAGTTATACATAAAACATCAGGCAGTGTGTCCACACATTATCGCAGCGATAACATCACTCTGTCTCCAACACATTCTCCTAAAACCACTGCTATGGACATTTTAGACATCAGTCCCGTGTACGTCAGTGTGAGTGTAATCCTTCCAAAGAACTGTGTTAACACAGTGTATACAGGGTGTCACAGAAATGTACGGCACAAAATGCAGGACACATTCCTCACACGTAGACGAAGATATTATGTTATATGAACATGGGTCCGGAAACGCTTTGTTTCCATGTTACACCTCATTGTCTGCAACTCACTTATCATGGGAATCACACAAGAACCGAACGTACTGTGCCCAACTCTAGGAATGTGTATTCCAAGTTTCAGACACCTAGATATCAAGGGAAAGGCTGTAGCCGCTTTTGAAAGTTCAGATATTTGAATATCGCGCTACATTGCTTCTCGAAGCCTTTCGAAGGATTTTACCGATAGTTGGATGGTAAATGACGTAGCGAGTCATAGCAGAGGTGGAGGCTATTTATTGATTAAATAGTTAACTATGGAGCAGAGACTTGAGACTGGGATCAGATTACTGGCACGGCCAAATGAAAGAGAACGCAATTAGTATCAAGTAAATCGGACCAGGGATTCAAGAGATATGAGGATTTCTAGATATCAGGCGATGACGCGTGACCCTGACCGTTTTTGAATAAAAGCCAGCTGGAGTAGGCATAGTTAGCTCACTTCATCACAAGCACTTGCAGCGCAAGTTGCGTCTACGCTGAGCCAAGGCACATGGTTGCCGTATCTACGAAGAAGTACTTTTCAAATCGTGATAGTCACGAGAAGTGCTGCGCAAACGAGTTGGAACTTAGTAAGTTTCTGGTGAGGAGAATCACTGAGGTGATTGTATTTCTACAGACATTGGTGGAAATATTTATATTTCCTAAAGGACATATGCTAGACTTGGTCTAGAAAATAGTATTTGTCACAGTCCAATAGTAACTTAATACTTGGATGTTTAAATCCATTTGAAGTCAGTTTTCATATTTTGTAACTATTTAACCACTTCGATCTGTCAGTACATTGAAGACTAGTCTATAAAGGTGGCGTTCATTAGTCTACGCAAGGGAAACTGCAAGTTGTCTAGCGCATGGCAGATGGTGATTTTAATAAACCATGCCCAGGGAACGATCTTCAGAACAGCCGTTAACTGCTTAGACTGTCAACGTTTTTCTTGTACTGATGAGATTACAGTGAGTTATGTTACAACTGACACATTTAAGAAGAGATCACTTAGATCTGACCCTATTTCAACAAACTGTTATGGTTTTGTTAGAAGCCCATATTAAAATGGAACCACAGTTTATTCAAACGTCGAAAGATACTACCACTATGTCTGACTAGACGATTTGTGGATCTACAATGGCGGCCGATACAAGGATTATACGTGCTTGTCCGCTAGGGCATGTTTACGGATAAATCTGGTATAGACCAGGTTTACTACACTTCAAGACCATCAAGAAATGTAAGCCACATTTGAATTATTTTATGCCTAGCTAATTGGAACAAACTATTTTTCTGCAGATGACCAACACATTTTTTTTCGTCGTATTTAAAGCTTGTAATGATTTACGCAAGACTAGTTAGAGTTATTCTGAGCATTTTCAGCACTCAGAACAGTTTAGGATCGATGACCGAGCATTTTGAGCATTTATTTAAATATTTTATACTTTTGGGAAATCACGGTAATCAGCCGATGTAACTGTAAAAGTTAAATTTATTTTTGTTGAGGAATGGATATTTTTTCCATATTCGAAGGTTCGAACATGTGGATTCTCACATAATGAGATGATAATTAAACATATTTGGAATAATAATAATAATAATAATAATCCACTAATAATAATAATAATAATAATTTTTGTAATTTTTCTAAATAATTCTTGGATATTATATTTTATAATAATCATATGTATTGAGAAAGAGCCTATGAAGTAGTTGAAACATTTCTAGTTTGGAACAGGAGATTTTACGAAGGAGAGTGGTTAGCGCAAGCCCGCATTCAACCAACATTGCAGTTCTGGTTGAACAGTTGATATTTGCTATGAGCAAAGTATATGTTTCATATAACACGGAGAGGCATGAAACGGGAAGCAATTGATATTTGTATCAAATAGGATATTTTTGTATTTATATAAAATCATGACGTAAATACACTTCGAAAGTGAAATGAAGCTTTTCATAAGTATGGTAAATTCACGGGTTGAACTGAATGGTAAAATAAAATAAACTTGTAAGTTTATTAATCTTCCAGTGTTGATAACAAGCAGAGGCTTGATTTATTGTATACATTTTGGGAAGATAATTTATGTGTGTGTAGTAGTTGAAATGCCATTCCCAGGTGCGCATGTTAAGTCGCAGGAATGAAGGTTTTTTCGAGCATCAATCAAATAGCAGGTTCGATGGCTCAGGTTTATAGTAGGAGTATTGGAGCCACACATTTCGTCGTATGAATAACCCGAAGGTTATTTCTTTGAAACCATCAGTTCTTATTTCAACCTTGTTTACGAATTCCATTTTAGACTTTGATTTTGCTAGAACCCGGATTTGTCATGATAGTAGTTTATTCTTCTACAGAGGAAGACCTTTGCCGTTGTTGTTATTGTAATATTGTGTTCTTACACAAATAGTAGAATGGGCCACTGCCAATTAAAAATAATTCTTTAACCACGAATAATTTGAAGGATATTTTCAAATCCTAGTGCCATGAACTAAATGAATTCATTATAAAGCTACAATTCTAATTTCCGCATTCTGTCGAAGAATTGCAAGTTGTGAAAGTTGCTAAAAATGGCCATGAATATAAATATTTTTGTAATGATGATTCCAAGTGGATAATCTAATAGTTGAATGGTTCAACCATTTATTGATCAAGTTGATGATTCAGAAATCATATGTTTTGTTTGAAACTTGAAGTTCATAATCGAGTCACTTCTCGAAATGTTTAATGTCAGAAGAACAATTAATTGTTGTTGTGCTTCGCACAGTTCTTCGATGCTATGCTCAATGGTCAAATACTTTTCAAATGTTATTAATATGTATAAATAATTTGTGTTGCTTAGATGATGATAATATTTTCGACGATATATTTTTGAAACTGGAAAACAAGTGAAAGTTTAAGAATTCTATAAACATTTATTCTACGAGTGTTAATATCATGTAAATAGTCAAACAGTGATCTACGTTATTTCCAGTATGAACAATTAATTTTGACCTGGAATTAAATTAATAATTTTGGAACACAGTCCACAGGACTAACAATCGGACTTGTGTTTTCAAAAAGATTGTCAAATGTGTTTGGAAGATTTCTGTATATTGTGTGTAAATAAGAGTGTGGATCGCCACACGTGGAGTGATGCTGCTTTGAGCATTCTTGCAGTCAGATTTTAACTTTAAATAAACTGAGATAATTTTACCAGGTGTGTTTCACCCAATTAAATCTCCTTCTATCCTTATTGTTGCATTGAGCCAAAAATCAGTAAAGCATTTTTATAAATTTGATGTCGTTTTTGGGATTTGCTTTAACCCATCTGGCGCTCCGGGATATTTTGATTCTCGTGCTGACTGATTATTGGTAAAATGCATATGTGGTCGTGCGGACTCCGGTCTAAACGGGCACATAAAAGAAGACATCGAGAGAGAAATGGCTTCGAACGTGGGTCCCGATTTAGACATGGTCAATCGCATGCCGATTTGAAATTGTGATAATTTTTATAGAAATATTTTGGGAGTTGAGAGATGTCTGGTTTGGATGAATAAATTAGTAGGAAACCCAATTAGTGGGGAAAATTAAAAATTTAACTGGTTAATAATTAGAATGGGTTTGATATTTTTGATAATGGCTTAACCATTAGGGCGTCAAGTAAATTCAGTAGTAAACGTTCGATGACTGGACATACACATTATTAGAATCCAGGAGGAGGATATTTGAGAACTTGCATATTTTTCTTGTGATATTATGGTAAATGTAATTCGTAAAAGTAGAGAATTTTGTTTTTCCATCACGTCGACATTAGGACAAATCTCATTTTATTATAGTGTTCCAATTAGCTATTCATATTTCTTGTTCTAGTTATAAGCTTGTGTTTGCCACTGTTGTATACCCCTAAGTTTTGAATATTAATTGAAATTATGGAAGAAATGATGAGGATGATGAGGAGTTTGGAGGAGAGTTCGAAAGAGGCTGGACTGCGTGTAGCAGCCATTATGAAAGAAAATACTGAGGCTTTGGAAAAGAAACTTAAAGAAAATTCTGATAATTTGAAAGAAAGTTTAGATGATAAACTTAAAGAAAATTCTGATTCTTTAGAAAATAAACTTAAAGAAAATTCTGACTCTTTAGAAAGCAGGTTAAAAGATAATTTAAAAGAAAGTTTAGAGGAAAAACTTAAAGAAAATTCTGATTCTTTGGAAAATAAACTTAAAGAAAATTCTGATTCTTTGGAAAATAAACTTAAAGAAAGTTCTGATTCTTTGAAAAGTAATTTAAAAGAAAATTTAAATAGTAAATTTAATTCAATGGAAAGTAAATTTAAAGAGAATTCTGAAATTTTGAAAATGACACTTGAAAGTAAAATGAATAAATTATGCGATAAAACACATGAGCTCGAAACTTCATTAGCTACTAACGCAAGTTTAATGGACGACAAATTTCGCGATGCCGATCTTCGATCCCAAAGCTTAGCTGATAGGATAGAACATGGTCTTAGGAAAGTTGACCGAAGAGATTAACTTCGAGGGAAAAGAAGAAGAAGACATCGAGGGAGATGCTCAATGGTCTCTGATTTTTCATGAAGCTGAAGGAAGAGAAGTCTACACTGAGAAGGAGTCCCCAGAGCTAGGGAAGATTTTGGAAGAGTATCACGATATTTTCGATATTAAACCTGGTGAAATTGAAGATTTTGAATATTGTGGAAGTAAACAATAATGGAAGCTATGAAGTAGCTAATACACGAACTGGTAACATCGTGGGAACTTACAATGCATCGAATTTGAAGATTTATTATTCAAGAACCAGATGATTTAATGTGTAGATAGGAAAAATAAATAAAAAATATTTTTTGCTAGGTGTGGGGTGGATGTGCCCAACTCTAGGAATGTGTATTCCAAGTTTCAGACACCTAGATATCAAGGGAAAGGCTGTAGCCGCTTTTGAAAGTTCAGATATTTGAATATCGCGCTACATTGCTTCTCGAAGCCTTTCGAAGGATTTTACCGATAGTTGGATGGTAAATGACGTAGCGAGTCATAGCAGAGGTGGAGGCTATTTATTGATTAAATAGTTAACTATGGAGCAGAGACTTGAGACTGGGATCAGATTATTGGCACGGCCAAATGAAAGAGAACGCAATTAGTATCAAGTAAATCGGACCAGGGATTCAAGAGATATGAGGATTTCTAGATATCAGGCGATGACGCGTGACCCTGACCGTTTTTGTATAAAAGCCAGCTGGAGTAGGCATAGTTAGCTCACTTCATCACAAGCACTTGCAGCGCAAGTTGCGTCTACGCTGAGCCAAGGCACATGGTTGCCGTATCTACGAAGAAGTACTTTTCAAATCGTGATAGTCACGAGAAGTGCTGCGCAAACGAGTTGGAACTTAGTAAGTTTCTGGTTAGGAGAATCACTGAGGTGATTGTATTTCTACAGACATTGGTGGAAATATTTATATTTCCTAAAGGACATATGCTAGACTTGGTCTAGAAAATAGTATTTGTCACAGTCCAATAGTAACTTAATACTTGGATGTTTAAATCCATTTGAAGTCAGTTTTCATATTTTGTAACTATTTAACCACTTCGATCTGTCAGTACATTGAAGACTAGTCTATAACGGTGGCGTTCATTAGTCTACGCAAGGGAAACTGCAAGTTGTCTAGCGCATGGCAGATGGTGATGTTAATAAACCATGCCCAGGGAACGATCTTCAGAACAGCTGTTAACTGCTTAGACTGTCAACGTTTTTCTTGTACTGATGAGATTACAGTGAGTTATGTTACAACTGACACATTTAAGAAGAGATCACTTAGATCTGACCCTATTTCAACAAACTGTTATGGTTTTGTTAGAAGCCCATATTAAAATGGAACCACAGTTTATTCAAACGTCAAAAGATACTACCACTATGTCTGACTAGACGATTTGTGGGTCTACAATGGCGGCCGATACAAGGATTATACGTGCTTGTCCGCTAGGGCATGTTTACGGATAAATCTGGTATAGACCAGGTTTACTACACTTCAAGACCATCAAGAAATGTAAGCCACATTTGAATTATTTTATGCCTAGCTAATTGGAACAAACTATTTTTCTGCAGATGACCAACACATTTGTTTTCATCGTATTTAAAGCTTGTAATGATTTACGCAAGACTAGTTAGAGTTATTCTGAGCATTTTCAGCACTCAGAACAGTTTAGGATCTATGACCGAGCATTTTGAGCATTTATTTGAATATTTCATATTTTTGGGAAATCACGGTAATCAGCCGATGTAACTGTAAAAGTTAAATTTATTTTTGTTGAGGAATGGATATTTGTTCCATATTCGAAGGTTCGAACATGTGGATTCTCACATAATGAGATGATAATTAAACATATTTGGAATAATAATAATAATAATAATAATAATAATAATAATAATAATCCACTAATAATAATAATAATAATTTTTGTAATTTTTCTAAATAATTCATGGATATTATATTTTATAATAATCATATGTATTGAGAAAGAGCCTATGAAGTAGTTGAAACATTTCTAGTTTGGAACAGGAGATTTTACGAAGGAGAGTGGTTAGCGCAAGCCCGCATTCAACCAACATTGCAGTTCTGGTTGAACAGTTGATATTTGCTATGAGCAAAGTGTATGTTTCATATAACACGGAGAGGCATGAAACGGGAAGCAATTGATATTTGTATCAAATAGGATATTTTTGTATTTATATAAAATCATGACGTAAATACACTTCGAAAGTGAAATGAAGCTTTTCATAAGTATGGTAAATTCACGGATTGAACTGAA
Organism: Meconema thalassinum; assembly: GCA_946902985.2. Classification (NCBI taxonomy): domain Eukaryota; kingdom Metazoa; phylum Arthropoda; class Insecta; order Orthoptera; family Tettigoniidae; genus Meconema; species Meconema thalassinum. The sequence continues at coordinate 226,944,315 of OX336398.1, forward strand.
TGGTAAAATAAAATAAACTTGTAAGTTTATTAATCTTCCAGTGTTGATAACAAGCAGAGGCTTGATTTATTGTATAAATTTTGGGAAGATAATTTATGTGTGTGTAGTAGTTGAAATGCCATTCCCAGGTGCGCATGTTAAGTCGCAGGAATGAAGGTTTTTTCGAGCATCAATCAAATAGCAGGTTCGATGGCTCAGGTTTATAGTAGGAGTATTGGAGCCACACATTTCGTCGTATGAATAACCCGAAGGTTATTTCTTTGAAACCATCAGTTCTTATTTCAACCTTGTTTACGAATTCCATTTTAGACTTTGATTTTGCTAGAACCCGGATTTGTCATGATAGTAGTTTATTCTTCTACAGAGGAAGACCCTTGCCGTTGTTGTTATTGTAATATTGTGTTCTTACACAAATAGTAGAATGGGCCACTGCCAATTAAAAATAATTCTTTAACCACGAATAATTTGAAGGATATTTTCAAATCCTAGTGCCATGAACTAAATGAATTCATTATAAAGCTACAATTATAATTTCCGCATTCTGTCGAAGAATTGCAAGTTGTGAAAGTTGCTAAAAATGGCCATGAATATAAATATTTTTGTAATGATGATTCCAAGTGGATAATCTAATAGTTGAATGGTTCAACCATTTATTGATCAAGTTGATGATTCAGAAATCATATGTTTTGTTTGAAACTTGAAGTTCATAATCGAGTCACTTCTCGAAATGTTTAATGTCAGAAGAACAATTAATTGTTGTTGTGCTTCGCACAGTTCTTCGATGCTATGCTCAATGGTCAAATACTTTTCAAATGTTATTAATATGTATAAATAATTTGTGTTGCTTAGATGATGATAATATTTTCGACGATATATTTTTGAAACTGGAAAACAAGTGAAAGTTTAAGAATTCTATAAACATTTATTCTACGAGTGTTAATATCATGTAAATAGTCAAACAGTGATCTACGTTATTTCCAGTATGAACAATTAATTTTGACCTGGAATTAAATTAATAATTTTGGAACACAGTCCACAGGACTAACAATCGGACTTGTGTTTTCAAAAAGATTGTCAAATGTGTTTGGAAGATTTCTGTATATTGTGTGTAAATAAGAGTGTGGATCGCCACACGTGGAGTGATGCTGCTTTGAGCATTCTTGCAGTCAGATTTTAACTTTAAATAAACTGAGATAATTTTACCAGATGTGTTTCACCCAATTAAATCTCCTTCTATCCTTATTGTTGCATTGAGCCAAAAATCAGTAAAGCATTTTTATAAATTTGATGTCGTTTTTGCGATTTGCTTTAACCCATCTGGCGCTCCGGGATATTTTGATTCTCGTGCTGACTGATTATTGGTAAAATGCATATGTGGTCGTGCGGACTCCGGTCTAAACGGGCACAGTACCAGCATAACACATGCAACTCTTTCTGACAGGAAATGTTCAATATGCCCTCCGTGCGCATTGATACACGCATCAACCCACCGTCGTATTGAATCTTGGTTGCGCTGATGTATCCCCAGAGTATTGGGTATGGTTTCGCAGCCTTTCATAATACGAGCACGGAGACTCTGAACATCTTGTACTGGAGTCCGATACACAAGAGCTTTCAAATGACCCCACAAATAAAAGTCCAGTGGGTTAAGTTCCGGAGAGCGTGGAGGCCATGCAATAGGTCCAACTCTACCTATCCATGTGTCACCGAATCTGTTATTTAGAAGCCGACTGACATAAACACTAATATGAGGATGTGCTCCATTGTGCATGAAGCACATATTTTGTCGCACTGCTGTAAACAAGCAATGCCGTAAGTCGCATGGCAACGGGGCCATGTAAAACAAAACACTGGCGGTGCACCTTCGATAATGACAATGTAACCAGACGTAACCAACAGTGCATGTTCCTCACGAATCTAACGTTCTGTTCTTGAGTGATTCCCATGATTAATGAGTTGAAGAAAATGAGTTGTAACATGGAAACAAAGCGTTTCCTGACCCATGTTCATATAAAATAATATCTTCGTCTATGTCCTGCATATTGTGCCTACAAAAGTTTAAGACCACATGCCATTTTCATATAGGCTAATGATTCCGTGACTTTGAACTTTTGAGAGAACGAACCTCTAATTATCCTCAATAAAAGCACGTGCTTAACGGAACATTTAGGAATAGTGAACATTAAAATATCTCAATTATTATTCAAGTTATGATTTTAAAAGTTAAAAATCCTCTCGGCACGCCGGAAGGCGGAGGTAGATTTCACCGGGCAAACTAGGGGATAGGCTATAATAGGCAAAATATGCAGGTTTTCGTAGGAGGATCAGACCTCATTTATTGCGAGAACGTATTTTACAATTGGAGGTTAGTTAACATTTTTTCGTCTTTCTATGCATATTTTTAACATTTTACTGTCTTATGGGGATGGTAACCTTCTTGTCATTTGGGGTTCATTTTTATACTTTTTTATATTTATATTTTTATATTTTTTGTCCTTATGCAAGGTTTGGAACTAATGTGTAACTATCTAACAGTCTGTTACTTCTTCACGCAATTTTTTTTCTCCCGCAGAGATGATGGTTGGTTCCTCAGTTTAGGGGCTGCGACAAGGTGGTCATGTAACCCCGTGTACATTGGGTGTGTGTAGAATCTGTCTGATAAACGGTGTTATTTGTGATGACTGTATTAGTCTGTAATTCAGGTAAGGTCTGCAGACGGTCAATTTTAAGTAGTAGTACCTAACTTTGTGCCAAATAATAACGTCAACGACACCTAGCTGTGAACTTGGCTGCTAGATGCCACCGCAACCAGCAACTTGCAACGAACGTTGTAACTTCCCCTCCGAAGGAAAGCATGCTGACGGATTTTTAGCGCTCTTAGAAAATCCGGCGACTATGGCCGGCTTTGAACCAGCGACCTTGGGCATAGAAGTTCAGCATGCTACCAGTTAGCCGCTTGCCTCATAGTCAGATGGAACAAGAAGTTCCGTGACGAACTAAAGAGCCTACTTTCCTTAAAATTAAGATTCATGCCAAAGATTTATCTACAGTACCGTATATGAACCTATCTAGAATAATGACGAAATTAAGTGGGTAATATCGAAATGTCTTAATTAGTTCGAAATAAGGTATACTAGGCATAATGTAGCCTAATAGAGCAATACAGTTGGCAGCTCTGGTGACTGAATATATTCTTACTTCCATCTCCTAAGGTACAGAATACAAAATGTGGTTGAAGTCCAAAGGACGTTACATGGAGTTAGACATTGGATCTATTAGTACACGTAAAAGCATGTTGGCAACAATGTTATGCGAGTGCTGGTCAGAAATAATCTGAAATATTATATCTTTTTGTGCCAATTTTGGATGAAATCCATTTGTTGGTATAGAAGTTACATATATTTAAAAATTGTTCCTATCAGCAGGCTTAGAATCATGTTGGTAAAACTGACGTATATAAGTTACTCCAAATTAATGTAAAATGTCAGGTAATGTACGTGTGCATAGTTTAAAGCTGTCGGCTTGCATACTTTCTGATATATTGGTATTTTGATACAAAATAGAGAGCAATTATTAACAGTTTGCTGCCCTGGTGGCTCTTAAGAATACACTCAGTCATATCTGTTTATATACACATATTACTTACAAAATTTGGTTGAAATCCAATTGATAGTGTAGAAGTTATATGCATTTAAAAATTGGACTTATTAGAAGGCTTAAATTATTTTGGCAACACTGTCATGTATGGCCACCTGGAAATTAAACTGAGATAGTATTATCTACATGTGTGCCAATTTTAGAATAGCTCCAATGTATACCTTCCAAGATATCCAACATGGAGCTCAAATTTCTGGTGCGTTTTTTTAGCAGTTGGTAGCACTGACATCTTTTTCAAATTTGGGCCTGAGATATTCCGGTATACATCTTTACTCATACTAAATTTGGTTTCGATTGCTTCAGCCGTTTAGGAGTTGATAGGGGACACACACACACACACACACACAGCCAGCCAGACAGACAGAAGGACATACATACAGACAGCCAGACAGACAGACAGAAGGACAGACACATTTTCTCGGATATATCTCATAAGTCTACTTTTTCCTCATTTTTGAAAAGTGTGAAAAGTAGGCTAAAAATGAATGTGATCTCGTCAATGGCGTTGTCTTGGCAACCTCAGATAGATCATCCCTCATCAATTTAAAAGCGTTGTTATGGTAACCTCTGATGGCACTTGGCATTTTTTTAAAATTCCGAAATCATTTTTCTCATCCCTTGGCGTAATGGTGGGTCATATCAAAAATTCCTTCAGACAAAAGTTTTAGGTAATTATTAGGGGAATATTTTCCATTTTGTACGGTTTTGATATTGTGCCTATTAAGAGAGATATGATTAATGTTTCCCGAAAAACCCACGTTTTTCCACCCCTTTGGTCAATGGTTGGTGCTATCAAAAAACTTATTTGACATAAATTTTTGGCACGTATCCGACACATATTATGAACTTTGAATGGATTCGATATTTCACGTATTATGAGAGTTATAGCGAAATTTCACTTTTTCGAAAAAAGTCCCCCATTTTCACCCCTTTCGACCGATTTTGCCCATTAACGAACTCGACCGAGATTGTATAGAGATACATATTATGTAAATAATTCAAAGTGATTGGTGCAAAATTACGGCAGTTACCGTGTCCACAAGAAACTGATATATACATAAATTATATATAAACTTTTGAACTGACGGTGGTTTTGGGGTCTCGGGGATGTGAAACGCGATGATATGTCGAAATTTTCCGGAAGTCCAAACATGGTACCCATTGCAATAGTTAGCTTTCTAATGAAATCTACCTAAAAATGGAAACAGCAAATCATACAATTTTTCAAGTGAAGAAAGCCATGCAATAAATAATAGGCCTACTCGTGTACAAAGTCATTTCTTATACACGATGTGGAACTTCGCGATATATACAGTATAACATAAGTCTCCGGTATCGATAAATTCGTAGAAAGTGGATATTTCTCAGACATTTTTCGTTTTAGAAAGAAAATCCCATTCAAATGAGTGCATTTGCTTTCTTATAGAGTGAGTCTCTCTCAAGACTCGGCCGGCCAGCGCACCAAGCTCATCTGCCTCCCGTAGACTGATCACTTCCTGTTACACAGCGCGCACTTCGCAGTTCTGGTCCCTGCTTATAACGTGTATTTACTGTTCATCTGTCGCTCCAACTATTCTCTGGGTTTGAAGTGTTACTTTTGGGTATAATTCTCATAATGCCTCCACGTGTGTACACGGTAGAGGAAAGGGTATTTATGTACGATAATTCTGTGAAAACAGAGTCTTGAAGGGAAGTCGTTAAACGATTCATGACACATTTTCTGGGTGTGGCCCTCCACATAGAGAGACCGTACGAAAGCTCGTAAACAAATTTAGGGGGGGGGGGGGGGCTGGTCCTATACTCGATAAGAAGCGAAGTGTTAAAACACGTCTACTTAACGAGGAAGAAATAAATGAAATCGCAGAACATATTCGGAAAAAAGTAGCCTCAATTACGGAAGACGAACTTATGCGTGTGAATCGGAGTTTTCTAAGACGATGCCAGAAATGTGTGGATGTAGGAGGAGACCATTTCCAACATCTCCTGTCGTAAGGTACGACCTTAGTTTATTAATTCTTACTTTCTAATTTGTAATTGTTATCTCATGTCATGCACGGATAAAGTGAGCCAAGTGCTATTCTGTTCTTATTGCTATGCTAAGCCGAGCGGGAGTGATGAGTCAACGGGAGGCAGATAAGCTGGGCGCGCCGATCGGCGGAGTCGTGAGAGAGACTCACTGTATTTCATAAACGAAGCGAGCTGGTGAGGCCGGGTATGAAAACAGCACGTAATTCACAAGTTACTCGCTAGATATAATGGCAATACGGATTCATAGTACAGACTGTGTTTCTTAAAGCAACCACTCGACTTGAGGTTCTTTGTGAGTAAACTAGTTTTTCATTGCATTGTTCTCAAAATGGGCCGAAAAAGTGTTCCAGAAAATATAAAGTGGCAAATCATTGGTATGCTAAGGTGCTGGGTAGATTATTGGCTAAGGAATAACCCACCCACCAAGGGAAGATGATTAAGAAAAGGAGATGGGTTTCGGACTGGAGAAAAAGGATAGAAAAATAGGAGGAGAGTCACAAAAGTTATAAATTTAACTTGCAATACACTTAGAGGCGGTTGCCACTGAAAATTCGTTCTCGGATACCTAAAGTGGGTAAGAGCTTGGTCCAAGCTGACGGGAAACACAGCTAGAACTTGGGCGGTTTGCAAGAGAGTGGCTTTAGTGTAATCCCTCTCAAGCATGTATCTGCCTACTATGGGGAAGCGTGATGGTCTGGCAAGACTGAGAGTAACAAATTTATTGTATGCCTGTTCAAAGAAGTTCATTTTTTGCAAAGTAATTCGAAGAATGACAATAATTTGCATCAATTTTGATATTTCCAGGTTTAGAATTTGTAAGCTTCCTGAACAGCGACCAAATGCTTCCAAAAAGGATGGTGATAGAGGAATTATGTTTTTGGAAATAAATTTGGTAAATGAACCAATAGTTGCATTTGGAAATGGCCAAGCTTTTAACCAGCCAGTAGCCGACTAAAAGTTTAGGCAAAAAAAAAAAAAAACACTTATCTTTTTGAAAACTGACCATAAGATTTTGGAGAGGATCTCCACAAGCAGGTAGCTGGCGTAGCGAACTGTTCTTGCCTTACTGGCCAGTTAGAATTAGCTTTTAAAGCTAAGAGAGCTTTTAACAAGATTACCACTATGAGGCTTTGCTCAAATGCAACAAGTGGTAAAAGCCCTATCAATAGGTTTAATGTCATTGAGTAAGGAGAGTCAAGGAAGACCGGATCTTGCCTAACCGTTGTGTTTTCGAAATTATGAATCCAAAAACAAATATTTAATTTATTTAACAAGGCAAAAGCAGTTGATAACTTTAACAAACATATATTCAATCTGGTTAACAAATTTTGGGGTCACAGACCTCAGATAGCATTAAACATTTGCGCCAGGCAATTAACAATTTATGAGGTTTTAAACCTTATATATGCACTAAAATCTTTGTAAGATTTAAAAAAGGACAAATGAAGTAATTAAAGTTTAAACATTAAATTGAGTACAAGGAGTGTACTTTAAGAAATTCTTGAGAGAATGTTCTAGAGAGAGTGACAACTTCGAAAATCACAATAAGAAAAACATGAAGAATAAGATAGAAGTTCCTACAACTTCTTATATTTAAGCTGAATTACTTTAATGACAATTATACAAAGGAGGGCAGGTCACTTACTGTGAAACCGGAAGAGAAAATCAACAAGGAAGGTTTTAGACTTCCTGTATTTGGATAGGAATCACGAGCCAAAATGGGCAGTTTCCATTTCGTGAGACCTAGAAATAACTCACTCAAAAATTGAAAGTATTGTTTTCCCTGATTATAGGGAAGAAACAATGTAAGTTTAAAGCGTGTATAAAACACGTAGTTATACAGTAATTAATTAATGATAAACAAGCAAAAATGGAAGGGCACTTCGTGGGTGACACCTTATAGAAAAGTTACAATTTTATTAATATGGTTTGTTAGTAAAAGGTTGAGGAAAGTTCATTGGGATTTAGGATCAATGTTCATGGCCTTATTTAAATGCAACCGGGCGATCGCGACGCGGTAGAAATGTTGAACAAGCACTGGTTTTCACTATAGTCTGTTGCAAGATGAAAAGATCACTGTAGAAACAAGAAAGTTTATGGTAAGAGAATTATTGCAATGATGAACATAACTGTTTTCACTAGACAGGCAAGAGTCTGTTTCTTGAGAAAGTTGTAAATTACAATTAAATGCGCCAAGAACATCCAACGGTGGAAGAAAATTCGCTATGGAGCTTTAATTCAGAAGTGAGATTTTTCAATTTATATAGTATTTTCACAAATGAGTGAAAATTGCATGACGGCAGGACGTGTAGATAAATACAAGATCTGGAAGGTTCCAGAACGGTCTAAATAGAAGAATGGGGCCAAAAAATAATCCAACGGTGGAGCGAGCTTAGTATTTTACAGACAGCGGGTATTAGATAATATCCCACGTAGTGAGAAGATCTCTCAGTTGAATAGCTTAAGAAAGGATACTTTCTATGAATGTTGTCTTAGACAGACAAGGCCTAACATGGCAAATCCCACGAAGAATGATTACCGCCCCACAAGTAATCTCACGCTGTCTATAAAATATTCAATAAAAGCATGTAGATAAAATTGATGAAGATGAGGTTAAAACCTTAAGTTTGTACTTATCTTGGTTGCATGTTGAAGGCAGAGTTCCCCTTGACAATGTTTAATATGCCAACATGGCGTAGAAAGTAGAGTTTGCCTCTTGGTTTGAGGAGACTGGCTCGAGTTGAGCCTTAACTGAGTCGACGGCCGGCGCACAAGTGAGACCCACTCAGCAGAACGTGAAGGGACCAGGAAAGGGAAAAAAGTGGGGGTAGGAGACAAAAGGAGAACATATAAACATAGCCAACATTACAACAAGAAATTGATCTTCTCTTGCTGAGCCGGTCTTCAAAGAGTTGATAACAGAAGATACTAGCGCAGCATGGTGAGAAGAAAGTAGACGTAGTTCTCTTGCTCACGGAGAAAATAGCTGGTGATGGTAGCAAATCTGGTGGCCAGATTGAGAAGGAAGTCCTCTTACACCGGGAAGAATTGAGGAGCTTCAGAGATTCGCTGCTAGATGACGCTAGGTGGGTCATGGAAGATATATATCTAGAACAGACTCATAAAAGATATAAGCGAAGTGATCATCACAGAGAAAATAGAAGATCACTGTTGGTGTTTGACAAAGAGGAAGGAAGGACCATGCAAAAACATTAAACTTTATATTCTCTCGTACCGTGTATTCCAAGAATACACCATACTGGGAGGTGATAAACACCAACAGAGAACAAATAAGCAGTTAAACATTGAAAGGTAATGGAGCGATCAAAGACAGTGGTCTTGTGATCGGACCATTAGTGGTCTAGATTTTGGCCAGCCAGACTCTCCCATCTCTTCCAGGATAACACTCGGTCACTCTACCAGAGATCCATACTAGGGGGGGGGGGGGTGAAACATCCCTAACTAAGACCAAGTCCCCCACTTTAATGTCGGGACTGGAAAGAAACCACTTCTGTCTCCGTTGCAAGGAAGTTAAATATTCCAAGTTCCACCTCTTCCAAAAAGAATTACGGAGGGCTTCAAGTTTACGCCAAACGATAGGTAGATTAGAATCCCTGTAAGAATTGGGAAGAGGAGGAGGGGCAGAAAGAGAAGTGCCGATAAGGAAGTGACCAGGTGTAAGTGGAAGCAGGTCATCAGGGTCATTGGAAAGCGGAGTTAAAGGGCAAGGATTCACAACACCTTCAATCAGAACAGACAGTGAATTGAATTCTTCGTAAGTCAGAATTCGATTACCTAAGATTTTTCTTAAATGACGTTTAGTGAGCTTTACGCAAGATTCCCACCTACCACCGTGATGAGGAGCGTAGGGAGGTATAAAGCGCCATTTGAAACCCTTTGAATAGGAAAAATTAGAAATTTGTTCCATGGCAGGAGAAGATGTGAGAGCTTTCTTCCACAGAGAAGCAGCACCCTGAAAAGTGGAAGCGTTATCAGAGAACATCTCTGAAGGATCACCACGCCTAGCAGTGACGTGAGAGACAGCTGATAAAAAGTAAGACGTAGAAGCATTCGTTACTAGTTCCAAGTGGATTGCGCCGGTAACCATGCAAACAAAGAGAGAAACATAAAGCTTACCAAACAATTTGCGTTTAGCTTCAGGAGAATTTCGTTGATATTGGAACGGACCCATATAGTCCACACCAGTTAAAGCAAATGGGCGTATAGGAGAAGAGCGATAGAGGGCAGATCGCTCATTAATTGAGGATTGATTTTAGGTTTCGCTTTGAAACAAGGAATGCACTTATGAATTACAGAAGATACTTCATGAATTCCATTTATGATCCAGTACTTTTCCCTTAAGAGGCAAAGCAGAGTGCGTGTGCCAACATGCAAATTGCGATAATGAAAGTCACATATAATTAAGAAAGTTACGTGATGTTTAGAAGGCAAAATAACGGGATGCTTTTTGTCCTCAGAGAGCAAAGATTGCGAGAGCCTTCCACCTACCCTGAGTAACCCATGGTCATCAAGGAACGGGGCCAAAGCACGAAGACGACTAGATTTGGGAAGATCCCTTTTAGAAGAAAGTAAAGACAATTCAGAAGAAAAGGCTTCTTGCTGTGTCAGTTGTAAAACCTTAATGGTAGCGAGATTCAGTTCATGATTGGTAAGGTGTGGTTTAGGGAGAAGAGGTTGGTCAACCACAAGATATTTCCATCTAAGGAGATAGGCGACAATTCGTATTAATTTATGAAAAGAAGAATAGCGGGACAACAAGGGATGAGAAGCGTTGGAAACAAGACACGAAGCAGTAGGTAGAGATACTTTGGCGTCAGGCAAGTGGGAGTTTGTAGCTGGAGGTTTAGAAGGCCATGAAGACGAGTCTTCGATTAACCATGAGGGCCCATGCCAGTACAACTGGGAAGCTGCCAATTGAGAGGGTAAACAACCACGAGAGATAATATCGGCTGGGTTATCAGCACTGGGCACATGCCTCCATTGACATCCAGAAGAAAGAGTTTGAATTTTGGAAACTCTGTTTGCAACAAAAGTTTGCCAGTGAGAGAGGTTCTTGGCGATCCAAGAAAGGGTGATCATGGAATCGCTCCAGAGATAGATTTGCGAGAATTCGACTTTTAATACTTCCCGTAATTTCTTAACAAGTTCTGCAGCCATGAGTGCAGCGCACAGTTCGAGCCTAGGCAAAGTGATAGTTTTAAGAGGAGCGACCTTCGATTTGGCACAAACAAGGTTGGAAACTGAAGATCCATAGAATGAACCGTGATAAACTAAATATGCGCAGCAACCGTAAGCTTTTTCGTAACTGTCCGCGAACACATGAAGGAAAAAAGATGTATTAGAATGAGAGCTAATTAAGTTCCTCGGAATTTCGATAAGGGAAAGATCCGGCAAAGTGCTGCGAAACGAAAGCCAACGATTAAGAACAGACAGAGGGACAGCGTCATCCCATTCACATTTGAGCGACCACAGCTCTTGCATGAAGAGTTTGGCTATAACGATAACTGGGGCAAGGAATTGAAGTGGATCAAAAATTTTTGCAATTTCAGAGAGAATTTGTCTTTTTGTGTTAGGAAGCTCTTCTGCGAGCGAAATTTTGTAGATGAGAGTGTCAGTGCTAGTGCACCAATGAACTCCTAGAGTTTTTATGGATTCGGAGTTTCCACAAATTTCGACAGAAGAAGGATCTACGTCTTTGATGGGAAACTGGGCGAGAAACTCAGGAGAGTTGGAATTCCACTTGTGGAGTGGGAAACCTCCGTTCCTTAGCAATGCTTGAAGTTCTAACGACACAAAAGAAGCTTCCTCCAAAGTGGGGAAGGACTGCAAATAATCGTCAACATAGAATGACGTAGTTAGTGCTTCAGAGGCTTTGGGATTAAATAAATGACCATCTTGTGAGGCTAGCAAGTGTAGGGATCGGATAGCAAGGAAAGCAGAAGGTTTCAAGCCATAAGTAACCGTTTTTAAGCGAAATACCTTAATAGGCTTGCTGATTTCATCACGCCACAAGATTCTTTGGAGATCTCGTTGTTCCGGTTGAATTAAAACTTGACGATACATCTGTTTTATATCAGCTATGACAGCTATGGGAAATAATCGAAAGTTTAAGAGTATAACAGATAGATCTGATTGAATAGCAGGACCAGAGTAAAGAGTGTCGTTAAGGCTGTTGCCATTAACGTCGGGTGATGAACCATTGAAAACAACACGGATTTTATCTTTTACAACAGGGTTTTTCCACACAGGATGATGATTTAGATAGACCGTTTCAAGTGGGGGGGTGAAATTCATCCTCAGATTTGTTAACAACTTCCATGTGATCCAAGCTTTCATACTCATCCATGAAATCAGTGTACTGCTGTTTAACAAGAGGTTCTTTCTTGAATTTGCTCTCGATAGCAAAGAGAGCTTTTCGAGCTTTGGGCTGAGAATTAATAAGTTTTGGAGGATTATGTAATCTTGGCATTTGAACAACGAACCGGCCATCAGAAGAACGAGTGGTGGTGTTCAAAAAAATTGCTCACAGAATTCATTTTCTGAAGAGGTTACATTAGGAGGATCGACGCCTTCAAGTCTCCAGAACTGTTCCAAGTCAGTATTGGAGAAGTAACATTGCGATGCGGGTTGGGAAGAATAATGGGGAAGTTGGCCTGTGACAATCCATCCAAAATTAGTGTCTCTGGCGACCACGTTTGAAGATAACTTGCGAACCTGTTTACGAAGGCAATTCCAGAAAACCTTGGCACTAAAGAGTATGTCAATAGGATTTTGCATGTTGAACAAAGGGTCGGCTAGCCTTAAATGCGAGGGAATGTTTAACCCTGAAATATCCACAGAGTGACTTGGAGTGTTTTCTCCAATGCTATTGAGAATTAGACAATTAAGTTTATGAAAGTTGTTTCTATGACAAATATCTCTTATAGTTAGCTTCGAGAATTGTAAAGCTTGAGATTTTGAGCTGTTGATGCCCGACACATTGATAGAAGTGGGGTTTACAGGTAGACCTAGTTTTCTAATTAAGGAATTAGACACAAAATCATGAGTTGCCGCTGAATCTAGAAGACCGCGTGCACGAACCCAGTTGCCAAAGTTATCCTGAACTTCGATTTGGACGGTAGACAACAATACTTGAGAACTGCGAATGGACTTGGCATTTTGAATGTACGATGAAGCATTAGAACTGTTAGCACTATCATTTTTCGGAAAAGTAGATGCTGTCGATGACCTTGCCTGATCATAACGATGTAGCAAAGTATGATGAGCCTTTTCACAATGGTAGCAAAGTCTTGTGGACTTACAATTAGAAGCAGAATGCGTGGGCGCTAGGCAATTGAAGCAATGTTTGTTCTGAGAAACTAATTTTCTTCTGTCGTCGACTGACATTTCTTTAAAGGACTTACAGAGGTATAGGGCATGGGGATCTTTACAAAGTATGCACTTTAAAGGTTCGTTTAAACTCTTGCGAGGTTCGCTTTGAGTGTTTAAAACCATAGAGCTAGCAACACGACGTTCACTAGACCTAGTTGGGTAACCAGTAGTGTTTGATTTAAATTTAGATGAACTGGACCCGGGTTTTTGGGTATTAGACGCTAAGCGATCGCTTTTAGGTTTGATAGACATTAATTCAAATTTAGAAATAGGAGATGAGGGTTCGCTTTGATTAGCTAAAGCGGTTAAGAGCTGGCATCTGGCATTTATGAAAGTGACTAAATGCTCATAAGAGTAGTCGTCTTCTTTATAAAATGCCATTTCCCAAGCTTTGAGGGTAGCAGCATCAACTTTAGAAACCACTAAATGTATTAGGAAAGTATCCCAGTGTTCAGTGGGTTGATCTAATTGGGACAAAGCCTTAACGTGAAGTTGTGTAGTGTCAACTAGGGTACGCAAACTAGTGACATCATTGTGCTGTGACGAAGGTAGATTGAATAGAGCCTTTATATGGCGTTGAATACGTAACCGTAAATTTCCATATCTTTCTTTTAATAAGTTAAAGGCAATGGGGTAATTTTCGGCACGTACAGGAAGTGCTTCGACTAACTGCAAAGCTTGACCTCGGAGAATAGATCTCAAGTAATGAAACTTGTAAATGACTTGAATGTCTTCATTGTCATGAACAAGGGAGCAAAATAATTCATAGAAAGAATCCCAAGTAGATTCATCTCCAGAGAAATGGGGTAAATCAATTTTAGGTAAAATTGGTTTGGGCTTGTGAGTACCCTCACGGAAAGAAGTTTGTGGTTCGTGAAGGGAACCAAGGACAGAAGCATCCTTTTTCTGCTCCTCTTCGAGTTGGCGTATTATTTTGAAAGCAGAACCTATGCCTTCGTAATATTGGTTTTCTACTTCAACTCGATCTTCGGCTTGATTGAGCATGCAAGTCTCTATTTCAGTTTGAATGTTACAATAATTTTCATAAGAACGTTCAAAATCCCTTACACGATGTTTCAACAAGTCTAATTGCGCTTCTGAGGGATCTAATTCTTTTATGTACTTTCTGAATCGGGTAATTTGCCCTCTATAGGATGCTCGTTTAGAAGTAAGTTTTTCATCTTTATCCTTATCAGTAGGAGCCATGTTAGAGAAAATAGATGAAAATGTAACTCACGAAACTGTGGAACCTTGGAAATGCTGTCAAGCGGGCAGCAGCAAATAAGTTGAAAGAACGGGACACACCAAAGGAGACAGGAGCGGCCTCTTTCCCCTTCACAGGCTTTGCAAGATGTGGTTATAGCTGAAAGATTCAAAGCAGATATTAATAATTTGCAAAGTATTGCCAAATGACACTTGACAAAGAATAGAAATAGAAAATGGACTCTCCCGGGTTTCGGCACCAAATTTTGGGTAGATTATTGGCTAAGGAATAACCCACCCACCAAGGGAAGATGATTAAGAAAAGGAGATGGGTTTCGGACTGGAGAAAAAGGATAGAAAAATAGGAGGAGAGTCTCACAAAAGTTATAAATTTAACTTTCAATACACTTAGAGGCGGTTGCCACAGAAAATTCGTTCTCGGATACCTAAAGTGGGTAAGAGCTTGGTCCAAGCTGACGGGAAACACAGCTAGTACTTGGGCGGTTTGCAAGAGAGTGGCTTTAGTGTAATCCCTCTCAAGCATGTATCTGCCTACTATGGGGAAGCGTGATGGTCTGGCAAGACTGAGAGTAACAAATTTATTGTATGCCTGTTCAAAGAAGTTGTTTTTTTGCAAAGTAATTCGAAGAATGACAATAATTTGCATCAATTTTGATATTTCCAGGTTTAGAATTTGTAAGCTTCCTGAACAGCGACCAAATGCTTCCAAAATGGATGGTGATAGAGGAATTATGTTTTTGGAAATAAATTTGGTAAATGCACCAATAGTTGCATTTGGAAATGGCCAAGCTTTTTACCAGCCAGTAGCCGACTAAAAGTTTAGGCAAAAAAAACCACTTATCTTTTTGAAAACTGACCATAAGATTTTGGAGAGGATCTCCACAAGCAGGTAGCTGGCGTAGCGAACTGTACTTGCCTTACTGGCCAGTTAGAATTAGCTTTTAAAGCTAAGAGAGCTTTTAACAAGATTACCACTATGAGGCTTTGCTCAAATGCAACAAGTGGTAAAAGCCCTATCAATAGGTTTAATGTCATTGAGTAAGGAGAATCAAGGAAGACCGGACTTGCCTAACCGTTGTGTTTTCGAAATTATGAATCCAAAAACAAATATTTAATTTATTTAACAAGGCAAAAGCAGTTGATAACTTTAACAAACATATATTCAATCTGGTTAACAAATTTTGGGGTCACAGACCTCAGATAGCATTAAACATTTGCGCCAGGCAATTAACAATTTATGAGGTTTTAAACCTTATATATGCACTAAAATCTTTGTAGGATTTAAAAAAGGACAAATGAAGTAATTAAAGTTTAAACATTAAATTGAGTACAAGGAGTGTACTTTAAGAAATTCTTGAGAGAATGTTCTAGAGAGAGTGACAACTTCGAAAATAACAATAAGAAAAACATGAAGAATAAGATAGAAGTTCCTACAACTTCTTATATTTAAGCTGAATTACTTTAATGACAATTATACAAAGGAGGGCAAATCACTTACTGTGAAACCTGAAGAGAAAATCAACAAGGAAGGTTTTAGACTTCCTGTATTTGGATAGGAATCACGAGCCAAAATGGGCAGTTTCCATTTCGTGAGACCTAGAAATAACTCACTCAAAAATTGAAAGTATTGTTTTCCCTGATTATAGGGAAGAAACAATGTAAGTTTAAAGCGTGTATAAAACACGTAGTTATACAGTAATTAATTAATGATAAACAAGCAAAAATGGAAGGGCACTTCGTGAGTGACACCTTATAGAAAAGTTACAATTTTATTAATATGGTTTGTTAGTAAAAGGTTGAGGAAAGATCATTGGGATTTAGGATCAATGTTCATGGCCTTATTTAAATGCAACCGGGCGATCGCGACGCGGTAGAAATGTTGAACAAGCACTGGTTTTCACTATAGTCTGTTGCAAGATGAAAAGATCACTGTAGAAACAAGAAAGTTTATGGGAAAGAGAATTATTGCAATGATGAACATAACTGTTTTCACTAGACAGGCAAGAGTCTGTTTCTTGAGAAAGTTGTAAATTACAATTAAATGCGCCAAGAACATCCAACGGTGGAAGAAAATTCGCTATGGAGCTTTAATTCAGAAGTGAGATTTTTCAATTTATATAGTATTTTCACAAATGAGTGAAAATTGCATGACGGCAGGACGTGTAGATAAATACAAGATCTGGAAGGTTCCAGAACGGTCTAAATAGAAGAATGGGGCCAAAAAATAATCCAACGGTGGAGCGAGCTTAGTATTTTACAGACAGCGGGTATTAGATAATATCCCACGTAGTGAGAAGATCTCTCAGTTGAATAGCTTAAGAAAGGATACTTTCTATGAATGTTGTCTTAGACAGACAAGGCCTAACATGGCAAATCCCACGAAGAATGATTACCGCCCCACAAGTAATCTCACGCTGTCTATAAAATATTCAATAAAAGCATGTAGATAAAATTGATGAAGATGAGGTTAAAACCTTAAGTTTGTACTTATCTTGGTTGCATGTTGAAGGCAGAGTTCCCCTTGACAATGTTTAATATGCCAACATGGCGTAGAAAGTAGAGTTTGCCTCTTGGTTTGAGGAGACTGGCTCGAGTTGAGCCTTAACTGAGTCGACGGCCGGCGCACAAGTGAGACCCACTCAGCAGAACGCGAAGGGACCAGGAAAGGGAAAAAAGTGGGGGTAGGAGACAAAAGGAGAACATATAAACATAGCCAACATTACAACAAAAAATTGATCTTCTCTTGCTGAGCCGGTCTTCAAAGAGTTGATAACAGAAGATACTAGCGCAGCATGGTGAGAAAAAAGTAGACGTAGTTCTCTTGCTCACGGAGAAAATAGCTGGCGATGGTAGCAAATCTGGTGGCCAGATTGAGAAGGAAGTCCTCTTACACCGGGAAGAATTGAGGAGCTTCAGAGATTCGCTGCTATATGACGCTAGGTGGGTCATGGAAGATATATATCTAGAACAGACTCATAAAAGATATAAGCGAAGTGATCATCACAGAGAAAATAGAAGATCACTGTTGGTGTTTGACAAAGAGGAAGGAAGGACCATGCAAAAACATTAAACTTTATATTCTCTCGTACCGTGTATTCCAAGAATACACCAGGTGCATCACGAAGCCTTGATTTAAATACCATCGAGAATGGGTGTAACGACATGATGCTAGAGTAGCGGAGTCTTGACCGAAAAATGTCCACAAACTCAGATATTTTACTTCAGTACAGCAAGAATCTCACTTGCAGTATGCCTACAAGACTAAAAGAGTGTCTGAAGGCTGCAGGTGGTGCCATTGACAGCTAAAATGATTAACTGAAAATATGCAGTGATAGTTGATTACATGTAGTATGCAATAAGCTTTTGACAAATAAAATTCATTGTTAATGTTTCTTACTAGGCAGTTTTAAACTTAAACTCTCATAGCAAGAGAGTTTGCCTCATTACTAGCAACAACGTATTTTTTTTCGCAATAGCGATCTACTCCGACTGCAACTATGGGTTTCAAATAGAAAGGCTGGATCTAATTTAATGGAAAATCAGATTATCAAGTGAAACCCTGCTTTAATAGACTAGTGTATAGACAGAGATCAAAAGGAAGAAACTTAACCAGAGAGGCGACTCTTCAGTAGATTGTGTTTTGAGAAAGAGTGTCTGGAAATGTCCCAAATGCTAACAAGAAACCTTCCCCATCGACACCTTGTATCGGATGTAATCAGCGCCTGGCTGCAACATCAATCACTGCTCTAAATGAGACGACTCTGGCTCATCAATATGTATACTGCTCTTACAAGCGTTAAGCCAGCCTTCTTAAATGTCGCCCTCTAATGACACCCTCAGATATAACAGGGAGAAAAAAATACAATCTTGGGAGTCCGCAGAACTCAAAAGAAATCGTAGGCTTATTTTAGGTTGCTGAGATATATTCGATTTGTCCTAATTTGTTTCAGAATACTCAAGTGGTATTCCAAAAGGAGCATGGATGTTCTTATCTTACTGATCGAGAATTGAAGGGTTTTGGGGGAAAATGAATGAATGCAAATTGATAGTTGTAAGATTCCACAGCCCTTCAGGCAAGCAACTGAATGTTGAAGACATCTTATTACATTTTCGTCCGATTGCCGACTCGGACCCAGTTCATCACTGAATCTTATTGTTGGTGCTTTGCACAGGGTCATTATCTTTGTACGCCCCGGTAATGTATGTATGTATTCTTTATTGTTAGACAGATAGACTCTACTAGTGACAATATAATAATTAACAATACAATTTAAAAGTATAAACAAAACGAAAACATCAAACACGAACAAAAATAGAAATACACACAACCACAACCATACAGACACGCACTCAAACATCCTATCTCTAGCTTTCATTCATACAATCTCTTTGTTCAGGAAACATTAAAAAAATATTATAGAAAAATCATAACTATCTACAGTAAACGGATAAAGGCAACAAAAAAAAGGATAAGACGAAAAAGTTCAGAAACTGGGAAAAAAAAGCAATACAGGAGTGACAATCGAGGATCTAGAAAACAGCAAACAAAAAATACATTACTTCAGTCGCTCATAGTTTCAATAAAAAAATCAATCAACCATTCATTCAACCATATGTTCAATCAATCAAACGCAAATACAACAGAACACAATATACATTACAATATTTTACAGCCCACTTGAGATGTTTCTCATAACAGTTGACAGAGAGTCGAAGTGAATATCACTAGCGCTCCAGTAATCGTGGCAAACTATGGCGTCATTTGGCTGACCAGGTGCGGAGCGGGTGGACCTCGCAATACCCCGCTCTGCTGACTCATATCGTTAGTTCACACAAGTTTGTCATTCATATGTACGTGTATCTGCAAATATTAGACGTTAGTGTTGCACGTTTAGTGAGTATTGTGATTACTGTGATTGTTGGTCATGCCTAGACAACAATTCACACTGAGCAAACGTGTGTATATCCATAATTCGTATATGAAAAGTAAAAAGTCTTGTTCTGAAACGAGACGAACATTTCGAATCAAGTTTCCAGGAAGACCAGTGCCTATTGCCAGTACAATTAGGAGGATCGCTAAACGATTCAACAAAAATCCGTAAATAATAATAAAAAAAAGTTAACAGACAACGTTGTGTACTTACAGAACAAAAATTAGATGAGATTGTTGTCAATTTTTTTATCAAAAGATGCTTGGTGCGTGTTACAAGAGAGGGGGGACATTTTCAGTATCAACTATCAGCACAGTAAGTATTGAATATATTTGGTAAAAGAGTAAAAGTGCGCGTCACCGCTGACTGAACCGTGTACGCGCACCCTGGATCAGCACCAGTCAACGCCGGTTTGGCTTGCAGTGTTTACCGAGGCGCACAAAGATAATGACCCTTTACTTAATTTCCGTTGTTTTCTCCACTTTTCCACATATAAAGGACACCTTTCACGTTTGTTACGAGGTGCCGGCATGATGACACGTGGTAGTCTGATGATTGTTCACCTGAAATTCAACCATATCCGGTCGATTAGATTAGCAGTTTCCTTTTTCTACCTCTACGAGTGTTAGTGTGAGTCAATGCCGAGTTTCACTTAAGTCCTTATAACTACTTCCAGTGTGCGGATTTTTCAAAAAATCAAAAAAAAACCGCCTCATGGTATTTAACCAAGGAACTCATTAAAGAAAGAATTATATAAATAATTGTATGTTCGACGATGTCGAAATGTAATTATTATATTGCCAGAAAACTGTATCATAATGAGGGTCATTATAACACTATTTTTTTTATTATGAAACAGTTTCTTCCACCAATCAGAGCTCAAGAAACAGTTTTGGGACCAATTAGATAAGGATAGCATCGCATCTACGTTGACTTCCACGGCCTCCGATTTTAAATTTCACTGCGTGGCTAATGTCATAGTGGGGTATTTGAGGAGGAGGCCATGGTCAAATACAAGGTATTCTCTGCGTCCCATGCGCTCTGTTGAGTACATTCAACATGAATAATTATGTTCGAACATAATAGTACATTATGCAACTAGCCTATAATGGCAATAATTAATACACGAGTATGTTTATTAAACGAGCCTTAGTGAGTTTTATAAATTTCATACGAGTGGCTTAATTAGCACTATAGGCGAGTTGCATACGACTGTTTTTGTTCGACGATAATTATAACTTTATTATATGTTTTAACATAAATATTCATAAATATCTGTGGGATTCAGTTAATTCAGTTAGTGAACAATAGCCCAGTCATTTGGTGCTCAGAAGAGCCTGTTTCAAAAAAAAATTAGGGTAGAAGGTTTCTCGACGGATTCTTATGTTTTTCGGTGTGCTGAATCCGAATCTGAAGTTTGCCAACAAAAAAATGACGGCTTCACAGTGAAAATCGCAAAAAATCCTAAAAATTTCGGACTTTTTTTCACAAAATCGCTTATAAGTTGAAAAATATGCAACCTAGTGAATTTCTCATTATTTACAAAATTAAAGTAGACAAAATTGCTGTTAAAATGCACTGGGCACTTTTAATTTTTGAGTGCAGGGTACCACCGCTAGAGCGCGCTGAAAAAGAGCAACGTTTTGGCACTTAGGCAAAAAACGAGAGAAACTCAGCCCTAACTAGCCCCAAACCCTTTCTATTCGTGTTTCCTCCATGAATACGTGTTTTATTCATGTTCTATGGTGGTACCATGATTGAAAGTTCGTTGGAAAAAAATTTGATAAATTAATATATTCAACTTAAGGTGGAGTATGTCCATCTGTACTTATGGTAAAGTGTGAAAGTAATGAGGTGAGTAATGTAAAACAGTTTTTGTGATTTTTCACTCAACATCTCACCATGTCACACATATCTCACACATTCCTAAAGAGATATATTCAATATATTGATAGTGTGAAACCGGAGTCGTTTTCCCTTTGTGTGAAATGTTCACCCTCAAGCCCTCAATAGGAAGGGTCCCTTTTTTGCCGACACATCTGTCCTTGACAGGTCCCCCTCCAAGCCCCGGGCCAACTCCTCTGCCATTCGAGTTTAGTTTAGTTTGCTTTCTCCTCCTCGTGGGACAGCTAAGCATTCTTCTTCGGGTTTCTGCCGTTCGTTCAGTGTTTTCAAGTGAACTAATGTTGTTATTAGTGAGTATGTGAGGGACGAAAATGTCGCGTCGTAAATGTGCAATTTGTGAGGAGCCTCTGGATGATCTGACTCGAACTGCTGTTGTGTCGTTCATTGAAGCAAGTAAAAAACGACAGGATGGTATGGTTGTTTTATTCAAAAGGAACACATACGTTGAAGTTCACGATAAATGTAGGAAACAGTACGTGAATGAAAGAATGATTGCGGCTTACTTGAAGAAATCTCAAGAGTCAGCACCAGAAGATCATTGCGTTCGTTCGTGTTCACCGCCCTTTTCATTCCAAACTCACTGTTTTCTGTGTGGAGAACTTGTGCCACTAGACCATGCTCAAAAGCAAGTGAAGAAGGCTCCCCCAAAACGCAATCCAGTGTACCCTGTGAGAACGTTGGGAGTGAGGGAATCAGTGCTAAAACTCGCAAAAAATCGTAAGGATGAATTTGGAAATGCTATTGTACGTCGTGTTGAACGAGTGAATGACATGGTAGCTGCTGATGCTCAGTTACATTTTCGATTCATGCAAATGTTACACAAGCCCGAAACGAAGCAACACGCACCAGGCAGACCTCTCGATGATAACGTTGATGCAGCCATGAACTCAATATTCGCTTTCCTTGAATAAAGCGACGAGGAATATCAATTTACCATTGAAGAATCACATGAGTCAGTATTAGGTGACTTTCGCCCACAGCCAGCAACAGTAAGAAGTCGTCTCTTGCTAAGTATGGTGATGACATACTAATCACAACTACCAAACCTTCTATCGTGTGTTTCAAGGCCACTGGCCACCGAGCAATTAACGAGCTACGGTTTCGAGAGGTGCAGAAATTACCGGAAAGAGAAGAAAGGCGTCGTATTGTTCAAGCAGCAGCTACCATAATTGTTGAAGATATACGATCACAAGTAAATGATATAAGTCATTACCCCCATCGGCAAGTTTCCTGGATGGACATGAGAATCTCATTCCGGATACTCTCCGTCTTTTCACTGACACAGTGGTCTTGAGTAAGAAGAGAGGAGATTAAATTGAATATATTAATTTATCAAATTTTTTACAACGAACTTTCAATCATGCTACAGTAGAGTCTCGTAAGCTCGGCCTAATGTGGACCGAAGGGTGGCTGAGTTCGCGAAAATGCCGGTTTATCGGGAAATGTGTTAAAAAGACGAAATAAGCTGTTTGTTTTTGTTTAAAAGTAATGCAATGCAGTACATTTATTTGTTTTTAACAGAAACACAAGTTTTAAAATGATTAAGCCACTACAAGTATAGTACTTGCATATGTACAAAACGATTCCCGTAGGCAAATCGTTTTTTCACTTAATGAAAATTACCATTTACTTTTTCGCAAAAAAAGTAAGTAATGTTCTTTGGCTTTTTGCTTTGAAACTTGTTTCTTGAAGCCCCGTCACGAACACGGCGAAGAAACAGAATTGCGGAGAATGCGCAATCAAATAAATACAACGCTCTGCGCGAGAACAGTTTGTTCACTTCTTACTGCCAACAGTTTGTGCATTTACAGCACTGTACATTAGGCCTACCTGTATTTATCAGGTCGTCGTTACTCTTCTTACTATTAACTGAAGGTCAGCTTGTTTCGCGTCGTATTTAACTGTCGATAATTCCATTGATGAGGAAGACGAAAGAAAAGATAACGCTCTGTGCGGAAACACAAAAACAAACAAAAATCATGATTTTCTTCTCCTGTCAGGGTGGCCGAGAAATCCGGAGTGCCGAGTTTGCGAGACTCTACTGTACCACCATAGAACATGAATAAAACACGTATTCATGGAGGAATCACAATTAGAAAGTGTCGGGGGTTAGTAAGGGCTGAGTTTCTCTCGTTTTTGCTAAGTGCCAAAACGTCACTCTTTTTCAGCGCGCTCTAGCTGCGGTACCCTACACTCAAAACTTAAAGTGCCCAGTGCATTTTAACAGAAATTTTGTCTACTTTAATTTTGTAAATTATGAGAAATTCACTAGGTTGCATATTTTTCAACTTATACGCGATTTTGCGAAAAAAGTCCGAAATTTTAAGTTTTTTTTTGCTATTTTCACTGTGAAGCCGTCATTTTTTTTGTTGGCAAACTTCAGATTCGGATTCAGCACACCGAAAAACATAAGAATCCGTCGAAAAACCTTCTACCCTATTTTTTTTTGCCGAAACTACCATTTGACTGGGCTATGAATCTTTAACAGCCCCATATGCAAAAGAAAACATGGGGTTACATCGGGAGAGTATGGAGGCCATGACTGAACAATTTCAGTTTCCCATCACAAATAGCAATCTTGTGTTTAAGAATTCACGAATTTTGGAAGTGAGATGGAGAACCTGTAGCTAGACAAATGAACTATATCGGTATCGAGATGCACGTGTCTACTGATGGCGCCTGTCGCCATTTTAACTAGTGCAAACTGCTGGGCTCTCACAACAGAAAACCAGAATGCGACTATATCGTTTCGTGACAGCAGATCATTTGCCAATTGTACATTTGTGAAGCCGCTTCACACAATTCTAATTACCCTGTAAATAAACATGATATATAAACTATAAAGGAGGAATTAGAGAATAACTAAAGGAAAATATCGAGAAAGGTTTCACGATCAAGTAAAAGAAATGATGGCATTAAATCTCGATTACCAGGGCTATACTGAAAAATGACTTCCAACACGAATCATTAATATGCAGTGTAAATAAACTAACTTATGCCCAAGGTCATGGATTCAAACCCGGCCGAAGTCGTCAGAATTTTTAAGAGCGTTTAAAATCCTTCGGAGGGAAAGTAAAGCAGGCGGTCCCATGTCATGGATTTATGGTATGTAAAATAACCTTCCACTAATTACACTTGTGTGAAGCCAAATTATAGGTTAGATTTTACTAACGCTCTTAGGTTCCAACGTTCGTCGCCAGGAGCCGACTGTGGTGGCATCTAGTAACCAAGTTCGGAACTAGTTGTCGTTGACGGTGGAGTTTGGGAGCAAAAGTAGGAAGTACTTGAAAATTGAATGTCTGCAGTCCTTATTTGAATTTAAAAAAGATAACACACACTAATACAGCCATCACAATTAACACCGATTATCAGACAGATTCTACACACACTCAAAGTACACGGGGCTACATGACCGCGTTGTCGCAGCCTCGAAACTGAGGAACCAACCAAATAAACAAACTCGATATTTTACCAGAGCAAATCTATACTAATATAATAAAACTGAAGAGTTTGTGTGTTTGTGTGTTTAAACGCGCTAATCTCTGGAACTACCAGTCGGATTCGAAAAATTATTTTTGTATATGATAGCCAAGTTCAAGAGGAATAGTTTAGGCTATGTAGAATTAGGCTACACCTTTCAGGTAACCTTATAGATTGATTTTTGTTCAGTAAGTCGGAAGAACAAGCGCTCAATAACGGCTTCAATATTACCGAAGTCTATTGTTGCAATGTAATGCGGGCTGTATCACGTCGGCCATACCAATGTTCTGGTGCAGAATTTATTGCGAGCGGCTTATAAATTGCAGTCACGAGGAGTAATTAGTGCAGAAAGATTTCTTAGGCTCCTTAAAACAGTTATCATCATGACAATAGTATGCCTCTGTATAAGGACGATGGTGTTGGTTCAGTATACTGAGGTTATCACCTGGAATAAGCGTTGGTGCTTTCAAATTTACTTTTATTTATTCCGATCCTTATCCTTGAGCGCTCCAGTTCTGTCAAACAAATAAATCCACCGGGCGAAGCCGGGCACTACTGCTAGTACTTAAATAAAATGCAATAGACATAGATGGTTAGAATACCTGAACAGACAGTGGTTAAACATATATATCAGGATAAGCCAGGCATGAGACAATTGAAAGGAAGACCAAGAGATAGGTGGAGGAGCACCTCAGGAAAATGGGTGTTAGAAGAAGCAAGGCAATGGGCTGCTACTGTACGAGAGGCCAATGCCCTTCACAGGCTGTAGTGCCAAGGAGTGAGCAAGGTACTTCAATAATCCTTACTGTGATTTAAACCTTAAGTTGGTTTGATGAAAGAAGAATACTCTTATAATAGTTCATTATGCAACGAGTCTATAATGGCAATAATTAAGACACGAGTATGTTTATAAAACGAGCGTCTGTGAGTTTTATCATTTCCATACGAGTGTCTTAATTACCATTATAGGCGAGTTGCATACGACTGTTTATGTTCGATGATAATTATTATAACTATTTTATGTTCGAACATAAATATTCATAGATATCTGTCGAGTTTTCGCCAGTTTTATGTACTGAAGAGAGAGCATGAGACGCAGAGAATGCCTTGTATTTGACCATGGCCTCCTCGATTACCCTACTATGACACTAGGCCACACAGTGAAATTTAAATTAGAAGGCCGTGGAACTCAGCGCAGGCGCGATTCTAATTGGTCAAACAACTGTTTCTTGAACTCTGATTGGTGGGAGAAACTGTTTCATAATGAAAAATAGTGTTATTATTAGCCTCATTATAGTACAGTTTTCTGACATATAATAGTCAGGGTCGAACATAAAAGTATATTTTATTTTCTGGTAGCACGTAAGTCTACACTTTAAGGTCCTCAGACCCGCTGCGTTAAAATTGAGTGATCGTAGATAACCTTCGTAATACCCAGCTCCCAACTTAACACCAAAGTCTTACACTTAAGCAGGGAGAAACGGGTCATTCTGATTACTTAAGTCCGCATTACCCTCGAAGGTTCCTCGTTAACTACAGAGTAAGTTACATTAATTACTCAAGTTATCCAAGATGTGGTGGAGTTCATTTTGAGACAGGAAGTTTCCTAACATCAAAGTGTGCAACATTAAAATGTGATATTGTTATTGAACATCCAATGGAGTATGGCTCCTTGGTAATGTTTATTAGCGGAGCATTGTAATTAATAAGGCGGCCCCGTGGTGATGGGGTAGCGTGCCTGCCTCTCACCCGGAGGCCCCGGGTTCGATTCCCGGCTCCGTAAGGGAATTTAGAAACTGGCGTGAGGGCTGGAACGGGGTGCACTCAGCCTCGTATGGACAAGTGAGTAGCTGTCAGACAGTGAGGCAGCGCCCCGATCACGAAAGCCAAGATTAACGGCCGAGGGGACCCGATGCTCTGATCACGCGTCACCCGAATATCTGAAGGCCAAATGGCTGGGCAGTGGTCGCTTGGTAGGCCTAGGTCCTTCACGGGCTGTACAATAAAGCCATCATTACTTCCTACTTGACGTTTCAGTGTTACCCTAGAGTTATCTAGCAGCCAGAAAGAAAATCACATTAAGTAGCCAATCACAGGCAGCCTTTCAAATCGATATATCACGACAAATCAAGTGATGTTCGTGATGTTGCGATTTAGCGAACAAACTGAAGCCTAGCGCTGAAACGTCAAGTCAGAAGTGATGATGGATTTACTATAGTGCCAGGGATTATATTTATGTTACGTTTTTATTGTAATTAATAATATTTAACTTGTGTTTTCTATGATAAATGTTTTATAATTAGTAACAAATGTAGGTTTTAGTTTTATGTAACTAAAAATAATTTTTCGAAAATGACATATATCTAAATAGTTGGTATTGTATCTCTACTTAGTATAAAACAAAGTCTCCGATTCTTGGATGTCACGGGTAATCTCGAGAACCACAGCATGGATTTTGATGCGGTTTTCACCATTCTGTAGAGGATACCTTGAGGATCAAAGGAAGCCAAGCAGTAAGGATTTCAGAGAAAAAGTCGAAAAAATCCTGGCAATCGTGCGCTTTTAAAGCTTACGCTGGGCAAACCGTTAAAAATATCAATATACAATAAGTCTAAGGATTGTTCAGCATGAAAAGTTCTACAGAAAAAGTACGCGAGAGCACATCACTCTATTCAATATATCGTCCACTGTAAGTGTTTTAGATTGGACGGAAGGGGGATTTGTGTTTCATGCACCTCGCCATTTTTAAATTACGTCTGAAAGGAATTTGTTGCACATGCATCTCCATGATAATATAGATAATAGTCCAGTCAGTGATTTGAACCCATCATGCCGAGATGTAAAACGGATATAGGTCATAGTTCGTTGACATCGTAAAGAAGCGCTTACCACGTAATGTATTCACTAGTGTTTCCGGGCGAAGCCGGGCCGAGTTGCTAGTTTTACTATAAATTAGTGTATCTTAAGATGGTCAACTGGTTGTGAAGGCTCTTTGTGGAAAGGAGCACAGGTTATGTTCTTGCTCGAATGGAAATTTTACAGAGATTACGAAATGTTAAAGATTCATGATAAAAACTGCTGTGACGTAATCTATGGCAGTAGCGGCTTCGGTTGCGTAGTTGGAAGCATGCTGAGCTACTGTGCCCAAAATCGCGGGTTCAAACCCGGCCGAAGTCTTCGGATATTTTAGCGGTATAAAAATCCTTCAGTATGCCTTCCTTCGGAGGGGAAGTAAAGCCGGCGATCCCATGTCATAGATTTATGGCATGTAATAGATCCTTCCACTAATCAAATTTGTGTGAATCTAAATTGTAGGTTAGATTTCGTTGAACAGCTCTAACAAAGTTCCAACGTTCAACACTAGGTGTCAGTGACATCTGGTAGCAAAAGTTGGAACTACTTGAAATTGAACGGTAATTGTAGCTCACCCCACGGGTGGCCCCATTCAATCAGCTACAGCTTCTGGCAAGTCGAACATGTCCGCGGACACTTTTATCGTATCTAAAACAATCCGATGACTTCGGCCGGGTTTGAACCCACGATCTTGAGCATAGTAGCTCAGCATGCTACCAACTACGCCACCGAAGCCACTACTACCATAGATTACGTCACAACAGTTTTTAGCCTACTTTCGATTTTTGCAAAAAACGTGAAAGTAGACTTATGACATCTACACAGGGCCAAAAATTGTGTGTCTGTGTGTGTGTGTGACTGTGTGTGTGTGTGTGTGAGTGTGGGTACTCTGAATGTCTGCCCCCCCTAACAATTGAAACACGGTGAAACCGAATTGAACAAAATTTGGTACAGTGGTAGAATTGGCAAAGGACACCTCGGTGTCTTGTTTTTTATCAACACCATCTTGACGGAAACGTAATGGTGGCCACCCATATGTTCAAAGCTTAAATCAAATTACGACCAACCTAATCATTTGATCTCTACCAAATTTTCCAACTTTATACCTTTACTAGCAGGTACCCGCGGCTTCGCTCGCGATCAAGACAATGGGGACGATGCATTAATTGGTCTATTCTATTACAGCAATCGCGGCTACAGATGGGTCAATTCTAATTCTGAAAATTCTGATACATACAGTACAGTATATTGATATGAGCCGAAAAGTGGGATTTTTTTAGAGTTGTCAAAATCTGCAGGGTACAATGTTACATTATATGAACACATTTTAAAATTACGTTTTTGGTTTTGCCATCTTCTGCTGAGACATAACGATTTTGTTGTCCGGATACTCGCGAGCACGCCACATACAGTTGCCCATGGGAAAAAAAGGTTTTGTCTAAATGTACACCTGCTGCTGTTAAGTGTGTGTCATTGCGCTTTGTTAATAGAAATTGCGAATATAGTTTGAAGAGGGAACTGCACTCTTGCACACTGGAATGGCAAATCTATCGGAATATGGGGAATTAAAAGTATTTTTCCTTAAGCTATTCTGGGTGTAATTTTGCCACACTTTTGATGATTTGAACGTCAACATGTCGCTATTAATAGACCGATAGTAAAATATATCTCACCTTGGCCGCTGATGTACTCGTACATTATGCAGTCTCTTCCAGTGTTACGTCCCAGGGATTGAAATTCTCCAAAAACCCTTTTGCCTCACATACCTCTCTAAATAATTAAAATTCCTCATTGTTGTTGTTGTTGCTTGATTTTTCAGTTTTTTTACAGGTTTGATGCAGCCCACCATGCCCCCTCTCCTGAGCTAATCGTTTCCTCTCTACACAGCAACCACACCCTACATCCGTGGCAATCTGTTTAACCCTGGTCTACGCCTACAGTTCTTTTCCTCGACCCTCCCTTCCATAACTAAGCTTGCTATTCCTGGGTGTCTTATTTATGTGTCCTACCAACCTATATCTTCCCTTCATTAGCAGTCGCCAGAAACAACTCTCCTCTCCCACTCGTCTTAATACCTCTTCATTTGTTACCCTATCTACCCATCTGATCTTCATCATTCTCCTGTAACACCACATTTCAAACGCTTCAATTCTCCTCTTTTCTGCTGCACCATTAGTCCAAGTTTGACTTCCTTATAATGTCATGTTCCAGACAAAAGCTTTCAAAAATAACTTCCTAATACCTAAATGTATATTCGATGTCAACAGATTCCTTTTCTGAAGAAATGCTTTCCTTGCCTGAGCCAACCTGCTTTTTATATCCTCTTTGCTTCGTCCATCACTGGATATTTTGCTTCCTAAGTAACAGAAGTATCCTACTTCCTGTAGCGTTTCACCTGCCAATTTGAGGTCCATAGAGGTTTCTGATTTATTTCGGCTGCATTCCAATAATTTTGTTTTACATTTATTGATTTTCATCATGAATTCATTCCTCAAGACGGAGTCCATACCATTCAAAAACTCGATAAAATCCTCTGGCGTATCGGCCAAGACGACGATGTCATCAGCAAATCTCAAAGAAGAAATTATTTATCCTTGAATCTTCGCTCCCACTTTAAATTTTTCTCCAATTTCCTGATTATTGTGTTTTTTTTTGTCGTGTAGCCTCCTGAGAGGCCGAGTGCAGGTCTTTCTAGTCGACGCCCGTGGGCGACCTGCGCGTCGGGATGAGAGATGGAATGGATGAAGATGAATGAAACTGGGCAAGGATGTGGAAGGAAGCGGCCGTGGCCTGTCAGAAGGTACTGTCCCAGCATTTGCCTGGTGTTGAAAATGGAAAACCACGGAAAACCATTTCAAGGACAGCCGACGGTGGGGCTCGAACCCACGCGTCTACCGAGTCAGCAGAGAGCTTGGCCCCTTGACCTAACGCAGCGCTTTTAGAACGCGTAGCCACTACTGTCGGTGATTATTGTGGTATTAGAGATCTTTGAAATGCGTTGTCCTCGCACATGGTGTAGATGCATTGTCAAAGGATAACATTCCTTGTTACGAACATGGGCCGCATAACCTGCACCGAAAGCCTATTCTGGACAGCAGTTCCTTGAATTCAGATTTGCCAACATTTTATTGTATCTTTCCATGTGGTATATCTCTGTACCTCAACATACAGAAGAGTGCTTTAAAAATCATGTCTTGTGTACATTTTGGAAAAGGTGGTGAGTGTGGTTTTTGCCAGAGTGGATATTCGCACGTAGGAATTCTTTTCAGTAAATAGACTGGTTCACAATTTTGTAAGTGCACATTGAGGTATGTGACGGCGAGATGCCTTAAGTGTTACGGAAACGGCAATAGCCGCCACAGAGCTTCGTTGCTACTGAAATAACGACCAGACTGATATTTGTACTTAACTATACGGGATTTGTAAGCCCAATGTTTATGAAATTGAACGCAGGTATATCGCTAACTTTATTGAATAGCCGCTAGTGTAGTGTTTAAAATTTAAAAGTGGTATTAGAAGGCGCTATCCCTAATTTTTTTACCCCTGGCACTACAGACCACGAAGGGCCTAGGCCTTTCATGCGACCGCTTCCCAGCCATTTGGCCTGCAGATATTGTGGTGACGCGTGGTCAGTGCATCGTGTTAGCTTGGCCGTTTATCTTGTTCTTCGTGACCGGGGCGCTGCCTCTCTATCAGACAGCTACTCAATTGTCCTCACGAAGCTGAGTGCACTCCCTGACGCCAGTGTCTAAAATCTCTGACGGGGCCGGGAATCGAACCCGGGGCCTCCGGATGGGAGGCAGGCACGCTACCCTGTTCTTGTGTTTATATATCTCTTGAAAAAGATAATAAATGGATTGGCACTGCCTCCTACAGGGATATATAGAAAATCGGATGTCATACCTTGAGGTTCAGTTGCCATGGAAACGGACTTGCCATTAGTTCATCAGTTTACCAGGGTGAAGATAGTTTTCTGCGAATATCTTTGAAACTGTTGGTTTTAGGGCCTTAAAATGTGGTTTTCGGTGTCCCGCAGGGACCTACCGAGTATTGTTTCTCGCATTGAGGGGCGTAAAATGAGCTTTGTCCGGTCCATATGCGACAACTTCGATATTTTGTCCCGGCTGAGTATTTTTGGTGACTTTTCAGTTATGTTGCCCGTTCGACGGGAACAATGATTTATTTCCGAATGAAAGGCAACCTATATGTTATCCTAGGGTATAAGCTGTCTCCATTTCAAATTTCATCCAAATACGTCCAGCCGTTTTAGTGTCAAGAGGTAACAAACTAACACACACACGGACACACAGATTTTCACATTTATAATATATATAGGGATGTATAAAGAATCATTTGACCAAACTACAAGGTCATCAGCCCAATAATTTGCGGATGGCGGCCATGTATGTATGCAAATGGATTCCCCCTATCAATTCAAACACGGTAAATTAGAATTGAAGGGAGTTTGGTACAGAGCAAAGGGCACCTCAGTTTCATGTTTTATATCGCCGCCATCTTGACAGAAAAGGAATGGCGGCCACCCAAATGTAAAAGACTTAAATCAAATTACGACCAACCTAATCATTTGATCTCTACCAAATTTTGCAACAACATACCTTTTTGTAGGAAGCATCTTTTGACTGAACTACAAGGTTATCAGCGCAATAGTTTGCAGATAACGGTCATGTATGTGCGCAAATCGATTCCCCATATCAATTCAAACACGGTGAAACCGAATTGAATGAAATTTTGTACAGAGGTAGCACTAGCCAAGGGCACCTCATATTCATGTTTAATATCCGTATAGCACGTTGTATTTCTACAAGCTACTTCAACAAACATTCAGTTATACTACTTGAAAAGGACAAAGAATTATAACAATACCCATGCATTTAGGAGAAATTAGGCTATATGTTCTTTACTGAACATCTTGTTATAACTGATCGTTCTTCTCGAAAATGTATTGAAGTTGGATTTTGTCATATGTGTTAATTTTCAATTGCAGTTCTCATATCGTAACAATTGAAAACAAACACATTACATACGGCAAAATGGTGGTGTGAAAGCCACGTTCGGGTTTCATATACTTTAAATGAAGTCACCTTCCTTTCCTGGGCAATGAAAGCTTGTCACGAAATATAACTCATCCTATGTCTTAGATACTTTAATTCCGTCGGAAAAGAACGAGAATTTCAGTTGACCAAGAGAGGTCAACAGAAAATATGGGTAATAGGAGCTGGACACAAGTAAGTGACATTAATACAGGACTCAGTGCTGCTCCCATGGTCGACATCTTGC
This sequence comes from Meconema thalassinum, assembly GCA_946902985.2. NCBI lineage: Eukaryota > Metazoa > Arthropoda > Insecta > Orthoptera > Tettigoniidae > Meconema > Meconema thalassinum. The sequence continues at coordinate 226,977,083 of OX336398.1, forward strand.
GTGTCCGACGGCACATGCTATCAATATATTTTAAACAAGGGACTAGTATGTAATCCCACTCGCTCAATAGCTCTAAATTAATTAATTACGAGAATACCAGTACGGTACTCAATTCCAAAAATAGAACTAAATCAGATAAAATCAATTATTCGTGTTGGTAATATTCAAAGGTAAATTAATGAATTACATTTTGTTTCATATTTAACCCAGCACATGCGGTATTATTCCAATTACAGTTCTGAGCCTGCATTCACATTAATACCTTTGAACAGCAGCACATATTTATAACCAAGCATTGTTTTGTATAATCAAAATTGGAATTTTAACTACGTGCACTTTAAATTATACATTAAAAGGACCAAGATTTGGATCTTGAGGAACACCTGTTACAAAACTACTGATATTCTATATAGAACAAGTAGTTCCGTGAAGAACTGTACAGCCTATTTTCATGTATCCTACTTATGTTAATTGCCTCTATCAACATACAAAATTTCAGTTTGATTGCTGCAATAGATTCGTAGATATCGAGAACCGACTAAATATTGCGGATGGTCGCCATGTTGGATTTTTATATATGTAGGTCTTAGAGTTATGTACTGTTACAAGAAGATAATTGTGTACGTGTAGTATTCAAACTTCAATCGCATGATTAGGACTCAACAAGTAAAAACGAGATTTTAAAATTTCGCACAGCTGCCATCTTGTGGTTATGGAAACAATTGAAAAAATTAGATGCCAGTGGATTAACATTTGTATAAGGATTTACTGCACCAAATGTCACTGCACTCGGATGGTTAAATTGCGAGAAAAGACCATGTGAATATTTATACTTCGCGTCGTCGCTATGTTGGATTTGTGATCACCAGGTTATTGAAAGTCCTATAGGTGAACTTATGTTCATAGCCCCTATGAACATTAAAGAATTCGGTTTGATTGTTGTAATAGATTCGTAGATATTGAGAACCGTCTAAATATTTCGCATGGTCGCCATGTTGGATTGTTATATGTATAGGCCATATAGTCATTCACTATTAAAGTAAAATTATTGCGCAGGTTCATTATTCAAACTTTTACTTCGATCGCATGATTACGACACAAGAAATAAAAACTTAATTTTAAAATTCGCACAGCCGCCATCTTGAGGTTATGTAAACAATAGAACTAAATTAGATACCATTGCATTGCGATGTGTATAAACATTTGCTGTACCAAGTTTCATTGCGTTTGGATCATTAAATCGCGAGAGAAGTCTATTTAAAATTTTCAAATTCGGTTGGCCGCCATACTCGTTTTGTAGTTAACCGGTTTTTGAAATTCTTATAGATGAACTTCCTGTAGTTCCCTTTATCTCCGTATAACATTTCAGGGTGATACCGCTAATAGTTTCAGAGATATAGAATGCCGGTTAAAATATTTCGTACAGCCGCCATCTTGAGTTTATGTAAACAATTGAACGAAGTTAGATGTCGGTGCATTACAATGTGTATGAACATATACTGTACCAAGTTCTATTGCGTTTGGTTGGTTAAATCATGAGAAACGTCTATTTAAAGTCACCACTTCGCTTGGCCGCCATGATGGTTTTGTAGTTACCAGGTTTTCAAACGTCACAAAGGTGAACTTCCAGTAGTTCCCTTTATCACCGTCCAATATTCCAGGGTGATATCGGTAATAGTTTCGGAGATATTGAATGCTGGTGAAATATTTCGCACAGCCGCCGTGTTGGATTGGTGAGACGTAACAAAATTTGAAGGGCATGGTCGGGGTCGTCCGGAATAGTGCTATGAACTTATCGAGTTTCATTGAAATTGGTCCAGCCGTTTAGAATTTATTAGGGGGGGGGGGACACACACCATCAGTCACACACACACACGCACACACAGACAGACACACGGACAAAAGGTGATCTCATAAGCCTATTTTTTCGTAATTGAAAATAGGCTAAAAATATGACATTCTAATTAATTGAAATGGATAATAGTTAATGTTTTTCTCTATGAAATCGTTTCCCTTTACTTGTTCGCTTGACTTACTCTTTTGGATATGTAGTTTTGGATTTACGGTATATAATAATTTTATCATGTAGAATATCATTTTAAGTAGTTATTATGGGCATGCTGTTTCGTGTAGGTATCATGAGAAAGCTAACTCTTGCAATAGGTTCCATGTTGCGGCTTCCGGAAAATTTCGGCATATCTTCGCGTTTCACATCCCCCGGACCCCAAAACCACCGTCAGTTTATATATAATTTATATAAAAACTGACATCTGTATATACAGGGTGTATCAAAAATGAACGGCACAAAATGCAGGACACATTCCTCACACGTAGACGAAGAAATTATGTTATATGAACATGGGTCCGGAAACGCTTTGTTTCCATGTTACACCTCATTGTCTCCAACTCATTAATCATGGGAAACACACAAGAACAGAATGTACCAGCATACCACATGCAACTCTTGCTCACAGGCAATGTTCAATATGCCCTCCGTGCGCATTGATACATTCATCAACCCACCGTCGTAGTGAATCTCGGATACGGTGATGTATCCCTGGAGTGTTGCGTATGGTTTCGTAGCCTTCCATAATACGGGCACGGATACTCCGTACATCTTGTTCTGGGATTCGATACACAAGTGCTTTCAAATGCTCTCACAAATAAAAGTCGAGTGAGTCGGTAATGAGGAGGTGATCCATCGTGCATGAAGTACATGTTTGTCGCACAGCTAAAGGCACATCTGCTAAGTCTCATGGCAACGGGGCCATGTAAAACAAGCCACTGGCGGTGCACTTACGATAATGACAACGTAACCAAGAGTGTATATTCCCCACGATTCTAACGTTCTCTTCTTGTGTGCTTCCCATGCTTAATGAGTTGGAGACAATGAGGTGTAACATGTAAACAAAGCGTTTCCGGACCCATCTTCATACAACATAATATCTTCGTCTACGTGTGAGGAATGTGTCCTGCATTTTGTGCCGTTCATTTTTGTTACACCCTGTCTTCTTTTTCTTCCTCTGCTTCGTCGTCGTCGTTTGGGCCTACTGAGGACCACGGGGCTCGTATCTCCTCGTCGCTTTGTCTTTTCTCTTCTTCCAGTACTTTTTCATCATCTGACTATGAGCCAGCTTTCTTTCCTCCGTCCATGGTGGTCTGCTGACTCCGGTGTTCTTCCTAGTTGTCAGTGATACAGGAAAAACTCCCTGTCGGATGGCTTGCAGGAATTGTTGGCGGTCCTGTATGGAATTAAGTGGGATCCCTAGGTGGTCTAAATCCGTCCTGTCCGTAGAGATCCACTTGGTCATAGAGGCCTTCCCTTTTCCTGCCACTGTGAAGATCTTACTGGTGAGCCGGCAAGGGATCATGCGAGTCAAGTGTCCATAGAAGGCCAGGCGCCTTTTTCTTATACACGTCGCAATGTCTTCTTGATGGCTGTAAAGCTCATCATTGTGCCGAATTCTGTAGGTGCCTCCCTCTTCCCGTATAGGTCCTAGTATCCTCCGCAGGATCTTCCTCTCCTTGAGTTCAAGTTTCCTGAGTGGGCCTTTCCTGGCCATCACGAGGCATTCAGAGGCGTACAGAACAGATGGTTTTACTACTGAATTGTAGTGTCTGAGTTTGAGGTTTTTGGAGAGGAACTTCGATGCGTAGATGCTGCGGCAGGAGTGTTATGCCCTCTCGAACTTGGTGCACCTGGTGTCTATGGCCAGATTCTCACTCTGGTTTGCCGAGATCCACTCTCCTAGGTACTTGGCCGCAGGGACTTTTCGGATGAAGACCCCCTCAAGTGGAATTGTGGACGGGGCTTCCTTGATTTTAGGCATGAAGTCAGTCTTCCCAATGTTGATCTTCAGGCCAGCCCGAACCGCTACATCGTGAAGACTCTGTAGGTGTATATATACAGAGTATCACGTTTTTGTGGACACGGTAACAACTGCCATTTTGCACCAATCACGTTAGAACTTAGAGATAAAGTATAACCATTCACAATATCGGTCAAATTCGTTAAAGGGCAAAATCAAACCCCGAGGATGCGAAAGGGGGGGGGGGTTGAGCTTTTCGAAAGAGTGAAATATTGCTAGAGATTTCTTAGTATGTGAAAACTCGAATCCAGTAAAAGTTTTTAATAGCACCAACCATTGACCAAAGGGTTGGGAAAAATTGAGTTTTGAGAGAACGAAACATACTGTACCTTCCTTCATAGGCACAATATCAAAACAAGAAGTTCCGTGACGAACTAAAGAGCTACTTTTCATGCCAATGATTATTCTACAGTATATGAAACTATCTAGAATAATGGCGAAATTAAGTTAGTAATATTGAAATGTTTAATTAGTAGAAATATACCTGATATAATGTAGCCTAATACAGCGCTACAGTTGGCAGCCCTGGACTGTATTCTTAGTTTCATCTCTTAAGGAACAGAATACAGAATTTGGTTGAAGTCCAATGGACGTTACATGCAGTTAGACATTGGATTTATCAGCACGCGTAAAAGCATGTTGACAACAATGTCATGCGTGTGCTGGTCAGAATTAATCTGAAATATTATCATATCTTGTTCTGCCAATTTTGGATGAAATCCATTTGTTAGTATAGAAGTTACATGTATTTTAAAATTGGACATATCAGCAGGCATAGAATCATGTTGGCAGCACTGACTTATATGAATTACTCCAAATTAATCTAAAATAACAGGTACTATACGTGTGCATAGTTTAAAGCTGTCGGCTTGCATACTTTCTGATATATTGGTATTTGGATAAAAATAAAGAGAGCAATTATTAACAGTTCGCAGCCCTGGTGGCTTTTAAGAATACGCTCAGTCAAATATGTTTATGTACACATATTACATACAAAATTTGGTTGCAATCCAATTGATAGCGTAGAAGTTATATGCATTTAAAAATTGGACCTATAAGAAGGCTTAAAATTATTTTGGTAACACTGTCATGTATGGCCTCCTGGAAATTAATTTGAAATAGTATTATCTACTTGTGTGCCAATTATGGAATAGCTCCCATGCATACCTGCCAAGATATCCAACATGCAGCTCAAATTTCTAGTGCGTTTTTCAGCAGATGGTAGCACTAACATATTCCGGTATACATTTTTACTCATAATAAATTTCGTTCCGATTGCTGCAGCCGTTTAGGAGTTGATAGGGGACACACACACACACACAGCCAGACAGACAGAAGGACAGACAGACACACATTTTCCCGGATCGATCTCATAAGTCTACTTTTTCCTCATTTTTGCAAAATGTGAAAAGTAGGCTAACCATTTAAAATGCTCAAGCATTCTCTGAGAATTACCTAAAACTTTTGTCTGAAAGAATTTTTGATGTGACCAACCTTTACGCCAAGGGAAGATGGGGGCTTCTCGTGAACATTTGTAGGTGCCGGGAGGGATTTTTAGCCTACTTTTCACATTTTGCAAAAATGAGGAAAAAGTAGCCTTATGAGATCGATCCGGGAAAATGTGTGTCTGTCTGTCCTTCTGTCTGTCTGGCTGTGTGTATGTCACCCCCCCCCCCTATCAACTCCTAACGGCTGCAGAAATCGAAACCAAATTTAGTATGAGTAAAGATGTATAGCGGAATATCTCACGTCCATATTTGAAAATGATGCCAGTGCTACCAACTGCTGAAAATATGCACTAGAAATTTGAGCTCCATGTTGGATATCTTGGAAGGTATGCATGGGAGCTATTCCAAAATTGGCACATATGTAGATAACACCATTTCAGTTTAATTTCTAGGAGGCCATACATGACAGTGTTGCCAAAATAATTTAAGCCTTCTTATAGGTCCAATTTTTAAATGCCTATAACATCTACACTAACAAATGGATTTCAACCCAATTTTGTATGTAATATGTGTGCATAAACAGATATGACTGTGCGTATTCTTAAGAGCCACCAGGGCTGCCCTCTGTTAATAATTGCTCTCTGTATTCTTTTATCCAAATACCAGTATATCAGAAAGTTTGCAAGCCGACAGCTTTAAACTATGCACACGTATAGTACCTGACATTCTAGATTAATTTTGGAGTAACTTATATACTTCAGTTCTACCAATATGATTCTAAGCCTGATGATAGGGCCAATTTTTAAATACGTGTAACTTCTATACTATCAGTTGGATTTCAACCAAATTTCGTATGTGCTATGTGTAACATAACAGATATGACTGTAAGTATTCTTAAGAGCAATCAGGGCTGCCAACCGTTAATAAATGCTGTCTACATAGAGTGGTCCACCAGCCTCTTATTTTTTTTGGAGGAAGGCAACCCAACTAACGCGTATATCACAGTCATCCTAAAACATTAGTACCTGCCCCTTTACGTCCATTGTACAACTTTACCGTTGATTACATCCTCGAGAATATAGAAGAAATCAATAGTGGCAGTGTTCATTCAATGACCTCAAATATAATGCATGATTGAAACGATCAGAGCTCCGAATAACACCTCCTTACGTTTGGACAGGAAGTGTCTACGAATAGATTCAATAAGTGCCAGTAATAAACAATGGTTTTCGGTAGCTACGGTGGCTAAATCAAGAATTGCTAGAGTAGCGTCAACGAAGTCACATTGTAGTAGGTTCGGACCTTGAACTAGTACATTTTTTTTGCTTAATGTCGTTTATTGAGGATGTATTATGGACGCATACCTATCTGTTCCAACGAGTGATATTTTATTTGGTCCTCAAAAGCACCGTACTTATCCGATGGTACGCAGCCAGATTGGACGACGACATAATGATCTGTAGAACGAAAGCAAGGTGTCATGTATATTCAACGTACCAAGTGTTCGAAATTTTAACCTTTGTTTAAAGGAAAACTCTGACTCACTCAGACGACCCACATAACAAATAGATTTGTTATGTGGGTAGGCTCATGAATAAATATATCAGACCGAAACCATAATTTCTTTCAACGGCGTCTGTGCGAAAAGTGCTTGCTATACACTTACAATAATAGTTAGTTAGTGAGGTTTTAAGGGGCGGAACTACGAGGCCATCTGCCCCAAACATGCAGTAAATACAGATAATTATAACATTATTGGTTTTACGACCCTTTTAACTGCTCTGGTTTTTAGATACGCCGGGGTGCCGGAATATTGCTCCGAAGGGTATCTTCAACGTGCCAGTAAATCTACTGACACGGCTCCTTCGCATTTGCGCACCCTCGAATGCCAGCTGACTGCGCCAGGATACGAACCAGCAACCTTAGGCACAGCAAGCGAGAACGTTACCGTTCAGCCTCGCAGCAAGGCAGTAATTACAAAACGTGTCATACTATTATTCTGGGATAAATATTGAACTATTTAAATTCTAATTATCACGAATAGAATCGCCTGCGTTGCGTAGTGGTCAGCGTGATTAGCTGCCACCCCGGACGTCCTGGGTTCGATTCCCGGCTATGCCACGAAATTTGAAAAGTGGTATGAGGACTGGGACGGGGTCTACTCAGCCTCGGGTGGTCCAAATGAGTAGAGGGGGTTCGATTCCCACCTGAGCCATCCTCAAAGTGGTTTTCCGTGGTTTCCCACTTCGCCTTCGGGCAAATGCCGGGATGTTACTGAGACCGTATTTTGTATTGAGTTGGATCTATGTTGGACAGGTGTGTACTTAGGTGCATTCCTGAGACGCTATTTGCACGGCACACAGCGCATGGATAATCCGTGGCGAGGTTAGGAGCAACTAGGCAGCACGCCATACAACCTGGACAAGTGCTTTGTTTTAGTACAAGGGAGCTCTACAAAATGGAGACAGCAGTAACGTCAATCTGATGCAACATGATATACTTTGATATAGTAGCCATGAAACAGAATAGTAATGGACAAATGCATTATGTTTAAAGAAGAGGAAACTTGAGTGTATTTCACACATATATAAATGCAGAGAACAACATATCAGAATATTATCGAACATGATCCAGTGTCGATATCGATAGTCAATATTGTTCCTGAACGAACAGCACTATGGGTTTCGCATAGCAGTAAGCAAAGATCTGTCCAGGCAGAGACACGAGATTGCAGTATACTTCGCTGGGAGTACGACACACATATCGTGTGCGAGCAACGCGGACGTGTATTTACTTAAAGTTAGATAGTTCGTACCGCAAATTTTTATGTCTTAGCTTATTATAGCTGAAGACTGTGTTAAACTTCATCATCAGGAGCAGTGAACTTTGTATTCACCAGGACTTGTGTGATATTTTATATGACAGTACAAGACTTTATTCTACAACAGTACAGTTTACAGTATACAAGCTTATTATCATTATGACTTCAGGACAGAAGTTGATTGAACGGAGACTTCACCAAGACATGACTATGTCACGTGTGGGCTAAAATGGAAGGCAGGAATGCGATGCAATAGGATGGTCACCAGCACCAAACATGGAGTATTATAACAGCAGAAAACTCTTTAAGAAGAGGTGGAAGACACCTTGGAGATGTTTATTATACATTCATACTGTAACTGCATGAAATACAATGGCATACTACGAATAAGCTCCAGCTATATCTTGGGAACGTGTGAGAGCGATGAACTTGTTTCGCGAACAGCTGTTTTTCCTTTTCAAACGTTCGGACTCGGGTTCGGTTCTCTACAAGATCCAGTCGTATCGAGGACTACGCGACCTGATGAACGAGGGTTCAGTTCCAGAACGAGGACAGTGTGTTTCTCGCATACTCATATTTCAACCAGATGGCAACGTACAAGGTAGCTGACCACCCATTTTCATAGTAGACAGTATGAATTAGACATACTCTAGAGTGATCCTTTTCACCAAATTTTCTTAGTAGTTAGGAAATGCATTCCAAGGCTAGACCCGCTTCTCTATCGCTTCTGTTTTGTAGTGTATTTTATTTTTGTAGTTAACATTAATATTTTATTATGCTAATTTTTTATGCATTAATTCACTTCTTTTTCTTTCTAAATCTGAGCATTTAATGGAATTATATAACTTGTTGAGAAGATTAATATGAAGAGTAGAGAGGAGACTACGATAACTTTATATAAGAATAGAAGTTAGCAAGCAGATGACCAATACGCTACGTATACTTGAAGATTATTTGTATAGACATTTCTACGAATTTCGAATTTGATCTTGAACAGTTATGCATTTCATGCGAGTTTCTATAATAGTCGTGCGGGTCTATTTTTCATCAAGTACAGTATAAATAAGGAAACATAATGATTTATAGAGCAGATATTTGCGATTTTTGGATTAACTTTGGTAATCTACAGCTCTTGAGATTTTTCTTTTTGGAGTGGTCTTAGACACTATTAGATCGTTCAGTGTCTTTTTGTTCAGGATTCGTTTGTTGAACTCCATACTGGTTAAGCGTTAGATTCTAATAGTTTTCCTTTACCTTCTTAAGACAGGCTCATTACTATGGTGTAGAATATTTCGTGTTTCTTTGGGTGAGGATCTCCAGTCGAGTTTTTGTCTAGTGGAGCTGAATCGTTCTTTTTACAGTAATCTACCCACAATTTCTTGAAATATATAGTTATGGAGGGAAGGAAGCTTGTAGTTTAACGTGACCATTAATCTTGAGATCATGAGCCACGGTACCTCCTTTTTACGTGGAATCCGAACCACAGGACATGGCATTTCACTTCGAAAATCTCACATGCATTGACCGGGAATCCAACCTGGGCCGCCTTGGTGAGAGGCATACAGCTAGACCGCTGAGCCACTACGCCCCCAAGATATAGTTATGAACATGAGAATATAATGAGAAATAAATTACTATTGTTAAATGAGTGTATACAATATTTTCATTACAAAGCGAAATGATAATGTAAAAATTCTCAAGCACTGTTATTTAAACAGCTGATTATATTATATTTGCCTTAGTTCTGATAACAATTGTCCATGATACTTTAACTTATGTTAATTTGATGCACGATATTTCATGACTTTTATGTTAAAGCTTATTTGAAGTTAATGATGTTTGGAAAAATGTTTACAAGCTATGGAGAGCTTATCTATGAATGAAGCAACGTGTATTTGCGAATTTGATTGTTATAATGAGATATTAGACATCAATGGATGATCTATGTCATTTTTCTGTCCAGTATAAATTAGCTATTGAGCTATGTCTGAATATTTTGAACGTGCAGTATAGTCACGAATATTAATACTAGAAGGCTAGTATGAGGTTAATACATCCAACATTTAAGTGAAACAGTATTGTGATAATTGTTCTAGAATGGATTGTTCAAATTAATAACATTTGTTTTTGGAGAAAGGTTAATTGGAAAGACGAGTAATATTATTGATATAATCCTGTAACAATAACCACTAAAAGCTTTAGAGATAATAATAATACCATGAATAACTATGTGATTTAAAATGTTGTTAACATTTTTATGCTATGATAATGCTTTCGATAAACTTAACCATTCGTCGAACATGCCCTGATTTGACTTTAAATAATACTATAGAATGCTTATTGATGGAATCGAATGTATTACTGATGAAGAATTTGAACGTGTACAATAATGTATAAATGTAAATAATATCATGAACTTTGAGGATCATTTAAATATGTAACGAGTGTATATAATAATGTTTAAATATTTTTGAAACTGTTTTTACATGCGATTAGGATGCTGTATTTTGAGAGCATTTTTTGAATATGTTTCGATGCTAATGTTATTATGAGATTTCTACGCTTCAGTAGAGGTGAATTATATTGTTAGTGGAGAGATAGTCCACCATGCAACACTCTTTAGATTAATAAACTGTTGGTCAATTTTAAATACTTCGGATGTCTTGGTCATTTATACTAGAAGTAGGATGCGCTACGAGGACCAGTGGGTCAGTTTTTAGGTTGCCTAGCGCCACGCTCGAGATTAATTTAGTCATTTTTAGAGTCTCGTTAGCTCACTTTGAGTTATTTTTCGTTTTCATTTTATCGACCACTGGCATCTTCCTATCGCATTCTTTATAAGAGAGGTATCATTATCCCTGGTTGATCCTAGTTGGTAGAATTTTAGGGGCATTTCAGCCGGGCGCTTCCAGATTCTACGAACCAGCAGTTCCATCGGATTTCAACAGGTAAGACCACGTGGATACGGGTGCATTACCTACCGTACGGCCACGGCCGCCTCCTTCCCTCTTCCTTGCCTATCCCTCCCGATCTGCCCCTCCATTCCCATCCCTCAAGAGGACCCTGTTCGCCTTGAAGGCCGCCTGGGCGAGGTGCTAATACCACCTCCCCAGTTGTATCCCCCGACGAGATGTTTCAAGCTCCAGGACACTGCCCGTAGAGGCGTTAATGATGGGATCCCTCGAAGAGTCCGTGGGAAAACCTTACCTGGAAGGTAAGATCGACTAGAAAAATAAGAATTATAACGAATAGTATCCATCCATGGTTTTGAACAGTATTTAGGGAAAATAGCTATTTAAATGAGACAAGAAAATAACTTTCCCTATCGTCTTCGTAGATAATGTGAACAAAACCAAGTTGAAATCTTACTGTACGAGGTATGGAGGGTATAATAAAATAGTTAGAAAGAATTTTAAAAATCTGCCGTTGGATAGTCTTGAACGCGGGATCTTCGAAAGAGCGTGCGGACGCAATAACACTTGCACACATTTCCAACACACTCTGGAGGTTTTTATTGCGCTTCTTATTAACGCGTATGGTAAAATAACCAATTATTACAGTTAGATCTTAAATATTGATTGGAATGCATTCATTCAGTACCTGGCATGTTTTCTAATTTACTTAAAGCAAGTTTCGCGACCGCTTTACGTTAATAAGGTGACATAACTGCAAATAATGCCCTCAAACGACAGCCTTCGGTTTTATTTCATACAACTTAGCGTCCAAAATGTTAGCGTGTGATACACTTCGGTCATACAAGCAGGTGTACTGACGAAGAGAACAGAATCATACAGGATTTTGTACCAGCGATCACAGCAGCTTCCTTGCCAGCGAGTGTCGTGTGATACGGGCCTAAAGAAATGCTATGACTTTTTTGTTAAAATGTAATAACAGAACAAGATGTTCGGTAAAGAACGTATTGCCTACTTTCTCCTATATACATGGGTATTGTTATAACTCTTTGTCCTTTTCAACGAGTATTATTGAATGTTGGTTTAGTAGCTTCTTGAAATACAACGTGCTATACGGATATTATACATGGATATGATGTGCCCTTTGCTAGTGGTACCTCTATAAAAATTTCATTCAATTCGGTTTCACCATGTTTGAATTCATGTGGGGAATCGATTTGCACACATACATGGCCGCCATCTGCAAACTATTGGGCTGATGACCTTGTAGTTCAGTCAAAAGATGATTCCCACAAAAAGGTATGCTGTTGAAAAATTTGGTAGAGATTAATTGATTAGATTGGTCGTAAATAGATTTAAGATTTTAATATTTGTGTGGCCGCCATTCCGTTTCCGTCAAGATGGCGGCGATATAAAACATGACACTGAGGTGGCCGTTGCTAGTGCTAGCTCTGTACCAAACTTCGTTCCATTCGGTTTCACCGTGTTTGAAAAGATAGGGGGAATCGATTTGAACACATACATGGCCGCTATTCGCACATTATTGGCCTGAAGACCTTGTAGTGTGGTCAAAAGATTCTCTATACATAAAGGTATGTTGTTGCAAAATTTGGTAGAGATCAGATTATTAGGTTGGTCGTAATTTGATTCAAGCTTTTAACATTAGGATGGCCGCCATTACGTTTTCGTCAAGATGGCAGCGATATTAAACATGACACTGGAGTGCCCTTTGCTAGTGCTACCTCTGTACCAAATTTCGTTCAATTTAGTTTCACCGTGTTTGAATTGATAGGGGGAATCGATTTGCACACATACGTGGCCGTCATCTGCAAACTAATGGGCTGATGACCTTGTAGTTCAGTCAAACGACGCTCGCCATACAAGTATATGTTGTTGCAAAATTTGGTAGAAATCGTATGATTAAGTTAGTCGTAATTTGATTTAAGCTTTGAACATTTGGGTGGCCACCATGACGTTTCCGTCAAGATGGTGGCGATATAAAACATGACACTGAGGTGTTCTACCTAGTGCTACCTCTGTACCAAATTTCGTTCAATTCGGTTTCACCGTGTTCGAATTGATAGAGGGGGCAGACATTCAGAGTACACACACTAACACACACAGAGAGACACACTCACACACAGACAGACACACAATTTTTGCCCTGTGTAGATCTCATAAATCTCTTTTCATTTTTTGCAAAAATCGAAAGTATGCTAATAATACCATGGGAATTTCTAAGGAATACGTATACTTCGATGCACGCACTGGCGATCAGAATATCCTTCGATATGTTGTTGTTTTGTTTCATTTGAGGGGCTAGAACATCGCGGTCATTTAGCCCCGTTTACTTGGGTGTGTGTGTAGAATTTGTCTGATAACCTGAGTTATTGCGGGCTTGTAATGATGTGTGTAATTTCAATTAAGGAATGGGAAGGAGGCGGCCGTGGCCTTAAGATAGAATCCGTCCCGGAATTTGGCCGAAGTAGAAGTTGGAAACCACGGAAAACCATTTCCAGGGTGGCTGAGGTGGGAATCAAACCCACTTCTTCTCATATTTGCTTCACGAGGCTACATGTACCCAACTTCAGCCCTCAGACAAGTATTACATTTCTTGGCAGAGCTGGGAATCGAACCCGGACCACCGGAGCAACACTTCGATATGTTATGTTAATATTCATGCCAGTTTTTTAGTTTTCTGCCATTACAGGTCACGTGGCATATCGTACCAATTTGATCGTATTTTCTTTATAAATCATCACAATTCAACGCACTCTTCACAAAAATACGTTGTAAGGCAATAAATGTGGCAATGTAGTTATATCCCGACTAAAATGGAATGTGGGCTTTCGTTCAAAAAAGTATGCCTGCTACTGGATTCGAAGCAGCATTCCACCCGCTCGCGCCTATTTCGTACGGTCAGGCTTTAAACCTCTTTTTTTTAATTAGCTCTTTACAGAATTACAGAATTTTCAGATATGATAAATGCCATACTATTACATCACAAGAAAATCCAGATAGTGTCCATATTTATCGTACAATTGTCCACTTTCACTAAGCTTCCAACGCTCGTTCTGCAGGTGATACCTGAGATCCAGGAACGAGAAATGTTGATCATTGTCCATCACGAAGTGTACATATTGGCCCATTATCCACACAATGGCAGTCTGTTTAATTTGGGGGAAGGCGGTCACCGACAAACGAATCAACTTCCTGTCATCAAGGTCATCCGTGGGCACATTTAATTGTTGACATACTTTTCCCTTACACCACAGCCACGTGGAGGCAACTCGCGTGCATGATGTGAAGCGGTGTATCGCCGTATCAGTTTGACCACATATAGTACACCATGGGTAAGCTTCAAGACGGATGGTATATCGCCGTAGAGCGGTTGGGATGAGATCGTTGAGGAAGATAAAAACCTGGGAGTGTACAGCAGAAGAAATGGTCATAGCCCCAAAATTTTTCCAAACAGTGGGCCAATGGACGTAGAGGTTGGTGGCCTCGATTCGCGGTTTGGAGTGTACCACTTGCCGCAACATGTTATAAATACTTTTCGTCGTTGGAACAGTCCCTGAAGGCATTTGGCGAACAGTTTCCAGAAGGTGCTGTTGATGGTCCCTAAATATCTTCGGCAAAGCTCTATCATAACCACGGGCTGTGTTTCGAATATCTTTGTATAGCGCTTTCTTAAAAGTGTCATGTTGGGAAAGAATGGTGATATCGTTCTTGCAGAGGAGTGCACGGCATTTCATGCCATGAGCTGTTAGCCCTAGCCCGCCTCGCCGGGATGGGAGATACAACTGTTCCCGTTGTACTCGGAACAAAAATCCTTGCCATATAAACCAACCTGTATATTTTGACAATTTGCTCTCAAACATTTTGGGAAGTGGGAAAAGTTGTGCGACATACCATATTTTAGAGAGCGCAAACACGTTGAGGACCATGACCCGTTGCACTATATTGAGGTTTCTTTGACCAAATTGGATCAGCACTCCCCTAACTTTGGCAATGGCCTTAGTCCAGTTTGCTTGCACTGTGTCCAGAAGCGATTGCTTCCAGGTAATGCCAAGAATTTTCACCTCATTAATATCCGGAACCAGGGCTGTTGGGTAATCACTGAGTTAGTATTGAGCGGAAGCAAAGCAGTTTTCTGGGGGTTCGATTGTGCTCCAGAGGCGATATGGTAGAGCTGAAGGACGCTATCGATGTTGGAGATGTCTTCATTATTGCGGATCAATATTGATACGTCATCAGCATAGGCGCACATGCCAAAAACATGTGTGGACAGTTTGTAACCCTGTAGCTTCACCTGGGTAGTCCGAATGAATGGTTCAAGGCCAATGACAAAAAGTAGCATGGAACGGGGACATCCTTGCCTAACTGATCGTTGTATTGGAATCAGAGGGTAAAGAAAACCGTTGACGAGCACTCGAGACGTAGCATTACAATTTATCATACGAATGTAGTCAATAAGGATTGCAGGAAATTCAAAGTGTTGCAAGACCATGTACAAGTATTCATGACTGATGCGGTCGAAAGCTTTATCAAGATCTAAGGTGAGAAAACTCATTGGCTCAGTGGGGAGCATTTCGGCTTTTAGGTGTAGGTCCCGTAGTATCGCTAAGTTTGTTAACAGAGTTCTTCCAGGAATACTGCAACATTGTTCATCACCAATGATATCATGTAGAACAGTCTTCAATCGGCATGCAAGTACTTTGGTAAGGACTTTATAATCACTGCAGAGCAGAGTAACTGGTCGGAAGTCACCAACTGCCATGGGAGAGGATGTTTTTGGTATGAGGACTATGGTACCCTGGTGATGTGATTGACAAAGAGCACGACGTTGGGGAATGGTACGCAGGACATGACAAAATTCTTTGCCAATGAGAGGCCAGAAGTGTTTATACATTTCATATGGCAGTCCATCAATGCCAGGTGAGCGGTTGTTTGGGAGGTGCTTAACCACAGAGTGAATCTATTCATCCGTAATATCCGCGCTGAGCAGAGTTTTGTTGTCCGGAGATAGTTGGGTACTGCAAGATGAAAGCAATAGGGTCACCTGCTGTGGATCAATTGGAGCCTGAGCGTAGAACCGTTGATAAAATAATGATATTTCACTACGTATAGCGTCAGGGGAGGTGACGACACTTCCAGTACTGGTGCGGAGGCGGTGGATATATTTACGTTGCCGCTCACGTTGTCCTTTGGCGATATGGTATACACTTGCACTTTCGTCTGGGAGCACTGTACGATCTTTTAAAGCCACGTTTATATGAGCGAGCGTTCGTTGCTGTAGAGACAGGAGCTTGGTTTTAACTTCCCGAATCTGGTCATATATACGCTCCCCAGCATCAGATCTTTGCTGGAGCTGGCGAAGAACTCGATAGTAAAATTCAACTGTATCCCGTCTTTCCCGACCTTGGTGGTAGGATATGTTCTTAAAGACGCGGCGGATCCCTGGTTTAACTAAAATATCCCACCAGTCTGCGCAGTCGCGAAATTTGCATTTTTGTTGGACCCATCGAGTTCAGTGTTGTCTGAAAATATCTTGGCATTCCTCCTCCAGTAACAGCGAGCAATTCAGTTTCCAATAACCTCTTCCTATGTGAAATATGGGATGGGGGTAAGAGATTGTACATACGACAGCATGATGGTTAGTGAAACTGGCAGGTATCACTTCATATCGTCTAGGCTGGATAAGTTCCTGTGAAAAGTAGATGCGGTCAATTCGTGATGAGGAGTTGTGACTTATACAGGTGTAATGGGGCAGGGGCACCCTTAAACTATCCACAGCATCAATGAGGTGTAGGGAGGTAAGAAGGGTCCTGAGAGCCGGGTTGACACCTTCGTATGTACTAGTGGAATCCTCTGGGCGTTGAATACAATTGAAATCCCCTGCAAGAATAAGTTTTCCTTAACGTCGTGCAGATGAGGCAGTATACTCTGTTGAAAGAACATTTTCCGTTCCACACGTTTATTGGACCTGGATGGGGCATATACATTTATCAGGGTGGTATTGTTTATGTGTCCAGATATTATGCGTCCTGATGGATGACATAGCACACCTTCGAGTGGGATATCATGTCTTATGAGGAATCCGGTCCCTCTATTCGTATTACCGGTATTGATGTATTGTTTGTAGAAGGCAGATATGGGCAAACAGGGTATAGCAACTTCTTGAAGGAAGGCAATGTCAATGTCTGCATCTCGAAGGAATCACTCCAACAGTTGAAATTTCAGAGGGCATTCTATTACATTGATATTCACAGTGGCCACAGTGAGAAATTGCGCCATTAAGAGAAGTACAAAAGCTGTGCTAGACATACTGGAAGGTGGACTCGAGAAAAATAAAAAATAAAAAAGACACAGGTGAGAATTATACTGGTGCACTATGTCAAATTAGGTTGAGATAGTTCTTTATGACTGCCATTCATAGGCCAGCTGTCAGCGTTTGAGAGCGTTCGTGGGTCCCTAGATGACGTAGAATGAAGATTTTGTTTCTTTTTCACAGCTGCGGTAACGTTTGTAGAGCCAGTTTGATTCTTCGGGGCTGGTACGGCAATCGAGGCATTTGTTTTAATCTTCTTAGATACGTTCTCGGATCCCCGATCAACCTGTTTAAGTGAGTCGGTAGGTACCAGCGAAGGTGGGGGCAGTGAAGACAAAATTTCTGTGGCAGCCTGTAGTGACGGCATAGTTGGTTCTAAGGCTGCGATACAGGTTGCCGATAGCACAGGGGCACTCTGTGGCTCGCTGATCTGGTCAGTGCAAGGTACCAGTTCTGCGTCATGTGTGTCCGAGGCCACTTCTGGTGTTGTCTCAGCTGACTGATCAATAAGCATGTTTTCATGTGACGTTTGCTGTGTCACAACTTCCGAGTATTGGACACGTCGTTGTTGTGTAGGAGTTATACCAAGGGGAATCATTTTCTTTGGGCAGTTGATACGTAGATGTGTGTTAGCATTGCAAATTAAACAGGTCTGTTTCTGTCCATTATACGATATATAGCCAGAATGGCCACCAAAAGTCTCAGTGGAGGGGATATCTTGTTTGATTTCCAAAGTGACTGCACGTATTCCATTATACACCGGGAACTGATAAGCAGAAGACCATTGTTCTTTCCTGACGTCACTCACAGTGCCATATTTCGACAGGACGGATTTGAAAATTTCAGGGGGAACTTCGAGTGGGACATTAAATATACGCACTGTGGTAAAATTGGAATCCGCTGTGGAGAGCTTAACATTAGTCATTTCGCCTGAGTCATACTGAAATTTAATAGGATCTGCAAAAGTATTTAGCAATTTCTGATAAGTAGATATGCTGATTACCTTGATGTACATGGTTTTTTCGTGCGCATTTAACTGGATGGCTTCTACTTGGTCGACAGTCAACCGGAGAATATCGCTAATCCAGCGGGGAATTTCTCCTGGTGTGGGACGAGAACTCTGCCTGTCCCATTGGCAGCGTACGGTGTTTTTCCTCTGGTATCCGGACATGATTTTCAGCGGGGTTTTCTGGGTTTCTGGTTGTGTTGTCCTATCTGGAACACTACTTGACAAAGTATTGTCCGAATGACACACGGAAGGTCAGTACACCCGTGGAATTATCGGAAGCACCGATATTAGGAAACGTACACTCTTCCAATGCGGTCACACAGCGCGCACACACGTACCTCACTCGGCCACGACTAGTGACCAATTGAACCTCTCAGCCACCAACACATGGTAGATACCGCACGCTAATCGTGCTATAGTTACTGTAGACGACCCACATCACACGTTTAAGTCCATCTCAAAGTTTCAATCACGGTTTATGGTGTTGATGAAACTTTCTACTATTACAGATCACATGGCGTAAGCTATTAGTTCGATCGTACTACGTGTGTGTGTGTTATTTCAAGGAGCAGTAAGTCATATGTTAGTTGAATGGGCCATAGTATTTGGCGGGGAAAAGTTTAAGGTCGGTTTTCCCTTGCTAGACCCATGACCCAATTACATTGCTGTCACACAGTCAGAGCGCAGAGCAATATCGACCATCGGGAGAATTGAGATGTTAGTTGGGTTTCATAAAACTAAATAATAAGGGGCGGGTGGGCCACACTGTATATTTTTAACTTAATATAAATATATCAGGAAGTATGCAAGCCAACAGCCCTATACTTTGCACACGTATAGCACCTGGCATTCTAGATTAATTAGGAATAATTAATATATGTCAGTGCTACCAACATGATTCTCTGCCTGCTGATAGGTCCAATTTTAAAATACATGTAACTTCTATACTAAAAAATGGATTTCGTCCAAAATTGGCACAACAAGATATCATAATATTTCAGATTAGGCTATTTCTGACCAGCACACGCATGACATTGTTCCCAACGTGCTTTTACGCGTGCTGATAGATCGGATGTCTAACTGCATGTAACGTCCATTGGACTTCAACCAATTTTTTTTATTATGTACCTTAAGAGATGGAACTAAGAATATATTCAGTCACCAGGGCTGCCAACTGGAATGCTCTCTTAGGCTGTATTATACCAGGTATATTTCGAACTAATTAGACATTCCGATATTACCAACTTAATTTCGTCATTATTCTAGATAGGTTCATATACTGTAGATTAATCATTGGCATGAAACTTAATTTTAAGAAAAGTAGGCTGTTTAGTTCGTCACGGAACTTCTTGTTATATTATTAACTGCCCATGTCTTTTGAGCTATTTTAAATCTCAGAGGAAGGGTTATTTAAGATTGAAGGTACTGGTAATTCAACCACTTGTATCCATCTCTTGCACGAGGCCGTGCACACTAATCAATCTGGAAATATAGCGAATATTTCGAGCAGTGTTTGTGTTCCACTGAAAAGTGTAGGAAGACACAGTAGGTTAAACTTTTAAATTTGTGAACATTTTATTTCATTCATTCATTCATTTATTTGCAATTGGGGATGCATGTCCCTGTGGCAAAATGAGTAAACAATTATACATGGCAATTCAATAACAAACAGGAGTATTTACAACAAATCGTCAATCTTTCCTTGAAAACACCTACATGATATGCTTGGGGAAAGGCTCTAAGACTGCCACAGGTAGATAGTTCCAGTTATCAATGGCACGGTTTACGAAAGAATACTTACCATAATTTGCATGCTGTGGCCAGTCATTAACTTGAAAAGAATGATCACTCCTACTCATGTAAGTGGGCTTTCCCATCGTTTACTAAGTTCACCCCATGCTGGTTGATTTGTATACGTGTTGTACGAGTCTGGATTTCATCATCCTAGCCTCAAATGATTCCCAGCCAAATTTCTTTAACATAAGGGTCACACTGTTGATGGGATTAAAGTCAGAGTATAAATCTAGCGGCCTTTCTTTGTACCATTTCCAACTCATTGATGAGCCCTACTTGATTTGGATCCCAAACCACCGAGGTCTTACAAGTGACAAATATCCTGGTTGGTTGGTTCCTTAGTTTAGGGGCTGCGACAACGCGGTCAAGTAGCCTCGTGTACTTTGGGTTTGTGTAGAATAAGTCTGATAACCGGTGTTAATTGTGATGGCTGTATTGGTGTGTGTTATCCGTATTTAATTCCGGTAAGGACTCCAAACATTCAATTTTCAAGTTCCTACTTTTGCTACCAAATGCCACCTCTCAACGACAGGCAGTTATGAACTTTGTTACTGGATGCCACTGCAGTCGGCTCCTGGCGACGAACGTTGGATCCTAAGAGCGTTAGTCAAATTTAACCTATAATTTGGCTTCACACAAGTGTAATTATTAAAAGGTTCTTTTACATGCCATAAATCTATGTCATGGGACCGTTGGCTTTATTACTCCTTCGAAGGAAGGCATACTGAGGGATTTTTAACGCTCTTTAAAATCCGTCGACTTCGGCCCAGTTTGAGCTCGCGACCTTGGGCTTAGAACAATTAATACCCTAATTCTATAGTAGAGGTACTACACTACTCACTTTTAATACTCTCATAAGAAAGTGCAGAGATTTGATAACTTAATTGGATGAATCACTGAAGATCTGGGAAATCATATGACTGTCCAGTCATAGCCCATCTACTCTGTATAGACGCTTTATTGCCTCGGGAGTCACATGTCCCTGATTGCCCTGTATATCTCGTACAGTCTGTGTACTGTGTGGTATCAGATGGCCTCTGTTTGTACAGTCTGATACTACGGAGCATAGACTCAGTCGGTGTAAGGTTAATAGCAGACTGTTTGAGTAATGTCCCTCTCCAAGTATCGAGTGTCGAGGGAAAGACCGATGGATCCACCACTCCAGTAGAATAGAAGAGACGGCAGGAGGACGATAAATTTTACGAGACGACAGACGTAGAAGAAGGAGAAGCACGAATTCCAATTCCCCCCTCCCATCGAGCCAGCGTCTTGTCTGACTTCCCTTCGTTATTCCGCTCACGTGCTAGTGTATTTAGGACCTGATCCTCTCTTGACGTACCGGCTTCAAATCCCTCCCTGTACATTGCAATTTCCCTCTGGACTTCATTTCCTTCCTTCTCCCTTAAATCAAATGATTCTGCTCATCTACAATGAGGGACTTCCGATACGACTGCATTGCAGCGCATTGTTTCTCCCTAGCTGTGAGCAGTGTGCCACCATAACACAGCCATACGTTCTTGATTAACTTTCAGTCGGTTGACAGAAATTATATGAGATTCTACCCGAAAATTCTACAAATGATTTGTTCATCGAGCGGACATCATCAGGTTGAAGTTAAGCAAATCATACGAACAATGTACTGTATTTCATTTTAAAAGATGGGCCTGAATATCGTGATTTGAATAAGAGTTTTCCTACTTAAAGGCCGGATTGAGAAGTAATGTTTGATCTTTGTATTCAAGTAATTAAATCCTTTGATATTATTATTATTATTATTATTATTATTATTATTCTGTCTTGTTTACACGCCAATTGTTACAGAAGGCAAGAAACTATTCTACTGAAAGTTGATTATCTTCTATTTCATCTATGTTGTGGCGAGGTTTGGAAACTTTCGAACTTCTATTCTTCTTTCTTCGTTTAGGCCAGCTATGAACCACGTCATTTCAACTGCTTCCGTCTTTGGGCCTTGATCTTAGCCCAGTGTTCACGCATTCGCTACCTGTGAAACTCCTTTCATTCATCAGACCACTTCTTGCCGGTTTTTAATTTCGCTTTTTCTTGGAATTGGTGGTGTGCTCCAAGCTGTTCCTTCAAAAGATCACGTTCAATAATCTCTGCGTGGGTGATCCCTACTTCTTGAAAATCCTTGTCTACCTGATAAAACCAGGTGCCCTTGGTTTTCGTGTTAATAGAATAGGTAAATATCCGATAGGCAATTCTCACGGGTTTCATACAAGTTAAGCAGCCATAGAAAGATATTCTTCTCTTCCTAATTACTTGAGATATCCTTTCTACATGATGGTACAGCTCTATTCACCATCGTCTTTCAACGGCCCTAAGATCTTCCTCGGGATCTTCTTTTCCTTGGCTTCTAATTTCATAATCAGACCCTTCCTATTCATTTCCAGGCATTCGAGCTTCTATTATTATTATGTATCTCACGCGAAGAAATCATGACTACTTGTTCTTCCTGTTTTTCCAGTACTCTTTCATTCGTGCACTAAAGGCCCTCTTCCTTTCTTCGGTCCACTTTGGTCTTTGGGTTGTAACTGCTTTCTCTGACAACACTTCACACTTGTATACCTTGAGTCGAAAGACGCTTTTGTCTGTAACGTCTTCTGGGTCGACCTGTGCTTCTTCCGGATCAATTTTGACTTGCATCATCCAGGGTGTAGTAATCTTGAGCCGCTGTATGTATCTCAGAATATTGTTGGTGAGTCTGGTTTGTGGGAGTCTGCTGATGTGGCTGTAAAATTTTAGTCGCCTCTTTCCGATGATTGCTGCCAGGTTGGACAATTCCTTTGTGGTGTCTCTGGAGTGAAGCCTGTATCCTTCATATGTGTGCTATGGTCCAATATGTGTCCATATTATTTTTCTTTTCTCTGTGAGGATTTTTTCTAAGTCGCCCTTAGTGTGTAACGCCAATGTCTCACTGGCATAAAGCACCTCAGGTTTAATAACCGTGATATAATGACGAAGTTTGGTGAATGTGGACAGACATTTTTCGTTGTGGATACACTGTGTCTTGTATAAGGTGCTCTTCATTTTCATGAACCTAGTGTACTGCGCGATTTTCTCTTTCCCCGTCGGTTCAAGCACTTCACCTAGGTATTTCAAGTGGGCGACTCCATTGATCTTGCCATATTTCGTGTTTAAATTCTGTACGTCGAATTTCGTACAGAAAAACTCTGTCTTTTGGAACGAGATCTGTAGCTCTACTTTTATTATCATAATTATGCTTCTTTCTGAGTTATGCCCAATCACAGAGCGCGTTGTGCCCTTGTCAATTGGCTTGATGATTTTCGCCTTCTTCTTCTTCTCCTCCTCGCAATTTCCCCAGGGGCTCACAACTTGTGGGACGCGGGTTGGCGACCAAGGGACCCCAGCTAAGTCCGGCATTGCTTCCACTTACTTGTGCCAGGCTCCTCTCTATTATCTTTCCTCTCGATCTCCCTTTGTCAACTCTTGTTCCATTCCGACCCCGACGGTATTAGGGTATCCGTGGCCTAGGGAGTCTTTCACTTTCCAGCCTTAATTGGGCCTTGTCTCTTCTTTCCTGATCCCAAATTATTCGAGGGGTCAGACCTCTTGTTTTCTTTTCATTTTATCTCCTGCCTTCTGCTCAAGGCGGCAGGGTGTGTGTAGCCCCACCACTTCTGGTGCACCCTAGATTGTGCTTCAGCCTCAAGGGCTCACGACTGGTGAGCTCGGGAGTTGGCAACTCCGGAGGATTCCTGAGCTCTGTCCGGGTTTTCTCCTTTCTCTATTGCCTCTGGGGCGGACCCCCTCCTCTTTCCCTTTCCTCTCTGCCTTTACTGGCTCTCCTTCCTTCCAAGTCCCTCAGCTCTCATTCTTCGAGGGTTGAGGGCATTTCCTTACCTCCTATCTTTAATTACTCTTATCCCTTTCTTTTGTCCTTATCTTTTTCTTGCCTGTAGGTTTTGTAGTTAATTTTAGTTGTAGTTTTATATTCACGATTACACAAACCATTTGGGGCCGATAACCTAGACGTTAGGCCCCTTAAAAGAACAATTATCATCATCATCATCATCATCATCGTCTCGCAAAATCTCTTCACGAACTCACTGTGCTGTGTTTTTCTGTGCATCTCGTACCAGTCCTCACCTTGAATGTGTGCCTAGAGGTCTGAAGATTTCTCTCCGATGTTCAATTCATTCAGGTCCCCCTGCCCTCCCCCCTTTGTTTTCTCCAGCCAATTTTTCCTCATATATTTTGTATTATTTTAATCATTTTGTTAGTATACTGTTGGCCATCCTAAATATGTGCCGAACCATCTCCTGCGTCCAATGTTTGTAAAACTGTTTGTAGACTATAAGTTAGAGGTCCAAATTCCATTTTCTTGTGCAAGGCTGAATATTTTACTAAGAATTTTGCATTCTTACCTCTTCAATATCTGCAATATTTCAATGACCTGCTCAAGTTATGGTTCCAGAAGCATACAGAGCTTCTGGAGTTGTAATGCTTCATTTTGCATTACGTGATATCACTCTTTTATTGTAGATGTTTTATTATTATTCTTTTTTAATCGTATGGTCTCTGGTGCCGGGTGCAAACTTTGTGTTATTTGACGCCCAGAGGGCTATGAAAGTCAAGGAGGTCAGATATCTAAGCTCTTTGACACTATAGCGCTTTCTAGTAGAGAAAGGAGGAACTTTGTGTTGGAAGAAAATCCCGAGACTAATTTTGACATTATGAACACGGCCTACTGAATTAAATGGGTTATTTAACATGCCAACATCATATGACATGCGTGTCGTGATTTTTGCCGCCTTTCAAAACTCACTTATCACGGCCAGGAGCGAACCTGCATTCTTGGGGTTGGTAGTCCGACACGATAATCACTCTCCCACGCTAGTCTGAATGCCCTTTGAAGTGTTGAGCTTCTTTCTGCGTTGCCCAAACTATCCTGATGGTGGAATTATTATTATTAATGTTATTGATGTGGCTCCAGTGCGAGTGCCCACTGTTTACCATTCCCCTCACGTCCTCCAGTAGTATTACATTCATGATTGTGTGTTTCCTTTCCGCCAGAAATATTGCTCTTATATTGGCAAGCAAAGTTTTGCTTTATATTTATCTTCGAATTGTTTCTGTTCCACGGCGAGGCCAGCTTTTCCTTACTCATGTTATTGAATTTTGAATGAGTCTTGGGGGAAGGTTCTCTTTCACATCCGTTGATATAGATCTAGCGAGGGGAAATGTGTGTGGCAAGGAGTTAAGACCTCCCCTACCCACTCTGTCACTGTTATGACACAATGTTGAATCGTTTGTTCACTTAAACACATTGACCGGAAAGGGTTAAAACGTTCAAAAAGGCTTCATTTATAGTTCACAATTTCACTGCTTTTTCATTGAAATTTCTACTAAAGAAAGGTTCAATATCCACTTAACCCTCCCTTGGTGGCGCAGTAGGTAGCATGCTGAGCTTCTATGCCCAAGATCGCGGGTTCAAACCCGGCCGAAGGACATTTAAGAGCGTTAAAAATCACTCAGTATGCCTTCCTTCGGTGGGGAAGTAAAGCGGACAGGCCCATGCCATACATTTATGGCATGATAAAGAACCTTCCACTAACTACACTTGTGGAAGCTAAAATTTGTAGATTAGTTTGATAAAGCTACATTAGTTCCAACGTTCACCGCCAGCCGTTGACTGCGATGGCATTTAGTAGCCACGTCCACAGCTAGGTGTCGTGGATGGTAGCATTTGGTAGCAAAATTAGGAACTACTTGAAAAAGTTAATCGTCTGCCGTCATTCTAGGTGAATCACAGATAACCCACACTAATACAGTCATCACAATTAACACCGGTTATCAGACAGATTCTACACACAGCCAAAGTACACGGGGCTACATGACCGCGTTGTTGCAGCCCCTAAATTGAGGGACAAACCACCCCTCCGTTGATCACGTGGTTTACTGTTGTAATTCAGTTTGAGCATAATACTCAAGATGGTACACGCTGTTCAGTACCTTTCCTAGAAGGTCTCCCAAATTAAAACACCGTGAAATATTACATCGATGAACACTAGCGCAGAGAGTTAACTTGGATTACAACTATAGTCCACACGACTATTTTCTGAACTACACTTGAACTGCTTTGGTTTGCTTGTATAGGTATGGCGTTGTCTAGAATAGGGAAACTGAGTATATTATGAACAATTGTCGAAAAATACTCATCTGTTCGCAAAAGTTTCATTTTCCTACCCCAATGCATTACCAAATTTCTTTCAAAAGTTCAAATTAAATAAGTTGGTCATCCTGTATCGAAATATTTGGTATTTCGTATATTTGTCCATGAGTAGTAGATTATAGTTGTCATCCTTTCTATAGCAGCTTCGGTGACGTAGTTGGTAGCATTCTGAGCTGCTGTGCCCAAGATCGTGGGTTCAAACACAGGCGAAGTCGTCGTTTTTTTTAAGAGCGTTAATATCCTTCAGTAGGCATTCCTTCGGAACGGAAATAAAGCCAGCGGTCCCATGTCATACATTTATGGCCTGTAAAAGATCCTTCCACTAACTAAACTCGTGTGAAGCTAAATTTCTAGGTTAGATTTCGCTGTAACGCTCTATCAAAGTTCCAACGCTCACTACTAGGTATCAGTGACATCTGGCAGCGAAAGTTGGAACTACTTGAAATTGAATGGAACTTGTAGCTCACCCCATGGGTGTCCACTTTAAGCAGCTACAGCCTCTGGCGGGCCAAACATCTCCTCGGACACTCCCGGCACTAGAAGCCATACGATAAATAAATAAATTCTATTTATGAAATTGAAAATCCAAATTAGTAAACCAAAAATAACTAATGAAATAGCCATTGTAAATTGTAATCCACGCTACTACTGGTGTTACGTTATCACCGTTAGTTGACAAAAGCCTTTACAAGTATGGTGTTGACATATGCCGTTTCTGAAATAAGCACCGGAAATAATATCAATGATTTTCGTGATCATATCTTAATGTATAAGTTGTAGCCTACGCAAATTGTAGGCTACTAATGAATGTGTGTGTGTTAATGTCTACAGTATATTGACTGGTTTGATGCAGATCTCCATGGTTCCCTGTCCTGAGCTGATCGTTTCATCTCTACATAGCTACAATCTGTTTAAAATATTCTAGCCTTGGGCGTCCCCCACAGCTCTTGTCCTCGACCATTCATTCCAGGACTAAGTTTGCTATTCCCCGGTGTCTTAATATGTTTCCTACCAACCTATCTCTTCTCTTCCTTAGCAGTCACCAGAAATATACCTTCCACTCACCTTAATACCTCAGAATTAGTTACTCTTTCTGTTCTTCACCACTCTCCTGTAATAACACAACATTTCAAATCTTTCTATTCTATTATTATCATTATTATTATATTTGGATCTGAAGATGGTCGCTAGACGAGTGAAAAACATGTGATCCAAATAAACCTCCATCATTTGTCACTTCCCACCCACTCGTGTGTTGACCGACTGAACAGCAAATCTAATGATTGATTATACACGCAACACTTGAAATGGCCTCTCACCTTTCAATGTCTACAACGCTCGTGGCGGAGCCCGGTGAACCTAATTTGGATATGTCTGGAGCATAGTCTAAGTTGAGCAACCTACTTTAAAATGGGCCGAAACTGGGACTCGAACCAGTACCATTCCAGTACAAAACTAAGAACAGTTATTTATTTACTTATTTATTTATTTATCGTATGGCTTTTAGTGCCGGGAGTGTCGGAGGACATGTTCGGTTCGCCAGAGGCAGTAGCTGCTTCAAGCAGACACCGACAGGGTAAGCTACAAGTCTCGTTCAATTTTCTAGTAGTTCCAATTATCTCTGACACCTAGAGGTGAACGTCGGAACTTTGATAGAGCGTTTAAATGAAATCTAACCTAGAAATGTAGCTTCACACAAGTTTAGTTAATGGAAGGATCTTTTACTATGCCATAAATCTATGACATGGGACCACCAGCTTTACTTCTCCTCTGAAGGAAGGCATACGGAAGGATTTTAACGCTCTTAAAAAATCCGACGACTTCGGCCAGGTTTGAACCCGCGATCTTGGGCACAGCAGTTCAGCATGCTAGCAACTACACCACTAAGAACAGTGACCCAGTGGGACTGGTTTTCTTTATAGAAGATAGAGTGGTCACTGCACTAAAAAGTGTGCATGTGTTCGTGCGGCCAATAAGTTAAGTGTCATGTTACGGTCCCGCGTTCGAGTTCTAGCCAGCTCCACCACTCTGGTGTATCGATCTTGTTCAGCGTCTCCATTATCTCGGCAGGCCCGGGGTGTGGTCGCCTCGTCACTGATACAAGCTCACGTGTGCTCGAAACAGCTGAGCACAAACACTCCTCTGTCTGTCTGTAATCAGTCGGTCTTCTCAATATGATTCCAACTACAGGAACATGCAAAAAAAATAACCGGAAATAAATTACATGTTATTTATTTATCGTATGGCTTTTAGTGCCGGGTGTGTCCGAGGACATGTTCGGATGGCCAGTGCTGTAGCTGCTTTAAGCGGACACCCATAGGGTGAGCTAAAAGTTCCTTTACATTTCAAGTAGTTCCAACTTTCGTTACCAGATGTCAGTGATACCTAGTAGTAAACGTTGGAAGTTTAATAGAGTTTTACAATGAAATCTAACCTAGAAATATAGCTCCACACAAGTTTAGTATGTGGAAGGATCTTTTACATGCCATAAATCTATGACATGGGGCTGCCGGCTTTACTTCCCCTCCGAAGGAAGGCATAACGAAGCATTTTAACGGTCTTAAAAAGTACGACAACTTCGGTCGAGTTTGAACCCGCGATCTTGGGCATAGAAGATCAGCATGCTACCAACTACGTCACAGTAGCTGCTTAAATTACATGTGATTAAGATATATACACGCGGCTCCGGTGGCGTAATTGGTAGCATGCTGATCTGCTGTCCCCAAGATCGCGGGTTCAAACCCGGCCGAAGCCGTCGGATTTTTTAAGAGCGTTATAGATCTCTCAGTATGCTTTCCTTCTGAGGGGAAGTAAAGCCGGCGATCCCATGTCATGGATGTATGGCATGTTAAAGAACCTTCCACTAATTACACCTGTGTGATGCTCAATTTTAGGTTAAAATTTTCAATAACGCTCTCAGGTTCCAAAGTTCGTCGCCAGAAGCTGACTGTGGTGGCGTCTAGTAACCAAGGTCTGAACTAGTAGTTGTTGACGGTGGCGTTTGGCGTCAAAAGTAGGAACTACTTGAAAAATCAATGGCGGCAGTCCTTACTTGAATTAAAAACAGATAACACACACTAATACAGTCATCACAATTAACACCGGTTATCAGACAGATTCTTCACACACCCAAAGTACACGGGACTACATGACCGCGTTATCACAGCCCCTAAACTAAGAAACCAACCAACCAACTAAGATATATACAGGGTGCTCTAGGAATTTCGAGATCAAACCCGGAGTACGGCAAGGGGATGGCTTTGCCCCTATGTTATTTAATCTTGTGCTTGATAAAGTCATCTATACATAGGAATATGCACTGAGGAATCTGGGAATGAAACCAGTGACCATTGGAGCTGGAACTCGTGAAATTGAGATCAGATACTTGGCTTTGGAGATGACATAACCAACAAGTCTACGGATGCTGTTATTTCTGTCCAAGAGCTACACGAGACAGCGATAAAGGCAGGTTTACAAATATCGTATGACAAAATCAAGTATTACGTGAGTCGTCATTACGGGAAAGCCCCTTTAAAAACTGCATATGGAACAACTGGGAAAGTTGATCGCTTCCGTTATCTCGGCGAATGGACCCGCTCGAATGGCAGAGATGGCACTTCAATCTCGGAGAGGTGCACTAAACTAAAATGCAGCCTACTATCTATCATGTAACCTCTACAACAAGAGGTGTATTACAAAAATGCAAAGATCTATCATTAGAAAAACGTTAATAGGCCACAGATTTTCTATGCTGCAGAGATCCTCTTGATGAACAAGAAAGGCAACATGGATGATTTGGAGGAAGTCGAGAGACGTTTCCTTCGAAAAATTCCTGGACCAAGATTGCTCCCAGATGGTTCTTATCGACTTATTGCAAAGATCGAACTATACCGTCAGTTGGAACGAGCCACCACTATCATGTGACGGAGACAACTGAGATTCTACGGGCACCTCTTCTGGATGGGGAACGATAGATTCACCAAGAAGATCTTCAACTTCATTAATGGCTACAAGACTGGCAGCTTGTGGCGTAATAAAGTGAAACAAGACTTGAATAACGAAGGGATCTTAAGACTGTGATATTGTTGACCGTTCCAAATGATGTGATAGTGTTTATTCTTGGTCCCCACCACCCAAAGTGATTAAGACACGACCATCCTCACACAGGAGAGGAACGACAAGTTATTGGCTGGACTGAGGGATATTGGAGAACAAAGAAAGCGCTCCTTAGTGGGATTAAATCACTAATAATAAATGTACAGGGTGCTCCAGTAGGACCGTGGAAAATGGATACCAGCAATTCGGGCCGCCACACTGAGCATATCGACATAGGAAACATGTGGTCTCCGAGGTCTCCCAATGGTGCTACGGACGTAAACATGTGTCACACTATTGGGGTGTGCTGAGTAGTTATTTATGTTTGTTGACAGGAACTATTTACACTAATGTAAATATGTAAACATGGGTAACACATTAAGGTGTCCTCCACGGTTATTTGTTAATATACAGTAAATATATACATTAACACACAGGTAGCACTGCGATTGCCTCCCGCCGGTACTGCCACCTTGAAGAAAGCAATTTGATGTCGCCGGGTGACCATTGGAGACTTGCGAGCTCAAATGATCCTTGGGGCTATGCCAGTCGGAGCTTCATCTCCTGGCAGGGACACCCAAGCTGGACAAGTGATGAGCTAGACTAAGAGCGGTACACTGGTCCTGCAGGTTGGGCGTGGGGTTAACAACCCTACCCCGTAAAAGAGCAATTTTTACGGAACCGAAGGACAACGAATGCCGGACGGATTCAATGGAAAAACAATATTGGCAACGGAAGCAGTAGAACCAAGGCCGTGATCCGAGAGGAGTGGGCGACGATTGTCCAGAAGGCCAAGGCCCTACATGGGCTGTAGCGCCTAGGAGTAAGTAAGCACTGTATTCGATGACCATGCCATGAACGGGTCAGAGTTATTGTCTCAGTGGGAACAAACTCATAAAAGTTACCAACCTCGATACAAGCATGGCAAATACGTATGAGATATTGTATGAGCACGCTACCTCCAGACGATAGAGGAAGTGCAAACATTACATTGGTCACCTACATTTTACGCCCATCCGTTCACAGACAACCTGTGGAGTAGCCTAGTGTGCAGGCAATAAGCAATACACATGACTAGGGCCCGGATGGTGATGTCGTTAAAGAGTTTAAACAAGATGTTCAGTAAAGAACATATAGCCTACTTTCTCCTAAATCCATGGGTATTGTTATAACTCTTTGTCCTTTTCAAGGAGTATGATTGAATGTTGGTTGTAGTAGCTTGTTGAAATACAACGTGCTATAGGGGAATTAAACATGAATATGAGGTGCCTTTTGCTAGTGCTACCTCTGTACCAAATTTCATTCAATTCGGTTTCACCGTGTTTGAATTGATAGGGGGAATCGATTTGCACACATACTTGGCCACCATCTGCAAACTATTGGGCTGATGTTCTTGCAGTTTGGTCAGAATATGTTTCCCACATAAAGATATGGTGTTGCAAAATTTGGTAGAGACTAGATTATTAGGTTGGTCGTAATTACATTTTAGCTTTTAACATTTGGGTGGCCGCGATTACGTATCCGTCAAGATAGCGGTAATATAAAACATGACACTGAGGTGCCCTTTGCTAGTGCTACCTCTGTACCAAATTTGGGTTCATTCGGTTCCACCGTGTTCGAATTAATATGGGGAATCAATTTTGACATAAATATGGCCGCCATCCGCAAACTATTAGGCTAATGACCTATAGGATTGGTCAAAGGAAGCTCCCTCCATAAAAGTATGTTGTTGCAAAGTTTGGTAGAGATCGGATGGTTATGTTAGTCGTAATTTGATTTAAGCTTTAAACATTTGTGTGGCCGCCATTACGTTTCTGTCAATATGGCGGCGATATTAATCATGACACTGAGATGCCCTTTGCTAGTCCTATCTCTGTACCAAATTTCGTTCCATTCGGTTTCACCGTGTTTGAATTAATAGGGGGAATCGATTCTGACACAAAGATGGCCGCCATCCGCAAACTATTAGGCGAATGACCTATTAGATTGGTCAAAGGATGCTCCCTCCATAAAGGTATGTAGTTGAAAAATTTGGTGGAGATCGGATGATTAGGAAAATCGTAATTTGATTTAAGCTTTGAACATTCGTGTGGCCGCCATTACGTTTCAGTCAAGATGGCGGCGATATAAAACATGACACTGAGGTGCCCTTTGTTAGTGCTACCTCTGTACCAAATTTCGTTCCATTCGGTTCCGCCGTGTTCGAATTAATAGGGGGAATCGATTTTCACACAAAGATGGCCGCCATCCGCAAACTATTAGGCGAATGACCTATTAGATTGGTCAAAGGTTGCTCCCTCCATAAAGGTTGTAAATTTGGTAGAGATCGGATGATTTGGTTAATCGTAATTTGATTTAAGCTTTGAACATTCGTGTGGCCGCCATTAAGTTTCAGTCAAGATGGCAGCGATATAAAACATGACACTAAGGTGCCCTTTGCTAGTGCTACCTCTGTACGAAATTTCGTTCCATTCGGTTCCACCGTGTTCGAATTAATAGGGGGAATCAATTTTGACATAAAGATGGCCGCCATCCGCAAACTATTAGGCTAATAACCTATTAGATTGGTCAAAGGATGCTCCCTCCATAAAGGTATGTTATTGCAAAGTTTGGTAGAGATCGGATGGTTATGTTAGTCGTAATTTAACTTAAGCTTTGAAAATTTGTGTGGCCGACATTACGTTTCTGTCAATATGGCGGCGATATAAAACATGACACTGAGATGCCCTTTGCTAGTGCTACCTCTGTACCAAATTTCGTTCCATTCGGTTTCATCGTGTTTGAATTAATAGGGGGAATTGATTTTCACACAAAGATGGTCGCCATCCGCAAACTATTACGCTGATGACCTATTCATTTGGTCAAAGGATGCTCCCCCCATAAAGGTATGTTTTTACAAAATTTGGTAGAGATCGGATGATTAGGTTAGTCGTAATTTTATTTAAGCTTTGAACATTTGTGTGGCCGCCATTACGTTTCCGTCAAGATGGCGGCGATATAAAACATGGCACTGAGGTGCCTTTTGTTAGTACTATCTCTGTACCAAATTTCGCTCCATTCGGTTGCACCGTGTTCGAATTAATAGGGGGAATCAATTTTGACATAAAGATGGCCGCCATCCGCAAAGTATTAGGCTAATAACCTATTAGATTGGTCAAAGGATGCTCCCTCCATAAAGGTATGTTGTTGCAAATTTTGGTAGAGATCGGATGGTTATATTAGTCGTAATTTAACTTAAGCTTTGAACATTTGTGTGGCCGCCATTACGTTTCTGTCAATATGGCGGCGATATAAAACACGACGCTGAGATGCCCTTTGCTAGTGCTACCTCTGTACCAAATTTCGTTCCATTCGGTTTCATTGTGTTTGAATTAATAGGGGGAATTGATTTTCACACAAAGATGGCCGCCATCTGCAAACTATTAGGCTAATGACCTATTCATTTGGTCAAAGGATGCTTCCTCTATAAGGGTATATTGGTGGAAAATTAGGTAGAGATCGGATGATTAGGTTAATCGTAATTTGATTTAAGCTTTGAACATTTGTGTGGCCGCCATTACGTTTCCATCAAGATGGCGGCGACATAAAACATGACACTGAGGTCCCTTTTGTTAGTACTACCCCTGTACCAAATTTCGTTCCATTCGGTTGCACCGTGTTCGAATTAATAGGGGGAATCGATTTTCACACAAAGATGGCCACCATCCGCAAACTATTACGCTGATGATTTATTGGTTTGGTCAAAGCATGCTCCCCCCATAAAGGTATGTTGTTGCAAAATTTGGTAGAGATCGGATGATTAGGTTAGTCGTAATTTGATTTAAGCTTTGAACATTTGTGTGGCCGCCATTACGTTTCCGTCAAGATGGCGGCGATATAAAACATGACACTGAGGTCCCTTTTGTTAGTACTACCTCTGTACCAAATTTCATTCCATTCGGTTGCACCGTGTTCGAATTAATAGGGGGAATCGATTTTCACACAAAGATGGCCGCCATCCGCAAACTATTACGCTGATGACTTATTGGCTTGGTCAAAGCATGCTCCCCCCATAAAGGTAAGATGTTGCAAAATTTGGTAGAGATCGGATAATTAGGTTAGTCGTAATTTGATTTAAGCTTTGAACATTTGTGTGGCCGCCATTACGTTTCCGTCAAGATGGCGGCGATATAAAACATGACACTGAGGTGTCCTTTGCTAGTGCTACCTTTGTACCAAATTTCGTTCAATTCGCATTCACCGTGTTCGAATTGATAGGGGGGACAGACATTCAGAATACACACACTCTCACACACACAGACACACACACACACACAGACTCACACACACACATACACACACACACACACAGACTCACACACACACATACACACACACAGACAGACACACTTTTTTCGCCCTGTTTTGATCTCATAAGTCTACTTTCATTTTTTGCAAAAATCGAAAGTAGGCAAAAAATGCACTTAATATTTTCAAAAATAATAATAATTCAGTAAAGAACATATAGCCTACTTTCTCCTAAATGCATGGGTATTGTTATAACTCTTTGTCCTTTTCAAGGAGTATGATTGAATATTGGTTGTAGGAGCTTGTTGAAATACAACGTGCTATAGGGATATTAAACATGAATATGAGGTGCCCTTTGCTAGTGCTACCTCTGTACCAAATTTCGTTCAATTCGGTTTCACCGTGTTTGAATTGATAAGGGAAATCGATTTGCACACATACTTGGCCACCATCTGCAAACTATTGGGCTGATGTTCTTGCAGTTTGGTCAGAATATGTTTCCCACATAAAGATATGGTGTTGCAAAATTTGGTAGAGACTAGATTATTAGGTTGGTCGTAATTACATTTTAGCTTTTAACATTTGGCTGGCCGCGATTACGTTTCCATCAAGATAGCGGTGATATAAAACATGACACTGAGGTGCCCTTTGCTAGTGCTACCTCTATACCAAATTTCGTTCCATTTGGTTTCAGCGTGTTTGAATTAATAGGGGGAATCGATTCTGACACAAAGATGGCCGCCATCCGCAAATTATTAGGCGAATGACCTATTAGAATGGTCAAAGGATGCTCCCTCCATAAAGGTATGTAGTTGCAAAATTTGGTAGAGATCGGATGATTAGGTTAAATGTAATTTGATTTAAGCTTTGAACATTCGTGTGGCCGCCATTACGTTTCAGTCAAGATGGCGGCGATATAAAACATGACACTGAGGTGCCCTTTGCTAGTACTACCTCTGTACCAAATTTCGTTCCATTCGGTTCCACCGTGTTCGAATTAATAGGGGGAATCAATTTTGACATAAAGATGGCCTCCATCTTCAAACTATTAGGTGAATGACCTATTAGATTGGTCAAAGGATGCTCCCTCCATAAAGGTATGTAGTTGCAAAATTTGGTAGAGATCGGATGATTAGGTTAATCGTAAATTGATTTAAGCTTTGAACATTCGTGTGGCCGCCATTACGTTTCAGTCAAGATGGCGGCGATATAAAACATGACACTGAGGTGCCCTTTGCTAGTGCTACCTCTGTACCAAATTTCGTTCCATTCGGTTCCACCGTGTTCGAATTAATAGGGGGAATCAATTTTGACATAAAGATGGCCGCCATCCGCAAACTATCAGGTGAATGACCTATTAGATTGGTCAAAGGATGCTCCCTCCATAAAGGTATGTAGTTGCAAAATTTGGTAGAGATCGGATGATTAGGTTAATCGTAATTTGATTTAAGCTTTGAACATTTGTGTGGCCGCCATTACGTTTCCGTCAAGATGCCGGCGATATAAAACATGACACTGAGGTGCCTTTTGTTAGTACTACCTCTGTACCAAATTTCGTTCCATTCGGTTGCACCGTGTTCGAATTAATAGGGGGAATCGATTTTCACACAAAGATGGCCGCCATCCGCAAACTATTACGCTGATGACCTATTGGTTTGGTCAAAGCATGCTCCCCCTTAAAGGTATGTTGTTGCAAAATTTGGTAGAGATCGGATGATTAGGTTAGTCGTAATTTGATTTAAGCTTTGAACATTTGTGTGGCCGCCATTACGTTTCCGTCAAGATGGCGGCGATATAAAACATGACACTGAGGTGTCCTTTGCTAGTACTACCTTTGTACCAAATTTCGTTCAATTCGCATTCACCGTGTTCGAATTGATAGGGGGGGACAGACATTCAGAGTACACACACTCACACACACACACAGACACACACACACACAGACTCACACACACACATACACACACACAGACAGACACACTTTTTTCGCCCTGTGTTGATCTCATAAGTCTACTTTCATTTTTTGCAAAAATCGAAAGTAGGCTAAACAAGATGTTCAGCAAAGAACATATAGCCTACTTTCTCCTAAATGTATGGGTATCTTTATGACTCTTTGTCCTCATCCCTAACACAATCACCTCTACCACAATGTATTGTTTTTTTTTTTTATATTGATAATAAGCCAGTAAGTGTCAAAATCAATATTATATACTTTATGACGATTGAATAACAAAACTACTAACTTATTGTAATGCATTCACGTCCGTTAATCTCTATATTAAGCCAGCCTGCAAAATTAAGAATCTTTCGCCCCAATCACAGTAGGTTGGTGCTGCGACCTATCGGTGAATTAATCTTTATCTTGCACGCCTATGCACTGCCATCGTAATGTACTACGATGGCAGTGTTCTATGGGTGTTGAATGAGTAGGCAGTTTAAAGTAGCCAGGAGGGAGGCGATCCAGCTGGCAGTGTTTAAAGGTATTCGGAGCGCGATCGTGGCTAATAGTTGAACTACCAGTATTACAAAATTGCCATACTTCAGGAGGCCAGCTCAGGCATTTTCACAGAGTTAAGTTTGGAACAATATTACCCACATAACCCACAAGAGGACAGCACCGTACAGAGGCATTAAGAAGGCTGTGGTTAATGACAACGTGTATCTAGTTCTTCTATTCTCCTTTTCCCAATGTCTTCTGTTTATGTGCGATGCTGGGACTGTGATTTTATTAATATACGAGTGTATACTTTATCCTCTCCTTTGAGCTAAATGACATTTTATTCAGTATCTGTGGAAAAAGCTCGTGCACATCATTTGTAAAAGAATTCAAGAAAAAACAAACCTAACTGTAGCAGTACTCGATCCCCAGTCAACTGCGTGTCAGACTAACATGCTAGCCCAGAGCTAACCCTATCCATGACGTCAGGTGTTCTTAACTGACATATTAGATACAAACTGTTGGCAAATAATGACTTTAAATAAACGATTTCTTCACTGCAGTACATCTTCATTAAAGATCATTTCATACAAAGTTTATATTATTGTATCAGTACGGTATATCACATACAACATACTAAAACTACTGAAATATAAGACAGGCACATGAGGACAGCTGCCATCTTGTCGTGTGACACAAACGGCTCAGCTCTTTTAAGCCACTCGTACTGTATAATATTATAATATTAAATTATAATAAATAACGGATCACGACCTTCAGGATAGCTTAAACCCCCCTAGGCTCGATAATCGGAATTGGTGGGTCTTAAGCTATTGATTAAAATGGTTGCATAATTCACACGGCCGCCATCCTGAAATGGCATGGCCAATGACCTTGAATTTTGGGTTAAAGAAAATACCTCTATAAAGGTATGTTGTCACCAAATTTGGTAGAGATCGGATAATTAGTTTAGCCGTAATTTGATTTTACGTTTTGAACATTTGAGTGGCCGCCATTCTGTTATGGTAAAGGCAATATAAAGTATGACACTGAGGTGTCCTTTACTAGTGCTACCTCTGTACCAAATTTCGTTCAATTCGGTTTCACCGTGTTCGAATTGATAGGGGGGGACAGACATCCAGAGTACACACACTCCCACACACACAGACACACACACACACACACAGACTCACACACACACATACACACACACACACACAGACTCACACACACACATACACACACACAGACAGACACACTTTTTTCGCCCTGTGTTGATCTCATAAGTCTACTTTCATTTTTTGCAAAAATCGAAAGTAGGCTAAAAATGCACTATACAATGGAGAAAATGATCTTATAATAATAAATTCAGATACTAGTTGTTTTAAATGCACTGACACACACGGTTTCATTTTAGGCATTTTGAAAGCAGCAATGAACGATATCTCTTGCCGTGAACTATGCGTAAATTAGACAAGAATATACACCCCTTCCCCTTTCTACCGCGCCACAGCTGACCTTGGTCAACAGAGCAGGTAACATTTCATTCCGCTAATAATATTGGTTTGCGAAGAAAACGAGAGCATCAGTATACCTACGGCACCGTTCTTCTACCGACAGTAGTGGCTACGCTGGCTAAAGTGCTGCGTTAGGCCATGGGGCCAAGCTCTTGGTAGACGCGTGGGTTTGAGCCCCACCGTCGGCTGTACTTGAAATGGTTTTCCGTGGTTTCCCATTTTCAACACCAGGTAAATGCTGGGACAGTACCTTCAGACAGGCCACGGCCGCTTCCTTCCACATCCTTGCCCAGTTTCATTCATCTTCATCCATTCCATCTCTCATCCCGACGCGCAGGTCGCCCACGGGCGTCGAATAGAAAGACCTGCACTCGGCCTCTCAGGAGGCCACACGACAAAAAAAAACGTTCTTCTGCATCCATGATATATATTTTTATACTAATAGCAATACTGAAATATTTTATTTCAATATTTTAAATTATTTGAATCAGTTGTCGCCTCCGTAGCGTAGCGGTCAGCACGGTTAGCTGCCGCCCCGGAGGTCCTGGGTTCCATTCCCGGCTCTGCCACGAAATTTGAAAAGTGGTATGAGGACTGGAACGGGGTCTAATCAGCCTCGGGTGGTCCAAATGAGTAGAGGGGGGTTCGATTCCCACCTCAGCCATCCTCGAAGTGGTTTTCCGTGGTTTCCCACTTCGTCTTCGGGAAAATGCCAGGATGGTACCTACTGTAAGGCCACGGCCGCCTCCTTCCCTCTTCCTAGCCTATCCATCCCAGTCTTCCATCCCTTCCCATCCCTCATGAGGCCCCTGTTCGCTTTGCATGTGAGGCCGCCTGGGCGAAGTGCTGATCACACCTCCCCAGTTGTATCCTTCCCGACCAGATGTTCCCAGCTCTAAGACACTGCCCATAGAGGCGGTAGTGGTGAGTTCCCTCGCTGAGTCCGTGGGAACCACCAACCTAGAGGGTAAATTTACTAAATAAATAAAAGAATTGAATCAGCTACTAGCTTCTTCCTAACTCTGAGAGACGTAAATCTCTCATATAAAGCTGTGACATGACTAAATTGGAAAGACATTACTTTAAAAGGCCGATTTCTCTACAATATGACCAAAGAAATTTACCAAACTTACAAAAATGCTCTTAAAATGGAAAACTAGCAAACGATGCAAAACGATGCAAAATAAAAATAAAAATGACTTATTTGAAGACGGGATGGCCCGTCCGGAGTTGCTATGAACTTCTGCATTATTTTAGACAGCTCAGTAAAAAGATCACATGTCATAAACATCCAGACCCTACACATAACTAACTATTCAGGACACCTTATCCCTGTTACACATGCTTACGTCCATAGCACCATTGGGTGACCACATGTTCCCTATCTCGATATGCTCAGTGTAGCGGATTGCTGGTATCCATTTTGCACGCTCTTACTGAAACACCCTGTATATACTGGGTGATTCAGCAGCCCCTTCCAATATCGTTTGCTGCAACCCAACTAACGCGTGTTATCACGAAGGTCGATATCCCCTGTTAACATCCCGTATAGTACTAATGCACTGCAAGCATATCCCGCAAACGATACTGATGGGGGTACAGACTAATGTCAGGGTCGCTGCGAGGGATCATTCCTCTACCGTCGAAGGGACGGTGTCTGGAAACTGAACACACTTTGTCAGCAGATACAACTGGGGATGGGGACAGGTGACCCCTACCTTGGGTCAAATTAGGTAAGGCTCTGGAAAGGGCATTCAGGAAGGAAGGTGGCCGGTATTTGCTTGGTGGTGAAAACGGGACACCACGAAAACAGTATTCAGGTCAGGTCAGGTTTTTTTTAGCATATGGCTTTTAGTGCTGGGAGTATCCGAGGACGTGTTCGGCTCGCCAGTTTTGTAGCTGCTTCGAAACGGACACCCATTGGGTGAGCTACAAGTACCGTTGGGGAGGAAAGTTGAAATGTAAGGTCGAGGAGTTGGAAGGTAGCAGCTGTGGCCTATAGTTAGGGACCAACCCCGGCATTTGCCTGGAAGGAAGATGGGAAACCACACGAGACCATCTTCAAGGTTGCCGGTGGGAGGATTCGAACCTCTTCGCCTCCCGGATGTGAGTGACTGCCAGCAGTCATGCCGTAACGACCACGGCTAACTCACCCGGTTTAGGATAGGTGAGGCGGGAATCGAACCCACGCTCTTCCGATGCCACTGAGGCACAAGGTAGCGCGTTGGATCTCTGGGCCACCGTAGCTGCCGATTACAATAAAACGGGACCTAAGCAAATTTAGGTATTTCTTCCGCTTTTTTCAGCCCCATTTATCTTCCATGTTTCTTGTTGACTGTCCTTGTTCAATTCTTGTTCTCTTCCTATCCCCATGGTATTGAGCTAAAGAATGCCTAGGGTATCTTCGTTTTTAGAGCGGTCACGCCTGCTTTCCCTTATTTCATTTCAGTGCTGAAATCATTTCTCGCAGAAAAAGTTGGGGTCTCCATCTTAGCAGACAAAGTAGGGGTCCCCATCTTAACAGACAAAGTAGGGGTCCCCATCTTAGCAGACAAAGTAGGGGTCCCCATCTTAGCAGACAAAGTAGGGGTCCCCATCTTAGCAGACAAAGTAGGGGTCTCCATCTTAGCAGACAAAGTAGGGGTGCCCATCCTAGCAGAAAAAAGTAGGGGTCTCCATCTTAGCAGACAAAGTAGGGGTCCCCATCTTAGCAGACAAAGTAGGGGTCCCCATCTTAGCAGACAAAGTAGGGGTCCCCATCTTAGCAGACAAAGTAGGGGTCCGCATCTTAGCAGACAAAGTAGGGGTCCCATCTTAACAGACAAAGTAGGGTTCCCCATCTTAGCAGACAAAGTAGGGGTCCCCATCTTAGCAGACAAAGTAGGGGTCCCATCTTATCAGACAAAGTAGGGGTCCCATCTTAGCAGACAAAGTAGGAGTACCCATCTTAGCAGACAAAGTAGGGGTCCCCATCTTTGCAGACAAATTAGGGGTCCCTATCTTATCAGACAAAGTAGAGGTCCCCATCTTTGCAGACAAAGTAGGGGTCCCCATCCCAGCAGAGAAAGTAGATGTCTCCATCTTAGCAGACAAAGTAGGAGTCCCCATCTTAGCAGACAAAGTAGGTGTCCCCATCCTAGCAGACAAAATAGGGGTCCCCATCCAAGCAGACAAAAGTAGGTGTCCCCATCCTTGCAGACAACGTAGGGGTCCCCATCTTTGCAGATAAAGCAGGGGTCCCCATCTTAGCAGACAGAGCAGGGGTACCCATCTTAGCAGACACAGCAGGGGTACCCATATTAGCAGACAAAGTAGGAGTCCCATCTTACCAGACAAAGCAGTGCTCCCCATATTAGCAGACAAAGCTGGGGTGCCCAACTTAGCAGACAAAGCAGGGGTCCCCATCTTAGCAGACAAAGCAAGGGTACCCATCTTAGCAGACAAAGCAGGGGTCCCCATCTTAGCAGACAAAGCAGGGGTACCCATTTTAGCAGACAAAGCAGGGGTACCCATTTAGCAGACAATGTAGGGGTCCCATTTTAGCAGACAATGCAATGCTCCCCATATTAGCAGACAAAACAAGGGTACCCAACTTAGCAGACAAAGCAGGGGTCCCCATCTTAGCAGACCAAGCAGGGGTACCCATCTTAGCAGATAAAGCTGGGGTCCTCATCATAGCAGACAAAGCAGGGGTACTTATCTTAACTGACAAAGCAGGGGTCCCCATCTTAGCAGACAAAGCAGGGGTACCCATCTTAGCAGACAAAGCAGGGGTCCCCATCTTAGCAGACAAAGAAGGGGTACCCATCTTAGCAGACAAAGCAGGGGTCCCCATCTTAGCAGACCAAGTAGGGATCCCCATCTTAGCAGACAAATTAGGGGTCCCCATGTTAGCAGACAAAGTAGGGGTCCCCTTCTTAGCAGACAAAGTAGGGGTCCCCATCTTAGCAGACAAAGCAGGGGTCCCCATCTTAGCAGACACAGTAGGGTCCCATCTTAGCAGAGAAAGTAAAGGTTCCCATCTTGTCAGAAAAAGTTGGGGCCCCCAAATTAGCAGACAAATTAGGGGTCCCCATCTTAGCAGACAAAGTAGGGGTCCCCATCTTAGCAGACAAAAATAGGGGTCCCCATCTTAGCAGACAAAGTAGGGGTCCCCATCTTAGCAGACAAAGTAGGGGTCCCATTCTTAGCAGACAAAGTAGCGGTCTCCATCTTAGCAGACAAAGTAGGGGTCCCCATCTTAGCAGACAAAGTAGGGGTATTCATCTTACAAAAACGTAAAATGAAGTAATTTATTGAATTGTGCCAAACGTTGAAGGGCTAAAAGGTCCGGAAAGGTTTCAAGTTCTATGAACCCTATCAAACGAAAAAAAAACACAAATTTCGAAAATCGTTTCCGGCTTAAATGCAGCT
Source organism: Meconema thalassinum (assembly GCA_946902985.2). Taxonomy (NCBI): domain Eukaryota; kingdom Metazoa; phylum Arthropoda; class Insecta; order Orthoptera; family Tettigoniidae; genus Meconema; species Meconema thalassinum. The sequence continues at coordinate 227,020,230 of OX336398.1, forward strand.
CCGAGGAAACAGCCTAAAATAACTTGTTTTATTATTCTTTTAGTTTATGTTTCAAATCCTAGCCAAATTAACTTATTTACATAACTCATTCTTTAATGAAATCCTTGGCCCAATATCCTCAGCCAATTCTGTTTTTTTTTTTTGACAAATCTACACACCGGAAGAATGACAATTGCCAGCGCGAGGATTTGAGCCTTAGCTCTCCGAATGTAGCATCTACCTAATCCTCTTCATACAAGTTGTGTCTAATACCAACTTTGCACATAACAAAAGCATCCATATTTCAGCAGCTTCGCTAATCCCATGTTGACCAATAACGAAATGCTGTGGTACTGAGAATTTAATTACGCGTGTACTTGTTTGTGTGTTTCTTTGCTCAGTGAATATTTATGACGCAGTGTAGGGTGATTGTGCGGTGATGTGCTTACATCCTCTATTCTATTATGCATTGCTCTAAAGAGACCAAGCGCGCTGCGTAAAACGCACCGGAAATTTAATTGTTTCCAGGAGGGAACAGAATGAGTGTAACCGCAATTCGGCCGGACAATCTTACAGGAACCGGGAGTACAATCCTTGTCATTTGTTGGATTATTACAGAGTTGAGAGGTAGTATAGATGCCCCATATAAAATCAGATTTATAAAAACTACTATATTTATCAAAAATTAACAACTAACCCCAATAAAAGAAAGAAAGAAAGTAAGAAAGAAAGATTTATTTATTTATCGTGTGGCTACATGAAAATTATTTATAATTTGACATCAAGTTTATAAACGTAAAGAAGTGCCTGTGGTGTCCCTGGGAAGAAGTCACTGAATTCTCCACTGTAAGATGTTTGTGGCCATTATTGAACTAGGTGCCGAACAGTCTGTCTTTCAGCACCGCATTCGCAATATGATGAAAAATTTTTCCTCCACTTGTACAGGAGATCACCGCATACACCGTGATTGGTCCGGATTCTATTTAATTTTGACCAGGTCTTTCTAGGCTGAGTGAACCCTGGCACTTTCTCAGTTATGCATGGCATTACTGAATTCTCTGGAGCGACAAACGAATTTCAATCAGAAAACAATCTCTCATTCAGGTTGAATTTGTTGGTTGCAAGATTCTCCGCCGTGCAGATAGGTGGATGTCTTGAACGTAATCGTTTCACATGTAGATCAGCAATGTCTCCATGGATAGGCTAGTTGTTTGTTGGTCTCGATCTTTCTATATTCTCTTATCAAGATGTTGCATCGCCGCAAATGAGGTGGTGGTATGTGGCTGAGAAAAGGAAGCCATTGTGTAGGAGTTGATATAATTGTTTCTGTTATCATGCGCATGGTGTTATTCAATTGTACGTCTATTAATCTTACATGCGGACTATTTATCGACACAGGAGCACAATACTCAGCAACAGAATAAACTAAACCTAGAGCTGAGCAACGGAGAGTAGTGGCATTGGCGCCCCAAGTGGTGCCACATAATTTCCGCAAGATGTTGTTTCCTGTCTTCATTTTGGCAGAAAACATTCGTAGGTTAAAACTCAGCAATTCTTCTAGGTTTGTGCACAAACCTAGAAGAATTGCTGAGTTTTAATTCACTGGCCGTGAAATCCAATATACCATCATTCGTAGGTGTTCTTTGAATGACAATGTTCTATCCAGTGTTGTACCCAAATACTTGGGATGTCTGTTGTGGCAAAGGAGGATGTTATTGAAATAAACTGTAAGTTCCCTTATTGCCATTTTATTGTTCAGGTGGAAGCAAGCAACTTTGGTCTTAGTTGTGCTTGGCTGAAGTCTCCATTTTCGAAATTAATCTCCCAGTGCAGAAAGATCATTTGTCAGCGTCTCCTCTGTACTTTCGAAACATGGATCTCTAGTAGAAATTGCCCAGTCGTCAGCATATCCAAACTTCCTCGATTTTGTGGAGGGCAATTCTTATATATAAAGGCTGAACAAGAGTGGGGCAAGTACTGAGCCTTAAGGAAAAAAAGAAAAAAAGAAAGAAAGGGGTTGTGTTGAAATTTTGATTATTGAAGTGCTTTTGTATGCACAATACTTATTCTTGCACATCTGACAAGAGCGTATTTGTTAAAATGACTCGCGCTCATCTATTGTAAAATGGATTTTCTAATTCAGAAAACTTCGTGGATGTGCTCACAACAATTCACTTAAGTTCTATTGTAGAAACGATTCACGTGCCATAATTCATTGGTCGAACGACCCATTGTGAAGTAAATTTACTAATTCAGAAATATTCGTGGGCTTGCACACGAAAACCAAAGTTCATTTATAGAAATGATCCGCGTGCCATAATTCATTTGAATTGTTACCCTGAATGAAGATCCAACCCACAAAAAGAAAATTGTTGGCAAAGGGATGAAAACATTGATTTTGATTTAAATCTCATAAGTAAATCATTCGTTTTTCAATCTTCTATGCAATATAAAACAAATTTAGTTCACACTTGAGGGAAATATTACACTAAGATCATGATTCCGCTGAAAATTGAACTTTCTATTTCTTGTCGATTAGATCTTTTTTCGGGGTAACCATTCATTTGTTGAATCGACTCGCCTGCCACCAATTGTCAAATGAATTAACTAATTCAGAAAGATTCGTGGGCTTGCGCACGATAACTAACCAAAGTGTATTTGTTGAGACAATTCACGTACCCACACACATTTCTTGAAATGACTCGCGCCCCATATATTGTGAATTTAATTTACTGATTCAAAAATCTTCGAGGGAGTGTGCACATGAACTCACCAAAGTTTATTTGTTGAAGTGATCAGCGTGCCAACACTCATTTTATGAAACGTGTCATGAGCCACCAATATTGTCAAAAGGAGTTACTAATTCAGAAACCTTCGTGGGAGTGTGCACAACAACTCACCAAAGTTTCATCGCAACAGGATGAATGGTATATGAACGCAAACTATCAAACAAACATACAAACCAATTATCACGTAACCTTCACTATTATGTAGAGATAATACCATTCCAAGACAATTACATTTTTAGCCAATTTTCAATTTTGTAAAAATAGGCTTATGAGATCACCTTTTGTACGTGTGTGTGCGTGTGTGTGTGTTTGAGGAGTGTGTGTGTGTGTGTGTGTCCCTAATAACATCTAAACGGCTGGCGCGATTTCAATGAAACTCGGTAAGTTCATAGCACTATTCTAGCCGACCCCGACCGTGCCCTTCAAATTTTGTTACGTCTCACCAATCCAACATGGCGGCTATGCGAAATATTTCACCAGCATTCAATATCTCCAAAACTATTCCCGATATCACCCTGAAATATTTTACGGTGATAAAGGGAACTACTAGATGGTCACCTATGTGACTTTTGAAAAACTGGTAACTACAAAACCAACATGGCGGCCACACGAATTTGCGACATTTAAATAGACGTTTCTCGCGATTTAACCAACGAAACGCAATAAAACTTGGTACAGTATATGTTTATACACATTGTAACACACCGACATCTAACTTGGTTCAATTGTTTACATAACCACAAGATGGCGGATGTGCGAAATATTTCACCGTCATTCTATATCTCCGAAACTATTATCGGTATCACCCTAAAATTTTGTACGGAGATAAAGGGCACTACTGGAATTTCATCTATAAGACTTTCAAAAACCGGTTAACTACAAAACGAACATGGCGGCCAAGTGAATTTGAAAATTTTAAATAGACCTTTCTCGCGATTTAATGTTCCAACCGCAATGAAATCTGGTACAGGAAATGTTTATACACATTGCAATACACTGGTATCTTATTTAGTTCAATTGCTTACATAACCACAAGATGGCGGCTTTGCGAATTTTAAAATTAAATTTGTATTTCTTGTGTCGTAATCATGCGATCGATGTGAAAGTTTGAATAATGAACCTGCGCAATGATTTCCCTTTAATGGTACATGACTCTATGGCCTATACATTTAACAATCCAACATGGCGACCATCCGAAATATTTAGACGGCTCTGAATATATACGAATCTATTATAGCAATCAAACTGATTTTTTTTTGTTCATAGGGGCTATGAACTTAAGTTCACCTATAGGACTTTGAATAACCTGGTGATCACAAATCCAACTGGCGGCGACGCGAAATATAAATATTCACATGGACGTTTCTCGCAATTTAACCATCCGAGTGCAGTGAAACTTGGTACAGTAAATCCTTATACGAATGTTAATCCACTGGCATCTAATTTATTTCAATTGTTTCCATAACCACAAGATGGCAGCTGTGCGAAATTTTAAAATCTCCTTGTTATTTCTTGTGTCCTAATCATGCGATTGAAGTTTGAATGCTACACGTACACAATAATCTTCACGTAACAGTACATAACTCTAGGACCTACATATATACAATCCAACATGGCGACCATCCGATATATTTAGTCAGTTCTCAATATCTACGAATCTATTACATGAATCAATCTGAAATTTTGTATGTAGGTAGAGGCAATTAACTTAAGTAGGATATATGAAAATAGGCTGTAAAGTTCTTCACGGAACTACTTGTCGGTATATTGGCTTTCACGGCCAGTGAATTTAAACTCAGCAATCTTTCTAGGTTGTTGTCCAACGGGGACACCTAGAGCCTGCTGATGAGCCAGCTTGGTGTCCTGGGCAAAACCCCACACAAGAAACGGCACAAACCTAGGAAAATTGCTGAGTTTTAATTACATTTTTGTTACAAAATAATCTGAATAACACCAGCAATTCATGATGAATATTAATAAATGTAAAAATAATAAGGAATGCGGCCTAAAGATCTCAGCAACTCCTTTGGACGACACATAAGCAGGTGGAAATCTAAAGGGAGTAGGAGGCTTCTGTTACACAGGAAGCAAAATAACCAGTGATGGACGAAGCAAAAAGTAGGTTGGCTCAGACAAGGAAAGCATTTCTACAGAAAAGGAATCTGTTGTCATCGAATATACAGATTTATGAATTAGGAAGTCATTTTTGAAAGCCTCTATCTGGAGCGTGGCGCTCTATGGAAGTGAAACTTGGACTATTGCTGCAGCAGTAAAGATGAGAATAGAAACATTTGAAATGTGGTGTTACAAAAGAATGATGAAGATCAGATCGTTAAATAGGGTTACAAATGCTGATGATTTAAGACAACTGGGAGAGGATGGATATTTCTGGCATTTGATAATGAAGAAAAAAGATAGGTTGGTAGGACACATCCTAAGACACCCAGGAATAGCAAACTTCGCTATGGAAGGAAGGGTTGAGGACAAGAACTGTAGGGGTTGAACAAAGTTAGAATATGTCAGACGGATTGCCTCGGATATAAGGTGTGGTAGCTATGAAGAGATGAAACGATTATCTCAGGACAGGGTGAAAAAGGAAGGAAGGAAGCTTGTAGTTTAACGTGACCGTTAATCTATAGATTATGAGCCACGGGACCTCCTTTTTACTTGGAATCCGAACCACAGGACATGGCATTTCACTTCGAAAATCTCACATGAATTGACCGGGAATCGAACCCAGACCACCTTGGTGAGAGGCATACAGCCAGACCATTGAGCCACAACGCCCCTCAGGACAGGGCGATTTGGAGAGCTGCATAAAACCTGTCAAGAGTCTGAAGATTCAACCAAAAACAACAGCAGTGAATTGATTGCTCCATCTTTAAAATGTAACGGGCATTTTCATTAGATTGTTGCTTGCCACGGTGGGTGAGTGGTTATTGTGTCGGTCTACTAACCCCAAGCTTGCAGGTTCGCTCCTGGCCGTGGTAAGTGATATTTAAAAGGAGCAAAATTACAACACCTTGTCATACGATGTTGGCTTGTCAAATAACCCATTTGAATTCAGTAGGCCGTGTTCATAATTGCAAAATTAATCTCGGAATTTACCGCCAACACAAAGTTCCTCATTTCTCTACTAGAAAGCGCGTTACTGTTAAACGTAAGGTCGTTACCTCTCCGTTACCCTGAAAGTAGCGCTCTCTTGTAACGACATAACACGTAACGAGTAACGTGTAACTTTCGCTCTTCGGAACGGACATCATGATCCCAGTTACTGTCAACAGGCACAGTGGATTATCTGTGAATGGTGCATAAACTGGTATTTATACTCAATCTCCCGTTTAAATAAATGAGCAGGATTGTGTTTGGATCAGGTTGGCCTGGTTAATATTCCATGACTCGGCGGGCGTTTAGAAACCGCTGAAGTACTTGATTGGTTCACGTTTATTAAACCAGGAGGCCATGAATAAAACAACAACAACAACAAGAACATGCTACCGAACACAGGGACGAGCGAGAATCGATGAATAATTCAAAAGAAACATTGGCAATCATTCTCTTTTAAAACATCCACAGATGTCTCCAATCATTAGTTATGTTCTGTTATGAGAGACAATGCCGGCCCCGTGGTGTTGGGGTAGCGCGCCTGCCTCTCACCCGGAGGCCCCGAGTTCGATCCCCGGCTCCGTCAGGGATTTTAAAACTGACGTGAGGGTTGGAACGGGGTGCAATCAGTCTCGTGAGGACAATTGAGTAGCTGTCTGACAGTGAGACAGCGCCCAGATCACGAATACCAAGATTAACGGCCGAGGGGACCCGACGTGCTGATCAGGCGTTACCCCAATATCTGCAGGCCAAATGGCTGGGCAGCGGTCGCTTGGTCGGCCTTAGCCCGTCATGGGCTGTATAGTGCCAGGGGTTGTTTTTTGTTGACTATAAGAGACAATAATGTGACCGGTCTGATCATTGGTCGAAGTGTACGTATTGAGACACTGGCCACAGTAATCCTGGGTTCTGATCCAAACGCTGCCATGAAATGTATTTCTGTTCTGAGGGCTAGGACGGGGTTCACATTTCCTACAAAGCTCATAACAGACTGTAGTTCATACCACCCTAGAGATATGATACGCATGATCAAGACCAATGAAAATCCTTCGCTGGTGAAGGCAAAGCACAAATTAAACTTCATACCACCCTAACTATATAAAACGCAGGTTCAAGACCAATGGAACTCCATCGTTGGTGAAGTCAAGCTCACACTAAATTTCATACCACCCTAACGATATGAAATCCATGATCAAGACAAATGGAAATCGCTCGTAACGGCAAAGCGAATCAGTCGTGAGATCAAGGATCAAAAACAGAGCTGAAGTGCCAGATGAAGAAGATGAACAACAATATGAGCTTGCTTTATCTTTATCTAAAGTTAAATTTTATGATCTTATTTCCCCTACAATCCATGACCACGTCCCCTCTCTAGATTGCTGTTTGAAATTCTTAAAGAGGAGAGTAGAAGAGTATCCCCTACCTTGTTGCTCACACCTTTGAATATAAGCCTCGTCATTAAATTCCACGGGATAGCTGTTTTATTTTAGTCAGGGAATACTTCTCCATGACAGATAACAGTCAGTCGTTAATTCTCATCGGACGGAGAGAGGAATAACCAGCAAATGGGCCATATTTTATTAGCCTACTTTTCACATTCTGCAAAAATGAGGAAAAAGTAGACTTATGAGATCGATCCGGGCAAATGTCTGTCTGTCTGGCTGGCTGGCTGGCTGGCTGTGTGTGTGTCCTCCTATCAACTCCTAAACGGCTGCAGCAATCGAATCCAAATTTGGTATGAGTAAAGATCTCAAGACCATATTTGAAAATGATGTCAGTGCTACCAACTGCTGAAAATCCGCAATTGAAATTTGAGCTCCATGTTGGATTTCTTGAAAGGTATGCATGGGAGCTTTTCCAAAATTGGCACACATATAGATAATAATATTTCAGTTTAATTTCCCGGAGGCCATGCATGGCAATTTTGCCAAAATGATTCTAAGCCTGCTGATATGTCCAATTTTAAATGCATATAACTTCTATACTATCAATTTCATTTCAACCAAATTTCGTAAGTATTATGTGTACATAAATACATGAGACTGAACGTATTCTTAAAAGCCACCAGGGCTGCCAACTGTTAAGAGATGCTCTCTCTCTATTTTCTTATCCAAATTCCAATATATCAGAAAGTATGTAAGCCGACAGCTTTAAACTAGGCACACATATAGTACCTGACATTCTAGATTAATTTGGAGTAACTAATATACGTCAGTGCTGCCAACATGATTTTAAGCCTGCTGATAGGATAGGCATGGATCTTAAATTTTAAGAATAGTAGTCTCTTTAGTTCGTCACGGAACTTCTTGTTTTTATTTTCGTTTTCTTTTTAATTTTATATGCCTACTTTTCACATTTTGCAAAAATGAGGAAAATGTAGACTTATGAGATTGATCCGGGAAAATCTGTGTCTATATGTCTGTCTGTCTGTATGTATGTCTGTCTGTCCTTCTGTCTGTCTGTCTGTCTGTCTGTCTGTCTGTCTTTCTGTCTGTGTGTGTGTCTCCCCCTGTCAACTCCTAAACGGATGCAGCAATCAAAAACAAATTTGGTATGAGTAAAGATATATACCTTAATATTTCAATCCCATATTTGAAAATGACGCCAGTGCTGCCAGCTGCTGAGAAACCGCACTTGAAAATTGAGCTCCATGTTGCATGGGAGCTATTCCAAAATTAGCACACATATAGACAATAATATTTCAGTTTAATTTCCAGGAAGCCATACATGTCAGTGTTGCCAAAATGATTCTATGCCTGCTGATAGCTCTAATTTTTAGCGTACTTTCGATTTTTGCAAAAAATGAAAGTAGACTTATGAGATCAACACAGGGCGAAAAAAGTGTGTCTGTCTGTGTGTGTGTGAGTCTGTGTGTGTGTGTGTGTGTGTGTATGTGTGTGTGTGTGTGTGTGAGTCTGTGTGTGTGTGTCTGTGTGTGAGTGTGTGTACTCTGAATGTCTGTCCCCCCTATCAATTCGAATACGGTGAATGCGAATTGAACGAAATTTGGTACACAGGTAGCACTAGCAAAGGACACCTCAGTGTCATGTTTTATATCGCCGCCATCTTGACGAAAACGTAATGGCGGCCACACAAATGTTCAAAGCTTAAATCAAATTACGACTAACCTAATCATCCGATCTCTACCAAATTTTGCAACAACATACCTTTAAGGGGGAAACATCCTTTGACCAAACTAATAGGTCATCAGCGTAATAGTTTGCGGATGGCGGCCATCTTTGTGTGAAAATCGATTCCAACTATTAATTCGAACACGGTGCAACCCAATGGAACGAAATTTGGTACAGAGGTAGTACTAACAAAAGGCACCTCAGTGTCATGTTTTATATCGCCGCCATCTTGAGGGAAACGTAATGGCGGCCACACAAATGTTCAAAGCTTAAATCAAATTACGACTAACCTAATCATTCGATCTCTACCAAATTTTGCAACAACATACCTTTATGGGGGAGCATCCTTTGACCAAACTAATAGGTCATCAGCGTAATAGTTTGCGGATGGCGGCCATCTTTGTGTGAAAATCGATTCCCCCTATTAATTCGAACACGGTACAAACGAATAGAACGAAATTTGGTACAGAGGTAGTACTAACAAAAGGCACCTCAGTGTCATGTTTTATATCGCCACCATCTTGACGGAAACGTAATGGCGGCCACACAAATGTTCAAAGCTTAAATCAAATTACGATTAACCTAATCCTCCGATCTCTACCAAATTTTGCAACAACATACTCTTATAGAGGAAGCATCCTTTGACCAAATGAATAGGTCATTAGCCTAATACTTTGCGGATGGCGGCCATCTTTGTGTGAAAATCAATTCCCCCTATTAATTCAAACACGGTGAAACCGAATGGAACGAAATTGGGTACAGAGGTAGCACTAGCAAAGGGCATCTCAGTGTCATGTTTTATATCGCCGCCATATTGACAGAAACGTAATGGCGGCCACACAAATGTTCAAAGCTTAAGTTAAATTACGACTAACATAACCATCCGATCTCTACCAAACTTTGCAACAACATACCTTTATGGAGGGAGCATCCTTTGTCCAATCTAATAGGTTATTAGCCTAATAGTTTGCAGATGGCGGCCATCATTATGTCAAAATTGATTCCCCCTATTAATTCGAACACGGTGGAACCGAATGGAACGAAATTTGGTACAGAGGTAGCACTAGCAAATGGCACCTCATTGTCATGTTTTATATCGCCGCCATCTTGACTGAAACGTAATGGTGGCCACACGAATGTTCAAAGCTTAAATCAAATTACGATTAACCTAATCATCCGATCTATACTAAAATGTGCAACTACATACCTTTATGGAGGGAGCATCCTTTCACCAATCTAATAGGTCATTCGCCTAATAGTCTGCGGATGGCGGCCATCTTTGTGTCAGAATCGATTCACCCTATTAATTCAAACACGGTGAAACCGAATGGAACGAAATTGGGTACAGAGGTAGCACTAGCAAAGGGCATCTCAGTGTCATGTTTTATATCGCCGCCATATTGACAGAAACGTAATGGCGGCCACACAAATGTTCAAAGCTTAAGTTAAATTACGACTAACATAACCATCCGATCTCTACCAAACTTTGCAACAACATACCTTTATGGAGGGAGCATCCTTTGTCCAATCTAATAGGTTATTAGCCTAATAGTTTGCGGATGGCGGCCATCTTTATGTCAAAATTGATTCCCCCTATTAATTCGAACACGGTGGAACCGAATGGAACGAAATTTGGTACAGAGGTAGCACTAGCAAATGGCACCTCAGTGTCATGTTTTATATCGCCGCCATCTTGACTGAAACGTAATGGTGGCCACACGAATGTTCAAAGCTTAAATCAAATTACGATTAACCTAACCATCCGATCTCCACCAAAATTTGCTACTACATACCTTTATGGAGGGAGCATCCTTTGACCAATCTAATAGGTCATTCGCCTAATAGTCTGCGGATGGCGGCCATCTTTGTGTCAGAATCGATTCCCCCTATTAATTCAAACACGGTGAAACCGAATGGAACGAAATTTGGTACAGAGATAGCACTAGCAAAGGACATCTCAGTGTCATGATTAATATCGCCGCTATATTGACAGAAACGTAATGCCGGCCAAACAAATGTTTAAAGCTTAAATCAAATTACGACTAACATAACCATCCGATCTCTACCAAACTTTGCAACAACATACCTTTATGGAGGGAGCATCCTTTGACCAATCTAATAGGTCATTATAGCCTAATAGTTTGCGGATAGCGGCCATCTTTATGTCAAAATTGATTCCCCCTATTAATTCGAACACGGTGGAACCGAATGAACGAAATTTGGTACAGAGGTAGCACTAGCAAAGGGCACCTCAGTGTAATGTTTTATATCACCGCTATCTTGACGGAAACGTAATCGCGGCCACCCAAATGTTAAAAGCTAAAATGTAATTACGACCAACCTAATAATCTAGTCTCTACCAAATTTTGCAACACCATATCTTTATGTGGGAAACATATTCTGACCAAACTGCAAGAACATCAGCTCAATAGTTTGCAGATGGTGGCCAAGTATGTGTGCAAATCGATTCCCCCTATCAATTCAAACACGATGAAACCGAATTGAACGAAATTTGGTACAGAGGTAGCACTAGCAAAGGGCACCTCATATTCATGTTTAATATCCCTATAGCACGTTGTATTTCAACAAGCTACTACAACCAACATTCAATCATACTCCTTGAAAAGGACAAAGAGTTATAACAATACCCATGCATTTAGGAGAAAGTAGGCTATATGTTCTTTACTGAACATCTTGTTAAATACATATATCTTCTACACTAACCATTGAATTTCAACCAAATTTCGTATGTGCTATGTGCACATAAACAGATATGACTGAGCGTATTCTTAAGAGCCACCTGGGCAGCCAACTCTCAATAAATGTTCTCTCTCTACTTTTATGCAAATACCAATATATCCGAAAGTATGCAAGCCGACTGCTTTAAACTATGCACAAGTATAGTACCTGGCATTCTAGATTAATTTGAAGTATCTAAAATATGTCAGTGCTACCAACATGATTCTATACCTGCTGATAAAACCAAATTTTAAATACATGTAACTTCTATAGTATCAATCGGATTTCAACCAAATTTTGTTTGTGCTATGTTTAGCATACTAGATATGACTATGCGTATTCTGAAAGAGCAACCAGGACTGCCAACTCTTAACAAATGCTGTCTCTATTTTTTACACTAATATCAATATGTCATAAAGTATGCAAGCCAACTGCTCTAAACTTTGCACACGTATAGTACCTGACATTCTAGATTAATTTGGAGTAACTAATATACGTCAGTGCTGCCAACATGATTTTAAGCATGCTGATAAGTCCAATTTTAAAATATATGTATTTTCTATACTAACAAATTGATTTCTTCCAAAATTGGCACAACAATAGGTCATACAGTAATATTTCAGGCTATTTATGACCAACACATGCACGACAATGTTGCCAACATGATTTTACTCGCGCTGATAGATCCAAAGTCTAACTGCATATAACGTCCAAGCTATCCATTTAACTTCAACCAAATTTTGTATTCTGTACCTTAAGAGATGGAACTAAGAATATAAATACAGTCACCGGGGCTGCCAACTGCAGTGATCTATTTGGCTACATTGTATCAGGAATATTTCGATACAACCAACTTAATTTCGGCATTATTCTAGATAGTTCCATATAGATAAATCATTGGCACGAATCTTAATTTTAAGAAAAGTAGGCTCTTTGGTTCGTCACGGAACTTCTAGTTTTTAATTCAAATTTAAATTTCGATTTATTTTTTTTATTTTTATTTTTATTTTTATATTAACCCTTCCGTGACAAATTTCGTTGCTAAACGATTCTATGCGCCATTCTCCAGCATTATTCCATGATTTATATTCTATATTCTACAAAGGATTAACTCGTCTCAGTGGCTGCTGCATAATGTTTGAATATCTTCTTAAAGTGGGGAATAATAATTCGATAAAGACACGGAGTTAGTGAGCGCGGCTAATTGCAGCGAAACATTGTCCGTCTTGCTCCCTATGCACCTATGAATATGTATAAACTAGAATGGGAAGGCTCGACTGCAAATGAGCCTCGCTAATGTGGGCGGGAGATTAGGAGCGATAAGAATAATTCTTTTTATGTGTGTTTTTATCGTAACGACATGCTCGATACAATGTCCCTCTGCAATCATGCCATGTCCCCTTAAACTACATAACATATGATACTACGTCCTCCACCCTCATCTGCCCTGATTGCTGGGACAAGGGTGAACAAAATCAGTCCTACAAACACACAATCATATAATATGGAATCTCGCCTAGTGTATTATTAAGTTAACATGCCAACCCAACATAATTTCCCCTAGAAGATAATATGATGGAGTTGTCGTGAATGCAAACATTTCATCTTTTGGTACCTCTATAGGAAGTCCAGATAGGGTGTCCAAAGACCTGCTGATGAGCCTTCTTGTTACACTTGGGCGAAAGATCCGGAAAATGACAGGTGTACGTGGAAAAATAAGACAAATTAAGGCCTAATTCAGCAGGCAGTGAATAGCTCAGCCACCACTAACAAGAATTCACGAAAATGAGTAAGATTTGACTAACTACACCACAAAGATCAAGATGACTTCGAACAGAAATCCTGAATGGCATTTAGTAAGTTGGTGCCAATTCAAAAGGGGTATACTGAGATCCACCCCAACTCCCTGGCGACACACTATCAGTAACATATCACCTCCAGAACTAAGATGACAGGAAGCAACAGTACGTGAGTGGAGAAAGCTGCATCAACACAATCACCCAATTCATGAAGTTATTAACGATCTTCCCTCCACTCGTCTTAAATCAAGGAACCCAATATGGCATAAAATACCTGACATTACTTCCATGGAACAAAGGTGCCAAAACTGGAAGTCTGCTCCTGTGAAACATCAAGGTATTCTAGATCCTATTATAAGACTTCTGGGATTTAACCTGAAGAGAAACCAGTGGGTAAAGTTAAATCGCCTATGAACGGGTCACGCCAGATATAACGCCATGCTACATAAACGGGGACTTCATGATTCTGCGGAACTCATCTTCAAACCGTAGAGCATATTGTTCAAAAATGTCCGCTGAGGAATTATTCTGGATCACCTGAAGATGTTAATTCTGGTGCACCTCCCTTTCTGGACTGGCTTTAACAACTGGACATCTCGTTATGAATGCAAACGCAACCAATGTTCTTGAGATGTATATATTGTACATACGATTTACTTATTTATATCTATATACACATATATTATATTGTAATTCACCTAGTTGCTAGCCATGAATTAATTAAATAAATAAATAAATAATAATAAATAAATAATTCAAAAGGGGTACATTTCGATCTAAGATCGATAATATCAAACGGTTCAAGGAAAACCAAAGTATTGTGAGGGGTGCGCAGGTTCGCTTGAGTCCAAACAGCACAATCGGTAGGGTGTGTGACAGCCAGTAACTTCCTTCTACAGCTACTATGTTCACCAGTAACTATACACTGCACTCTGTAAACAGGTAACTTAAGTACACCAACTGTAAACTTCACCATGAAGTCCATATTGTCTCTGCCGTGCCATGCTTCTACCACCAGAATCCCACTGGGGCAGCTTCTCACACACTTCTGCCTGCACCCCCGTTGAACCAATGTCCTTGTTAGCATCTTCCGGAACAGTGCTGCACCAAGCTATCACAACACTTGACTGTCACTGGTCACCTCACCGACAGATATATGCCCCTCGCTGACAACAGCTTTTTCTCACGGCTTGGAAGAGAAATTTTCTGAACTCGATCCGCTCTCTACTGTGCGCTGTCTTAGAGTGCCCCAAACCTTGTCATTCTGTCAAAAATGTCTTAATTAGAGATCGAACAATCCAGATTCAATCAGAGTGTTGCCGCGTAGACACTGTGTGCTGTTTCATGGATAATACCTGCGCTCTGACAGGTGACACAAGTCGCCTTGTGACAGTATAAATGGCAAGACACCTTGTCTGAGGAACCACAGAGGAAGAATGAAGACGTTCTGTGAGGAGAAGGAAGGACTAATCATCAAACGAATTGCTTCCCATGAAAGAAAGTAGACGAAAATAAATAAATAAATAAATAAATAAATAAATAAAGAAAGAAAGAAAGAAAAAAGAAAGAAAGAATGAAAGAAAGAGGAAGAAGAGTATTCATTTTGAATTTTTGTTTATCCCATGGTTACTTTGAAACATCCCAGGTTTTCACACTAATTTTACAAACTGTCACCCTTATTGGTTGCTTGGTTGGTTGGTTCCTTAGTTTAGTGGCTGTGACAACGCGGTCAAGTAGCCCCGTGTACTTTGGGTGTGTGTAGAATTTGTCTGATAACCGGTGTTAATTGTGATGACTGTATTAGTGTGTGTTATCTGTGATTCAGGTAGAAGGACTGGAGAATATTATTTTGTTCAAGTAGTTCCTACTTTTGGTACCAAATGCTACCGTCCATGACACCCAGCTGTGGACGTGGCTACTAATTTCCATCGCAGTCAGCACCCGGTGGCGAACGTTGGAATTAATATAGTGTTACCAAACTAACCTACAAATTTTAGCTTCTACAAGTGTAGTTAGTGGGAGGTTCTCTTTCATGCATTAAATCTATGACATCGGACCGCCGGCTTTACTTCCCCTCCGAAGGAAGGCATACTGAGGGATTCTTAACGCCCTTAAGAAATCCGAGGACGTCAGCCGGATTTGAACCCGCGACCTTGGGCATAGAAACTCAGCATGCTACCAACTACGCCACCGAAGCCAATGTCTCCCTTTTTGTAAAATCATTATAGGAAACCTAACATATCAAAAAAAACTACGGGCACCGCCGTAAAGTATAAGTGATTTATCTGAAGAAACAAAGCTTCAACATTAAACGCTCTAAATTGAAGGGCACAGGAGGATAAAGATCAGGACCCATCTAAAGGGAAGTTAGAAATATGACCTCTAGTAGAAAACAGGCAACATCATGTTTTATTTATTGTATTTCGTATGGGAAAATGAGGATATATGCAGCAAAGAATTAAAAACAAGCAGATAACAAAAAGGCTAAAATATATACATTATTTACAGGGAAGATTGTACACGCTATAACAGCACAATGTCCAGGGTATTCAACCAGTTGGCAGCACTGTGTAGGTCTTGGATGGTTCCTAGTAAATTATCTTCTCCTTGGACACTTAAGGGCAACATGATGAATGGTCTAAGGTACATTGGCACTGTCGAAGAATGTTAAATATTACTGAACATATTCAATTACCTTCAGAAAATCATACAGTTGATATTTGAGCGTTGTATTAAAGAATGATCAGGGTCCCTTAAAACAAAAACCACCAGAAGTGTGTTTCTAAATAAAACAAAATAAGAAGTCAAGAAGCGGTTATCTTGGAGCGTGGTTAGTTTGAATTACAAGAGAGATGGAAACATTGTTATTATTATTATTTATATTTATTTTTATTAACAATATTGTTTTTCTCTTGCATGCACGCCTATTGTTACAGAAGGCGGGAAACGATCACAAAAGACATTCTATTGCAAGTTCATGATCTTCTATCTAGGCGACTTCGGTGGCATAGTTGGTAGCATGCTGAGATTCTATGCCCAAGATCGCGGGTTCAAACCTGGCCGAAGTCGTCTGATTTCTTAAGAGCGTTAAAATCCCTCAGTATGCCTTCCTTCGGGAAGTGTAGGGGGGGGAGTAAAGCCGGCGGGCTCATGTCATAGATTTATGGCATGTAAAAAACCATCCACTAACTACAATTGTGTGAAGCTAAATTTGTAGGTTAGATTTGATTAACGCTCTATGAAGTTCCTACGTTCACCGCAAGGTGCCGGTTGCGGTGGCATCTAGTAGCCAAGTTCACACCTAGGTGTCGTTGACGGTAGCATAAGTTGGAACTACTTGAAATCGAATGTCTGCAGTCCTTACATGAATTAAATACAGATAGCCCACACTAATACAGCCATCAAAATTAACACCGGTTATCAGATAGATTCTACACACACCCAAAGTACACGGGGCTACGTGACCGCGTTGTCGCAGCCCCTAAACTGAGGAACCAACCAACCATCTTCTATTTCAATTATGTGGACAACTGGTATAACAGTCTTGATGCCACATCCTCATTCCTTCTTCTGCCAACTCACTGTGTTGTGTTAATTTGGCGCAGCAAAGCCTGTGTTTTTGGTTTTTGTCCATAAGAATGATGTCTGTTCTATAGATTCTATGGCTGCCACTTCCAAGAACTGAGCTTGGCGTATAGCCTCAGAAGTATTGTGACATAATATGAATCCATCATCCTTAGGTGTTATTGAATCTATTAATTGATGTTTCTGAGCATGTTTGCGGTGAATGATTTTGTTGACATTATTGTGCCGTTAAGTGAAGACTCTGTAGACTAGAATCTGACAGCCTGATGTTGGGTTGTATTGCCTCAGAAGTATTGTGACACAATAAGCATCCATCACCCCTATTGCTGTCTTCCTCTGGGATGCACCTCAAGTAGTTCATTGTCGGCACACACTGGTCCTGAACTGCAGATATAAATGTTTCAGTTACTGAAAAATGGTATTTTTTGTAATTATTAGGAGTATTGTTGTTGTATGAGTCTTCAGTCTTTTGACTGGTTGGATGCAGCTCCATGCCTCCCTGTCCTGAGCTAATAGTTTCATCTCTACATAGCTACCACACCCTACATCCGAGGCAATGTGTTTGAAATATTCTAAACTTTGTCCACCCCTACAGTTCTTGTCTCCAACCCTCCCTTCCATAACTAAGCTTGCTATTAGGTGTATTATTATTATTTTTATTATTATTAGTGAAATTTGAAACAATAATATCAATGAAATTCAGTACGGTAATCAGTGTTAAATGTTAATTGTTCACTAAGCATTTTCTGATGATAAATTATGTCGCGTAAATGGCATTCTTACAATACAAAAAATTCTACTCGCTGGTATATTGGCTTTCACGGCCAGTGAATTCAAACTGGGCAATTCTTCTAGGTTTATGCCGTGTCTTGTGTGGGGTTTCACCTAGGACACCAAGCTGGCTCATGAGCGGTGTCCGTGACCACTTCATAAAAAGGGAGATAGCGCGCAGTTCACTACTCCTGTGGGGTCCGGGCGTGGACACCAAGAAGCTGCTGATGAGCCAGCTTGGTGTCCTAGGTGAAACCCCACACAAGGCACAGCACAAACCTAGAAAAATTGCTGAGTTTGAAATTATAGTCGCACTTTGGTCACGTAATAATGTCAACATCCTTCTCATTTAATTCCAGGATAAACCATTAGGGTCCTTCACGAATCTCATTAATTTGTGAAAATATATACTAAAACGTAGTTTTTGATATTGTCAAGACTTAAGTGCCCTAGTTTTACTGTTGCAGACATTTCCTAACGGACGAAGTACGGGAGGGTCCCAATCTCATCAAAGATGTAAACTTAAGGAACTTCCTCGATTGTGCGAAACGTTGAGGGGCTGAAGAACCGGGAAAGATTTCCAAGAGTGAGTTTTAGAGAGCTCTGTCATACTAAAAAAAATTGCAATATCACTTCCGGCCTAAATTCAGCCTAGCCAAATTATAGTACATTATGCAACGAGCCTATAACGGAATAATTAAGACACGAGTATGTTTATAAAACTAACGAAGCGAGTTTTATAATTTCTATACGAGTGTCTTAATTACCATTATAGGCGAGTTGCATACGACTGTTTATGTTCGACGATAATAAATTATTACTATTTTATGTTCGACGATGTCGAAATGTAATCATTATGTGTCAGAAAACTGTATCATAATGAGGCTCATTATAACACTATTTTTCATTATGATACAGTTTCTCCCACCAATCAGAGCTCAAGAAACAGTTGTGTGACCAATTAGGTAAGAATACGCATGCGCTCAATATCCAACATATTTCTTTGTTGGCAATCAAAGTGATTGGTCTCTGCTTTCGGAGTGCCTTGACCCACGCATGCGCTGCTGTTCAGTCAGCAAAGCCTCACAAGTTTTTTTGGAAAAGTCAATCGTAACGTTGGCACAGTGTGGTTGTGAATGATTTTCACCGTTTTTCGAGAACTGAAGGTATAGTTGGGCGGCATCGCCTCGCCAAAAAGAAAAACTTCAGGAGACTCTCCAGACGTACAAACCTCAGTGGCGGCAGAATTTGTTGCCGAGGGCATTGGAAAGCTGGTGTAACGATACGACAAATGTTTCAATCAATTTGGCGATGATGTTGAGACATAAGAATAAAACAAGCAATCATTTAGTAGTAAAATCAGTTTGTTATATCAATCTGTTATTTTTATACTGTCCGTCGGAACATAAAATAACAGCCCTCGTATAATTCAAAATTCCAGTTTTACGAATTACTGAGAGCCAGGGCTGGCCATGCTATAACACGTGTACTGTGTCTGGGCACACTGCTGGTAGTTAACCTTCTACCTCCAACCAACTGTGACATACTCCCCCCCTCCCCCTGCTTTATTGATCATCAATTCGTTACGGCTATATTACTGTCTCTGGTCCGCTGCTCGCTACTCACACGTCAAAAACAGCGTAGCAGGCGTTATGAGGCCTTTTATCAGTACCGCCTAACTCTCGGTCTGTTGCATTAAGCAGAAAGTGCAAGATCCTATGTGATAATAAATTGTACATGTTGTTAATTAAGGCGTTTAAAAGCAAACGGACGCAAGGGAATTCTGAGGGGCGTGCAAAAATGACATTTAAAACATATTTCCTTATGGGTGATTTTCACTTTTTGACTTTTACTTTTGAGCATGTCAATTATTGATGATGATCATGATAATTGTTTTTTAAAGGGCCTAACATCTAGGTTATCGGCCCCTAATGTTTTGGGTGATAGTGAAAATGAAAGATGATCAAATGAAACCTACAACTTAAACTATAAGAGGAAATCCGAAACAGAAAGGATAATAATGGAAATGAAAGACAGGAGGAAAGGAAATGCCTTCAACCCTCGTAGAATGAGAATTGAGGGATTAGGAAAGAAGGAGAGCCAATAAAGGCAGCGATGGTTCGCCCCAAAGACAATGGAAAAAGGAGAAAAACCGGATCCAACTCAGGAAACCCTCGGGGTCACAAACTCCCAAATTTACCAGACGTGAGCCCTTGAGGGTGTAGCACTATCAAGGGTGCATCAGAAGTGGTGGGGCTACACACACACTGCCTCGTTGAGGGCCTTGAGTAGAAGGCAGGAGATACAATAAAAAGAAAACGAGAGATCTGACCCGTCGAAGAATGAGGGATCAAGAAAGATCAGACAAGAGCCAATTAAGGCGGAAAAGTGAAAGACTCCCTAGGCCTCGGATACCCTAATACAGTCGGGGTCAGAAAAGAACAGGAGTTGACCAAGGGAAGTCGAGAGGAAGGATAACGTAAAGGAGCCCGGCACAAGTAAGTGGAAGCAATGCCGGACTCAGCTGGGATCCCATGGACGCCAACCTCAATTATGATTTGCACAGATGACAGGGGGCAGGGGACAAATTATTAAAATAATTTCGATATCGGTGAAAGGACTATCCTAATATTCCATTGATTCGACTACTTCGGTTTTTCTTGTTGTTGTTCAAGTACTAGATTAATAAAATAAATCAAACAGTTGAAATATCATAGACTATATATTATTTCAGTTGTATAAATTCCTCCTGCGGCTCTCACAAGCGACCAATCGTGACAAATGAGCATTCAAATGAAAGAGAATAGACATTAGCAGTGACGAATTAGCACTCTAATTTCATAAATTTCTATATTTCTTTCAAAAAACGACTTAAAAAAGTGTACGAAGTGTGCGATTTGCAGATACTGTTGCTGTACGAAAATGAAAATCCACAGAAAATCCACAGCCTGCTTCCAGTCTCCGACCGGGTCAGGAATGGAAAGACTGAAGTCCCCATCTAGCGGCGAGGATATGGACTGTGCCGGCTGCCGAGGCCTGACGCCCTCCTCTGGGGCAATGATTAAATGAATGACAGATGAAATGAAATGATAGTGGAGAGTGTTGCTGGAATGAAATTTTGACAGGGAAAACCGGAGTACCCGGAGAAAAACCTGTCTGCCTCCGTTTTGTCCAGCACAGATCTCACATGGAGTTACCGGGATTTGAACCATGGACCCAGCGGTGAGAGGCCGGCGTGCTGCCGCCTAAGCCACGGAGGCTTCTTGTTGCTGTACGAAAATACGCTCCATAATTGCTGTCCACTTCACATTTTGGCCGCTGTGACGCTTGTTTCATGTCATTTTAACATTCTGAGTTCCTTCCTTTATCATTTTGCATGAATTTCAGAAACAATAAATCATTGGAATGAGTACTCAAATCGTATAATTAAAAAAAATCGAATAACCGGTGAGTGTTATGATGATCTAATTTTCAGTGATTGCCTTCTTAAGTTAGGGATCGTAGAACTTGGAATTCTAACTGAAATGTAAATAGTGTTCTATAATTATTTGGTTGAAATAAAAACATAACAATCTTTCTCCTTAAGTTAGTTAGTTAGTTATTATGCCCGTTGCTCACGGTAAAATGTTTCTTAAAATTTATTTTACAACTAATTTAAAAAAAAAATTGACGAAAGCAAGTTGTGTTGTTCACGGTAGAATTATTTTATAAAATCCGTGGATGTATCAGGATTGCCATCTACCGATAAATGTCTGAACCAAGAATCAGCTGTTCAACACACATAGGTTTGAGAGTATGGCTCCAACAGACAAAGCAAAAATTCCTGCTTTAGCTACAATTATATGTCGTACGGGGTAAAAAGGAAAGAAATGCTAGGAAGTCCTGGACTCGGGAATGGATAAAAGAAGAGAAGAGTAGAGGAATGCTGTCCTTGGTCGAAAATGAGTTGAGGTTAGAAGATCAGAATTCATATAGGATTTTTATATGAATGGAGGAAAGCAGTTTTAAAAAACTCCTACATCTTGTTGGTCCCAAAATTATTCGACAGGACACTAACATGAGGCAATCCATTTCTCCTGAAATGACACTGCAAGTGAGTTCGAAGCCCGTTTATCTTCGCCTTCACATCAGCCTGGTTGTGTTCGGTCGAATTTGTGAAACATTGATTGAGATTTCTGCCTCCCTTCTTGCATTTCTATTGTGTATAAGGGCGTTTTAACCTCATACAAACACTGATATTTCTGGTACTCGTCCAGTAAAACACCAACAGCTTCCTTAGTCCAGCCGGAGCCTGCCATTTTCGAAGTGTTTGTTTACAAGCGAGCTTCACAATCTTCTCACCACGTGGCGCCAGCATCATCTTCATGTCAGCTTCCCTGATTGGTTCGTTAAAAATTAATTTTACGGAATAGGACATGTCCTATTTTATGGAAAGTTTTATCAAAGGTTTTATAAAACTTGAATTTGACCGTGAGCAACAGAAATTTTATAAAATTAAATTATTGTACAATAATTTGAAGGAAAATTTTACCGTGAGTAATGGGCATTTAGTTGTTGTTTTAAGGGGCATAACTACGAGGTCATCTGCCCCTGTTTCTCCTTAAGCCTCTCATTATAAACATATTGGGGAAAGTGTAGTTTATGAACATGCGAGATTTCTTGCACGGGTCCGCTAGTTATAATTATTTGAAGGCGATAAGTATCCGCAAATTACATCGATTTAAGAAAATAAATTTGTTCCGTTGACGTGTTATTCAAAGCAAGGGCGAATGTAAGGAGTCGGATGGGAGTTAACCACTTCCCCATTCATTCTGACCTTCCTTACAAATAAACTTGGACTGTTGGCGGCAGAAAAGAGGAGAAAATAAGCATTTGAAATGTGGTGTTACAGGAGAATGGGTAAGACATGAAGAGGTATTAAGATGAGTGGGTGAGGACAGATGATTCTGGTATTTATCGTATGGCTTTTAGTGCCCGGAGTGTCCAAGGACATGTTCGGCTCGCCAGAGGCTGTAACTGCTTCAAGCGGACACCCATGGGGTGAGCTACAAGTTCCATTCAATTTCAAGTAGTTTCAACTTTCACTACCAGATGACACTGACACCTTGTCGTGAACTTTGATAGAGCGTTCCAACGAAATCTAACTTAGACATTTAGCTTCACACAAGTTTAGTTAGCGGAAGGATCTTTCACATGCCATAAATCTATGATATAGGACTGCCAGCTTTACTTCCTCTCCGAAGGAAGGCATACTGAAGGATTTTAACGCTCTTATAAATCGTATGAATGCGGCCGGATTTAAACCCGGGCACTGCAGTTCAGCATGCCACCAACTACGCCACCGTACGTTTCTGGTGACTACTAATGAAGAGAAGAGATAGGTTGGTAGGGTACATACTAAGACACCCAGGAATAGCAAACTTAGTTATGGAAGCAAGGGTGAAGGACATGAACTGTAGGGGTAGGTCAAGGTTAGAAAAATGTTAAACAGATTGCCTCGGAAGTAGGGTGTGACAGCTATGTACAGATGAATCGATTAGTTCAGGACAGGGAGGCATGGAGGTCTACATCAAACCAGTTGAGTGAAGACTTACTTATCTATATGTATCTGTCATGCCTTCTACATGTACGCAATCATTTTAAGTTTATTCATTTGTACGGTTCAGTGTCATGCTGAACTGCTGAGCCCAAGATCGTGGGTTCAAACCCGTCCGAAGATGTCGGATTTTTTAAGAGTGTTAAAATCCTTTCAGTAAGTCTTCGGAGGGGAAGTAAAGCCGGCGGTCCCATGTCATAGATGTATGGCATGTAAAAGACCCTTCCACTAACTAAACTTGTGTGAAGCTATATTTCTAGGTTAGATTTCTTTGGAACGTTCTATCAAAGTTCAAACGTTCACCACTATGTGTGAGTGATATCTGGTAACAAAAGTTGGAACTACTTCAAATTAAACGGAACTTGTAGCTCTCCCCATGGGTGTCCGCTTGAAGCAGCTCCTCTGGCGAGCCGAACATGTCCTCGGACACTCCCGGTACTAAAAGCCATACGCTTAATAAATAACTAATGTACGCCAGTGTTAAACATTTATTTTGTATCTAGGATCTTTGAACAATGAATGCTGATTGCCTCTGACCATTGAATGGATGCGCTATCTGTAACACTTCCAAAATTAAAATCTGGTCAGAAGGGAAGAATGGCGGGGGCTAGAGGAAGGCTGGCACGGCTCCCTCTCAATAACTTGTCCATTGTCTTGGCGTCAGGTACAGACTTCGCATGGGTTTCACTCATAAGGCAGCTGTGCCTGTGCCTGACTTCAACAGTTTCAGTCTGCAGCTAAATTGGTTCGGGCCCCCATTACAATCCCTTCCCGGTCACAAATATGACGGCATGAATTTGTGTAGCAGACCAATTTGTGCTCGGCGCATTTAAACTGTTCCACATTGGGAGAGGGACGTAAGAAAACAGAACGAGTTCATATCTGCTTTTATACCTTGAGGTTGGTTGGTTGGTTGGTTGGTTCCTCAGTCTAGGGGCTGGGACAACACGGTCATGTAGCCCCGTGTACTTTGGGTGTGTGTAGAATCTGTCCGATAATGACAATCCTTCAGCCTGCTTCCAGTCGACCGACCGGGTCAGGGTTGGAATGAATGAAGCCCCCATCTAGCGGCGAGGATATGAACTGTGCCGGCTGCCAAAGCCTGTCGCACTCCTCTGAGGCAATGATTAAATGAATGACAGATGAAATGAAATGACAGTGGAGAGTGGTGCTGGATTGAAATTTTGAAAGGGAAAACCGGAGTACCCGGAGAAAAACCTGTCTGCCACCGTTTTGTCCAGCACAGATCTCACATGGAGTGACCGGGATTTGAACCACGGACCCAGAGGTAAGAGGCTGGCGTGCTGCTGCCTAAGCCACGGAGGCTCAGATATTTGTCTGATAACCGGTGTTAATTGTGATGGCTGTATTATTGTGTGTTATCTGTTTTAATTCAAGTAAGGACTGCAGACGATAATTTCCAATTAGTTCTTACTTTTGCTACCAAATGCTACCGTCCACGATACTTAGCTTGTGGACTTGGCCACTAGATGGCATCGCAGTCAGCACCTGGCGGTGAACATTGGAACTAATAGAGCGTTATCGATTCTAATCGACAAATGTTGGCTTCACACAAGTGTAGTTAGTGGAAGTTTCTTTTTCATGCCATAAATCTATGACATGGGACCACCGGCTTTACTTCCCCTCCGAAGGAAGGCATTCTGAAGGATTTTAACGCTCTTAAAAAAATCCAACGACTTCGGCCGGGTTTCAACCCGCGCCCTTGGGCTTTGAAGCTCAGCATTCTACCAACTACACCACCGAAGCCACCTTATATCTTGAGAACCAAGCAGCATAGCCATGAGCGCTAAGTGTAGGTTAGCCAAAACTGCAGCTGCTTAATAAACCTTTCATTTCGGGGCAGATGATCTAGTAGTTCCGCCCCTTAAAACAACAATAACTACTACTAACCTTTCATTCTGTGGTAACCATAGCAACCAGAAACTCCACATATTCACAGTTCATAAATAACATTAAGTTACTTGAGATTAATACATTCACTTGGATGTCGAGTTGCAATCGTCAAGCGCTCATCAGCTTCCTTACATTTGGGCTATTAAATCTATGCTCAAAAGTATGTTGTTTTTTGTCGTGTGGCCTCCTGAGAGGTGCAGGTCCTTCTAGTCGACGCCCATGGGTGACCTGCGTGTCGGGATGAGAGATGATGATGATGATAATTGTTGTTTTAAGGGGCCTAACATCTAGGTTATCGGCCCCTAATGGATTGGCTGATCGTGAAGATCATAATAAAATGTAAACTATAACCATGACGAATAGAAGGACCTAGTGTGAGGACTCCGCCATTATAGCATGGTAGTTTGTGGTCCCGCCGCTACAAGCACTGCAAGCGATAATGTCCAACAATGTGTCCTGTTGTTGGGTCGAGCCGGTTCTTAGAAAAGTGTGGGAGAAGTTACTGTGTGAGATATTTGTGTGAATTAAATTGAATTTTCCTTGCTTTCAGTTCTTAAATTCAGTTCATTGAGTCTTGTGTACATCAGCGTTTTGTGTTTTGTGAACTTCAAACATATTTCTTATGCGGCTTTGTTAATTTAATAGTTCAACATGCCGTACTATTTAGTGCCTGGCTGTAAGTCAGGGTATGGTAGAGTAATTGTCGATATACGATTTTTTTCACCACCGAAGGATACAAATCAATGGGCAAGAGCTATTCCACGAAAGGATACGGAGTTAACGCGAAGTAGTAGAATTTGTCAAATTCATTTCTCTGATGATTTGATAGTATAATCAGATAATTGTATAGTGAATGGTGAAGAAGTGGAAATCTCTTGTGTAAGGTGGAAGTTACTTCCTGGAGCAGTGCCTCATTTCCCCCCTAATTTACCGAAGTACCTGACATGTGAGAATAAGTCCCGTAAAGCTCCCAACAGGAAAAAGAATCTCGACACCACCAGAAAAAGAAGAAAGAAGATTGAAGATGGGAGTGGAGCAACGAATGAGGCATTAAAAGGTCAGTCTAATGTTGATAAGAATTTGGGTCATTCTAGTGTACTTACTGATGCTGAAAAGACTATAATATTGCTCAAAAGGCGCCTAAAGAATGCTAACCGTAATTTAATTCGCGTTAGAATTCACAAGCATTTAATTACAAAGATAACGAACACCTTAGCAAGAAGGAAAAGATGATAATAGACACTATGCTCAAGAAATGCCAGGTAAAATCTCCCAATGGAATGAGGTGCAGCAACGAATTCATTTTAGAGAGTTTATTGTTGAGAATAAAATCACCGAAAGGATTCCGTCATTGTCGGCGACATAATCTCTTGTCTCTGCCCTCAGAAAGTCACTTGAGAAAACTTTGTAAAGGATATAAGTGCCCTTATTGAGTTAATACGCATAATATAAATGCTATTTCAGACTATTTTAAGGAAGAAAAGAATGATAATTCACGTTACGGTGTTGTAATTTTCGATGAAGTGAAGCTAAGAGAAGAAATCCAGTTTAATAGTTTTTCTCATCAAGTAGATGGATTAGTAGATTTAGGTGAACACACACCTGACCTCCAGAAGAACGTACTAGCAAATCACGCTCTAGTGTTCATGTTCGTACCATTCATGCATAATTGGGTGCAGCCAGTTGCTGTTTATGCAAGCAGAAATGCTACTCCAGGGGACATTCTCGCAAAAATTCTAATACAGGTGATTTTGCAGTTAGTAGAGGCTGGGGAGAGGGTGGTTGGGTTTACTTGTGATGGTAGTCAATCAAATAAAAAGGCCTTGAATTCGTTAGGAGTAGGTGGCAAGACAACCTCTCTACAACCTCACATCCTTAATCCTGCAGATGTTACGAGAAAGATCTGAGCTTTCTCCGACTTAGTTCATGTATTGAAATGCTTAAGAAACCACTTTCATGATAAAGTAGAACTTCACTATAATGAAAAAATTATTGATTTCAATTTTTATAGGGAACTGTTCAAATAAGATCTCTCAGGGTATGCTGGGCTTAGAGCCTGCCCTAAACTGACAGTTGCTCATTTAGACCCATAATCTTTCCAGAGAATGAATGCTAGGTTTGCATTCCAACTTTTCAGTGACAGTGTTGCCAAAGGTATTACATTTTATCGAGAAATGGGACTGGCGGGATTTCAAGGTAGTGAGGACACTGAGACATTTACCAGTAATATATAAATGTTGTTCCTGATGCACTAAATGCATTCATTCCGTCTCAGGCTTTTCGTAAAGTTCACCTTCTCATACAGCTGTTGTTAGTTTTCTTCAGACCGTGAGATCTACCAATAACACCTTTGCCTCCAACAGAACCTTGGAATCACTAGTAGTAACCCTACAGAGTACTTTGGAGATGTGTGAATGGCTTTGGGAGAAAGGTTATAAGTATGTGTTGACAGGAAAGCTCACCCAGGATCCCTAGGAATGGCAGTTCGGAATTATGCGATCTTTCAGTTCAGATGATCATCCATAAACAATAGATTTCCTTCATTTCAATGTATAAACGTCCCTATAAAACAGGCTTTAAATGTTGGTGGAAATAGTGAACCTAAATGGGAGCAGATCTTGACCTCGTATGTTAATCAGATGCGTATATTAGCCCGGAATATGGAGGTGCATAACAAGACAGTGAAGGAATCAGTGGAAACTTCCATTAAGAAAAAATATGTGGTTCAAGATGCAGTAAATATCGAAGACTGGGGAAGCTCGGTACCTGAATTTGACAGCGCAGTTCGAGACTCTTCGGTTGATAAGGGTCTAGTGTACTATTTGGCTGGCTATGTTGTTAAGCACTCTTCTAAATTTATTAAGTGTTCGCCCGGTGCTCATTCTCTACGTGAGAATAACCTAAGTAAATGTTCAGTTCTTGCCGAAATAAAGGACTACGGTTCAATGAACAATGAAGTGTTTCTAACACGTCCTTCGAGAAGTGTATGTGACATTCTTTTCCAGGCCGAGAAAGTAATTACCGGAAAATTAACCTCAAAATCGATGTGGAGCGAAATATTTTTTGATTGTATCGATTCCACAGAAACAATTTTAGTTGATCCTTCAGGAGCCAGCTGCTGTCTTCAACATGTCATGGATATTATCCCCAGACTTGTTTATAATTATATGAAGTGCCGATTTTTCTTCAGAACGAAGGAAATCCGCCAAGATTTGCAATATAAGAAAGGAGATTTGCAATCTCGAACATCCGCCAAGTCTTCACGCAAGCTTTCGAAAGTCCAGTAGCCAACAAAATGAATTGGTAAGTAGAGTGTTACTTTAAATAGTTTATATGTGCTTGTTTAATATGCTGGGGATTATGTTTTTTTTTTTATCTGTGTCTGTATACTCCAGGAATCGGAGCGATCCGTAACATGTAATGAAGACCGTAGTTATTATTTCCGTGAATTATATTTTCCATTGTGCCCTGCCATGCTATTTTAATTGTAACCGCTAATTGCTTTTTAAAAGAGTATTACTCGTAGTTACAAAGTAATTCGTTTCCCTTAGCACCATCCCTAAGACCAGCTGACCCCGGCAGTGTGGAACTTGCCCACTCTAGCGCTGCCTGGCGGGGCGCGCTTGAACTTCAGGAGTCTCCTCACTTTCTCCTTCTATTCGTCATGCTATAACTAAAACTAACTACTAACTTATATACAAGAAGAAGAAATGGAAAACAAAGGGAGAATAAGGCAAATAAAGGACAGAAGGAAAAGAAATGCCCTCAACCCTGGAAGAATGCGTATTGAGGGACTTGGAAGGAAGGAGAGCCATGAAAGGCAGATAGGAAAGTGAATGAGGAGAGGGTCCGCCCCACAGGTAATGGATAAGAGGAAAACCGAACCCAGCTCAGGAATCCCTCGGGGTCGCCAACTCCCGAACTCACCAGCTGTGAGCCCCTGAGGGTGTAGCAATATCTAGGGTGCACCAGAAGTGGTGGGGCTACATACACCCTGCCTCCTTGAGGGCCTTGAGCAGAAGGCAGGAGATAACAGGAAAAGAAAAAGAAGGCTGACCCCTCTCAGAAGGAGGGTATCAGAAAAGATGAGACAAGGGCCAATTAAGGCGGGAAAGGAAGAGACTCCCTAGGCCTCGGACACCCTAATACCGTTGGAGTCGGAAGAGAACAAGAGTTGATCAAGTGAGGTCGACACGAAAGAAGACGGAGAGTAGCCCGTCACAAGTAAGTGGAAGCAATGCCGGACTCAGCTGGGGCCCCGTGGTCGCCAACCCACGTCCCAATAGATGTGAGCCCCTGGGGGGTGGGATGAGAGATGGAATGGATGAAGATGAATGAAACTGGGCAAGGATGTGGAATGAAGCGGCCGTGGCCTATCAGAAGGTACCGTCCCAGCATTTGTCTGGTGTTGAAATTGGGAAACCACGGAAAACCATTTCAAGGACGGCCGACGGGGCTCGAATCCCCGCGTCTACCGAGTCAGCAGAAAGCCAGGCCCCATGACCTAACGCTGCGCTTTAGCGAGCATAGCCACCGCTGTCAGTTACAAGTATGGTATTTACAATATTTACACTTATTCAGTTAGTTACAGTAGTTAATGAGGTTTTAAGGGGCGGAACAGTGAGGTCATCTATTTAAATACGACAGTTATTTAAACTTTCGCATCTTTTCAACATTTGTCAGTATTGAGTGATTTTTAGAGGATATTCTTAGTGGTTATTGACCTTGAAGTTTGCTTGTTCAGTGTGATATGATTATTAGTGAATCGTCAGGTTGGAATGGAATATAAACTTAGCTTATTATGGGATCTGTTCTCATGTATCTGCTACCTCTTCCACTGGCTACATTCAACTTTTCAGCATTAATTTCAATTACTAAAGCAACAATGAAAAGTATTCTTTATTACGATAACATTAATGGGTAGGTATTGTAGACATGAATAGCATTTGGAGGAAGATGTCTCAAAACTTGAAATATTGCAACTTTTGTACCTTTGTGTCTGATTAAGTAGATATTTTACACACTTTTGTTACAAATTGTGAAAAATTAATCACAGTAAAAACAAGTAGTTCCGTGAAGAACTATACAGCCTATTTTCATATATCCTACTTATGTTAACTGCCACAATCAACACACAAAATTTCAGTTTAATTGCTGTAACAGATTCGTAGATATTGAGAACCGTCTAAATATTTCAGATGGTCGCCAGGTTGGATTTTTATTTTTGTACTATTACATTAAGATTATTGTGTACGTGTGGTATTCAAACTTCAATCGCATGATTAGACAACAAGAAGTAAAAACGAGGTTTTAAAATTACGCACAGCGGCCATCTTGTGATAATGCAAACCATTGAAATAAATTAGATGCCAGTGGATCAACATTTGTATAAGCATTTAACGTGCAACGTTTCACGGCACTCGGATAGTTAATTCGCGAGAAACGTCCACTTAAATATTTATACTTCGCGTCGCCGCCATGTTGGATTTGTGCTCACCAGGTTCCTGAAACTCCTATAGGTGAACATATGTTCATAGTCTCTATGAACATTAAAAATTTCAGTTTGGTTGCTGTAAAAGATTCATAGATATTGAGAACCATCTAAATATTTCGGGATCTCACCATTTAGGAGTGTTATGTGTATAGGCCATAGAGTTATGTACCAAAGGACAATTATTGCCTAGGTTAATTATTCAAACTTTCACTTCGATCGCATGATTACGACACAAGAAATTAAAACTTAATTTTAAAATTTCGCACAGCCGCCATCTTGAGGTTATGTAAGCAATTGAATTAAATTAGATGGCAGTGCATTACAATCTGCAAAATCAATTACTGTACCACATTTCACTGCGCTCAGAGAGTTAAATCACGAGAAAAGTCTATTAAAATATTTTAAATTCGCTTGGTCGCCATTTTCGTTTCGTACTTTACAGGTTTATGAAATATACATAGGTATACCTGTATCAGTACCCTTTATCACCGTACAAAATTGCAGGGTGATATCTGTAATAGTTTCGGAGATATAGAATGTCAGTGAAATATTTCGCACAGCCGCCATTTTGAGGTTATGTAAACAATTGAACTAAATTAGACTCCAGTGCATTATAATGTGTATAAACATTTGCTGTACCAAGTTTCAATACATTTAGATAGTTAAATCGCGAGAAAAGTCTATTTAAATATCTCAAATTCGCTTGGCCGCCATGTTGGTTTTGTAGTCACCAGGTTTTTGAAAGTCTCATAGGTGAACTTCTAGTAGTGCCCTTTATCACCGTACACAATTTCAGGGCGATATCGGTAATAGTTTCGGAGATATTGAATGCTAGTGAAATATTTCGCACAGCCGCCATGTTGGATTGGAGAGACGTAACAAAATTTGAAGGGCACGGTCGAGGTCGCCGGGAATAGTGCTATGAACTTCCCGAGTTTCATTGAAATCGCTCCAGCCGTTTCGATTTTATTAGGGGGGGACACACACACGAATCACACACACACACACACACACGCACACACACACACGGACAAAAGGTGATCTCATAAGCCTATTTTTTCAAAATTGAAAATAGGCTAATAAGATAAAATAATCAAAAATATATGAAATAAGAGCTTAAAAATTGACGTCTTAAAATATGCAGATATCAAACGCACATGAACAATAAGTTTACTTTACAAGCTTTGATAATATTATCTTTCTTTCTTTCTTTCTTTCTTTCTTCCTTTCTTGCTTTCTTTCTTCCGTTCTTGCTTTCCTTTCTTTCTTTCTTCCTATCATTCTTTCTTTCTTTCCTTCTTTCTTTCTTCCTATCATTCTTTCTTTCTTTCTTTCTTCCATCCTTTCTTTCTTTCTTTCTTCCTTTCTTGCTTTCTTTCTTCCTTTCTTTTCTTCTTTCTTTCTTTCTTTCTTCCTTTCTTTCTTTCTTTCCTCCTTTCTTTCCTTCTTTCTTCCTTTCTTTCTTCCATTCTTTCTTTCTTTCTTTCTTGCTTTCCTTCTTTCCTTCTTTCTTTCTTTCTTTCTTTCTTTTTTTCTTTCTCTCTTCCTATCTTGCTTTCTTCCTTTCTTTCCTTCTTTCTTTCTTTCTTTCTTTCTTTCTTACATTCTTTCTTTCTTTCTTTCTTTCTTTCTTCCTTTCTTTCTTTCTGTCTTTCTTTCTTTCTTTCTTTCTTTGTCTCTTCCTTTCTTGCTTTCTTTCTTCCTTTCTTTCCTTCTTTCTTTCTTTCTTTCTTTCCTTCTTTCTTTCTTCCTTTCTTTCTTCTTTTCTTTCTTTCTTTCTTCTTTTCTTCCATCCTTTCTTTCTTTCTTTCTTTCTTTCTTTCTTTCTTCCTTCCTTTCTTTCTTTCTTTCTTACTTTCTTTCTTCCTTTCATTCTTTCTTTCTTTCTTTCTTTCTTTCTTTCTTCCTTTCTTTCCTTCTTTCATTCTTTCTTCCTTTCTTTCCTTCTTTCTTTCTTCCTTTCTTTCTTTCTTTCTTACTTTCTTGCTTTCTTTCTTTCTTTCTTTCTTTCTTCCTTTCATTCTTTCTTTCTTTCTTTCTTTCTTTCTTTCTTTCTTCCTTCCTTTCTTTTCTTCTTTCTTTCTTTCTTTCTTTCTTTCTTCCTTTCTTTCCTTCTTTCTTGCTTTCTTCCTTTCTTTCCTGCTTTCTTTCTTCTTTTCTTTCTTTCCTTCTTTCTTTCTTTCTTTCTTTCTTCCTTTCTTTCCTTCTTTCTTTCCTTCTTTCTTCCTTTCTTTCCTTCTTTCTTTCTTCCTTTCTTTCTTTCTTCCTTCCGTTTTTTACTTCGTCCTTTCTTTCTTTCTTTCTTTTTTTCTTCCATCCTTTCTTTCTTTCTTTCTTTCTTTCTTTCTTTCTTTCTTTCTTCCATCCTTTCTTCCTTTCTTTCTTTCTTTCTTTCTTTCTTTCTTCCTTTCATTCTTTCTTCCTTTCTTTCTTTCCTTCTTTTTTTCTTTCTTTCTTGCTTTCTTTCTTCCTTTCTTTCCTGCTTTCTTGCTTTCTTTCTTCTTTTCTTTCTTTCTTCCTCTCTTTCATCCTTCCTTTTGTTTCTTCCTATCTTTCTTCGTTATGCCCATTCACTGGAGATCAACCAGTATTTGCCATCCTGAATGGAGGTTTTTCTAGGTTTTACCGACAGTTCCTACAGTCAAACGCTTAGGTGATGGCACATACATTAGCTTCGTATGCAGAACATTGAGAAGGGAGGAACGTCCTATAGGTGAACTAATGTTCATAGCCCCTATGAACATTTAAAAATTCAGTTTGATTGCTATAATAGATTCGTAGATATTCAGAGCCGTCTAAATATTTCGGAAGGTCGCCATGTTGGATTGTTAAATGTTCAGGCCATAGAGTCATGTACCAGTAAAGGAAAATTATTGCGTAGGGTCATTATTCAAACTTTCAATTCGATCGCATGATTACGACGCAAGAAATAAAAACTTATTTTAAAATACGCACTGCCGCCATATTGAGGATATGTAAACAATTGAAATAAATTAGATACCAGTGTATTACAATGTGTATAAACATTTCCTGTACCAGATTGCATTGCGTTTGGAACATTAAATCGCGAGAAAGGTCTATTTAAAGCTTTCAAATTTGCTTGGCCGCCATGTCCGTTTTGTAGTTAACCGGTTTTTGAAAGTCGTATAGATGAACTTCTAGTAGTGCCCTTTATCTGTGTACAAATTTTCAGGGTGATACCGCTAATAGTTTCAGAGTTATAGAATGCCGGGAAAATATTTTGCACATCCGCCATCTTGTGGTTATGTAAACAATTGAACGAAGTTAGATGTCGGTGCATTACAATGTGTATAAACATATACTGTGCCATGTTTTATTGCGTTTGGTTGGTTAAATCGCGAGAATCGTCTATTTAAAAGTCGCAAATTTACGTGGCCACCATGTTGGTTTTGTAGTTACCAGTTTTCCAAAGTCACATAGGTGAACTTCTAGTAGTTCCCTTTATCACCGTAATAAATTCTAGGGTGATATCGGGAATAGTTTCGGAGATATTGAATGCTGGTTCATAAGCCTATTTTTTCAAAATTGAAAATAGGCTAAACATTAGGAAAAAGTAGACTTATGGATCGTTCCGGGCAAATATCTGTCTGTCTGTCCTTCTGTCTGTCTGTCTGTCTGTCTGTCTGGATGTGTGTGTCCCCACTATCAACTCCTAAACGGCTGCAGCAATAGAATCCAAATTTGGTATGAGTAAAGATCTATTACCTGAAAATATCTCAAGCCCATATTTGAAAATGATGTCAGGGCTACCAACTGCTGAAAATCCGCAATTGAAATTTGAGCTCCATGTTGGATATTTGGAAGGTATGAATGGGAGCTATTCCAAAATTGGCACACGCATAGATAATAATATTTCAGTTTAATTTCCAGGAGGCCATACATGGCAGTGTTGCCAAAATGATTCTAAGCCTGCTGATAAGTCCAATATTTAAATGCATTCAACTTCTACACTATCAATTTCATTTCAACCAAATTTCGTATGTACAATGTGTACATAAACAGAC
Organism: Meconema thalassinum; assembly: GCA_946902985.2. Lineage (NCBI taxonomy): Eukaryota > Metazoa > Arthropoda > Insecta > Orthoptera > Tettigoniidae > Meconema > Meconema thalassinum. The sequence continues at coordinate 227,055,157 of OX336398.1, forward strand.
ATGACTGAGCGTATTCTTAAAAGCCAACAGGGCTGCCAACTGCTAATAAATGCTCTCTCTCTCTATTTTCTTATCCAAATACCAATATGTCAAAAAGTATGCAAGCCGACAGCTTTTAACTTTGCACACGTATAGTACCTAACATTCCAGATTAATTTGGAGTAACTTATGTACGTCAGTGCTACCAACATGATTCTAAGCCTGCTGGTAGGACCAATTTTTAAATACATGTATCTTCTATACTACAAATGGATTTCATCCAAAATTGGCACAACACGATATCATATTATTTCAGATTATTTCTGACCAACACATGCATGACATTGTCGCCAAACATGATTTCACGCGCTGATAGATCCAATGTCTAACTGCATGTAACGTCCATGCTATCCATTGGACTTCAACCAAATTTTGTAATCTGTACCTTGAGAGACGGAACTAACAATATATTCAGTCACCAGGGCTGCCAACTGTAGTGCTCTATTAGAATACATTATACAAGGTATATTTCGATATTACCAACTTAATTTTGTAATTATTCTAGATAGGCCTATATAGATTGGCATGAATCTTAAATTTTAAGAAAAGTAGGCTCTGTAGTTCGTCATGGATCTTCTTTTAAAAATCTCGTTTCATTTTTCGTGTTCTAAGTAAGACCAGTAGGATATATGAAAATAGGCCATTTAGTTCTTCACGGAACTGCTTGTTGAATATGAAGCACGTGCGAGAATCAAATAATGTCTGGCAGGAGCTAAAGCATAATTTACTCTACTTCCAACCTCATTCAGATTAAAACTTTGCACTTCAAAAGGCCATGTGGGAATGTATGGGCAGTATTTTGTAGAATTAAGCAGAGTTCGATCTAATTCAGTTACCAATAACTGGAAATAACCAACCCTCTTCCAAGCCCATGATTACAATCAGTGAGCAGAATCAACTTTCCGTCCTCGATTCTCACACCTCATTCTGAGTCCACTATTTCATTACAGTTTTAACAACGTATTGCTCTCACAAAACCAGTAGGCTAGATATCCCTTTGCTCATTTCACGCAATGAATGTCTCATCTGGATGTATTACTACAAAACGAGCGAATAAAAATAGCAAGGTTAACTTGCAATCTCGCAAAGAGTTGCCATGGAAACAAGCCCTACCTCAAATTAGATTGCTCGTAGCAGATAATAATTAGGCAGCTCTCCTCATCGTAGTTGTACTTTGCCTTGGTGGACATACGATTTCATTTGTTTAACCCGGGAGAGGTGGCGCTTACTTGGGCAACGTTAGAGGTGGCGCGGGATCATTTTGACCCCTCCCAATTATTTTTCAGTAATAACGACAATTATTTCGTTTATAGAGCCTCCGTGGCTCAGGCGGCAGCACGCCGGCCTCTCACCGCTGAGTCCGTGGTTCAAATCCCGGTCACTCCATGTGAGATCTGTGCTGGACAGAACGGAGGCAGACAGGTTTTTCTCCGGGTACTCCGGTTTTCCCTGTCAAAATTTCATTCCAGCAACACTCTCCACTATCATTTCATTTCATCTGTCATTCATTTAATCATTGCCCCAGAGGAGTGCGTCAGGCCTCGGCAGCCGGCACAGTTCATATCCTCGCCGCTAGATAGGGGCTTCATTCATTCCATTCCTGACCCGGTCGGAGACTGGAAGCAGGCTGTGGATTTTCATTTTCATTTCGTTTATGCAACTGATATGGCACGAAACCATTCTCTGAACTAATGAGCAAGTATATTTGTCTAAAATGAAAGTCATGCACATATTATAAACTGCTATTTACACTATAATAGAAATGGTGCGGATCTGACAGGATATCATCTATTTTTATGAAATATCTGATAATTCTTACTTCAGTTTGCCTATTAACAATATCGAAATCAATGATTTGACAAGTTTTAGATAATGTAGGATTCTAGTTTTTAACCAAAGACACATTTTAGAGAAGTCTCTTGTTGTGTTGTGGTTGTATTGTGCTCCATTTTGTAACTGTCTTTTCCAGTTAGGGTACACATCTGCTTAGAATGAGGTATACATTCTTAACATATCCAATTTATCTTCACACAGGTGTAATTACTGGAAGGTTCTTTAACATGCCATAAATCTATGACATTGGACCGCCGGCTTTACTTCCCCTCCGAAGGAAGGCATACTTGAGGGATTTTTAACGCTCTTAAAAATCCGACGGTTTCGGCCGGGGTTGAACCCGCTATCTTGGGCATAGAAGCTCAGCATGCTACCGACTACGCCACCGAAGCCGCCGCATTTAACTTTAAGGGGACCGGGACGTGTGATGGCTCAATGATGTCAATTGTTTTTTTTTTTTAATCTTAAAACAATCTCCCAAATTTCCTGAAGAATTTGGTGTATCAATTGTTGTTCTGAAGTAATATTTGATGCAATAAAATTAGGTTTAAACATAATGTGTCAAGGCTATACTGCAGCTACTAGTCAAACATTCTTTTTGTGTTTTCTGTAAGTCATATTTTTTGAAACTTCGTGTACCATTTTCTCAGAAACCGTCTGATCAATGTATTTGGAACTTGGTAGTCTCTAAGACACTATATATATCTACCAGTGGAAGTACATTTATTCAGGTATCTTGATTAGTTCATGGAGCCCTGCTTGAAAAGCACTGACATTTTTACAGAAAACTTCAGTTTTCAACTAGGATGTAACAAAAATTAACTCAACTCTTGTAATCAATAGGACAATACTTTTACATAAGTAGCTCAAAAATGGTTTAAATATTATGCATGCAAAGTTTGTGGCGTCTGGTTTGAGTATTTGCTGTGAAAAAGGGACATGAGTTAAGGGCATTTTTGCAATATGTTTTTTAAGATTGTTTTTAATGCTCTCTCTGACAAAAATTATTTCACATAGAAGCTTCAAATTCTACGAAAATAATGATGAATGTACTCGGAATATACCAAAAGAACATTCAAGGATATATCTATTGTAGTTTCTGAGATAAGTAACTGAACATAGGTAGCTACATTTTTCTATCGATTCACACGTCACGGTTTCCTTCAAAATCTCACATACATTGACTGGGAATCTAATCCATGGGGAGCGGCAAACAGCTTTAGCACTTGAATATCAAGTATTCCAAGAAGCTCAGAAGTCAGGAAGTTGTTCATGATGTTTTGTTAAATAAGGGCCAACTACTGTATGTTGTGTTGCAATGAAGACGCGAGTTGCTAAGCAACTCAACTTGTGAACACATGACTGACTCTGCTCCTTCACTTGCTCTCTTATTGACCCATTTCCTTGCTGGCTCTTGCGTAGTTCCAGCGGGCAATTGTAATCTCTGAAAGGTCACCAGTTCAATCCCAGTTGCAACTTCAGCAATCTCCGAGTTACAGCGATATAATTTTTGTCTTCCTCACTGTAACTGTGTAATAATAGTTACTAGCTACTTGACCTTCCATGCCCCATTGCGCTGAGTGGCCGGGCAGTGGTCTGGTTAGGAAGCACCATTATATCTTCTGCAGGCTGTTGGCGAGAGACCGGCTGTAGTTAATTTACCATTATGATTATTATTCTGTTGGATCTGGGCCATTATGGACCACGGAGCAACAACTACGCCATCTTGGATCATCATTATCCTCCACTGACTTTGATCATCTGCCAATACAGCTTCATTTGGTGACTCGTCTCCTTCCTCCTTTACCTTCTATTGAAGATTCATTTTCTCATTCTTCTCTGAAACCTCTGAAGTCTGAATCTAATTGTCGAATGTGGTTTATAGCTTTTACATCTGACTGATTATAATTATTTATTTAATTGATTGTTCCCCTTTAGTAGAGCGATTGAACTTGAATACATGATTTCATCTTCTGGCGTTTTCTCGCTTCTCTTCCCAAAATCAATTCATCCTCTCAGAATGCTCCTTCTTCTACTCAGCTGTCCACTTTCTTCCAGGCTGTCGTGATGGTCCATGTTCAAACTTAAGGACACCACGTACTCTTGCATGATGAAAAATATCGATTATTTGATTTTGGCGCCATAAAATTCTTCATTCTTTTCTGAATCCAAATATATATAGTTTGTTGGGGTTTTGATGTATACAACTATATTAAAATATTTTTTTTTAAATTAGCGGCCCATGCTCTAAATAATACACGTTTAACTTTGCCAGCTGTTTTCCGTTAAAAATCACTTTTCATGCTTAGGTACCAGTAACTAGGAAACCATTTAAGATAGAGGGCTATTTTTTTACATGAACTTTCCTAATGGAGCACTTCAATGTTAACCTATTTTCACTTCCAAAACATAGTAGGCATTGATTGGGAAGAGAAAAATTGATACATATTTTTGAATAAATTAAAAAAGAAAGAGTTCGGATTTTTTCTTGAATTCTGTCCCAATAATAAAGAAACAAAGTGATTACTCATCTGGTATGATCCATTCCAAGTATGTGAACAAAATTTGAGAATATTTGATTCAAAAACAACTGAGAAATGTGTACCTGAAGCAACATATACAACATTTTTTTTGAAAAATTATCTGTCCAAATTTGTATTCATTTCACACATCCTATAAAAGCAAAGTAGCACTACATGGTCAAAAACAGCTCAGAATATACCGCTTCTTATATGTGACAAGAATCATAGCTGTACATTTAGCATCAACCCATAAAATATGAGTAAAATGATGCCACAAAAATAGACTTTTTCATCGTGTAAGAGTACGTGGTGACCTTAACATTTTGGATTCTATTCCGGCACTCGATGCGGTCCTCGAGATTTTCTATGTTGACCTGTTGTAGGTCCCTCTCGACCTCTGTCAGCCACTCCGTGCCACACTTACTCAGTTTTATAACGTTGAGCAATTTCTTCGCCGTGCTGAAGATTTCCATCCTGTAAATCTGCTCGGCGTTTTCTGATTACGTCCGTTATCGTGTGGATCTTCGTTTCGTTTCGAGATCTCTTCATCCAAATACCGTGATTATTAATTTCCCCGTAAATCTTTCTGAGAATGTTTCTTCCCTGTTTTTCTATATCCTTAATTTTGGAATGACCGTCTATCACCATTGTTTAGGTTGCGTAAGTTGCTTCCGGAAGAATCATCGTTGTATAGTGCCCTAGTTTTGCGTCTAGTGAAATGCACTTCTTGTTGTAGTGAGCCCACGTTAGTTTGTAGGCTTTCTGTAGGTTGGTGATTCTTCGTTCATTGGCAATTCGGTTTAGTACCGGGGAGCGTATGATTTCACCAAGGTATTTAAAATGGGGGACCTGTGCTAATTTACCGTATTGTGTGATTAAAGGTGAGTTTTTTCATAAGAAATTTTTAGTGTGGTTCTTTGCGCAATTTCATGTATTTTTCCACTGATTATAATTACTACTACTACTATTATTATTATTATCATTATTAATCTCCCCATTGTTAGGGCCACTAAGGATCGCGAGATCTCAACTGTTTGCCTTCTTGTGGGCCCACCAGGTTTTCATCCTTTCGTGGTGTGATTTTCTTCTTGATGAGCCTGTTTAAGTTTGTGAATAATAATAATAGCAATAATAATAATAATAATATAATAATTATAACGAAGTCCCCGATTCTCGGATGTCACGGGTAGTCTAATCTCGATAATCACTGGATGGATTTTGATGCGATTTTCACCATTCTGTAAAGGATATCTCGAGGAAGGTTTCTGTAGAAAATGATTTATTTATGATCAAAGAAGCCAAGCACGAACGATTTCAGTGAAAAAGTCGAAAACAAACTTGTTGTCCGTGTACTTTTTAAGCTTGCGCTGGGCAAACCGTTAAAAATATCAATATACTACGAGTGTAAGAATTGTTCAGCATGCAAAGTTCTACAAAAAAGTCCGGGATAGCATCTGTCTATCTTCAATACATCGCCCACTATAAGTGTTTTTAGATTGGACGGAAGTGGGATTTGTGTTTCATGCACTTCGCAATTCTTAAATTACGTCTGACAAGAATTCGTTGCACATGCATCTCCATGATAATATAATAGTCCAGTCAGTGATTTTAACCCATCATGCCGAGACGTAAAACGGATAAAGGTCGTATTTCATTGACATAAAAAACGCTTATCACGTAATGTATTCATAAATGTTCCCGGGAGAAGCAGGGGAGGGTTGCTAGTAATAACTATATTAACAAAATCGGAGAAAGGTTAATAAGATTCTGCGAGAATTTTGAACTAAAATTGATGTCGACGCATTTCCTGGCCCTTCCACACAAGGGAACAACCTGGGAATCACCCAAATTTCATTTAGTGGAGTTCCAAATAGACCATGTGGCCATTTGTAAAAGAAACCAGAAATACATTCTGAATGTTAAAGTAAACAAGGGAGTCACTGATTCCGATCACCACTTGTGTTAAGGGACAATAGGGCTGAGTTTTTAGGCAAAAATGATAAAATAACTGTTTTTTGTTTTTCCCATATATATATATCTTATGGACCCCTGTGGATAATTTCAGTAAAACAGTTTTCATGCACCGCCATTTTTAAAGGCTCAGCGACATTTTTAAAACTCCTCTGTGTAAAAAGAAGATGGAAGGCAAATCATAGAAAGTAGGCTATACTTTTAAAACAAGAAATCCTAGAAAGTCGTAGGTTAACTCAAGCGAAAGGTCTAAATGCTCTTTATCTCTACAACAGAACATCGTATTTTTCAAATTTTTTCCACAAAAGTTTCATTGGGTGACCCAAACTGGTTAATATAGCATGTGATTTTATAAAAATGCTTTTATCTCCAAACAACGTTTTTAGGTAATCAAAATGCTCCATGTGCATGAGGTATTCACCAATTTTTTCTAAAAAAATCACTGGATATTCAGAAACACATGTGCTGCAAGATAACATTGCAATATCTCCAGCCACTTTGTAAATTACAGACTAAAAAAATAAAAAACTATGAAAAACTCTCAAAATTCATAAAACATGATGGCACATAAAGAAAAAAATAATCTAACAGCATACACGTATCACTTTCCAGAAATGTCTCAATGTTATAATATTTAGAATAGTTTTATGTATATGTAATGAAAATATCAAGCGTTTTACACAATTGCTAATGTGCATGGAGCATTTTGTTCACACGGTATATTTTAATAATATAATTAGTAAAAAATCCATTACATTTCATCCAATGGTTTTCAAATTTGGTATGTGGCTTAGTGTTACCATTCTAAGCGTGCAGTTTAAATTTCAACTCTTTCTGATAAAAATGTGGAAGTTGAAAAACTCAGCCCTAGTGTCCCTTAGTCAAAGTCATATTTCAACCTGACAGACCCAAACTAAAACCAGTTAGAGATGCAAGAATTGATCCGCAACTTCTGAAACTAAATTCAAGCAATTTCGTTGCCAATATATCCAACCAAACTCCGTCCAATTGGATAGAATTAAAATATATCCTTTTAAGGGCTTCCCAGAATGCTGGTGTTCTCCCTCAAAAACGCAAGCACAGGTGGTGGAACGACGTATGTGACAAGGCCGTAGAACTTAGATTTCAAGCCTGGCAAAGATGGAGTTCCCATGAAATAGATCAAAACTGGCATGAGTTCCTCATAGTCCAGATAGAAGATTCAAAGACAATCAGATCGGAAAAACGAAAATATAATAAAAACTGACTGACAGAAATAGATCAAAATTTCAAGAAAAACAATACAAGAAACTTCTTCAAAACATTTGTTGAAGAAATATCAAGCTACCCTACATCTAGTTTGTGTTTCAAACGTCAAGATGAGAGCTTGGAAACGAATAATAAAGAAAATTGTAAATTCCTTGCAGATTACTTCCATGACTTTCTAAACTGTGAATTCCCTGTAGAGAAACTCTCGTTTAAGCAAACCACTCCAAACCCAAACTCGAAACCCGCTTCATTGGATGAAATCAGACAAATAATGACTGAAATTAAATGTAACAAGGCCCCAGGGGAGGATGGTATAATTGCTCAAATGCTGAAATTAGGAGGTGAAAGCATAGCTGAGAAAATTCAAGTAATTCTTGAAGATACCCGGAATTCGGAGAAAATCCCCGATCGCTGGAACTGTGTCCTGATTCACCCAGTGCACAAAAAGGGGGATAAAACAGACATCAATAATTACTGAGGAATATCCTTACTACCAGTTGCGTATACAATTATTTCCAAAGTCTTACTCATGAGACTTGAAAAACAGACCACTTAATTGGTGAGTATCAGGCAGGGTTTAGGAAAGGCTGGTCATGTACAGAACAAATTGTCAATCACAAAACCATCTTTCAAATTCATAAAACCAGGCAAATAGTGATCACGTTTGTTGATTTCAAGAAAGCCTATGACTCGGTTGACCGGCACACTCTATTCAACATTCTAGAAGAATTCAAAGTTGACAGGAAAATAAGAGAATTTATTAAGTAGACACTGACAGCCAACATTTCAAATGTAGAATTTCAAGGTGAACTTTCTGATCCTTTCCATATTAACACGGGCCTTCGACAAGGAGACGTACTATCTCCGTTAATATTCAATCTTGTGCTGGAGAAAGTCATCAGGGCATGATGAACTGAAACAGAAAGAATTACTATAGGCCCACTACTCAAAAATAGAATTCATCTGCGGTGTTTGGCTTTCGCAGGTGATCTGGCTGTTCTTTCTAACAATAGACTAAGGGCAGTTCAGACTCTTGATCAACTTCACAAAATTTCAGCTAAGACCGGGCTCCAAATACCATACGCAAAATCTCAATACTTAGAAGGATCCTCTCGTTATCTAAATAGACAACCTCTGAAGACTAAATTTGGCAAAATTCATCAGGTAAAATAAACTCAAGTATTTAGGAGAACTAATTCAGCCATACGGATTGAACCGTGAAGGAAATTATGAGAGAATTTCAAAATTATAAATCGCCTAAATTACAGTAGAACTACAATTATCGGAATCAATTGGGACCGGAGTCCATTCGTATATTCAAACATTCGGATAATTGGATTTCCATACCTGGTATACATACATATGTCTTTTTAAGATAAAAGAGCTTATTTTCAGTACTGTATGCATTTTTAGCCTAATTTTCACATTTCACAAAAATGAGGGAAAAGTAGACTTATGAGATCGATCCGGGCAAATGTGTGTCTGTCTGTCTGTCTATCGGTTTGTCCTTCTGTCTGTCTGGCTGCAGCAATCGAAACCAAATTTGGTATGAGTAAAGATCTATACCTGAATATCTCAAGCCCATATTTAAAATGATGTCAGTGCTACCAACTGCTGAAAAACCGCAATTGAAATTGAGCTCCATGTTGGATATCTTGGAAGGTTTTCATGGCAATATTGCCAAAATGACTATAAGCCAGCTGATAGGTCCAGATTTAAATGCATATAACCTCTACACTATCAATTGGATTTCAACCAAATTTCGTATGTAATATATGTACATAAACAGATATTACTGAGCGTATTTTTAAGAGCCACCAGGGCTGCCAACTGTTAATAAATACTCTCTCTATTTTCTTTATCCAAATACCAATGTTTCAGAAAGTATGCAAGCCGACAGCTTTAAAGTATGCACACGTATAGTACCTGATAGTCTAGATTAATTTGGAGTAACTAATATACGTCAGTGCTACCAACATGATTCAAAGCCTGCTGATAGGTCCAATTTTGTAAATGCATATAACGTCTTCACTATCAATTGGATTTCAACCAAATTTCGTTTGTGCTATGTGTATATAAACAGATATGACTATGCGTATTCTTAAGAGCAACCAGGGCTGCCAACTGTTCATTAATGCTGTCTCTATTGTTTTTACCCCAATATCAATATATCAGAAAGTATGCAAGCCAACATCTCTAAACTTTGCACACGTATAGTGCCTGACATTCTAGATTAATTTGGAGTAACTAATATAAGTCAGTGCTGCCAACATGATTCTATGCCTGCTGATAGGTCCAATTATAAAATTCATGTAACTTCTATACTAACAAATGGATTTCATCCAAAATTGGCACAACAAGCGATCATAATATCTCAGATTATTTCTGACCAACACATGCATGACACTGTTGCCAACATGATTTTACGCGCGCTGATAGTTCCAATGTCTAACTGCATGTAACGTCCATGCTATCCAATGGACTTCAACCAAATTTTGTATTCTGTACCTTAAGAGATGGAACTAAGAATATATTCAGTCACCAGGGCAGACAACTGTAGTGCTCTATTAGGCTACATTATGCCAGGTATATTCGAACTAATTAGAAATTTATATATTACCAACACTATTTCGTCATTATTCTAGATAGGTCCATATAGATTAATCTTTGGTATGAATCTTAATTTTAAGAAATGTAGGCTCTTTAGTTTGTCACGGAATTTATTGTTAATATATAATTAAATAAAAAGGCAATACATTTACATGTTACATAGCATATGTACATACAAGTGCTGTGCAATAGTAATTGAAAGTCATTGTTTGCTGAGCATCTCGGTCATAGTAAGCTCATCATCCCAATAACATTCGTGCTGCGCCTACACTAGCTTCGTGGAGGGAAGGACAATATGGCTTACACAGATTCATATTTAGCGAATCGCAGTACGTATTCATCTTATTACTTTTTTTCTGCAAGCGATTCGGATAGTAGGAGTTCGGATAATTGGTGTTCTACTGTACCTGGAACACACATAACAAACAAGTAGTTCCGTGAAGAACTATACAGCCTATTTTCATATATCCTACTTATGTTAATTGCCTCTAACAACACACAAAATTTCAGTTTGATTTCTGCAATAGTTTCGTAGATATTAAGAACCATTTAAATATTTCTGATAGTCGCCATGTTGGATATTTAATATGTTGGTCTTAGAGTTATGTACTATTACATGAAAATTATTGTGTAGGTGTCGTATTCAAACTTCAATCACATGATTAGGACACAAGAAATGAATGTCAGATATTAAAATTTCGCACAGTTGCCATCTTGTGGTTATGATAACAATTGAAACGAATTAGATGCCAGTAGATTCAAATTTGTATAAGAATTTACCGTACCAGTTTTACTGCGCTCGGATGGTTAAATTGCGAGAAACGTCTATATAAATATTTATATTTCGTGTCAACGCCATGTTAGATTTGTACACTCCAGGTTATTGAAAGTCCCATAGGTGAACGTATTGTTTCGTGTTAGCCCTAGTAGCACGTTCGTTAATTGGACTACAGAGGTTAAAACACAACACAGTTTGGTCCTTTAAAGAAATATAGCTTTATTGCAGGCCAAGAAAGATACACGACACAATAAAACACACAGAAACCATTAGCAGTCTCACTGAGGCTTCCTCCTATGGAGAACACTCACTCCTTTCACTTTCTCGAGCAGCTGACCGTTCACTTATTAGGTAAACCAGTGTCCAGCCACAGTCCTGTCACTCACTGAAATACCTGCACACATCCTTGATAACACAAACTACAGTTACTTACGAGTCTGCTAAACACTGCTCTGCAGGCTCGCAAACAATCTCATTGGGTTCCGTAATCCACACGGCACTTCGCCTCGATACTGTCGCACAGGTAAAAGCACTCACTCGCTCTGAACACACCCCGTCCTCACCGGCCAGGGTCGCTCTTATATATCGGAGCTGATGACTCAATGGATGCGTCGAGAGCGGACCAGGGTTCACGGTTTCTCGAAAGCTCCATTTCTGGGAGGGCTGCGTAGGTTCTAGACCGTGACCTTTTTTTCTTACAGCCCTGTTGGGTAAGGCGCTGGTAACACACAGTCAGGGATAGCCTGGGGCGGGCTGAGTCACGCACGGGCGACGAAACTGTCTAGCATTCGTAACAGTATGTTCATAGCCTCTATCAACGTACAACATTTCAGTTTGATTGATATCATAGATTAATAGATATTGAGAACCGTCTAAATATTTCGGTTGGTCGGCATGTTGGATTTTTATATATGCAGGTCACAGAGTTATGTACTATTAGTTGACGATTTTTGCGTAGGTAGATTATTCAAACGTTAAATTCGATCGCATGATTAATACGCAAGAAATAAAATCTAATTTTAAAATTGTGCACAGCCGCAATCTTGAGTTTTATGTGAACAATTGAACCAAATGAGATGCCAGTGCATTACAATGTGTATAAACATTTACTCTACGATATTTAACTGCGCTCAGATGGTTCAATCGGGAGAAAAGTCTATTAAAATATTTCACTTCACCTGGCCGCCATGCTCCTTTTGTATTTTACAGGTTTTTGGAAGTCTCATAACTGAACTTCTAGTACTGTAGTACCCTATATAACGGTAGAAAAATTTCAAGGTGATATCAGTAATAGTTTCGGAGATATACAATGCGGGCGAAATATTTCGTACAGCCGCAAGCTTGAGGTTAAGTGAACAATTGAACTAAATTAGAAGCCAGTGCATTACAATGTTTTTAAACATTTTCTGTACCAAGTTTCATTGTGTTTTGATAGTTATATCGCGAGGAAGTCTATTTAAAAGTTTCAAATTTGCTATACCGCCATGTTCGTTTTGTATTTAACAGGTATTTGAAAGTTCCACAGGTGAACTTCAAGTAGTGCCGTTTATCGCCGTACTAATGTCTTATTGAAGAGGAAAATCTTTGGTTCAGTCTGCGTAGAGGGAATGTGGATAAAACTGAGGTCTCAGTGCATTACAATGTTTTTAAACATTTTCTGTACCAAGTTTCATTGCGTTTTGATAGTTATCATCAGTAATATTTTCGGAGATTTAGAATGCCAGTGAAATATTTCACAGGGCTATGTTTTATTGGTGAAACGTAATAATATTTAAAAAGCACGGTCCGGGTCGGCCAAAATAGTACTGTGACCTACCGAGTTTTATTGAAATCGCACACAAATACACACATACGGACAAAAGGTGATCTCATAAGCCTATATTTTTCATAAAATGAAAATAGGCTAAAATCAGTATCCCGGAATGCTAAATTAAGACATTATACCACAGTAATCAAACCTGAAGCATTATACGCCTCGGAAACCTTGCTCATTGGTGGCAGATCTCTTATTGAAGAGGAAAATCTTTGGTCCAGTCTGCGTAGAGGGAATGTAGATGAAACGGAGGCACTGATCTCTATACATTGATGGCTGGTAGCTACGGCAGCAGTAAGCCGAATAGACGATGACAGGTATAGTAAGATGGCAGCGTGCGCATGGTGCAATATTGCGAATCCTGCTCTGTGATTGGTTACTGGTAGTCTGATGTTATACATGTATTTATACTGGTAGTAAATATTCTGTGTTTCTTGTAGTTGTAAAATGGGCTGAATTTGGTTATTTAAAGCGTAAAATCTTAGTTTTAAGTACCGGTTTGGTGACCCATCATCCCAGGCAAGCCTGTAATACCTTTACGTCTCAGGCAGATAGGTCACTTAGCCGTAATTTTGAAGTTATTGTGAAGTTAAGTATACACATGCGGTGGTGCTGAACCAGACGTGATCGGGCTAGGCTATTGCGTGTTTAAATTTGATCCCATTTCAGGGTTTTTCGATTCTGGGTGCGAATAGTTCGCTTAATAGTTGTAAAACGGTGGGGATAGTATATTTTGAGTAGGTTTTTAGTTGTGTTAAGTTTTATGTGGAGCTGAGGAGTGAAATTGGTTAGGCTTAAAGTGCATATTTGGCTTTGATCTACTTCCCGTTATTATTAAGTATATCGTGCTGCTAGCGTGATTAAAAGCTGTAGTATTTGATGTAGAGTGCTGGGATTACTTGGGGGAAGTGTTGGTTATTTCATGGAAACAGGAATTCATTACCAAGGACCGATTACGATATGTCGAATCTAGGCCTGTATAGTGAGCTACGTTTATAGGTACATCATTTGAAGAATGCATACTTTCGTGGGCATATATACATGTATACCGTATATACAATTTACAAGAATGTTTCTAGAAATTGTTTTTCACTCGTTACTCTGTTACTGATCGCTAATTGCGTGTACTCAGCACCTAAGTTGATATTTGTCAGCCGTTATTATACATTCATTTTTATTGATATTCCGGAGATTTACTGACCTCGGAATGACGTGTCAGTGATCCCAATGCCCTTATGCTATGAGTGAACATACCTATATACTTTTATTTGTTCCAAAGCACCATTAATTACGATTTAAAATTGACTAGATTATCATTGCTTCCCCATAAGAAGAGCTTGAGAATGGGTACACCAACATGGCGGACCGCGCGCTCTACCTGGCGTACTTCCTCGTGCAGCGGAGAGCTGCCATCAGCGATCCATGTATAGAGATCAGTGAACGGAGGTCTCGAGAGCTCTATCATCACTCTGAAAGGATCACCGACACATTCTGGAAAAGGCGATTAAAGTTCTATGGCCACATTCTTCGCATGACCAATGACAGACTACGAAGAGGATTTTCAATCTTGCTCTCTCAATGAAAGTCAAGACCAAACTGGCTTAAGAAAATAGGGGAAGATAGAGGAAATCACACAAGACACATCCAAACTCAGAACAGTTATCAGCAACTATCATTTTGCGAAGAAAATCAGTACCAGTACCAGGAAACCATGGACCGAAGATCGGAAGAAACTGTTCCGTGCCCAGATGAAGAGATTATGGGAGAAGAAAACATCAACATCAATTGCTAAATGACTTCACTCGCCCTCCTTATTTGGGCATAAAGATGTGATAAAAATAACTATATTAACAATAACAAAATTAATAATTATTTAAATGCGTTTTCCCTTCCCTATATTATCCTGCTAAGGTCCCTTACCAGTTTTGTACCGAAAATAAGGTCCCATTAACACCAAACTACACACATGGGGTACCTACAGGTTCAGCATAACCCAATGCGTAAGCGAAACGCACTCACCTAATCTTTAATAGCCTCATAATTAAATAAATACCTTAAAACTTGTATATTTACAATGAAATAATGAAAGAATGTAACACGGTAACCATGGTAACAGAATCTCAGAGGTCCATCTATTTCTGTAAGACGCAATGCAATTCCAATTATTACATTAATGTGAAAGTTTCCAGACGGTTATAAGGTTATCACTGAACCCAAATTAAGCTGTAAAATTCATCAGTACATACAGTATAATGCGCTTAAGGGGGCCAAGGGACACTCTAGAATTCACGTGTGAGTGTGGTACGAAAGGTCTTTTTCACCCGACTATAAAGGGTCTCCGAAAGCCACATTTAAAGGCCCTTAAATTAACAGTGTATGTGATATTCCCAGAAAACTAACTTTGCTCTGATATACCTATAAAGGAATGACAAACCCCTAACCACTGCACCAGTAGCTGAATTGATAAAGACTGATTATTCATACCAAGGATAAATCAGTCATAGCATTCATGATTGAGATTTTGATATGTGTACTCTTTACAACTAGAATATTCGTGGGCGAAGCCGCGACGGGTAATGCTAGTTATTATTACTATTATCATTATTATTATTATTATTATTATTATTATTATTACTGTTATGATCGTTACACTTCGGTGAACTAAGGACCACGTCATTTCAACTGTATCCTTTTTGCTATACAATTAGTCCAGTATTCCTTTATTCGTAGACCGCGTTGGTCGTTTCTCTCTTTTGTCCACACCTTTCCAGTTTTCAGCGTCGACTTTGGTTGGAATCTCCGATGTTCCAAGAGTTTTCTCTTAAGATGATCACGCTCCTGGATATCTTCACATGAGATCCCAATCTCGTGCAAATCTTTCTGTGTCTCACTGTCTCTTTGAATCTGTGTGAGAAGCGCACAGCGAATAAAGCGCACATACAGGTATTTGCGAAGAAAGCGCAAAAGGGCCAATGTGACAGTTTAGGGTAGGGGTTACGTTACCAGGAAATGAATACTTGGAGCTGGTTAGAGGTGAGTCATCACGCAATACAATAGCTCAGGTTCATTCCTCCCGAGCAGCCGCCCCACCTCACCGACCCCTTCTTTGTCATTCCTGTTCTGATAGTCCTTCAAGTCACTTCGTAAGCAGCAATAATCTGTTTTAGTGTTTTAAACTTACTTGTGTTAAAGTTATTTTACTAGTATACCTAGTGTTTTGAACGTTTTCTTTCTTTTTAGTATTTATACATGGTTTAGTTATATTATGGAAGTCTTAACTACTAACAAGGGTAAGCCTGCAGCACATTATAACGGATACGCATATAGGGAGTTTAGGAAGAATATAGATGGGTTAATAGTTTGGCGATGTCAGAAGGAAAGGTCAAGTAGGTGCCGTGGAATGTTAAAAAGTAAAAATGGCGAAGTTTTAGAAGTTACTGATCACTCATGTGCAGCACCGGACACAGCCAGATTGGAAGTTATGAAGAGCATCAACGTTGCAAAGAAGAGAGCCCGTGAAGAAGACACGTCCTTTTCAAAGATCTACAGAGAAGAACTGGGAGAACTCCACAACAAGGGCTACAATTTTGTAACAGAAATGCCGCAACAACTCACCACAAAAAGAAGTATGTACATACAGAGAAACAGTGCGCGTGGAACCCAAAAGGAGCCTAAGACTAGAGAAGAAGTAATTTTAGACGAAGAATTGCTTCAGATGAATGACGGATCAAAATTTATGTTAGTGGACGAAGGCTCAGAGGAACGGATGATCATTTTTTGTTCAGAAAAAGGAAAAGAGTGCTTGAGGAACCTACAAGGCTTTTTCATGGATGGAACGTTTAAAAGTTGTAGTAAACAGTTCAGTCAAATTTACACCATCCATGCTGATTATGGAAGCTCCGACACAGAAATTAACGTTTATCCAGTTGTGTTTGGCCTACTTCCAAACAAGAAGAAAACTACATACGTTCGTTTTTTTCGTCATGTACTGCAAGCAGTCCCAGAATGGAATCCAAGACACATCCACGTTGATTTTGAGGCGAGTGCAATAGCTGCAATTAGAGAAGTTCTGCCATCAGTTGAAATCCATGGGTGCTACTTTCATTTGAAAAAATGTCTGTGGAGAAAAATACAAGAAATTGGACTGACATGTGAATATAGAGAAAATGAAGAAATCCGACTGTCCACTCAAATGTGTGCTGCATTAGCCTTCTTGAAAACTGAAGATGTCCAAGATGGCTGGGTCGAAATTCACTCACAGGCTCTTGAAAACCCGAAATTAACTCGCTTCTTCGACTACTTCGTCGAACAGTGGCTGCATAATGACGAAATTCCTATTGAATTGTGGAATTGCTATGCTAGGCGACACAGGACTACGAACGCGGTGGAAGGTTGGCACAACAAAATCAACAATCTTCTTGGACGACCCAACCCCAAAATCAGAGATGTCATACTTTGTTTCAAGAGTGAAGCGGAGGAATCTTCTTGTATGTACATGAGGATAGAACTGAATTTAGCTGGGAAAAAGAGGAAGAAAACTTACATCGAGTTGGATAAGAAACTGGAAAGAACTGTGAAGAAGTATGAAGAAAATGGTGACATCACAGCGTGTTTAAAGACAGTTTCATATCTACAAAAACTTGGCTAGACCTTCTTTCTAGAAGAAAAGCAAGACCCGAAAAGAATGTAAATAGTAAACAGTTAATATTGACGAAGCTACATTCATGCTGATTTAAAGCAAGCCTAAGTATACTTTAAAACTGTAAATATATTTAAAAAGTTAACATTGACGAAGCTATACTCAAGCTGATTTTAAACACGCCTAAATGATTAAAAATATTTAGTAATTAATCATTTAGCCAGTCCACAGCCTGGATAAAGTGTGATGGTAATCAGAAACTAATTAATTCAACTTTTATTTTCTGTGTAACACTCCTTATTTCTAAGAAGATAGGGGCGGGATTCCTTCTGTAACTCCAAAAGGGTTGACTGTGCGCTTTCTTCGCAGTGCGCTTTTCTCGCAGTGCGCTTTTTTCGCGACACCGTCTCTTTGTCTTGTTCTCTTGAAGAAAAGTGAAAATGCGATAAGTTAAACGTGTTGACGTCATTCGGGTCACGTGCATATAAAACGTAATATGTATTTTCTGCATCGCGTCAGTAATCCTGATTATGCGGTCTTCGAAACTCACCATTCTCTTTAACCGGATCTAAGATCTTCTCAAAATATTCCTCTCCTTGGTTTTCAATTTCTCCGTCATCCCTTTGATCTTAATCTTCTTCCTCTTATTCTCATTATTCGTTCTGCCCATTCGAAGACCACGTAGGAACTTGTTAGGGGGATTGATGGTTCTTGCTTTAGTACCCTGCCTGATTCTCTTCATGAAGGGGCTGGCTGCGCGGTTCAGCAGTAACGTTCTCGCTTGCTGTGTCCAAGGTTGTAGGATCGAATCCTTGTGCAGTCATCTGGCTTTTGAGGATGCGCAAATGTGAGGGAATCATGTCAGTATATTTACTGGCACGTTTAAGATCCCCTTCAGGGCAAAATTGTAACACCCTGGCGTCTCTAAAAGCAGCTAATATTAGATGATGATTGACTATTATTGTTTTAAGGGGCGGAACTACGAGGTCATCTGCCCCTCCCGCTAATATTAAAAGGGACGTAAAACAAACAACAATACATTACATTATGCGAACCGGCCGAAACTAAGGACCACGCAAATATTATTTCATTTCCTTCTCATAGTTCTTTCTTCCTTTCTCTTCCTCCACACTTCCTTCATTCTTTCAGAGTGTAGCGCCTTTCTCTCTGCTGTCCATCTTCCTCCCCTGCGTTCTCTCTTTTCTCCCACAAGAACCTTTATGTTCGAAAGTATCATATATATTATTTCAGTAGTATGCATCCCTCCTGCGGCGCTCACAAGAGACCGATCGTGAAAAATGAGCATTCAAATGAAAGAAAATATACATTACCAGTGATTCATTGCACTCTAATTACATAAATATCTATAATTTCTTAAAAAAATGACTTTTAAAAAATGTACGAAGTGTGCGATTTGCAGTTACTCTTGCTACAGGAAGATACGCTCAAAAATTGGTGCCCACTTCACATTTTGGCCGCTGTGTCGCCTTTTTTATGTCATTTTAACATTGTGAGGTCTTTCCTTTATCATTTTGCATCGATTTCAGAAACAGTAAATGAAAGGAACGTGTTCGTTTTCAGAATCAGTAGGCTAAATCATTGGATTGCGTACTCAAATCGTATAACCGGCAGGAGTTACTGCTAAACTTTCAATCAATGGACTCAGCACACACATGATTTAAGCTCATCCGTCTAAAGAATGGATTTATTATATTCCAGGTTTATTAAAATATGCCGCGATACAGGATTTTCTTCTGCATTCTAATTCCATAAATATCGATTTTTGTAAGAATTGTGCTTTTTGCAAATACTGTTGCTCTAACATGCTGCAATTCTGAGTTGTCGTCTAAAACCTTAAAACATTGAACGTTAATTCTCTAACAGTTTTTCTTCTATCTGATTTTCAGAATCAGCAAATCAATGGATTGGGTACAGGTTTTTCTTCTGCATTCTAATTCTATAAATATCGATTTTTGTAATAAGTGTGCTTTTTTGCAAATAATGTTGGTGTATCTTGCTAGAGTTGTCGTCTACGGCCATGAAATTATCATCATCATCATCATCATATAGGCCTCATAAATTAGCAGTGAAGAATTGCATTCTAATTTCATAAATATCAATTTTTGTAAGAAGTGTGCGATTTGCAAATGCTGATGCTCTAACATGCTGCAATTATGAGTTGTCGTCTAAACCCTTAAAACTATTAAACGTTAATTATTTTACAGGTTTTTCTTCTGCATTCTAATTTCATAAATATCGATCATTTCGCATGGTTTTCAGAAACAGTAAATCAATGGATTGAGTACTCTGAATCGTATAACCGGCGTGTGTTACGGCGTCTAAAACCTTAGAACTATTAAACATTCATTCTTTTACAGGTTTTCCCTCTATCATTTCCCATGGTTTTCAGAATTACTAAATCAATGGATTGGGTACTCAAATCGTATAATTTCATAAATATCAAATAACCGATGAGTGTTATGATGATCCAATTTTCAGTGATTGCCTTCTTAAGTTACGGAACGTACAACTTGCAATTCTGACTGAAATGTATCGAATAACCGGTGAGTGTTACGGCTAAGCTATCAATCAATGGACTCAGCACAGAAATGGAATCAACAGTGACGAATCGCATTTTAATTTCATAAATATCAAAGAAAGAAACCAGCCGCAGCACGCTCTCATGCTGACGCTCCACTCGGGAAAGCACCCATGTAGGTAACGTGCAAAGGAGTTTAGCGCTGATCGTTGCACTTAGGAACAAGGAAGCCTCACTGTAAGCGGGGCGTGAAGAAGTTTTCCAACGAGCGCTGTCCTGGTAAGGGAGAAGGAGGCTTCTCAGTCAACAAGATAAAGCAGGAAATCTTGACCAAGATGCTTTCATAAATATCGAATAACTGGTGAGTGTTATGATGATAGAATTTTCAGTAATTGCCTTCTTAAGTTAGGGAACGTACAGCTTGGAATTCTAACTGAAATGAAAATGGTGTTCTATAATCATTTGTTTGAAATAAGAACATAACAACCTTTCTCCTTAAGTCACTCGTTATAAACCTATTGGGGGAAAGATTTCTCACACGGGTCCGCTAGTTTCCCTGAATTGTGTTCTTTCTTGACAGTCGTCATCTGTAATTCCTAGTCTCCGGAGTTCTTCCTTCATCTGCTTGGTGTAACCGCCCTGGCTCTTCAGATTATATAATTTATAAACATTTTGTTTATTTATTCTTGTTGGATCCATTCTAACCATATTTCCATAGAAACGTAAACGTCTTTTACTAATTGTTGTTTCCAGGTCTTCCACACTTTCATACATCTCCTTGTTGAATCTTAGTCTGTAGGTTCCCTGTACCACTTTCGGGCCGTAAATCCTCCTCAATATCCTCCTTTCGATCTTCAGAAGCTTTTCCAGGTTCATCAAATTCGTCGTCTCCACACCATTAAGATCACCGGTTTTTCCTCAGCATTGTAGTTTTGTAGTTTGACATTAAGGGAGAGGCTCTGTAACATCTTCAAAGTTAAGATATTATTATTATTATTATTATTATTATTAGTTAATTCAGTGGGAAATAGTATAACCACCCACACTATTTCTTTTATAATTGTATTACTATTATTACCATTGTATATTGGTTGTTGAGGAGAGTAGAAAGGGTTCACATTTAATAATAATTTCAAAGGGAAGATTTATAAACTATTACATAATTATGATCATTTGTACGAAATGGCAAAGCAAGTTGAATACGTAGCAATTTTTAAGTCAGTTAGGAAAACAGGGAAGTATGTCGCAACGATCGCTTAACGTGTATACACGCTCTCAGCGGGAGGGATTCTAAGAAGAAGAGAAGACAAGGAAGAGACGCCACTCGCAGGGCATTTCTGAGAAAAAGGTTCAAGGCAGGTCAAGTCCATCCCAGACAAGGAAATCTTGCTACTCAACGACATATACATTCTTATTTGGCTACAAGACCATCGATTCTTAGATCCCAGCGAACGCTATTAAAGGACGAATCGCAGTCGACCAATAGAGGAAGTGATGCCTGTTATCGGACGAGAGGAGTTTGATAGGTTGGAACTTTTAAAACTAAGGTACTAGAGTGAGGGTAAGGTCATGTTTTCATGAGACCTTGATCTGGACTCAAAGGCCCCACTTCTTCGTTATTTCTTCGAGAGATTCCTACTATTGAGTATGGATGACTTCAGGTAAATATCATCAGCAGTACATCGCTTACAAGTTGAAAGTATGCAGGGACATATTCTGTCATGCTTACATATAATGTTAGTCGTGTCTTGGGCTAATCAATATTAAAGTGATTTTAGAAGTCAGATCTTCATCACTACATCAACAATAATCAGTCATATATTACTTTATCTACAACATCGCGATGGCAACTGTATCCAGCATCAGAAACCAGCAATGCCTTATATTACGCAAAGTAGACCAGAAGAAACCAGCATTGGTGAGCGCAACTGACAGAATTACGTATTTCTCTGTTCACTATTTTAATTTTTGATTTGGGCAATTTAAATGTAAATTCATAGCTTTTGGTAATAATTTTAAATTCATGACTCCGTTTTTTGCTTGTTTATGCCACATCGTTAATAATAACGTCAGTAAATCTTCTCTCATCATGTTCCGCATAATTGCTGTTATTGTTATTAATGTCATTAAATTCACTTCCTCAAAATCATTCTGCGTGTTTCCTCCTAGTATTTAGAATTAACTATAAGACGACCCCTATCCTCTCTTGGTAAATATCATTCTGGTTGAAAGCATAAGTTTCCCCACGGGCCGAGCTCCGAGAATCTGTATAGCCGAGGTATATTATGGTAAGTTTAGTCACATGTATATTTCCATGTCCTTATGGTAATTGGACACGATCGCACCCACCCGGTAGAAAGGTTTATAGTGGTTTCACCACGGTACTTCAGGAAAATTAAATAACATTACATGTGGTTGCCAAGTGGCACCAAGCTAGTGATAAACATCACAGTAATTTTTGTTGTATATATTTTTAGTTGAGAACTTGAGGTTTTCTAGTATAAGTCTTATGTTTTCCATTGACCCTTTGCCCAGTCCATTGTTGCTAATGATCTCACTGGGGTATTTAAACTGTTTCGTGACCTTTACCCTCCCATATTTCGTCTTATTATTATTATTAATAATAATATTATTATTCATGAATGCACTGTGTTGCATCTTGCGTTCTGTGGATCACTTCCTACCAGTTTTCTTTTTAGATTTCTCCATGACTTTGTGCCTTCCTACTGTTGTACAAAAGGCTCTACGATTTTCTATGAGTTCGTCTGGGATATTTATTTTTTACAGGTCCACCTTAGTTTCTTCTTGCGATTTTATTTTGACCTTCTTCGTGGTCATTGCATTAATAATCTTTTGGTTAGTCTGTCGCTGTCCATTTTTAAATATGGCTGTAGTTTGAGCTCTGCGCGGATAAACAAAACGTTATCCGCATTCCACCCCTCATCCGCACGACTGTTATCCGCAATCGCCCCGCATCCGCACGACTGATATCCGCATCCGCCCCTCGTCCGCACAACTGTTATGAGCATCCGCACGATGTATTTCCGCATTCGCACCTTTGTTATCCGATTCTATAATAGTATTTTTAATTAGATCAAGCATCAATTACTAAAGCGACATATTTAGACATTTAGGAAATTGTCGTTCCCTTAGGCTTTGAATGCCATGTGCTGCTTAAAATGAATGTTACTCAGCCACTCCTGTTCGGAGTGTTAATTATGCATAATGACATAATTTGATTGAGATTAGCTTAAATCATCATCTTACATTTGTCATGAAACAAGAAGTTCCGTGACGAACTAAAGAGCCTACTTTTCTTAAAATTTAAGATTCATGCCAATCTATATGGACCTAACTAAAATAATAACGAAATTAAGTTGGTAATATCGAAATTTCTAATTAGCTCGAAATATACCTGGTATAATGTGGCCTAATTGAGCACTACAGTTGGCAGCCCTGGTGACTGAATATATTGTTAGTTCCATCTCTTAAGATACAGAATACAAAATTTGGTTGAAGTCCAATGGATAGCATAGACGTTACATGCAGTTAGACATTGGATCTATCAGCGCGCGTAAAATCATGTTGGCAACAATGTCATGCATGTTTTGGACAGAAATAATCGGAAATATTATGATCTCCTGTTGTGCCAATTTTGGATTAAATCCATTTGTTAGTATAGAAAGTATTTTAAAATTG
This sequence comes from Meconema thalassinum, assembly GCA_946902985.2. Classification (NCBI taxonomy): domain Eukaryota; kingdom Metazoa; phylum Arthropoda; class Insecta; order Orthoptera; family Tettigoniidae; genus Meconema; species Meconema thalassinum. The sequence continues at coordinate 227,078,848 of OX336398.1, forward strand.
GACCTGTCAGCAGGCTTAGAGTAATGTTGGCAGCACTGACGTATATTAGTTACTCCAAATTCATCTAGAATGCCAGGTAGGCTACTATACGTGTACAAAGTTCAGAGCTATTGGCTTGCATACTTTCTGATATATTGATATTAGGGTAACAAAAATAGAGACAGCACATATTAACAGTTGGCAGCCCTGGTTGCTCTTAAGAATACGCATAGTTATATCTGTTATGGTACACATAGCACACACGAAATTTGGTTGAAATCCAAATGATAGTATGGAAGTTATATGTATTTAAAATTGGACCTCTCAGCAGGCTTAGAATCATGTTGGTAGCACTGACGTATATAATTTACTCCAAATTAATATAGAATGGCAGGTACTATACGTGTGCATAGTTTAAAGCTGTCGGCTTGCATACTTTCTGTTATGTTGGTATTTGGATAAAATAAATTAAGAGCATTTAATAACAGTTGGCAGCCCTGGTGGTTCTTAAGAATACTTTGAGTCATATCTGGTTATGTATACATACAACATACGAAATTTGGTTGAATTCCAATTGATAGTGTAGAAGTTATATGCATTTAAACTGGGACCTATCAGCAGGCTTATAATCATTTTGGCAACAGTGCCATGTATGGCCTCCTGGAAATTAAACTGCAATATTATTATCTATACGTGAGCCAATTTCAAAATAGCTCCCATTTATACCTTCCAAGATATTCAACATGGAGCTCAAATTTCAATTGCGATTTTTCAGCAGTTGGTAGCACTGACATCATTTTCAAATATGGCCGTGAGATATTCAGTTATAGATCTTTACTCCTACCAAATTTTGTTTCGATTGCTCGAACCGTTTAGGAGTTGTTAGGGGCGGGAGGGGACACACACACAGCCAGATAGACAGACAGACAGACATACATAAGGACAGACAGACAGACAGACAGACAGACAGACACACATTTGCCCGATCTCATAAGTCTACTTTTTCCTCATTTTTGTAAAATGTGAAAAGTAGGCTAAAAATCATAACGGAAATATATGATTTGTCATAAGCAACCGGGTCCTAGTAATGATATTCAACAAGTTGGGATTGTATTTTAAAAACTATCCGCAAATTTACTCCGCACATTGTCCGCAGCTTATCCGCTATCCGCACAGCCATGCAAACTATATCCGCATGGCGAAATATTTTGCGGATATCCGCGGATTTATCCACGGTTGTCCACATCCACGCAGAACCTTAGCTACATATTTGTTATACAGTTGCATCTAGAATTGAGCCAATTCACATAATAATTCTGACCTCTGTTCTTCGAGACTTGCTGATTAGGCCTACTTTGTCTCGAGGTACTGTAGCCCCCCACTAGATACCGCACGTGCTACGCTTGTTATAGCGTAATTTGTTTTCTCAGAAGTCTCTCATATTTACTGGCGATACCAGCGAATATTCCGTCACCAGTTCTCAGAAGCTCATTACTAATGAAACCCTGTTGTCATTCTCTAAGACATTTGTCACCCTGTTCCTGGATTTCTTGCCCATTTATTGATCGTCCTTGCAGTACTTGGACTTTCTCTTACTCGCTTTAAGTCTGGGCAAATACGTTCAAATTCCACTCGGTATCGCAAGCCTCAGTATGGCTGTCACTGTCTCTCACCAAGGGTACTGAAGTTCAAGTCTTGATAATACCAGAACTCCTTATTCTCGATGCTGACGATTTATATTCTCACTCAAGCCGCTGCACATGTCAAGTCAAAGACCTCTGTAAACAGGAATGTGAACCATTCCTCATTCAAATATAGAACTGTATTGTTTGATCCATTGTTAACTTGACTTATCCCACTAAACAAGAAACTACCTAATTGAGAGCGGCTTCGGTGGCCTATTTGGCAGCATGCTGAGTTTTTTTCTGCCCAAGATCGCGGGTTCAAACCCGGCCCAAGTCGTCGAATTTTTTAAGAGCAGTAAAATCTCTCAGTATGCCTTCTTTCGGAGGGGAAGTAAAGCCGGCGGTTCCATGTCATAGATTTATGGCATGTAAAATAACCTACCACTAACTAAACTTGAGGAACCTAAATTATAGGTTAGATTTGACTAACGCTCTTAGGTTCCAACGTTCGTCACTAGTTTTTAGCCTACTTTCAATTTTTGCAAAAAATGAAAGTAGACTTATGAGATCTACACAGGGCGAAAACATATGTGTGAGTCTGTGTGTGTATGTGTGAGTGTGTGTACTCTGAATGTCTGTCCACCCCTATCAATTCGAACACGGTGAGACCGATTTGAACGAAATTTGGTACAGAGGTAGAACTAGCAAAGGGCACCTCAGTGCCATGTTTTATACCGGTGCCATCTTGACGGAAACGTAATGGCGGCCGCCCTAATGTTAAAAGCTTAAATCAAATTACGACCAACCTAATCACCCGATCTCTACCAAATTTTGCAACATTATACCCTTATGTATGAAGAATCTTTTGACCAAACTACAAGGTCATCAGCCTAATAGTTTCCATATGGCGGCCATGTATGTGTGCAAATCGATTCTCCCTATCTTTTCAAACACGGTGAAACCGAATTGAACGAAATTTGATACAGAGGTAGCACTAGCAAAGGGAACCTCAGTGTCATGTTTTATATCGCCGCCATTATTGACGGAAACGGAATGGCGGCCACCCAAATGTTAAAAGCTTAAAGCAAATTACGACCAACCTAATCATGCATTGATCTCTGCAAAATTTTGCAACAACACACCTTTTCGAGGGAAGCATCTTTTGACTGAACGACAAGGTCATCAGCCCAATAGTTTGCAGATAGCGGCCATGTACATGTGCACATCGATTCCCCATATCAATTCAAACATGGTGAAACCGAATTGAATGGTGTTTTTTTTAAAGAGGTAGCACTGGCAAAGGGCACCTTATAATCATGTTTAATATCCGTATAGTACGTTGTATTTCATCAAGCTACTACAACCAACATTCAATTATACTACTTGAAAAGGGCAAAGAGTTATAACAATACCCATGCAATTAGAAGAAAGTAGGCTATATGTTCTTTACTGAACATCTTGTTTTTCTTGTGTTTTTGGTTTTGTCTTTTTTTAGGTTTCTGCATTTGTTCATGTTTTAAGGTTTCTGCTTTTGTTTTTGTTTTCGATTTAAAGTTTCTGCTTTTTTGATTTGAGGTTTCTGCTTTTGCTTTCTTTGTTTTTTATTTAAGGTTTCTGGTTTTGCTTTTGTATTTGTTTTTTATTCATCCAGTACACCCATGCAATATATTTTTTCAGATATTTGAATCTAACTTCCACCAGAGAATTCGTTGGAAGCCAACAATTATCACTTTTGACGATATACTCGTGAATTGTACTTGTGCGAGTGGTTGGTATAGAAAATATTATCCTATAGATTAGACGGTCAAATGAATAATTAGTCTATTCGAAGTGGTCAAAGCGGATCAAAAAACATCATAAGAGAACATTCTGAACGTGAATTTCCTGATCTCATTGAAGTGATGAACACGTGTTGGTCAGATGATATTACACAGATACAAAACAATCTGTGTTTGCTTTTTTATGAGTCCATGTTGATGTAACAAATGAAAAAGAACTTGTGGAAAAAGGATAAAAAAACCTCCCGCATAGGCGTATTCAACATTTAATTAAATTGGACACTATTAGTGGGGTATGTTCCATCTGCCAAATGTATGGCATCTGTAAAAACAAACAATACCCACTGCCAATTAATTGTACTCGACTTAAAAAATCTTCCATCTCTGAATTAGTATGACACGCACACAAAATATACTGCAAGTTATGACTGCTACGTATTTCATATTGCGTCAGATTCCGTCGTATCACAAGTCCCTTTACGAGGAGAAACATCTATTTAAGATAACTCCAGTCCCTATACCCCATCGCACTCTGCGGAGTACAACATACGAATATAAACCATAGCAAAATAAATAATAGTTAATCAATAACAAGTTAGAAAAATGGAGATGTGCGTTAATAACTAACCAAACGTATCTTATCCACGAACACCATTCAATGATACCAGCCTAAATAAGGCCATCAGGTTCAAAATATTGCCAACAATACCCAGTAGCATTCCTCAACAATGTATTTGGTAGGAGAACTTTCTGTTAAAGGTAACGAATTGAAACTAAGACTGATAAGCGTTCATTGGTTAGTAGCTTTTGTGAGGGTCGAGCTAGCGGACCCAAACTTTCACCAGGTACAGCAAAGCATGTTGTCAACAGTTAAGAGACAGTTCCAAGGTCAACACTCCGAGTACCTGGAATCAGTTCCCCTCGTCTATTCTGAGAAGCCAGGTGTACAAAAATCACTGCCAATTGGCAAGAACATTTTTGAGACTTTTTTTCATTTATCAAAACGTCTCTATACATTCTACAATACTTATAAAAATAATTAATAAGGTAACCCCATTGGTTTAGTGTCCACAAATTAATTAGTAATCTAGTTGAAAATTGCGTTTTTCTTCGATACTCCACTTGCATTTAAAAAACTCAAAAATTGAAAGCCATATTACAATGTTCTTGGTACAGGTGGATGTCTATTAGATCAAAGTATTTTCATAAACTATTTAGCAAAATTTGAATCAAACATATATGACCAGGAAGCTTTTGTTGAAAAAAAGCTAGTGGTCATAAACTTTTGGTAGGACCTGTACATTTCAAAATCAAACGCTCCTGCTGTTTGATATAGCCTAATTACACATTTGTGTGACATCGATAAACAAAGAAATAAATTCCTATATGCATTTTCATTTGAGTTTGGTTTTGCCTTTCAGCGCCCGGTCAAGTTTGCAAGCCTCTGTTTGCACAAGAGTCGCATGCATGATCCCCAGCGGACTCCTATGTTTATTTTACCTCCCATAACCTCTTAGGTTATGCCAACTCCCCCAATTTCTTCACATGACCCCACCATCTAAACTGGCTCAAAGGAAGAGCTGTATCCTGTTCATTTCTAAGTTAGACTTTATCTCTTCATTACTAGTACCTTCCTTCCATTGCTCCCATCTATTTGTCCCAGCAAACATTCGTGCTACCATCGTATCAGTTACCTCTAGCTTATGTATCAGATAATATCTTTAATATACCCAGCTCTCACTTCCATACCGCAAGGTCGGTCTGAATACTGAGTAATGTAGGGAGAGTTTCGTCTCTACGCCAATTTCTTTCTTCTAGAACGCAACTGTGAGCTCACTGCGTTGACTTTAGTGCACCTCAACTGTATTACCAACCTGAGAGATTGCACACCCCATGTCCCTTAAGTAAAATAATTAAATAAATAAATAAATAAATAAATAAATACATAAACAAATAAATAAATAAATAATAAAAAATGTAAAGTAAGTACATTAATTAATTAAGTAATAAATACAAACAGCTCAAGCAGGAAAACTAATTGGTATCATGAAATAGAGGAAGACTTAAGGCAGGCGGGGATCGACAGGCAAATGATTGGAGATAGAGGAGAATTCAGGAACAAAATTAATATAGCCTACGAGATTTAAAGTAAATGAAAAGAAGAAGACTGGAATATTGTGGACAGAACAACGGAAACAGGAACAGTCAATGGATGAAGAGATTTTGGGAAGAGAAGAGGAGGAAGGGAGAGAAGTCAAATTTGTGTCATCATGAGATATTTAAGTTCAAACACTGTACATAAGGGAGAAAATGATGTAATAACAATAAATTAATAAATACATCAGTAAATAAATAAATACAATAAATCGATAATTAAATTATTAAGTAAATAGGTAAATAAATGAATAAATTGTTAATTAAATAAATAAATACATAGATTGAAAAAAATATGAATAAATAAATAAATACATGACTGCGTTGTCAGTAGGCCCATGCAGTGTAATGAAAGCAGTTGATAATGAAAGTGCCGTGTGTTGCCAGTTAAATTACAGGTGTTGTGTACACACATTACCATAGTGCTGAGCGTGAAGCTGCGCTATCAGCAGCACAGAGTGATACATCACGTGCCAACAAATCAACATAGAGTATGTGCATATCAAATCAAAAATGGCTCGCATTCCCCCAAATTCTATCCCAAATAAATATACTATTGTTTGACAACTTTGAAGGTACGGTAGTATATTGAATTCCACGGCCAGCTAATCTTCTAGCAATTCTTCTAGGTTTGTGCCGTGTCTTGTGTGGGGTTTCGCCTAGGACACCAAGCTGGCTCATCAGTGGGCTCTTGGAGTCCCTGCTCGAATCCCCACAGTAGAAGCGAACTGCGCGCTACCTCCCTTTTTCTGAAGCGCACCTGCGCCTCTTTACTGCGAGAACTAAAAGCTCAATCAACCTTAACCTCCCAATGAAGGCTTCAAAAAGATGTTATATTGACTTTCACGGCCAGTGAATTAAAACTCTTCTAGGTTTGTGCCGTGTCTTGTGTGGTCTGGGCGGGGAAGCCAAGAGCCCGCTGATGAGTCAGCTTGGTGTCCTAGGCGAAATCCCACTCAAGACACGGCATAGACCTAGAAGAATTGTTGAGTTTTGTAGTAAAAATTTATCATAGTTTAATAAGAGTCTACCTTTACCAATTTAGGGGGGCGTGGTGGCTCAGCGGTCTAGCTGTATGCCTCTCACCAAGGCGGCCCGGGTTCGATTCCCGGTCAATGCATGTGAGATTTTCAAAGTGAAATGCCATGTCCTGTGGTTCGGATTCCACGTAAAAAGGAGGTCCCGTGGCTCATGATCTCAAGATTGACGGTCACGTTAAACTACAAGCTTCCTTTCCTTTTCCTTTACCAATTTAATTCCTCCTAATTCCAGCGGTGGGAAAATTACAGCATAACTTTCTGTTTCATTCTAATCGAAATATTTGTGATAAATTAGATGGTCTTCTCCCAGAAACAGTTGTTGTTGTTGTTTGAGTCTTCAGTCATTTGACTGGTTTGATGGAGATCTCCAAGCCTCCCTGCCCTGAGCTAATCGTTTCATCTCTACATAGCTACCACACCCTACATCCGAGGCAATCTGTTTAACATATTCTAACCTTGGTCTACCCCTACAGTTCTTGTCCTCAACCCTTCCTTCCACAACTAAGCTTTTTATTCCTGGGTGTCTTAGTATGTGTCCTACTAACCTATCTCTTCTCTTCATTAGCAGTCGCCAGAAACATCTCTCCCCTCCCACTCGTCTTAATACCTCTTCGTTCGTAACCCTGTCTATCCATCTGATCTTCATCATTCTCCTGTAACACCACATTTCAAATGCTTCAATTCTCCTCTTTTCTGCTGCACCAATAGTCCAAGTTTCACTTCCTTAGAGAGCCACGCTCCAGACAAAGGCTTTCTAAAACGACTTCCTAATACCTAAATCTATATTCGATGTCAACAGATTCCTTTTTTGTAGAAATGCTTTCCTTGCCTGAGCCAATCTACTTTTTATATCCTCTTTGCTTCGTCCATCACTGGTTATTTTGCTTCCTAAGTAACAGAAGTCTCCTACTTCCTTCAGCTTTTCACCTGCCAATTTGATGTCTATAGAGGTTTCTGATTTATTTCGGCCGCATTCCAGTATTTTTGTTTTACATTTATTAATTTTCATCATGTATTCTTTTCGTAAGACGGAGTCCATACCATTCAAATACTCATTCAAATCCTCAGGCGTGTCGGCCAAGATGACGATGTCATCAGAAAATCTCAGAGTTGAAATTATTTCTCCTTGAATCTTCACTCCCACTTTAAATGTTTCTCCAATTTTCTTCATTGCTTGTTCAATGTAAAGATTGAATAGTATGGATGATAAGTTGCAGCCTTGCCTTACACCTTTCTGAATACCAGCTTCTCTCTCATGTCCTTCAGCTCGAATGACTGCTGTCTGGTTTCTGTATAGATTGTAGATCACCCTCCTATCCCTGTACTTTATTCCAATAGATTTCAAAATGTCAAACAATTTAGTCCAATCAAAGTTTTCAAAAGCCTGTTCTAAGTCTACAAATGCCATGAACGTTCTCTTATCTTCTCTTATTCTACCTTCCAAAATCAGCCTAAGACTTAGTACAGCTTCCCTTGTTCCTACATTTCTCCTGAAACCAAACTGGTCTTACCCAACTCCGTTTCTATCTGGCTTTCCATCCTCTTGTAAATTATTCTAGACAGGATCTTTGAAGCATGAGTAATCAAGCTGATTGTACGGTGATCTTCACATCTGTCAGCTCCCACTTTCTTTGGTATAGGGATGATAACATTCTTCTTGAAATCAGAGGGTACCTCACCTGTCTCATAAATCCTACACACCAAGTGAAATAACCTGATCAGACCTTCATCTCCTATGCAGCGTAGCAACTCAATCGGTATATCATCTATGCCTGGTGCTTTGTTCCTGCTTAAGTCCTCCAATGCTCTGTCAAATTCTGATCTCAATATTAAATCTCCCTTTGTATCCTCTTCAATTTCCTCCTCTTTTCCCATTACATGATTCTCTATCTCCTTTCCCTTATACAAACACTCTGTGTAAGCTTTCCATCTCTCAACCTTTTCTTCCCTATCTGTTAGAGGCTTTACATTTGTGTCCTTAATATTACAACACTTAGTCTTCTTTTCCCTAAAAGTATTCTTAATCCTTCGATAAGCTGTGTCTACTTTTCCTAATTTCAGACAATTTTCTATACCTGCACATTTCTTTTTCAACCATTCCTCTTTCGCTTCCTTGCACTTCTTGTTAACCTGCTTTCCCCTTTTCACCTCTTACATTCTTGTGTTTACGCCTTTCATCCATCAATTCTAGTATATCCTGAGTGATCCACGGTTTTCTACCTATTCTTTCTTTCCTACCAATGTTTTCTTCAAAAGTGCCCATTCGTCTGCAATTGAAGTTTGTTTAGGGTTTTTCATTATTCCTTCCTTTATACTCTTCTTGAATCTTTCGTTTACATCCTTCACTTTCAGTCTGTCTATTGCCCACCTTTTTGGCTTTTGACTTTTCTTCATTTACGGTAACATTATTCTTATTCGACATTTTAAATTGATACGAATCATCAAGAGGACGTCATGAAACCGCGTAAAAATATCGATCATCACTTGTTTTAATATAAAAACCTGATTAATCAAGTATGATTGTGTTATAATTTAAAAGGTCTGACAAACCACAAAGCCGTTCTTTGGGTTTAAAATGCATATTTTCAGATATTAGGACCTGTTCTGCAAATAAAGTACAATATGCAATACAATTAGTAAACATTTTTGCCGTGACCAGGACATTAAAATCCGATCTATGGTTCCCACCAACTGCGAGCAGATACTTTCTCTCTGCTTGGGGAAAGACCCTGTAGTGAGAGATATATTGTAGAAACCTAAGAAGCCAGTTTCAGTTACGTTTTGTTTTTTTAAGGTTTCTTTATTTTTGTTTTTTGTTATTCCCTTTCGTGAATTTGAAATTTGTTTTTTCATTTTATTTTCTAAGCCGGCCCCGAGGTGTTGGGGTAGTGTGCCTGCCTCTCACCCGGAGGCCCCGGGTTCGATCCCCGGCTCCCTCAGGGATTTTAAAACTGACGTGAGGGTTGGAACGGGGTGCACTCAGCCTCGTAAGGACAATTGAGTAGCTGTCTGACAGTGAGACAGCGCCCCGATCACGAATACCAAGATTAACGGCCGAGGGGACCCGACACGCTGATCACGCGTCACCTCAATATCTGCAGGCCAAATGGCTGGGCAGCGGTCGCTTGTTTGGCCTTAGCCCGTCATGGGCTGTGTAGTGCCAGGGGTTGACTTTTTTATTTTATTTTCTTGTTTCTGATTTTATTTTGGTCTTTTTTGCTTTTTGTCTTTTTAGGAATATTAGGTATTATTGTTCTAAGGGGCGGAACTACGAGGTCATCTGCCCCAAGCTTTTCGTCTTTATTTGATTTTTGATATATTTTTGGATTTTATTTGTATGTTATATTTGTTCTTTTTTATTTTCTTGTTTTTTGCTTTTTTGTTTTTTGGTTTTCGTTTATATTCTTTGTTTTATGTTTTTTGTATTTTGCCGTTTGTCTTTTTAGTTTGTTAGTTATTGTTGTTTTAAGGGGCACAGCTACGAGGTCAACTGCTCCAGCTTTTGTCTTTATTAGATTTTTGTTATTGTTTTTGTTTTTTGTTTTTGTTCCTTTGTTGTTCTTTTTTGTTTTTGTATTCTTGTTTTTTTGTTTTTGTGTTTTTGTTTGTTTTTTATTATTTTTTTGATTTTGTTTTTTGTTTTTATCGTGTTTTTTGTTTTTTTTTCATTGTTTTTTGCTTTTTGTTCATTGTTTTTTTGTTTGTTTTTGTATTCTTTGTATTTTTGTTTTTGTGTTGGTTTCTTTTGTTGGTGTTTGTGTTTGTTTTGTGAGCGACAGAATGAGGTGCTAATCCAAAGACGATGATTAAGAAGAGATAGTAAGTTTGTTGTGACAGATGCTGAATTTGAATGCAGAGAGCGCTGAATACCATCTGGGTCTTAATTACTTCACAAAGGCGTTGGAGTGAAATTATACGGAGGATAAAACGCGTGCCAACAGCTGCCACCTAGCAGCGAACAGCAGGGAGCAATTAAAATGACAGGTAACATTATTGCAGGGAGAAGTGTTGAGGGAACATCTCTGACAGACATACACGTGCATGGGTGCCTTTAAGCGTTGCTTTACACACGTTGGAACATTACCATTATTTTGTCTCTCATGACAACAAACATAATGATTTATAGTCCAATTTCTAGCTTTTAGATTGAATCGGGGTGATATTGATTGCTGCCACTCATGTCATGTTTGCAGAAACTGAAACTAGCACTTATAAATGTCTCCATAAAGTTGGCAGCATAAAGGAAATGTCCATTATGACGCCGATCAGTGTTGCCAATCTTTAGATCATTACCAGATCACAATGCATAACATAGCTTACAAGCCTATTAAACAAAATAGATACAACTTATTGCAAATATGCTGAGCTTCTATGTCCAAGATCTCGGGTTCACACCCGGCTGGAGTCATAGAAATTTTTAATAGCGTTAAAAATCCCTCAGTATGCCTTCCTTCGCAGGGAAAGTAAAGCCAGTGGTCCCTGGTCACTCTTATGTGAAGACAAAGATTGTAGGTTAGAATTGATAAAGCTCTATTAGTTCCAACGTTCGCAGCCAGGAGCTAACTGCGTTGCCATCTTACAGCCAAGTCCGCAAACTAGGTGTTGTGGACGGTAGCGAAAGTAGGATCTACTTGAAATTATTGTCAGCAGTCCTTACTTGAATTAAAACAGATAACACACACTAATACAGTCATCACAATTAACACCGGTTATCAGACAGATTCTACACACACCCAAAGTACACGGGGCTACATGACCGCGTTGTTGCAACCCCTAAACTAAAGAACCAACCAAAGTTTTGCACAAATAATATTATGTTATACGAGAAGCTTAAAAACAAGGGAAAATGTGCTACGTCTTAGGCTGATCTTGGAAGGTAGAATAAGGAAAGGTAAAATAACATTCATGGCATTTGTAGACTTAGTTGGTTGGTTGGTTCTTAAGTTTAGGGGCTGCGACAACGTGGTCATGTAGCCCCGTGTACTTTGGGTATGTGTAGAATCTGTCTGATAACCGGTGTTAATTGTGATGACTGTATTAGTGTGTGTTATCTGTTTTAGGTAGATTTCATTAGAAAGCTAACTATTGCAATGGGTACCTTGTTTCGACTTCCGGAACATTTCGACATATCTTCGCGTTTCACATCCCCGAGACCCCAAAACCATCGTCAGTTCAAAAGTTTATATATAATTTATGTATATATATCACTTTCATGTGGACACGATAACTAACACAATTTTGCACCAATCACTTTCATTTTTTTTTACATAATATGTATCCCTATAAAATCGCGGTCATTTTCGTTAATGAGCACAATCAGTCGTAGGGGGTGAAAATGGGGGACTTTTTCTTTTTCGAAAAAGGGAAATATCGTTGTAACTCTCTTAATATTGGAAATATCGAATCCATTTAAAATTCATACTATGTGTCGGATAAGGCCCAAAAATGTACGTTTGAAGATATTTTCATAGCACCAAACATTGACCAAAGGGGTGGGAAAAAGTGGGTTTTTCGGGAAACATTAATCACATCTCTCTTAATAGGCACAATATCAAAACCCTACAGCATGGACAATATTCTCCTAATAATTACCTAAAACTTTTGTCTGAAAGAATTTTTGATATAACACACCATTACGTCAAGGGATGAGCAAAATTGTTTTGGAATTAGAAGAAAATGCCAAGAGCCATCAGAGGTTGTCATGACAACGCTACTAAATTGATGAGGGATGAGCCATCAGACGTTGCCATGGCAACGTCATTGCACGAGATCACATTCAGTTTTCCATCTGACTCTATAGGAAGCGGCTTCGGTGACGTAAGTGGTAGCATGCTGAACTTCTATGCCCAAGGTCGTGGGTTCAAAGCCAGCCGAAGTCGTCGGATTTTCTAAGAGCGCTAAAATCCCTCAGTATGCTTCCTTTGGAGGGGAAGTTCCAACGTTCGTTGCGAGTAGCTGGTTGCGGTGGCATCTAGTAGGCAAGTTCACAGCTAGGTGTCGTTGACGGTATTATTTGGTAGCAAAATTAGGAACTACAACTTGAAATTGACCGTCTGCAGTCCTTACCTGAATTATGGACTAATACAGCCATCAGACACCTTTTGTCAGACAGATTCTACACACATCCAAAGTACACGGGGTTACATGACCGCGTTGTCGCAGCCCCTAAGCTGAGGAACCAACCAAAATCTCTGCGGGAGATAATATTTTGCGTGAAGAAGTAACATACGGTCAGATAGTTACACATCAGTGTCGAAACCTTGCATAAGGACAGTGAGACCACAAGTATAACAAGAAGTTCCGTGTCGAACTAAAGAGACTACTTTTCTTAAAATTTAAGATGCATGCCAATGATTAATCTATATGGATCTATCTAGAATAATGACGAAATTAAGTTGGTAATATCGAAATTTCTAATTAGTTCGAAATACTGTATACCTGGCATAATGTAGCCTAATAGAGAACTACATTTGGCAGCCCTGGATACTGAATATATTCTTAGTTCCATCTCTTAAGGTACAGAATACAAAATTTGGTTGAAGTCCAATGGATAGCATGGACGTTACATGCAGTTAAACATTGGATCTAACAGCGCGTAAAATCATGTTGGCAACAATGACATACATTGATCAGAAATAATCTGAAATAATATGATCTATTGTTGTGTCAATTTTGAATGAAATTCATTAGTTAGTATAGAAGTTAACATGCATGTTAAAATTGGACCTATCGGAAGGCTTAGAATCATGTTCGGAGTACCGATGTATATTAGTTACTTCAAATTAATCAAGAATGCCAGGTACTATACGTGTGCAAAGTTTAGAGCTATTGGCTTGCATACTTTCTGATATATTGATATTAGGGTAACAAAAATAGAGACAGTATTTATTAACAGTTGGCTGCCCTGGTTACTCTTAAGAATCAGCATAGTCATATCTGTTATGGTACACATAGCACACACGAAATTTGGTTGAAATCCAAATGATAGTATAGAAGTTACGTGTATTTAAATTTGGACCTCTCAGCAGGCTTAGAATCATGTTGGTAGCACTGACATATATAAGTTACTCCAAATTAATATAGAATGGCAGGTACTATACGTGTGCATAGTTTAATGCTGTCGGCTTGCATACTTTCTGATATATGGGTATTTGGATAAAACAAATTGAGAGCATTTATAAACGGTTGGCAGCCCTGGTGGTTCTTAAGAATACTTTGAGTCATATCTGTTTATGTACACATACCACATACGAAATTTGGTTGAAATCCAATTGATAGTGTAGAAGTTATATGCATTTAAAATTTGGACCTATCAGCAGGCTTATAATCATTTTGGCAACACTGCCATGTATGGCCTCCTGGAAGTGCAATATTCTTATCTATACGTGTGCCAATTTTGAAATAGCTCGCATTCATATCTTCCATGATATCCAACATGGAGCTCAAATTTCAATTGCGATTTTTCAGCAGTTGGTAGTACTGACATAATTTTCAAATATGGCCGTGAGATATTCAGGTATAGATCATTACTCCTACCAAATTTTGTTTCGATTGCTGCAGCCGTTTAGGAGTTGATAGGGGGGGACACACACACAGACAGAAGGACAGACAGACAGACAGACAGACAGAAGGACAGACAGACAGACATAAGGACATACAGACGGACAGACAGACAGACAGACACACATTTGCCCGATATCATAAGTCTACTTTTTCCTCATTTTTGCAAAATGTGATAAGTAGGCTAAAAATGGAACCCAAATGACGAGAAGGTTACCGTCCCCATAAGACAATAAAATGTCAAAAATATGCATAAAAAGACGAAGAACAAAGTTAATTAAACTCCAATTGTTAACTACTTTCTCGCAATAAATGTGGTCTGAGCCTTCTACGAAAACCTGCATATTCTGCCTATTTTCGCCTATCCTCTAGTTTGTCCGGTGAAATCTACCTCCGCCTTCCGGCGTGCCGAGAGGAAATTTTAAATTCAAGTAAGGATGCAGACTTTTGAATTTTTCAAATAGTTCCTACTTTTGCCGCCAAAGGCCACCGTTGACGACTACTAGTTCAGAACTTAGCTACCAGACGCCACCACAGTCGGCTCTTGGCAACGAACGTAGGAACCTAAGAACGTTGTTTACATTCTTAACCTATGCAATTTAGCTTCACACAGGTGTAATTAGTGGAAGGTTCTTTAACATGCCGTAAATCTATGACATGGGACAGCCGGATTTACTTCCCCTCCGAAGGAAGGCATACTGAGGGATTTTTAACGCTCTTAAAAAATCCAACGACTTAGGCCGGATTTGAACCCGCCATCTTGGGCATAGAAGCTCAGCATGCTACCGACTACGCCACCGAAGCCGCCTTTGTAGACTTAGAAAAGGCATTTTATAACGTTGATTGGAATACGGTAAGTTGTTTGACATTTTTTAAAGGATTGCAATAAAGTACCCGGATAGGAAGTTTGTCCGAAGGTCATGACACAGAAGATGATATTCAGAAAAAGTAAGGCAAGGGTGCAGCTTATCACCCATACTTTTCAATCTATACTTTGAACAAGAATGAAAGAAATATGAGAAAAGAATATCGGAGTAAAGATTCAAGGAAAAATAATTTCAACTCTGAGATTTGCTGATGACATCGTCTGTCTTGAGGAAAGAATTCATGATGAAAATCAACAAATGTAACACAAAAACAAGTAAAGAACATATAGCCTACTTTCCCCTAAATGCATGGGTATTGTTATAACTCTTTGTCCTATTCAAGGAGTTGTAGTAGCTTGTTGAAATACAACGTGTTATACGGAAATTAAACATGAATATGAGGTGCCCTTTGCTAGTGCTACCTCTGTACAAAATTTCAATCAATTCGGTTTCACCGTGTTTGAATTGATAGGGTGAATCGATTTGCACACATACATGGCCGCCATATAAAAACTATTGGACTGATGACCTTGTAGCTTGGTCAAAGAACGCTCATCGCTTACAGGTATGCTGTTACAAAATTTGGTAGAGATGAGATGATTAGGTTGGTCGTAATTTGATTTAAGCTTTTAACATTTGGGTGGCTGCCATTACGTTTCCATCAAGATGGCGACGAAATAAAACATTGAATTGAGTTGCCTTTTCCAAGTGCGACCTCTGTACCAAATTTCGTTCAATTCGGTTTCACCGTGTTTGAATTGATAGGGGGAATCGATTTTCACACATACATGGCCGCTATCTGCAAACTATTGGGCTGATGACCTTGTCGTTTGGTCAGAAGATGCTTACCATATAAAGGTATGTTGTAGCAAAATTCAGTAGAGATCAGATGATTAGGTTGGTTATAATTTGATTTAAGCTTTTAACATTTGTGTGGCTGCCATTACGTTTCCGTCAAGATGGCGGCGATATAAAACGTGACACTGAAGTGCCCTTTGCTAGTGCTACCTCTGTACCAAATTTCGTTCAATTCGTTTTCACCGTGTTTGAATAGATGGGGGGAATCGATTTGCACACATACATGGCCACCATCCGCAAATTATTAGGCTGATGACCTTATAGTTTGGCTAAACGATCCTACATACATAAAGGTATATTATTGGAAAATCGGTAGAGATCAGATGATTAGGTTGGTCGTAATTTGATTTAAGCTTTGCACATTTGGGTGGCCGCCATTACGATTTCGTCAAGATGGCGGCGATACAAAATATGACACTGAGGTGCCCTTTGCTAGTGCTACCTCTGTACCAAATTTCGTTCCATTCGGAGTCACCGTGTTTGAATTAATAGGGGAAATAGATTTGCACACAAACATGGCCGTCGTCCGCAAACTATTGTGCTGATGACCTTATAGTTTAGTCAAACGATTCTACGTTCATAAAGGTATATTGTTGCAAAAGTCGGTAGAGATCAGATGATTAGGTTGGTCGTAATTTGGTTTAAGCTTTGCACATTCGGGTGGCCGCCATTACGTTTTCGTCAATGGCGGCAATATAAAACTTGACACTGAAGTGCCCTTTGCCAGTGCTACCTCTGTACCAAATTTCGTTCCATTCGGTTTCACCGTGTTTGAAATAATAGGAGAAATCAATTTGTACACAAACATGGCCGTCATCCCCAAACTATTGGGCTGATGATCTTGTAGTTTGGTCAAAAGATGCTCCTTATATATAGGTATGTTGTTGCAAAATATGGTAGAGATCGGATGATTAAGTTAGTCGTAATGTGATTTAAGCTTTGAACATTTGGGTGGCCGCCATTTCGTTTTTGCCAAGATGGCGGCGATATAAAACATGACACTGAGGTGTCCCTTGCTAGTGCTACCTCTGTACCAAATTTCGTTTAATTCGGTTTCACTGTGTTCGAATTGATAGGGGGGACAGACATTCAGAGTACACACACTCACACACACACACACACGCACAGACTCACACACACACACACACACACAGACAGACACACTTTTTTTCGCCTTGTGTTGATCTCATAAGTCTACTTTCATTTTTTGCAAAAATCAAAAGTAGGCTAATAATGGAATGCAGCCGCAAGCAATCAGGAACATCTATGGACATCAAATTGGCAGGTGAAGAACTAAAGGACGAGTGGGAGAGGAGAGATGTTTCTGGCGACTGCTAATGAAGACAAGTGATAAGTTGGTGGGACACGTATTAAGACACCCAGGAATAGCATGCTTGGTTATGGATGGGAGGGTCGAGGACAAGAACTGTAGGGGTAGACCAGGGTTAAACAGATTGCTTCGGATGTAGGGTCTGGTAGCTATGTAGAGATGAAATGATTATCTCAGGAGAGGGAGGCATTGAGGGCTGCATCAAACCAGTTAAAAACTGAAGACTCAAACAACAACAATCAGAAATTAATTACTTAGAGAGGCATGTGAGGCAAAAGGGTTGTTGGAGAATTTCAATCCCTGGGATGTAACACTGGAAGAGACTGCATAATGTACATTAGCGGCCAAGGTGAGAGATATTTTACTATAGGTCTATTAATAGCGATATGTTGACGTTCAAATCATCAATAAGTATGGCAAAATTACACACAGAATAGCTTAATGAAAAATACTTTTAATTCCTCATATTCCGATAGATTCGCCATTCCAGTGTGCATGAGTGCAGTTCCCTCTTCAAACAATATTCGCAATTGCTATTAACAAAGCGCAATGACACACACTTAACGGTAGCACGTGAACATTTAGACAAAACCATTTTTTCCCATGGGCAACGGTATGTGGCGTGCTCGCGAGCATCCGGACAACACAATCGTTATATCTCAGCAGAAGATGGCAAAACCAAAACCAAAATTTCCAAATGTGTTCACAAAGTGTAAGATCGTACCCTGCAGACTTTCCCAACTCTATAAAATACCCACTTTGCTGCTCATATCAATATACGGTATGTATCAGAATTTTCAGTATTAGAATAGTCCCTCCTGTAGCCGCGATTGCTGTGATAGAATATACCAATTATCAGCAATAATGCATCGTCCCCATTGTCTTGATCGCGAGCGAAGCCGCGGGTACCTGCTATTTAGTAAATAATAGTACATTATGCAACGCGCCTATAATGGCAATAATTAAGACACGAGTATGTTTATAAAAGGAGCGAAGTGAGTTATATAATTTCCATACGAGTGTCTTAATTACCATTATAGGGGAGTTGCATACGACTGTTTATGTTCGACGATAATTATAACTATTTTATATTCGAACATAAATATTGATAAATATCTGTCGAGATTTCGCCAGTTCTATGTACTGAACAGAGCGCATGGGACGCAGAGAATACCTTGTATTTGACCATGGCCTCCTCAAATACCCTACTATGACACTAGGCTACGCAGTGAAATTTAAATTAGAAGGCCGTGGAACTCAGCGCAGGTGCAATGCTATCCTTATCTAATTGTTCAAACAACTGTTTCTTGAGCTCTGATTGGTGGGAGAAACTCTTTCATAATGAAAAATAGTGTTATAATGACCATAATTATAGTTCAATTTTTTTGACATATAATAGTCGGGGTCGAACACAAATGTCATTAATGTCTTTATGTTCGACCCTCACTATTACGTGTCAGATAACTGTATCATAATGATGGTCATTATAACACTGTTTTCCATTATGATACAGTTTCTCCAGCCAATCTGAGCTCGTTCATTGACCAATTAGGTAACGATAACTTCGCACATCCGCTCAAAATCCAACATGTCGGACATAAACACAACATCGAACTATAATAAATTACCGACATGGAATACGCACCGTCCATATGTTCGCGTAAATAAACTGGCGAATATGAGACAAGAAATAGCACTGTACCTTAAAATCACCAACACTAATTTCTACACAGCGCATTGCCTTCAAATGACTGCGGTGACAATATTACTGAGGGACGACTGATGTAAACATATGGCTGCATATGGCATTGCAAGCCCACAGAGCGCATGCGTCGGCCGTTCAAAGCTCTTGAAAGACAAAGATATAACACCCAACGCTCGCTCTGCGATCACAAAATTCCAGTAGCTGACTCTCAACAGATATTTATGAATATTTATTTTAAAACATATAATAAAGTTATAATTATCGTCGAACATAAACAGTCGTATGCAACTCGCCTATAATGGTAATTAAGACACTCGTATGGAAATTATAAAACTCGCATACGCTCGTTTTATAAAAAATACTCGTGTCTTAATTATAGCCATTATAGGCTCGTTGCATAATGTACTATTATGTTCGACCCTCACTATTATGTGTTAGAAAACTGTATCATAATGATGGTCATTATAACACCGTTTTTCATTATGATACAGTTTCTCCAGCCAATCAGAGCTCGTTCATTGACCAATTAGGTAACGATACCTTCGCGCATGCACTCAAAATCCAACATGTCGGACATAAACACAACATCGAACTATAATAAATTACCGACATGGAATACGCACCGTCCATATGTTCGCGTAAATAAACTGGCGAATATGAGACAAGAAATAGCACTGTACCGGTACCTTAATATCCCCAAAACCAATTTCTACACAGCGCGTGGTTTTGACACGACTTCAGTGACAGTTTTACTGAATACTGGTGCGCAATCTGAACATATGGTATTGAAGCACACAGAGCGCATGCGTCGGTTGTCCAGAGAGCTTGGACAAGAGAGATATACTACCCACCGCAGCACCCGATCACAACATTCTACTGTAGTGACTGAACAGATATTTATGAATATTTATGCTAAAACATATAATAAAGTTATAATTATCGTCGAACATAAACAGTCGTATGCAACTCGCCTATAATGGTAATTAAGACACTCGTATGGAAATTATAAAACTCGCATACGCTCGTTTTATAAAAATACTCGTGTCTTAATTATAGCCATTATAGGCTCGTTGCATAATGTACTATTCGGTTTACTCTTCCTCACCAGATGTAATGGGGGATGCATAATATTAGGGACTGGGATCAGCTCTGAATGTAACACGGAGCCGATAAGATGCAATGTAATATATTATGGAGCAATGTTTCATTGGCAATGCACAGATAAGATCTGATGTGACAAATTAGGCCGGATATCAGCAGTCGTTAATACTCAATGATATAGTCGGGCGCGCACCAATTGCGTGCACATGACGCTAATTGTTTTATGTGTTCAGAGCATGGACAAATCACTGCTTTACCTTTCTCCTTCAGTTTTAACCTTTTGTAGGTTGGTTGGCTGGTTCCTTAGTTTAGGGGCTGCGACAACGCGATCATGTAGCCCCGTGTACTTTGGGTGTGGGTAGAATCTGTCTGATAACCGGTGTTAATTGTGATGACTGTATTAGTGTGTGTTATCTGTTTTCAATACAAGGAAGTACTACACACATTGAATTTTCAATTAGTTCCTACTTTTGCCACCAAACGCCACCGTCAGCGACTACTAGTTCAGAACTTGGTTACTAGATGCCACCGCAGTCGGCTTCTGGCGACGAACGTTGGAAACTAAGAGCATTTGTGAAATGTAACCTATAATTTGGCTTCACACATGTGTAATTAGTGGAAGGTTATTTTACGGGCCATAAATCTATGACATAGGACGGCCGGCTTTACTTCCCATCCACAATGAGGGATTTTTAACGTTCTGTAAAAAAACCGACGACTTCGGCTGGGTTTAATATTTATCAGTAATAATCACCAAACATACTAAGTTTTCTGATGGGTTTTCTTATACTTTGTTTTTTGAGGGCAGATATGTCTGTGGGTGTCGCTGTAGGGTTCGTAGTGTCTTGTAGAGCTATTTGTCATGCAAGTTTGGACCTGATAACGCTCGCTTGACAAGTGAAACCTGTCATCCCATAGTTTCCTTTCTTCTTCTTCTTCTTCTTCTTCTTCTATTTCTTCTTCAGTGAGTTGGCGACCACGGGACCCCAGCTGACTCCGGCATTGCTTCCACTTACTTGTGCCGAACTCCTCTCTGTCACCCTTCCTATCGACCTCCCTTGGTCAGCTCTTGTTCTTTTCCGACCCCAACGGTATTAGGGTAACCGAGGCCTAGGGAGTATTTTACTTTCCCTCCTTAATTGGCCCTTGTCTCAACTTTCCTGATCCCTCACTCTTCGAGGGGTCAGACCTCTTCTGTTCTCTTCCTATCTCCTGCCTTCTGCTCAAGGCGCTCAAGGAGGCAGGGTGTTTGTAGCCCCACCACCAATCGTGCACCATGGATTGTGCTACAGCCTCGAGGACTAACGGCTGGTGAGTTCGGGAGTTGGCAACCCCGAGGGATTCCTGAGCTGGTTCCGTTTTTTCCCCATTTTCCATCGCCTCTGTGGCGGACTCTCTCCTCTTTCCCTTTTCTATCTGCTTTGCATGGCTCTCCTTCCTTACAAGTCCCTCAATCCTCATTCTTCGAGGGTTGAGGGCATTTCTTTTCCTCCTCCCCATTGTTTGTCTTATTCTTTATTTGTTTACCATTTATTCTTCTGGTTTGTAAGTGTGTACTTAATATTAGTTATAGTTTTCATTCTCATCTCATATTTCGCCATCACCCAACCCATTAGGGGCCGATAACCTACATGTTAGGCCCCTTAAAACAACAGTTATCATCATCATCATCATCATCATCATCATAGTTTTCTTCTTCGTCTTCTTCTTCAACAGTCCGTAACATATTTCATAATCACATGTAATTTATTTCATTTTTTTCCACATATTCCAGTAATTGAAATGTTGCTGTTTTGACCGGCTGAAAGCTACAATATTGTTAATATGGCAACACTGACAAATGGTTTCAAAGATATCTTGACCAGGATTTGTAAATCCTCAGAAAAGGATCACATTGGCCTCAATTCTGTGTTCCATTCCTGATGTTTTGGTTGATTTATACAGTACTCCTTATCTCTGGAAAACTGGGCGAGTTAGCCGTGGTCGTTACGACGTGGCTGTAGGCAGTCGCTAACATCTGGGAGGCGAGGAGGTTTGAATTCCACCGCCGGCAACCTTGAAGATGGTCTTCTGTGGTTTCCCACATTCCTTCCATGCAAATGCCGGGGTTGGTCCCTAACTATAGGCCACAGTCCCTACCTTCCAACTCCTCGTCCTTACATTCAAACTTTCCTCCCTAGACAAAACTCCACACGTGACTGTACTTGTAGCTCACCCCATGGGTGTCCACATAGAAGCAGCTACAAACTCTGGCGAGCCGAACATGTCCTCGGACACTCCCGGCACTAAAAGGCATACGCTGAAGAAAAAAACAGGAAAGAACTGTTTCTCATACGGTTCTGTTTTTCGCCAGTACCACTGTGTGCTTGAGGAAGGTAGCGACAAAAATTACAGGAATATTGCTGACAGGTGACACTGGTTTTGATAAAGTAGCACTGTTTCAACAATTAATTCCATAACAGAAACCAAAGCTTGGCAATTCAATCCATAGCTCTAAGCGCTGCCATTAAAGGCTAACGGTGTGCAATCCAAACGACCTCGTCCACGTTATATTTTTAACAAATGAAAACAAACCGTTTGCAATACATAAAATGTACAAAAATATAAACAAAATAACGGTAGGGTGGCTTGAGGGGAGGGTAGTTACAAATTACACTAGAGCTGTGTTGCGAGGCTGTTCAAATAGCCATAAAAGTGCAGTCAATTTATGACGTGCCCCCGCAGCCAGCGCTATGGCGCTAGTTCAGTTTATCAAATATGAGTGAACTAAAACAAAAATACCGTACTCTAGTTTTAAAACACTGTTAATTAATTGACTCTTTTAAGCTAACACATAAAAGTACACTTCTGCACAAACATTTTCCAATGTGGAGTAGTCTTCGTTTTGTGGTTTGCGGGAGTACTTTGAAATAGAGAGAGAATCCAGGGGTGAGCAAATGATTAGCATGAAACAAACGATTTAAATCAGTCACAATGTTTCATTCAAATTAATTTTATCGATCGATTTTATCTTTTATTTCCCTATGTTTTCTACCCCGTGGACTTGCACCTTTTTCTATAAGGAATTGTGCCTGGACATCACAGAAATAATCATAGATACCTCAGCATCGCGTTTGCTTTATGCGGACGACATGGCAATAGGTTCAGAAAACATTGAAGAGCTCCAAGAGGTCCTCAACAGGCTCACATCATGCTCAGAAAGAAACTGTCTACAAATTAACCATGGCAAAACCAAACAGATGACCTTCAGGAAAGGAGGGAGACATGCACTTAAAAACACAATGACCCTGCACAACAAACCACTAGAAGTAGTGACGAAATTCAAGTATCTCGGAGTCACCCTCCAAACTACTCTAACATCGTACAACATCCACGTTAAAGAAAGAGCGGCCAAGCAATGAAAGCCATCTACCACTTCGAACAAACTCAACAAATATCACTGGGTACAGCAATGCTACTGTTCAGAACAGCCATATCACCAATAGCAACCTATGGGATTAGCATTACCTCACACTCAGCGACCTGATGATAATAGAAAAACGTCAAGGCCCGATATCTTAAAAGGATTTTAGGCATAGGAAAGTCTGCCCCTTCAAGGTTGACATATGTATTAACCAAAGAGAACTACTTCATTGACGACATCAAAATACAGTTTTACCTACCAAACACCAAAGCCCTATGAGAATGCACGCCGAACCTTAACTGAGAAACGAAATGCCAATTGGTCCGACTTTTACTCCACTGATGCCGTAATGACGGAAGAGTGGAAACAAGCTAACTACGAGCTACGACACGTAATAACACGTTACGCCACCCATGGATTTCACTAGAGATTCTGAAAAACCAAGAATTTCCACCAACCGAACGAAGACTGTGTATGTGACCTGAGCAACGAACACTGAGAAAGGTACCACGCGCAAAACTACAAAATGAGGACAACCTCAATAATAAGACTGGCATTAGCATAATTGTTCATTTGTACAAATATGTCTTTGCACATTGTGCGCTTTTCTTTTAATAATAATTGTGTCTGGAAACTTTCAGAATTTGGTATTCCAAAGGATGTCTGAGCTGGGACAGTTTTTTCTTGTTTCATTGGCCTTGGAATGTGCCCTATAAATCAGGTGATTTCAAACCGTCGCCCACGAATCTTTGTAAAGTTCAAGAGTGAATCATCAGTATAAAGACTTTGAATTCCTCAGATCTAAATTCTAAATTCATACGAAAAGCATAAACGAAGCCCCCTATTTAGTGGAAATTCAATAAGATCATTTTACAAACTATAAATTTCTTGAAATGAAATGTAATTAAGACTAATGGTTGAATATTTGAAATAACTTCAGTGCCTTGTAAATATATTTAGTGCGATAATCATGGAAAAAAACTGAAATTTTGGAAAATTAGCGTTGAGCCCAATAATTTTCACAACTCTGTATACAAACATTCACAAGACGATAATACACTACAACTAGTCTGCTGCTGCAGAGATGTCTCGCCTGTGATGCGATATCCCGCTGCACAACTAAGGAAGAGAAGTTGCCGATACATGAGGGGCATAGGCTGCATTATCCTATGACTGTAGACAGCCCATCCCACAGTGCTGTTTGCATGTGTGTACTCTACCTCTACAGTAACCACTACTATCTTGTCAGTTCTAGAATCTTCTCATTCTTCCTAAACTCCGAGCTCTAACCATCCTCTACCCCTGTAGTGGCGTCGGGAGAGAAATTAGTGCGACCCAGACCAATGGAAAGTCATTCAACCTGACCAAAGCTAGGAGAAATGGAACAAACTAAAGACCGGGTGGTTTTATAGCTCCGGATCATGTTATCTGAGTGAGCGTGCGAGCCAATCAGAGGTGATTAGAGCGATAGGTTCCCGTGAGGGTGATGGATGAGCGGGCACTGTATCAACACTATCATGTTACATGATCCGCCACCAGCCTCTCTATAGGACGTAGCAATATTGTGGAAACAAGTACATTACTACTATAAGGTGTAATCTTGAGAGCCTCCGTGGCTTAGGCGGCAGCACGCCGGCCTCTCACCACTGGGTCCGTGGTTCAAATCTTGGTCACTCCATGTGAGTTCCTTGCTGGTCAAAGCGGAAGCAGACAGGTTTTTCTCCGGGTACTCCGCTTTTCCCCTATCACAAATTGCATTCCAGCAACACTCTCCACTATCATTTCACTTCATCTGTCATTCATTTAATCATTGCCCCCAGCGGAGTGCGACAGGCTTCGGCAGCCGGCACAGTTCATATCCTCGCCAGTAGATGGGGGCTTCATTCTTCAATTCCCTGACCCAGTCGGTCGACTGAAAGCAGGCTGTGGAATTTCAGGTGTAATCTTGTGAAACCAGGGTCTCTGTTTATAATCACTAAACATTATCCCTGAACATTGGAAACAAATAAAACTGAAAGTTAGTCACTCCCTTGAAAGAGTACACCAGTCGAATTCGTGCGCAGTAGATGGTGTTGTACTGGTCATGTGACCCTTCGCCAGGAACATATGGCAATGGCAGGATGACTTAACCCACATTGGACCGGCGGCTTCGGTGGCGTAGTTGATAGCATGCTGAGCTTTCATGCCCGGCCGAAGTCGTCGGATTTTTAAGAGGGTTAAAATCCCTCAGTGTGTCTTCCTTCGGAGGGGAAACAAAGCCAGCGGGTCCATGTCACAGAGGTATGGCATGTAAAAGAACCTTCCACTAACTACACTTGTGTGAAGCAAAATTTGTAGGTTAGGTTTGATTAAAATACCCTTAAGTTCCAACGAACTTCACCAGGCGCTGGTGTAGTGGACCGTAGCATTTGGTAGCGAAAGTAGGAACTACTTGAAATTATCGTCTGCAGTCCTTACTTGAATTAAAACAGATAACATACACTAATACAGTCATCACAATTAACACCGGTTATCGGACAGATTCTACACACACCCAAAGTACACGGGACTAAATAACCGCATTGTCGCAGCCCCTAAACTAAGGAACCAACCAACCACATTGGAACACCGCAGTGAAGTAACCCAACTTGAGGTCACTCATTCACGTCATTATGAAGATGAACCAGGATGTTAATTTCTAAACGCTCGGTGATAAGTTTTGCTAATTATTCCACACCATGATGAATATCCTGTGGATACTCCCTACATACAGAAACATTTCAACTACATTGATTTTTGTGTCGAAATGTAATAATGAGCACATTTCTATAGTTCTTAAGGAAACGCTTTGCAAAAAATATCGCGCGTCTCAATCGAAATGTCTAGGGGACACTTGAACATTAGCCTTGCACTCCAGATCTAACGCCATGCAAATTTCATGTTTTGGTGAGCAAAGGGGCCACTTCTGGGAAGTAAGCGATACTCCTCGTGTCTATGTATCTAGCTGAATGATGGATGAACTCACTTCTAGGGACAGAATCCAATATAAGAGTCCTTTTGGTTGTTCGGTCTCAAGCAATGAAGTCGGTTCTACGGTTGGATGGTACGTCAGCAATATATGCGCCTCATAACCTTTCATGTTGCTGTGCATTGCATTCTGTTGATTCTCTGAGGCAGGGGTTCACAACCTTTTAGACACCGACCCCCTTTTTAGGCAGAGTATTTTGGCGAACCCCACCCCCAAGTTTTAAAGTTAAGAAATTAATTTAAAAATTACAATAAAGCGTTAAGTTTTATTCATAAAATACACTTGTAATCTATATATATATAAATCAATGTAACGTGATAGTTTGTCTGTGGGTATGTCTGTGGGTATGTCTGCGGGTATGTCTCCTATGCGTTCATATACCATTCGTCCGATTGCGATGAAACTTGGGTGAGATGTTGAGTACACTCCAAGGAAGGTTTCTGACTTAGTAAATCCATTTTACAATCGGTAGCGCACGCGTAGATTCAACAAATGAGCGACGATGCGCGAAGCATTTCAAAAAAGTCCCGTATGTGTTCATATACCATTCGTCCGATAGCGATGAAACTTGGGTGAGATGTTGTGTACACTTACGTGAAGGTTTCAAAATTAGTGAATACATTTCAAAGTAGATAGCGCACACGTAGATTCAACAAATGAGCGACGACACGCAATGCGTTTCAACAAAGTCCCGTATGCATTCATATACAATTCGTCCGACAGCTATGAAACTTACGTAAAATGTTGTGTACACTGCAGGAAAATTTTCTGGCTTTGTACATCCACTTTACAATAGGCAGCGCACGAGTAGATTCAACAAATGAGCTACGACGCGCGAAGCATTTCAACAAAGTCACGTTTGCGTTCATATACCATTCGTCCGATAGCGATGAAACTAGGCTGAGATTTTGTGTGCACTCCAGGGAAGGTTTCTAGCTAAGTAAATCCCTTTAAAAATAGGTAGAGCATGAGTAGAATCAACAAATGAGCAACGGCGCGCGAAGCGTTTCAACAAAGTCCCATATAATTTCATATACCATTCATCCGATAGCGATGAAACTTGGGTGAGATGTTGTGTACACTCCAGGGAAGGTTTCTGGCTTAGTACATACATTTTCCAATAGGTATCGCACCAGTAGATTCAACAAATGAGCGATGACACGCGAAGCGTTTCAACAAAGTCCCGTATAAAGTCATATACCAGTCGTCTGATAGTGATAAATGTTTGGTGAATTGTTGTGTACACTCCAGGAAAGGTTTCTGGCTAAGTAAATCCATTTTACAATACGAAGCGCACGTTTATATTCAACAAATGAATGACTACGCGCGAAGCGTTTGGACAACGTCCCGTATACGTTCACATACCATTCATCCGATTGCGATGAAACTTGGGTGAGATGTTGTGTACACTCCAGGGAAGGTTTCTGGCTGAGTACATCCATATTACAATATGTAGCCCAAGAGTAGAATCAACAAATGAGCGACGACACGCGAAGCGTTTCAACCAAGTCCCGTATGCATTCATGTACCATTCGTCCGTAGCTATGAAACTTAGGTGAGATGTTGTGTACACGTCATGGGAAATTTCTGGCTTAGTAAATCCACTATACAATATGCAGCGCACAAGTTGATTCAACAAATGAGGGACGACGCGCGAAGTGTTTCAACAAAGTCCCATATAAGGTCATATACCATTCTGCCGTTAGCGGTGAAACTTGGGTGAAATATGGTGGACACTCCAAGGAAGGTTTCTGGCTTAGTAAATACATTTCACAGTAGGCAGCACACGAGTAGATTCGACAAATGAACGACGACATGCGGAGCGTTTCAATACAGTTCCCTATGTCTTCATATCCCATTAGTCCGATAGCGATGAAACTTGGGTGAGATGTTGTGGACACTTACGTGACGGTTTCTAACTTAGTAAATACATTTTACAGTAGGTAGCGCACGAGTAGATTCAACAAATGAGTGACGGAGCGCGAATCGTTTAAACAAAATCAGGTATGCGTTCATATACTATTCATCCGATTGCGATGAAACATTGATCAGTTATTGTGTACCCGCCAGGGAAGGGGACTTAGTAAATCCATTTCACAATAAGTAGCGCAAGAGTAGATGCAACAAATGGGTGACGACGCGCGAAGCGTTTCAACAAAATCCCCTATTGCGTTCATATAACATTCTTCGATTGCGATGAAACCTTGATGAGTTATTGTGTACACGCCAGAGAAGGGCTTCGACTTAGTAATACATTTCTCAATAGTTAGCGCACGAGTAGATTCAACAAATGAGTGACAGCGCACGAATCGTTTAAACAAAACCCCGTATACGTGCATATACAATTCATCCGATTGCGATGAATCATTGATGAGTTATTGTGTACACGCCAGGGAAGGGTTTGGGCATAGTAAATCCATTTCACAACAGGTAGCGTACGAGTAGATTCAAAAAATGAGTGACAGCGATGAAACTTTTGAAAGTTGTTGTGCACGCTTCCACGAATGGTTCTAAATTAGAAAATCCATTTTACGATAGCTTAGAGGCAGTTAACATGTTGTGTATCCAAAAGCACTTCAAGAAACAGAATTTCAACGCCAACACTTTCTTTGATTGGCATTGCAACGCATGCCGGGTACAGCTTGTTAATATTAATAAACATTAATTCAAGAACTGGCTAATTCCAAACAAGCTCAGGTATCTCATTAATAATATAAGAAAAGCCGTAAAAGTTGAATACAATGTGAATGAAGTCTTTTAAAAAAAATACAGCACTAACTAATTTTTGAAAACTTCTTCTTCGTATCTCGCGAACCCGTCGACACATCCTGCGACCTCCCCAGGGTGTCGCGACCCACCGGTTGAGAACCCATGCTCTAAGGGATATCTTGTTCATCAGCCCCATGTACCGACGAACAGTGGGAGAGTAATTAAAATTTTGAATTGTTATTCTCCTTTTTGTATTTAGTAAGTGTTACCTGTTATTTTTAGCCTACTTTTCACATTTTGCAAAAATGAGGAAAAAGTAGACTTATGAGATCGGGCAAATGTCTATCTGTCTGTCTGGCCTTCTCTCTCTCTGTCTGGCTGTGTGTGTGTGTGTGTGTGTGTCCAAATCAATTCCTAAACGGCTGCAGCAATCGAAACAAAATTTGGTAGGAGTAAAGATCTATACCTGAATATCTCACTGCCATATTTGAAAATGATATCAATGCTACCAACTGCTGAAAAATCGCAATTGAAATTTGAGTTCCATGTTGGATATCTTGGAAGGTATGAATGGGAGCTATTTCAAAATTGGCACACGTATAGATAAGAATATTGCAGTTTAATTTCCAGGAGGCCATACATGGCAGTGTTGCCAAAATGATTATAAGCCTGCTGATAGGTCCAAATTTTAAATGCATATAACTTCTACACTAACAATTGGATTTCAACCAAATTTCGTATGTGGTATGTGTACATAAACTGATATGACTCAAAGTATTCTTAAGAACCACCAGGGTTGCCAACTGTTAATAAATGCTCTCATTTTTTTAATCCAAATGCCCATATATCAGAAAGTATGCAATCCGACAGCTTTAATCTATGCACACGTATATTACCTGACATTCTATATTAATTTGGAGTAACTCATAACGTCAGTGCTACCAACATGATTCTAAGCTTGCTGAGAGGTCCAAATTTAAATACATGAAACTTCTATACTATCATTTGGATCAACCAAATTTCGTGTGTGCTCTGTGTACCATAACAGATACGACTATGCCGATTCTTAATAGTAAACCAGGGCTGCCAACTGTAAATAAATACTGTCTCTATTTTTGTTACCCTAATATCAATATATCAGAAAGTATGCAAGCCAATAGCTCTAAACTTTGCACACGTATAGTAACTGAGTAACTGGAGTAACTAATATAGGCCTACGCCAGTGCTGCCAACATGATTCTAAGCCTGCTGGTAGGTCCAATTTTAAAATGCATGTAACTTGTATACTAACTAATGGATTACATTCAAAATTGACACAACAATAGATCATATTATTTCAGATTATTTCTTACCAATACATGTATGTCATTGTTGCCAACATGATTTTACGCGCGCTGTTAGTTCCAATGTTTAACTGCATGTAACGTCCATGCTATCCATTGGACTTCAACCAAATTTTGTATTCTGTACCTTAAGAGAGGAGTTGCTCAACAACCTTCGTCGAGCGAGGTCGCGTCTGACTCACGTGCGGTACCGGTCCTGTGCTTGGCTATTTCTGTGCGTATAGCTGCTCTCGAACTACTGAATACCGTGTGCTGTGAGCGGTTCATATTCGCATAACTCTCGTCTTGTACTAGTAAACAACAATCACCATGGTTACAAAATATGTGCGCAAGCTCACATTAAAATGTGTTTTTGAACGCGACAACAGGCCCAGTGCATGGGAGGTGCGCAATTGGATCTCCACTTGTTTGAAAATCACTGCTCACCAGATCGAGATGATTCAACTCGACAATTTGGACAACGCCGTATATTTAAAGATAATTTCCCAAGTACTGTTTGAGAGGCTGTTAAGTCTACATGCGGGCCAACAGAAAATTACTTTGTCAGATGGTAGAATAGGGACTGTGCAAATTACTGCTGCCGACAATCTCATCAAAACAGTTTGTATTCTCAATGTTCCCCCGGAGGTTCCCATCGGTTCAATAATAAGTACTCTTAGCAAATATGGTAAAGTGAATGAGCATCGAAATGAAGAACGGTCTGCGCAATACCCATTTCGGGTGCAGAATGGCATACGCGCAGTGCGCATGGACTTGAAGGAAGCCATCCCCTCCTTCATTTCCATTGAAGGCTATCGTGCACAGATTGTTTATGATGGTCAAATGTGAACTTGCCTTGCATGTAATTCGACAACCCATTTACGACCCCAGTGTCCCCTGCGACGAGCACGCGCTTTCGACCAGCGTACGGTAGGACCTGATACTATTGAACCAGAAAATACCGCCCTGCCGGTTAGTGGCGACCCATCAACCTCGAGTCACCCAACCCCAGCATGGGCCCCGGAACACGTTGTCCCGCCATCAGCTCCAGCACCAAAGCACGCTGTTGATCACTCGGACTTCCCCACACTAGATGAAAGCACACACAAACGTCGGAAACAGGACAGTGAAGGTACCGATTTAACAGTCCCACCACCACCAGGAACCCATGACGGGATTTCCGGCACGTACACAACAGCTGATGTAATTGCGCCTACAAGCTCTGATATGCTGCAGGATAACCCCTCACCACACGTTCCGGATCTGCCCCCGACGGCCCCACCGCCCAATCTAACTGACACTGCAAACAGCCTTGCCACAGATGACGATATGGAAATTGAGGTTGCTGGGAGTGGAACGGCTAGTAATGCTCATCGCCACGTGACAGCTCCAGACACTGGGAAGACTACGTCCTTACCCCCATCAGCTGCTACAACGCACAAGGAAATCACTCCTGTGAAACCCGTCACGCTTAGTCATCGAGACCCACGATTACCTCCGAGACTGAAGAGTACTGACAAATCCCTTGGCAATTCTAAACGTTGACCTACAATATTTGCTGCTGTTCCTTTGTTTTTTCATCAATAACATCAGTTTTACAGGCCACTATCGCATATAGAACATGTATTTCTCTCCTTTGTTTCTACATTTCGTGCTCGTTTTCCAGAGCATGGCCAGTATTCTCACGACGTTTGCTACTCTCAATGTCAATGGCGTGAAGAATGTCACCACACCGGCCCTGCTGTGTAGGTTCTTGAAAGAGTATGATATTGATATATTGTTTCTGCAGGAGGTCAATGAAAACAATTTTGGCTGCTTGTACAATTATGACCATGTTGTGAATGTGGGGGATAACGTCCGGGGCACCGCCATCGTGTATAGAAAGGGTTTCGAAATTACCGATGTCATCATGGACCCCTCAGGTAGAATTTTGTCAGCTTCTTATAATAACATCAGACTGATCAATGTATACGGCCAGTCCGGGACGAACTATAAGCATGACCGGAACGCACTGTTCAGCCATGACATATTGACACATGTAGCGACGTCAGGTCCGGTGATATTAGCTGGTGATTTCAATTGCACACTGCATCCTCGTGATCAAACAGGCACATTCAACTTCTGTCCAGGATTGCAGACACTTACCCATAGTATGCAGCTGGTGGATGCCTGGCAACGATTGCATGGTTCGTACGTGGAATTTACCTTCTGTCGTGGGGATTCCAGATCTAGAATAGATCGCGCTTATATCTCCCAGCCTCAAGCACATCTTCTTGATAGCTGTAAAGTCGTTCCCGTAGCCTGCAGTGACCATCACAGTGTCATATTTACTCTTAAAGCGCAACGGGCAGATAGATGCTTCATTGGTCGGGGTTCATGGAAAATGAACAAGAATGCTTTTCAAACCCACGACAATGACCGATGCTTTGCCACCGTTTATCAACAATGTACTACAACAAAAGATCGATACCATAATATTCTAGACTGGTGGATAAAGAAGTTAAAACCTACCATTAGATCTACAGCCAAAACTTTCACCTATGAACGGTACCACGACCTAAACAGGAAACTCGACTTTTATACCACAGTCATGCATGACCTGCATCGGAAGGAACGGCTAGGAGAAAATGTTTTAACGCACCTCAGTTCCATCAAGAAGACTATTATAGGGATTAAAGAGCAGAGTCTCCAGGACTTGCTCCCTCACATTAAAGGAACCTCCATCTTAGCAGATGAACGAGTGTCGCTCTTTCATTTAGCCAAAATGCGAAGATCAGCAAACCGACAATTTGTGCATGAATGGATTAATGAAAAAGGTATGGTCATCAGAACTCACGAACACATACTCGCCGAAAGTGAGCGCTACTTTCGTGACATGTTGGGAGAAGACAGCGTTAGTGATTTGCAAGTAAATAACATCTTGCGATCTGTTGACAGACACCTCGAGGACGATGACATCCATTTTCTTCAGACGTCTATCACCAAGGAAGAGGTGAAACATGCTCTAGACCAGACTGCAGCTAATAAGACACCCGGTGTTGATGGCATCCCGTACGAGTGGTACCGACACTTTTGGACCATGGTCGGAGATGACCTGACAAGTGTGCTTAATCACGCATTGAGCGGTGACATTCCGAATACCTTCACAGACGGGGTTATTCTTCTGATTCCGAAACAATCGAAATGTGTCTATATCACTGACTACAGACCCTTTACTATCTTAAATACCGATTATAAACTTCTGGCCAAGGTGTTAGCAAACAGAATCAGACGCATTCTTCCCGCTTTAATTGGCACTGGGCAAACTTGTACCATTCCAGGAAGAAATATCGTGCACAACCTTCTAGCCATTCGTGATATTATCATACACTACTCTGTCGCTGATAATCCCGCAGCTGCACTTGCAAGCATTGACCTTAATAAGGCCTTTGACAGAATAGCCCACAAGTATTTATGGAAGGTATTAGAACGCTTTCATTTTCCCAACACCATCATAGCAACTTTCCAACGACTTTACCAAACGGCTTCTTCTCGTGTAATGGTCAACGGGTTTCTGTCATCGAAAATTCCAGTCAAGAAGTCTATCAGAGAAGGATGCCCCCTATCATTGGCTCTATTCGTCTTGGCGTTGGAACCCATGGTCAGGATGATGAACAACGTACTCACTGGCCTCACGATCAACGGAGAGCGTATCACACTGCGAGCCTATGCCGATGACGTCACGATACTACTCACAAATGAAGGTGACGCGATACTCGTCCAACAGACCCTTGAGTCATTTTGTCAGGCCAGTGGAGCACAAGTAAACTATAGAAAGTCATCCTTATTGCTCTTAGGCCCAGGTGACAATAGGCACTACTCCAATACTACCAGTATTCCTACAGTCACCGCATGCAAAATATTGGGTATAACTTTCAGTCGAGATATTGCGGAGACCATACAGACCAACTGGGCTGCCCGATTAAATGTTCTGAGGTTCCAACTGAAAGAGGAACTTACAAGACGGCTCAATATTCTGCAAAAAACCTGGCACATTAATATGTTTGCTCTGTCGAAACTGTGGTATATAGCGCAAGTACTTCCCCCTCCACATATAATCAGCCAGCGCATTGAAATGGCGATTGGATTCTATCTTTGGAAAGGCTATCTCTATAGAATTTGACGGGAACAACTGCAGTTACCAGAACAGTGTGGTGGGCTGCGACTTTTTGCAGTTGAACTGAAATGCTCTTCCCTCTTCTTGAAACATATTATCAAGGCGAGACAGTCTACAGGTGATCCGTTCGTTTGTGCTGCTCTGAAAGTCATTGAAGCTATTCCTTTACGACAACCCCACCCGTTCCGAACTTTGTTCAGGAAAGCCCTGGCCCTTTTGCTAAAACTTCCCACTGCCCACATCTCCGATGGTTCCTTTAATGAAGCCAAACACATTTAGGCTTTTTTAATGCAACTCCGTAATTTCACACCCCTGGTGCATTTAAAATACCCCAACAAAGACTGGAAGCATATCTGGGACAATGTGCGCAACAAATGGCTTCCCCTAGAATGGCGACTGTCTGTATATGCTTGCATTAATAAAATCATCCCCACTGGTGAAAAAATGAAGCGGCACGAACAAGTAGCTGATGATGCCTGTCCTGTGTGCAACAGGACTGACACCCTAATCCACCGCATCACTACCTGTGGGAGTGCGAACGGCGTGTGGTGATGGACGATGAATGCTATCCACAGCATAACCGGGCTAACACGCAACAAGGACGAGGAGATCTTGAACTTCGAATTACGGGATGTACTTGGTGAGCCGAAGAAGAATGCCATCTTATGGCTTGCAGCTGCAGCAATCCACTACAACCTTACTGGTTACCGGACACCCCTGCGGACTACCCTGCCTGGTTTTCTGGATCACCTCCGGAAAGAACGATGGAAACTCGTACAGCGGAAGTGTCTCAACAGAGCTTTGGGAAACTTTTTATACACATTCTAACAACATACGTGTGGTCATCATTGTGCTACAGTCTTATGATGCTTGGTGTTTTGTTCTTGGGTTTTGTGTGTTTTATATTTTTTTTTCTCAAAGACTACTATGAACTTAGAACATTACCTTGAGGTGGGAATTGTATTTAGTGAACAGTGTTTGTAGCTGTTTTTTTTTGTAAACACAAGAATGAATAAATCAATGTAAAAAAAGAGATGGAACTAAGAATATATTCAGTCACCACGGATGCCAACTGTAGTTCTCTATTAGGCTACATGATGCCAGGCAGCCTATACAGTATTTCGAACTAATTAGAAATTTCGATATTACCAAATTAATTTCGACATTAATCTAGATATATCCATATAGATAAATTATTGGTATGAATCTTAAATTTTAAGAAAAGTAGGCTCTTTAGTTCGTCACGGAACTTCTTGTTTGAATACTAATTCGTATCATGCAAAATTCTGTTAGATCATTTAAGGGGGCTCATATACCACGAATGGGAGTTTCCAAACACTGTTAACAATTAAATCATAGCTTCACTAATATATAGCATAGAATTATTAAAACTTACATTCTATAGTAAATACACAGGGGGTTTATTTCATACATAGAGACAAGTTTTATTGCGGGGGCAATATTTATGATTTTTTAAACGTGATGTATCACAAAAAGCACGATTTAATAAGAAATACAGTCTGAATGGTATGGTTCATCTTTTTATGAAAAGAACCCATTTGAATTCAGTAGGCCATGTTCATAATGCCAAAATTAATCTCGGGATCTTCCGCCAACACAAAGTTCCTCATTTGGCTACTAGAAAGCACTATAGTGTCAAGGAGCTTAGATATCTAACCTCATTGACTTTCATAGCGCTCCAAACAACGACGACATTTGACATGTAAGCTGCCCTGTGGGCGTCAATTAACAAAGCATTCACTCTGCACATGAGGCCATATGATAGTATTATTGCTATTTCTTAACACATGAATACCGAGGATCTTTAGGGCAGGAGTCTTAGAAGGTGGCTCATGTGGAGATTGATCCAGGGTAGGTTGGAACAATCCTCCATTGGGCTGCGATATATCCTTCCAGTGACGCACGAGTAATCTACTGCATGTTAGGAACAAAGCACTATCTAGTGAGACAGTTGCAAACTGAGCATTATAATGTAAATTAATGTTAATGGTCTTATCTGCACATACATGAAATGACCATCCCGTTAGCTCGCCACAAATAATTCTACTTGAAGACTCCACTCAAGGCTCACTTTGCTCGGAATTCGAATGTAAATTAAAACGCCTGACGTCATCCTACAGCAGAACAAAACCTCCACACTACATACAATGTAAAGTCAGGTAAATGACACTGGTTAAGGCTAAATGTCCCGACACTTTGGTAAGAATATATTTCAACAGATGGCAGCACAAGCGAAGCTGAACTTATTTATTTATTTATTTTTGTATCGAAGGGGAGCTCCGATCTGCGATCTGATAACTGCTATGCACTCTGTCTAGTAGCAGAATCGATATTAATTCATTGCTTACTTTTTAATTTCAAAAACAGAAAAGATGCTGCTTGTTTTTCAAATATCTGATTAAAATTCGAAAGAAAACGCGTAATACGAACGTTGAGTTTTACTCACTGATTCCAAAGCCGCATCGAAAACCTAAATCGGTTGAATAGAACCGTCGGGATCACTTTGGGAAGTTTGTGAATAAAAGTGTTACTGTACTTGCCACGAGGCGCGGCAGTAGAACAAGGTCATGGAGAGCGGATTGGTGGAGGGTTGGGGGGAGGGGAGTGGATTAGAGTGATTTGAGAGAGCGACAACCTTGCCAGACGGTATAGAATTCCCGAGCATCTTGTCCAATATTGCGATTGACTGTGCTGGTTAGTTCTGAATTATAGTCAAGGTCTGGATATTTCTGATTGATCCTTTGATATTTTACCAGTTCCTAGTTACGACTTCTTGTTTTTAGTTCATCGATCTCATTAATTACTTCTTATTTAATTTATTTTACCTGCAACACTATTACTTTTTAATGCCCGTTAGGTGTTCTATTTTCGGCACTTTATTTTTTGGA
Source organism: Meconema thalassinum (assembly GCA_946902985.2). Taxonomy (NCBI): domain Eukaryota; kingdom Metazoa; phylum Arthropoda; class Insecta; order Orthoptera; family Tettigoniidae; genus Meconema; species Meconema thalassinum. Next base: position 227,116,350 of record OX336398.1, read on the forward strand.
CAGTATTTCTGGTAGAAAAGATTTTTTTCTTTTAGTCAATCTTACCCCCCAGGTTGGTGGTTCCCACGGACTCAGCGAGGGAACTCACCTCTACCGCCTTTCCAGGCAGTGTCCTAGGGCTGGCACCCCTTGGTCGGTTTGGATACAACTGGGGAGATGTGATCAGCACTTCACCCAGGTGGTCTCACCTGCACTGAGAACAGGGGCCTCATGAGGGATGGGATGGGAAATGAAGATTGGGATGGATATGCAAGGAAGAGGGAAGGAGGCAGCCGTGGCCTTACTGTAGGAACCATCCCGGCATTTGCCCGAAGACGAAGTGGGAAACCACGGAAAACCACTTCGAGGATGGCTGAGGTGGGAATCAACCCCCTCTACTCATTTGGACCACCCGAGGCTGAGTAGACCCCGTTCCAGTCCTCATACCACTTTTCAAATGTCGTGGCAGAGCCGAGAATCGAACCCAGGACCTCCGGGGCGGCAGAGAACCATGCTGACCGCTACGCTACGGAGGTACATATAGGTAAGATGCGACTGGTGGAGACCATTACAGTCATCACGAGGAGTGATTTTTTCGTTTCTGTTGAAAAACGGAGCCACCACCAAAACCGATTCAAGGGCGTTCCACTAAATCCCAGAGGAGATTGCGACTAAGTACCAAGAAAAGGAAGCCAGGCCAAGAGAAGAAAAATAAAAATAAAAGTTAAAAAGTAACACCTCTTCACACCCGTAAGTTTTTTTTCCTAGTTCATATTTGAAATTATATAATTCTTTACGCTTGCATTAGAGAATCTGTAATGCTCTGAGCAATTATGATTTCACTTATATTTTACCTGTAGCCTACAAGTTGGATGACTAAACTTCACCCCCAAATCTGCAGGCTACATCATGGCTGAACAGCGCAGCGGTTGCTTGGTAGGCCTAGGCCCTTCATGGGCTGGCGCCCCACGGGTGTAGTTTGTTTTTTACTTCTAATAAGATCACGAACTATTCATTGTCAACTTTTTTCAAGTTCCACTTCAAATGAAAACAATGTGTTGTATGGAAAGATAATGGCGTAGCGAATGTGAAAATGGAAAATTGGTTTCCGGAAATACTGTATTGGATTGGGATCCATAAAGACTGCAAACAGTACTTTTGAACTACCAGTGGGCAAGGTGAAGACAAACAGTTAACTGCAACCACACTTATGCGTTATTGCTTGCAGCCCCTAATTGCAAAAAGTTCCCAGCTAGTATCGAACACCACCAGCAATGCTGCCGAAAATTATATGTCCCTTGTTGCAAAATTCACGGAGGTAAGCAGATCAATCGAGGGAAACGAGGTTCCTTCACTCATAGAACCTAAGCTGCCGGACTGGTCTCTCAGTTTGGGCCATCCTCGAACAATAAAACAATGAAATCCGTTTAGAAAAAAAAACTGCCACAATAGTGAAGAACACTGCACTCAGCAGAAAGAGAAGAAGAGCAGCTTTCCGAAAAAGTTTATTTGCGTCGCGAGAAGGGAAAAGAATGTCCCGACAACAGTCTAATGAAATGAAACGTACTGTCTCACGTGATTATAGAAACCGTTCAATGCAGTTGGATTTCGATGAGGTACTGTTGAGAGAGTTTAGTGATGAGAAGATCAAGCAACTAACAGTTAGTGAAGGCCATATACAAAAACTGGAAAAGGAAACAAGGGACCAAAGGGAAAATGAAAAGTGGCACACAGCTAGAAAGGACAGACTTACGGCATCCAATTTTGGATATGTATGCAAGAGGAAACCTACTTCGAAATGGACTCCATTAGCAAAAAACATTCTGTACGGCGAATTTCTCTCAAAAGCAATGCAGTATGACTGTGATAATGAGCGAATTGCAAAACGAAATTTAGAGGAGAAAGCGGTAGAAATGTCGAAGAATATGGTATTTTCGTACATAAAACTTATGGGTATTTAGGTGCCTCCCCAGACGGATTAATAGGAGACGACGCAGTAGTCGAAGTCAAGTGCCCTTATTCTGCACGAAATATGACCATACTGGACGCCTGAAAAAAGCTAAAGGGATTTTGTTTGGCAGAAAGTAAGCGAAAAACAGAATGCCAAGAACAGTGCCTTTCAGAAGAGAACAGATTGATAAATCTCTAACACTCACATGGTTTTCATTTCCACAACCAGGGCCAGTTGTAAATAACACAGCGGGAAATATGTTATTTTGTGGTATGGACGCCATGGACATTCATATAGAATCAATAAAGAGGGACGAAAAGTTCTGGAGACAAAAAAATGCTTATGTAATTGACATGCTGCTGCGAGAAAATCTTGTTGCCTGAGATCATTGATCCCAGGATGACCAGATCAATGGATATAAGAGAACCTGAGGTGAAGTAAAATACTGAGTGTGTGTAAATCATGAAACGCTATCTTTGATATGAAAAAAAAACTGAAGCATTGATTTCAAGAACAGGAAATAATTAGGTATAATATTTTTGTTTGTTTATAGTACGCAGTACCAGTGCCTGTGCTAATAATAGGCAGATCAGAATATCTAAGGAACTTTAATTCTATTATGTACATAATAATTTTGCTCTTCTTATGCATTTTCATAATTTGTTTATATTGTAATAAAATGTCCTACATAAACGAACTTTTATTATTACCTCCATAAAAATCGAAGTAAGTTATATTGATTGGCTTCAAGGAGTCGTTCCAGATCTCACGAAAAAAAAAGGGGAATTAGAGTCAAAAGAACCAAAGAACCATACGGATCACCGAAATACATGTATGTATGTATGTATGTATGTATGTAGGTATATGTGCGTGCGCATTTGGCCTCTTATAAATCGATAATTGATTAGAATATTTCACGGTTTGTGGTCTTGTTTCTCATGTCTAGAAGACGATACCTAGAGTTGGACGTCCGCATCGGATGGTTTTTAGAAGAGATATTCCCAACAAACCTGAACACGAACATATCTTGTCCATCTTTTTTTCTAAAATATCAAGAACGTGCTAACTACAAACCAGTCATATCTTTCTATACTGTATTCAATTTCGCATCGAGTGAAACCAGTCGCTGATCTGTGCGGTAAGAATTATGCCCTACAAAGTATTACTAATGTCGGAACAATATGTTTTTTGTTCGGGAGTTTATCCTCAAACAACTCTAAAACAGTTACCTAGAAGGGAATCCAACACTGTCAGCATCTATCTTGAGTGTGTTTTCACCTGTTTTTCCACAATCCCTCCAGGTAAATGCCGAGATAGTACCGTACGTGTAGTTTCAGGGCACCTGTCCCATCCCTGACTCTAATACAGTTACACACATAATCAACTAAATGGGACTGATGATGATGATAATAATAATAATAATAATAATAATAATAATAATAGTAATAATAATGACGTTATTATAACAGCAACAGACCATAACTTGCTTTACGTGATCCTGTATGGGTCGAAACATACTAAATAAATAAATAAATAATAACGTCATTGGTTTTACGTCCCTTTTAACTACTGTGGGCGTTTAGAGACGCCGGGGTGCCGGAATTTTGCCCCGAAGGGGATCTTTAACGTGTCAGTAAATCTAATGACACGGCTCCCTCGCATTCGCGCACTCTGAAATGCCAACTGGCTACACCAGGATTCGATCCTGCAACCTTGGGAACAGCAGGTGAGAACGTTACCGCTGAGCCACGCAGCCAGCCAAATGTACTGATGACCAAGATGTCCCAAGCCCCTACAATGTATTATTATCAACAAGAATGTTAGAGGAAGTAAGAAAAGCATCTGTACGAACACATTGTGTCAACGTTACATATTGTGACACTACTACAGTATAATTTTATTGCTCAGATATTGTTCCAGGCCTAAGCACTTGTACACGTAACTCGTCGAACTATAATATTTGTGACAAGAGGAAGACAACTCCTTCCTGTCGTCAAATTGTTCCCTTCTCCCTCCGCCCTGTCAGCGTGTTCATCATTTTCCTTGCGCAAGAGATCTTGTGGAGCCGCCTACCACCATTTTCAAAACAATTCCCAAACTAATGCTGTCGATTCCATTCACCCGATTTTAATTCTAAAAAATGCATTGGAAACAGGAAATAAGTCTCTATTTTCGTATTACCAGGCTTTTTCATATTTTAAGCAGAGATATAAAAACTGTTAGTAACTTTTTTGTTTTTCACATTTTGGAAAATGCATCGAATTAATATCAATTCAATTGCAGTCTAGTATACATAGTGGTTTTCAGATCGCAAATACGAGCTTTCGTTCAAGAGAAAACTGAGAAAAGAAATTGTCTCACTTTGGTGCTGCTACGTGGTGTCAGAATTACAAACTAAAAAATGGGACATTTAGCCTTAACAAAATGTCTCAACGTTCAACAATGGAAGAATGAGGGTAACTAAGGGTTTACTTACTTACTTACTTACTTACTTACTTAGTTAGTTCCTCCAATGCTAGGTAACATATCGGGCAACAAGTTTCCACCAGCAAACTCTATCAGCTGCCAGGTTTTCAGCTTCCTCCCAGTTCATATCCATGCATTCAAGATCCTTTGCAAAAGTTCGTTTCCAGGTGTTAAGAAGTCTTCCTCTACTTCGGTATCCTTCCGTTGGTTTCCACAACAGTGCCAATTTGGGTATCCTTCTATCATTCATACGTAGAACATGTCCCGCGAACTTCATTCTTCTTTGAGCAACTATTTTGTGCAGGCTGCGTAGACCAGTTCTTCTCAGAGGTTCATTTGTTAAGTGGTCACGATAACTGATTTTCAAAATTCGCCACAAGCATCGTTGGTGGAAAACATTGAGCTTGTGTGCTGCTATTTCCCAGGTCTCACTTTCTTATGATTATGGCGATTGGTAGGATGGTAGATTAATATAGCCGAATCTTTGTGGACATACTTGAAATGAAAATCCACAGCCTGCTTCCAGTCTCCGACCGGGTCAGGAATGGAATGAATGAAGTCCCCATCTAGCGGCGAGGATATGAACTGTGCCGGCTGCCGAGGCCTGACGCACTCCTCTGGGGCAATGAGCAAATGAATGACAGATGAAATGAAATGATAGTGGAGAGTGTTGCTGGAATGAAATGTTGACAGGGAAAACCGGAGTACCCGGAGAAAAACCTGTCTGCCTCCGTTTTGTCAAGCACAGATCTCACATGGAGTGAACGGGATTTGAACCACGGACCCAGCGGTGAGAGGCCGGCGTGCTGCCGCCTAAGCCACGGACATACTTATTGAGTCTAATTGCCATATGGATCGCATTCGTTGAAAGACTGCCGAAGCTTTCCCAATTCTGCTGCTGATGCCTGAATTTACAACCCCATTACTACAGAGAGTCCCATTACTACTGCCGAGATATGAAAATCGGTCAACATCTTGTGGAATCTTCTGTCGCACTATAATTTGTGTCGATAAATTCCCACACTTTATGCACATTAAGGGTTTAGAAATGACATATTTGGCATAGGGAAACTTGTTAGGACAGGTGTCTGAACAGTGGCGGTGAATATCGGTAGACCCCCTTGAGCTGTCACCATCATTGTATGCCGCTATTGATGGATACCTACAGTAGGAATAGAAGGTTGCTTCATAATCTCACAATTGGTAAGTCGTGGACGGACTGTCAAATTCATTAAACCCTTATTCGGCTATCACCATGTGATGATGATGATTATGATACTTGTTATTTTAAGGGTCCTAACATCTAGGTTATCGGCCTCTAATGGTTTGCGTGATAGTGAAAGATGAGATGAAAATGTAATGAAAACTATAACTAATACTCGCTACTGTCTAACAAACTAGAAGAAGAAATGGTAAACAAATAAAGAATAAGGCAAATAATGGAAAGGAGGAAAAGAAATGCCCTCAACCCTCGAAGAATGAGGATTGAGGGACTTGGAAGGATGGAGAACAAGGAGAGGCAGATAGAAAAGGAAAAGAGGAGTGGGTCCGCCCCAGAGCACTGGAAAAAGGGGGAAAAACAGACCCAGCTCAGGAATCCCTCGGGGTTGCCAACTCCCAAACTCACCAGCCGTGAGCCCTTGAGGGTGTAGCACTATCCAGGATGCACCAGAAGTGGAGGGGCAACGCACACCCTGCCTCCTTGAGGGCCTTGAGCAGAAGGCAGGAGATAGGAAGAGATCAGAAGAGGTCTGACCCCTCGAAGAGGGAGGGATCAGGAAAGATGATACAAGGGCCAATTAAGGCGGGAAAGTGAAAGACTCCCTAGGCCTCGGATACGCTAATACCGTCAGGGTCGGAAAAGAACAAGAGTTGACCAAGGGAGGTCGACAGGAAAGATGACAGAGATGAGCCCGGCACAAGTACAGTAAGTGGAAGCAATGCCGAACTCAGCTGGGGTCCCGTGGTCGCCAAGCCGTGGGCCCCTGGGGGGATCATCATGTGAAACAGGTAGTTCCGTGAAGAACTAAATATCCCACGAAAACGAGATTTAAAAAAAATCCACTGGCGCCATTTTTAACTTCTCATAAAATTCCATTAAATAAGACGTCAGCATATTAAGGCTTGTATGAAGATCTAACGAGCCCAGTTTCACAGTGGTCGGATAAAAAGATGCGAGAAAAATCCAGTTAAATATTTAAACTTCCCTTGACCGCCATGTTGGTTTTGTGCTCACGAGGTTATTAAAAGTCCCATAGGTGAAATTAAGTTAACAGGCTCTATCAACTTAGGCCTACACAATTTCACTTTGATAGCTGAAATAGATTCGTAGATATTGAGAGCAATATAGATATTTCGAATGGTCGCCATGTTGGATTGTTATATGTAGGCCATAGAGTTATGTACCATTCAAACTTTCACTGCGATCGCATGATTAGGACACCAGAAATAAATCCTTAACCTTAATGTTCCGTACAGCCACTATCTTGAAGTTAGGTGAACAATTGAACAAAATTAGATGTCAGTGCATTAAAGTGTGTATGAACATTTGCTGTACCAAGTTTCACTGCGCCCGGATGGTTAAATCGCGAGAAAAGTCTATTTAAATGTTTCAAGTTCGCTTGGCCGCCATGTTCGTGACCTTGACACTAGATGGAATAGATTGTTAGCTCCCTAACCGGCCGTCTTTGGTCCCAAGAATTACCTGATGCTCATTTCCGTTTTTGTTATTGCTGCTAATTAATTTGAGTGTTTTGGAACATCTTGGTCATCAGCCACGTGTAGTTGGGTGTGTGTATCTGATAACCTGTATTTATGTGATGACTGTAGGAGTGTGTGTGGGATGGGATAGTTGCCCCGGAACTTGAAGAAAGGTACATTTGCCTGGAAGGAGTGTGGAAAAACCCGGGAAAAGCCCAGGATAGCCACTGTTTGCGCCGAGATTGTCAGATTTTCTGTAGTTGCCCTCATGGCTGTTGAGCACGATTTAACGAGCGCAGCTATGGCAAGAGACACTCATTTCTCTTCTAGGCTGTGTGAACCCAGGGCTATTAACGTTCCTTAAAGTGATAGTTTTATTTCTCAAATCTACTAATTGGCTGAGATTCGAACTCACTCCCTCTTTGTTAAAATCACAACGCTTCTATCGGGTAAGACACGTAGCCCTTTAAAATTCAGATACTAAGCTTAATTTTATGTGAATAACCCTAGTAAATGCAAGGTAATTAATTGCCTTATCTGCGTGTACATAAGATGGTCATCACACCAAGGGCAGAAATGATTCTACTTGAAGATCCTCCTCGAGGAGGATTAGAACATTCACGTTACTGAGGAAGCTAATTAGTGTCTGTAAGGCGAGATTACTTCTCTGTGAATCCTGTGGACATAATCATGTACCTGATTAAATTTTCTGAGGCTCTTAAGAGACCAGGAAGTGACACCCCTTGCTTCGTAAATGTATCCCCCTTCGCGTTTTATGTCATTTACCTTTCATGACTTTCTTATACCTTTCTTCTTACCTCCTTTCCCTTCTCGTCTTATCTTCTCCGCCCTTCTTCTAAATTTATTGAACAACATAAAAATCCACAGTTGTAGTTCTTTAAACAAGCAAGTCAACTTTGAAATCATCCTTTAATATCATAGACTAGACCAGGCTGTTCCAGCTGAGCTGCTCACCAGTGTTGAGCGGAGTACTCGCCGCCTTGCATGAGTAAACCTGGAACATGCAATACAGCTCTGCTGTAGGGGCAGCCGTCATTGCGCGGTGGATACATCAAGACTGGAAGGAATCGCATGGACTTGTGCTATGACCTTCGCCCAGTGACATATTGGCTATCACCCCCAGTCCCTCTCCAACCGCGCTCCGAGCATTACTGGTGAGTGCTCGCGTATACGCATACTCTAACTCGTGGAATTAAAACAGCCTGGACTAGACCTTCCGTGAACACTATTCCTTTATTGGTGCATTTGTAATTAATTTCCGTTGTTTTCTCCACTTTTCCAAACATAAAGGACACAGTAAACTTTTCTAACGAGCTGCCGGCATGATTACACGTGGTAGAATGATAATTGTTCAATGGAAACTCAACCATATCCGGTCTATTAGATTAGCAGTTTGCTTTTTCTACCACAGCGAGCACTAGAGTGAGTGATTGCAGAGTTTCACTTAAGCCCTTATAACACCTTCCGGTGTGTAGATTTTTCAAAAAATCAAAAATCCACTTCAGGGTATTGAACCATGGAATACATTAATAGTACATTATGCAACGAGCCTATAATGGCAATAATTAAGACACGAGTATGTTTATAAAACGAGCGTATGCGAGTTTTATAATTTCCATACGAGTGTCTTAAATTACCATTATAGGTGAGTTGCATACGACAGTTTATGTTAGACGATAATTTTTATAACTATTTTAGGTTCGAACATAAATATTCATAAATACCTGTCGAGATTTCGCCAGTTTTATGTACTGAACGGAGCGCATGGGACGCAGAGAATGCCTTGTATTTGACCATGGCCTCCTCGATTACCCTGCTATGACACTAGGCCAGGCAGTGAAATTTAAATTAGAAGGCCGTGTAACTCAGCGCATCTAATGATCTAATTGGTCAAACAATTGTTTCTTGAGCTCTGATTGGTGGGAGAAACTGTTTCATAATGAAAAATAGTGTTATAATGAGCCTCATTATAGTACAGTTTTCTGACATATAATAGTCAGGGTTGAACATAAAGAAATAATAATGTAAATTAGTTAATTTGGCTAGGATTCCGATCAAAAAGAAAACGAGTAACGAAACAAGCAATCTTAGGCTGTCTTTCCGTAACTGCATTTAAGCCGGAAGTGATTATAAAATTTGTTTTGTTTTATAAGTAGGATTGAGCTCTCCAAGACTCACAATTTAAAACCTTTCCGGGCTCTTTAGCCCTTCAGGGTTTGGCACTATTGAGGAAATTGTGTGAATGCGGATCTCTATGCTCAACAACTGGAACGAGTTCATCATATGTTGAGATGGAGATACCCAGCATTAGTTAACCGAAATAGAGTTCTCTTGCAGCAGGACAATGCAAGGCCTCACACTGCACGAACAACCATGGCAATCATTCAGAAATTGGGAGGAGTCAAACTGCTACCACACCCAAAACACAACCATGATCCTGCGTCTTCAGATTACCATATTTTTTGATCCATGGCCTATTTCTTGCCTGGAAGAAATTTCGAAAACATGGTAGCTATGGAAGTGGGTCTCGCCGAATTGTTCGCATCAAAACTCAGAGAATGGTACTGTCGCTGGATAAGCAACCTTGCTGTAAAATGGCTCAATATCATAGAATCTGATGGGCTCTACTTTGATAAAAAATAGTTTAATATCTTATCATAAAAGTTTCCAAATAAAATCTTCTTTAAAGAGCGACATTATTTATTAGACACCCTATGTATGTTCTCGTGAAGAATACAATAAAAAACCATAAAAAGAAGTTCCGTGATGAACTAAAGAGCCTACTTTTCTTAAAATTAAGATTCAAGGCAATGATTAATCAACAATAGATGAACCTATCTAGAATATTAGGGTAAAAAATATAGACAGCATTTATTAACAGTTGTCAGCCCTGATGGCTCTTAAGAATACTTTTTGTCATATCTGTTATGTTACACATAGCACATACGAAATTTTAATGAAATCCAACTGATAGCATAGAAGTTACATGTATTTAAAAAATGGTCCTATCAGCAGGCTTAGAATCATGTTGGTAGAACTGACGTATATAAGTTATTCCAAATTAATCTAAAATGTCAGATACTTAGTTTAAAGCTGTCGGCTTGCAGACGTTCTGATATATTGGTATTAGGATAACAAAAATAGAGAGAGAACAATTATCAACATTTGGCAGCGTTGGTGGCTCTTAAGAATACGCTCAGTCATATCTGTTTTTGTACACATATTACATACAAAATTTGGTTGAAATACAATTGTTAGTGTCGAAGTTATATGAATTTTAAAATTAGACCTATCAGTAGTCTTAACATTATTTTGGCAACATTATCTTGTATGGCCTCCTGGAAATGAAACTGAAATAGTATTATCTACATGTGTGCCAATTTTGGAATAGCTCCCATGCATACCTTGCAAGATATCCAACATGGAGCTCAAATTTCTAGTGCGTTTTTCAGCAGTTGGTAGCACTGACATCATTTTCAAATATGGGCTTGAGATATTCCAGTATACATCTTTACTCATACTAAATTTGGTTTCGATTGCTGCAGCCGTTTAGGAGTTGATAGGGGACACACACACACAGCCAGCGAGACAGACAGACAGACAGAAGGACAGACAGACAGACACACTTTTTCCCGGATCGATCTCATAAGTCTACTTTTTCCTCATTTTTGCAAAATGTGAAAACTAGGCTAAAAATGTGATATTGCCGAAATATTCAAAATAATAATATTTTTTAATATGTGCATTAAAATCACGCTCTCAACTTCGACGTCATTATTGTCATTCGATCTGTGAGGTACAAGTGTATGTAACAAACTAACCCTCCATGGGATAGTGGTCTATATATTAACCACCTGTCACAAAGACAGTTTATGCTTTCAAAGATGCTGATAGTTGAATCTTTAAGCCACATTTCGGAGAATTTTCATGCCGATTTGCAAGTATTTCTAAATATCAAATATTATATACGTATCTACTTGACGTATTGTGTTGGATAAAATTTAAATAAAAATTAAAACAAAAAACATTATCAATTAAAGTATAAAAATATAAATATAGAAATAAAAATCATGAAAATTAAATTAAAAACACAAAAGAAATATAAAAATAATTATTATAACTATAAAAAATTATAAAAATTATTGTAAAAATCAATTGGAAATTTGTTAATTAATTAACTTAATTAATTAAAAATAATAAAATTAAATCTATAAGAATATAAATTGTAAATTAAAAATAAATATATAAACATTAAAATTAGAGAAGCAAAAATAACATTATTAATAATAATTATAATAATTAAAATAAATTAAAATGTAAAAACACATTAAAAATTGTTTTGCTCTACAGAGGGCATTTGATATGAAATGTAATAGATTTTCAGTCGGTCAACACGATTTTACACAAATCGTAATAGGTGTTGTTACCTATACCTGAAAACATTAGCCTACATGACATCAATTAATGAAAAGTTTCGATCATCCAGCGATCATCATCAGATCCTTTACACTCAGGCTGTTAATCTAAGTTTGCGAATATATGGGTTAATTTACACATCAATACGAATATAATGTTAAATTCGGTATCATAACATCTTACTGGAATTCAAAATTAGATTTATACGCCAATCAGTACTTACACAAATATATTTATTATATATTGTACATGCTTCGACCTGAGATTGAGCTCGTCTTCCGTATTCTAATTCTTAATTTAAACTTCGAATTCATCTATCAATATGGATATCAGCAAACAATTGTGCTATCAATGGCGAATGTATTTGCATTCTATGATGAAGACAGCCAGGGTTATAAGACAGTTAATAGATTTAGTCAATTAAGAATTACAATTTCTGAAGAAGACCACAATGTCAGGCTACAATATATAGGCTATAATAGATACAGTCCCATTGCTCAATCTTTTCATTTATTACGTCTAACTGTTCTTGTACCTCCATCTCATCCTCGCCCCAGATCACAACATCGTCTGCAAACAACATTACCTTCATCTTTGCCCTACTATATTCTTTCATTGCTGCCTTCATGATGTCATCCATCACCATTACGAACAATAATGGTGACAACACACTTCCTTGCTTTAGTCCAGTGACAATTTTAAACCATTCCGATGTCCCGACTCTAGTCTTCACACTACTGTAGCACTCCATGTACATTCCTTTTATCATGTCTCTCAGTTCCTTGCCTATACCCCAATTTGTTAAGCTTTCCCAGACTTTTGTTCTAGAGATGCTATCATAGGCCTTTTCTAGATCAATAGAAGTCATTACCTATTCCTCCCCTTATTCCCAACTCCTTTCAATGTTCTGTCTCAGAATGAAAATGGGTTCCACTGTTGACCTGCCCCCTCTAAATCCAAACGAGCACTGGAACGACGGATGACAGGGAAGAGAGGACGAGGAAGACCAAGAATGCGTTGGATGGACTCGGTGGAGAATAGTATTAGAAAACGGAACCTGGATTGGAACACTGTGTCGGAAGAGGAATGGTGGAACGACAGAGCAAAGTGGAGAGGAACCATATTTGCCCCCACCCTGTGTCAGCTAGAAAAAGTGTCAACTGGAAAAGGGGAAATAAGTATTGACTGGAGTATAATTTAAACTTGGAATTCATCTGTCAATACTGATATCTACAAACATTGTGCTATCAATGGCAAATTAATTTGCATTATATTCCTGGAATACACTATTCCGCTTAAATCAAGCAATTTATGGCAAATTATAATCATGCAGCAGCTTATAGAAAATAAGGGATATGTAACGGTTTGTTACATTGTTGATTGTAATTATTTTAGTCACAATCCACGTAAAGTTACTGTAACGAGGAGCAACTTCTTCAGCCTGCTGTTATCAAGGGAGAGTGTATTAATGAGTGAAAATCACCTTTCACCTGCTCCATGAATCCTGCCGACATAATCATGTACTTGATTAAGTTGAGACAAGAAGCCCTTAAGAGACGAGGAAATGACACTCGTGCTTGGTAAATGTGGTGAATTCCTTCTCTCTCTCTCTCTCTCTCTTTCATCTCATTTACTTTTTATAACCGTGTTTCTTAGACCTTTCTTTAGTCTCTCTCCTTTCGCGTTTCAATCTTTTGAGCTCTACAATTTTTTAATTTTCTTATTAATATGAAGCACCATCGAGGCTGTTCAATCTTGGGATAATGAAGTCGGAAAGGGCTGTATATAACCTTCCTTTGCTAGATTAGTCTCGCTGTGAAGCAGATTGGAGAACCTTGGAATTCAGATTAAAGAAGGGAGAACATAAATTCTAACGTTACTTCGTCCGTTTCTCTGTTGCACCTGCAAATGGGAAGCTTATTACACGTGACTGTTCATTACAGTAATAAACTAGTTTCTCTATAATTATAACAATGATTGTTTCTTCATTGTTTCTCTGTCTTCTTGTCCGGTCTGCATTCATTCGATTGCAATGAAACTTCGGTGATATGCTGTGCACACTCCCGCAAAGTTTTCTGAAATAGTTAATCCATTTTACAATTGGTGGCCCACGAGTAGTTCAAACAATGTGGGATGGCACCCGAAACGTTTCAAGAAAGATCCCTATGCATTCATATACCATTCATCCGATTGCGATTAAATTTTGGAGAGATGTTGTGCACACTTCCGCGAGTTATTCTGGTTGAATAAATACATTTTACAATAGGTGGAGTGCGAGTTGTTTTAAAAAATGTGCCTTCTCACGCGTTGGATAATCTTGTGATTTATTCGGGAAACCAAAACCAAAAACAAAATTCTGTATCAAAAATCGCTTCAATAAATATTTAGACGGTTCTCAAAATCTACGAGTCTATTAGAGAAATCAAACTAAAATTTTGTATGTTGATAGAGGATTAAACTTGAGTTCACCTATGGAAATTTTATTAACCTGAAGAACACAACACAAATCCAACAAGGCGGACAAGCGAAGTTTAAACATTTACATGGAATTAACTTGCGAATTAATCATCCGAACGCAGTGAAACTTGGTTCGGTAGAAGTTCCTATGCAATTTAATCTACTGATGTTCAAATAAACGCAATTGTTTTGATAACACCAAGATGGTGGCTGTGCATTTATTTTAAATCTTGTTTTTATTTCTCGCGTCCTAAGTAAGACCAGTAGGATGTATGAAAATAGGTTGTTTAGTTCTTCAAGGAACTAGTCGTTCATCTCTTGTTCCAAACTAACTCTTTTGTGAATATTATTGGTTCTTTTACCAGACAACATGTAGCCTATATATCTTCTTCCTTTCTCGCATAGGGAGTTTCCAAACTTATATCAAAGGAATAGTTTTGACAGACCTATGTCAATACTTGAATACCAGTACATAAATAACTAATTTCACCAGCTCATCCATTTTTAAACATCTCACTGGATATTGACCACACTAACTTTGTTTTTCTTTGTTATTTACATACTATTTAAATACAATTATATAAACTATTTCGCTAAACAATTGCAAACTGTACATCATATTTTCTCTCAAGTATTATGAAGAAAATCATAAATGTATAAACATTAAAATAAGTTTTGCATATACTCACCACATCGAGTGGCGGTGGTACAAAACTTCCTCCAGGACTCTGCCATTGCACGAATGGAATGGCCACCGAGGCCGCCGGACATGAACTCTATCGAACATGTCTGGGATATGCTGGAGCGTGCTATCGCTCAGCGTCCACGCTCTACTATAACTTGACAAGAGATCATGGAGACCGCGGTCGAAGAGTGGAATCGCCTGTCTCAAGAGGACCTGGGCAACTTGATCTGTGGTATACCACGGCGAGTAAGAGCCCTGCTGGACGCCCGTGGTGGCCATGTTCCTTATTGAAACGTCACGGGACGGCAAGATTACAACACATATCAGTCCCTGTTGAACAGGCCAATGTCTTCCTGTTTGTTAGTTTCTTTTCACACATGAATGAAGTCTGCAGGATATTCGTAATTACATCACCCATAATCCTACACGCGCTCTGCATTATGGCAAACACGAGTTATGCAAAGCTTATTTTGGTGTGCGTTACTACAAAAGCAGCTTCGGTGGCGTAGTTGGTAGCATGCTGAACTGCTGTGCCCAAGATCGCGGGTTCAAACCCGCCCGAAGTCGTCGGATTTTTTAAGAGCGTTAAAATCCTTAATATGCCTTCCTTCGAAGGGGAAGTAAAGCCGGTGGTCCCATGTCGTAGATGTATGGAATGTAAAAGATCCTTCCACTAACTAAACTTGTGTGAAGCTAAATTTGTAGGTTAGATTTCGTTGAAACGCTCTATCATAGTTCCAACGTTCGCCACTAGGTGTCAGTGACATCTGATAACGGAAGTTGGAACTACTTGAAATTCAACGGAACTTGTAGCCATCCCCATGGGTGTCCTCTTGAAGCAGCTACAGCCTCTGGCGATTTTTCTAGTAAACTGAGAACGATCAAGGGAACTACTCGCGGGTGGCGGAGCTCGTTCCGGGGACGGAGAGAGTCCGTCATTTTGTGTAGGCTAAGGATAGGTCATACAAGATCCACCCACTCGTACCTAATGAGAAGAGAAGACCCCCCCCCCCCCCCCCCCACATTTTGTACCTGTGGAGCCGTCTTCACCGTGGCCCACATTTTAACCGAGTATGTGGATCTAGCTGACTTACGAAGAAACCTTGGTTTGCAGATGACACTCAAACTTACACACATCAAAAAAAGTTTTGCATCACCTCGGTTCCAAGAGTTCCGGAACCGTTAAATACAAAGGGAATAGAGATCAACACAAACAACATTTCAGCTCGTTTTATTGCTCATGAGACCCACACATTGCATGTTGTACCATCATACAGCTAGACTTTCAGCATTTGTGGTCCAGATTGCAGTACACACCACTACCTCTAATACCCAGTAGCACGTCCTCTTGCATTGATGCATGCCTGTATTCGCCGTGGCATACTATCCACAAGTTCATCAAGACACTGTTGGTCCAAATTGTCCCACTCCTCAACGACAATTCGGCGTAAATCTCTCAGAGTGGTTGGTGGGTCAAGACGTCCATAACCAGCCCTTTTCAACATATCCCAGGCATGTTCGATAGGGTTCATGTCTGGCGAACATGCTGGCCACTGTAGTCGAGCGATGTCGTTATCTTGAAGGAACGCATTCACAAGATGTGCACGATGAGGTCGAGAATTGTCGTCCATGAAGACAAATGCCTCTCCAATATTCTGCCGATATGGTTGCACTATGGGTCGGAGGATGTCATTCAGGTATCGTAAAGCCGTTTCGGAGCCTTCCATGACCACCAGTGGCGTACGTCGGCCCCACATAATGCCACCCCAAAACATCAGGGAACCACCACCTTGCTGCACTCGCTGGACAGTGTGTCTAAGACGTTCAGCCTGACCAGGGTGCCTCCAAACACGTCTCCGACGATTGTCTGGTTGAAGGCATATGCGACACTCATCGGTGAAGAGAACGTGATGCCAATTCCGTGGGGTCCATTCAGCATGTTGTTGGGCCCATCTGTACCGCGCTGCATGGTGTCGGGGTTGCAAAGCTGGACCTCGCCATGGACGTCGGGAGTGAAGTTGCGCATCATGCAGCCTATTGCGCACAGTTTGAGTTGAAACACGACGTCCTGTGGCTGAACGAAACGCATTATTCAACATGGTGGCATTGCTGTCAGGGTTCCTCCGAGCGGCAATCCGTAAGTAGCGGTCATCCACTACAGTAGTAGCCCTTGGGCGGCCTGAGCGAGGCCTGTCATCGACAGTTCCTGTATCTCTGTACCTCCTCCATGTCCGAACAACATCGCTTTGGTTCACTCTGAGACGACTGGAAACTTCCCTTGTTGAGAGCCCTTCTTGACACAAAGTAACAATGCGGACGCGATCGAACTGCGGTATTGACCTTCTAGGCATGGTAGAACTACAGACAACATGAGCAGCGTACCTTCGTCCTGGTGGAATGACTGGAACTGATCGGCTGTCGTACCCCCTCCGTCTAATAGGCCCTGCTCATGCATGGTTGTTTACATCTTTGAGCAGTTTTAGTGACATCTATGAACAGTCAAAGGGACTGTATCTTGGATACAATATACACAGTCAACGTCTATATGCCGGAGATCTGGGAACCGAGGTGATGCAAAACTTTTTTTGATGTGTGTATATTAGCTGATGACGCGGAGGCTGCTGATCGCGTTATCCGCTTTATAAGTGAGAGTGGGTTAGGGCCAGCAATCTAAATGTTTCCAGTAAAAATTGACTCAACAACTTGTTCGTTTTTGAATGATGATATTTTGTTTTACGGTACCGTAATTTTTGTTTATTTTTATAATTCTTATTTTTATTTTATTTTTTTGGGTCAACCTCGAAATTTTAAATTCAATTCCAAATGTGTATTCTTTAATCTGCGTTAAGAGGGGCAGATGACCTCGTAGTTCCGCCCCCTAAAACAACAATAACTAACTAACTAGTCTCTGGCGAGCCGATCATGTACTCGGACACTCCCTGTACTAAAAACCATACGCAAAATAAGATAAATAAAACTACTATCATAACTTACAGAAAAAAATCATCTTGAAAGCACAGTTTCAGAGAAAAGTGTACCTGAATACCCAACAAGTAGTTCCATGAAGAACTATACAGCCTATTTTCATATATCCTACTAATGTGCCTCTATCAACATACAAAATTTCAGTTTGAAGGTTGTGATAGATTCGTACCTATTGAGAACCGTCTAAATATTTCAGATGGTTCGCAGGTTGGCTTTGGATTTATGTATTATTACATGAAGATTATTGTGTACGTGTGATATTCAAACTTCAATCGCATGATTAGAACACAAGAAGTAAAAACGAGATTTTAAAATTTCGCACAGCTGCTATCTTGTGGTTATGAAAACCATTGAAACAAATTAGATGCCAGTGGATTAATATTTGTATAAGTATCTAACGTGCAATGTTTCACTGCACTCAGATGGTTAAATCGCGAGAAACGTTGGTTTAAATATGTATACTTCGCGTCGCCGCCATGTTGGATTTGTGCTCACCAGGTTACTGAAAGTCCTATAGGTGGACTTATGTTCATAGCCCCTATGAACATAAAAAATCAGTTTTATTGCTGTAAAA
This sequence comes from Meconema thalassinum, assembly GCA_946902985.2. Lineage (NCBI taxonomy): Eukaryota > Metazoa > Arthropoda > Insecta > Orthoptera > Tettigoniidae > Meconema > Meconema thalassinum. Next base: position 227,134,584 of record OX336398.1, read on the forward strand.
GATTCTTAGATATTAAGAACCGTCTAAATATTTCGGATGCTCGCCATTTTGGATTGTTATATGTATAGGCCACAGAGTTATGTACCATTAAAGGAAAATTATTGCGTAGGTTCATTATTCAAACTTTCACTTCGATCGCATGATTACAACACAAGAAATAAAAAATTAATTTTAAAATTTTGCACAGCCGCCATCTTGAGTTTATGTAAATAAATGAACTAAATTAGATGCCAGTGCATTACAATATGTATACTCATTTACTGTACCACATTTCACTGTGCTCACAGAGTTAAATCACGAGAAAAGTCCATTAAAATATTTCAAATTCGCTTGGCCGCCATGTTTGTTTTGTACTTTAGAGGTTTATGAAAGTTCCATAGATAAACTTGTACCTGTGCCCTTTATTACCGTACAAAATTTCAGGGCGATATCTGTACTAGTTTCGGAGATATAGAATGCTGGTGAAATATTTCGCACAACTGCCATTTTGAGGTTATGTAAGCAATTGAACTAAATTAGATGCCAGTGCATTACAATGTGTATCAACATTTGTTGTACCAAGTTTCATTACGTTTTATGGTTAAAGTCTATTTAAAATCTCAAATTCGCTTGGTCACCATGTTGGTTTTGTAGGTACCAGATTTTTGTAAGTCTCATAGGTGAACGTCTAGTAGTGCTCTTTATCACCGTACACAATATCAGGGTGATATCGGTAATAGTTTTGGAGGTACTGAATGCTGGTGAAATATTTCGCACAGCCGGCATGTTGGATTGGTGAGAGACAATAAAATTTGAAGGGCACGGTCGTGGTCGGCCAGAATGGTGCTAAGATCTTACCGAGTTTCATTGAAATCGCTCCGGCCATTTGGATGTTATTAGACACACACACACACACACACACACACACGGACAAAAGGAGATCTCATAAGCCTTTTTTTTTCATAAAATGAAAATAGGCTTAAAATCAAAGTAAGGGTAAACAACAAAACCGAAGAAAGGAAGAATGAACTTCCACGATATTTAAATGCCCAAAAGTAGGGATATAAAATGCAGAAATTTCTTAATATATGTATTTTTCCGAAATTCATTCAATGGGGAATCCACAAATAGCAAAAATAAAGTAGTAGTCTCGTGAAGAACTACACAGCCTATTTTCATATTATCCTACTTTGTTAATTGCCTCTACCAACATACAAAATTGCAGTTTGGTTGCTGTAAAAGATTCGTAGATATTGAGAACCATGTAAATATATCGGATGGTCGCCATGTTGGATTTAGATATAATTATGTAGGCCACAGAATCATGAGGATTATTGCGTAGGTTCATTATTCAAACGTTTACTTCAATCGCATGATTAATACACAAGAAATAAAAACTTAATTTTCAAATTGCGCACAGCCGCCATTTTTAGCGTATGTGAACAATTGAACTAACTTAGATGCCAGTGCATTACTATGTGTATAAATATTTACTGTACCATATCACACTGCGCTCAGATGGTTAAATTGCGAGAAAGGTCTATTAAAACTTTTCACCTTCGCTTGGCCACCATGTTCGTTTTGTATTTTACAGGTTTTTGGTAGTCTCATATCTGAACTTCTAGTAGTACCCTTCACTACCTTACAACATCTCAGGGTGATATCAGCAATAGTTTCGGAGATATAGAGTGCTGGTGAAATACGTCGCACAGCCGCCATGTTGGATTGATGAAACGTAACAAAATTTGAAATACACGGTCGAGGTTGGTCAAATAGCATTATGACCTCCGAGTTTCATTGAAATCGCTCCAGCCATTTAGAAGTTATTAGGGAGGACACAAACGCATACGGACGAAAGGTGATCTCATAAGCCATTTTTTCATAAATGAAAATAGACCTAAAATGATGCTTTCATGGAATGACACTAGCTGGTCCCCTTAAAACCCCGCCGAGGAACCACGTGACGTTAGGCCATTAGCTTGTAGCACCTGGGATGTGTTCGCTTCAACCCTCATATAAACACTCTCACGCCGTACTCGTATTGGCAGCAGACAGGTAATTGTAGTTTAAGACTCGGCTCGTTCCCGGAAATGACGTCATAAAACCCTGTCCGAGCACAGCCAATCACAGCCTCGCTGACGTGACAGCAGCCTGCCGACAGTAAAATGTACTGGACCACGCCATCATGTTTATTTCACCCCCTAAAAGATTGCGTTTAATTGAATACTGACAAGCCATATACTTCCAGTATTGCCAACGTGACATCGTACTAACACCTACCTCTTGCGGCCTACATTTACCTTCAACTTTACCGGGTAAATTAACCGTGGTTGTTACGGCGTGGCTGCAGGTAGTCGCTCACATCAGGGAGGCAAATAGTTCGAAACCCCCCGCCGGCAACCTTGAAGATGGTTTTCTGTGGTTTCCCATCTTCCTTCCAGGCAAATGCCGGGCTTGGTCCATAACTATAGGCCACAGCCGCTACCTTCCAACTCCTCGTTCTTACATACACACTTTCCTCCCCAGACAACACTCCACACCCAACGGTACTAGTAGCTCAGCCCATGGGTGTCCGCATAGAAGCAGCTACAAACTCGGGCGAGCCGAACATGTCCTCGGACACTCCCGGCACCCAAAGGCATACACACAAAAAAAACTTCAACTTTAGTTACGCGGTCGTATCAGCAAAGTGTGTGATTTTTGGGTGTTTCTCTTTCACACGTTGAAGCGTTCGCGATGATTAGGCTGTGTCCCAAAGCTCAAGTTATTATTTATTTATCGTATGGCTTTTAGTGCCGGGAGTGTCTCAGGACATGTTCGGCTCGCCAGAGGCTGTAGCTGCCTCAGTGCAGACACCCATGAGGTGAGCTACAAGTTCCGTTCAATTTCAAGTAGTTCCAACTTTCGCTACCAGATATCAATGATACCTATTGGTGAACGTTGGAACTTTAATAGAGCGTTTCAACGAAATCTAACCTGAAAATTTGGCTTCAGGCAAGTTTAATTAGTGGAATGATCTTTTACATGCCATAAATCTATGACAAGGGATCGCCGGCTTTACTTCCCCTCCGATGGAAGACATACTGAAGGAGTTTAACGCTCTTAAAAATCCAATGACTTATGCCGGGTTTGAACCCGCGATATTGGGCGTATCATGCTACCGACTAAGATACTGAAGCTCAAGTTGATAACTATTAAGTAGCTGCTAGGAACTACACAGTACGGAGCTTTGGGACATGTGTGCTTGAAGCATGGTCTCCTTCATAGAATTGTGTTCTGAAACGCACACACAAGGTTTACATTTCGATGCCAAACCGAAGCGCAAGAAGGCAGTGCTGCGCTCCAGTGCCGTAGGGGAACAACCCCCCAACCCCACCCCAGAGCCATATAACAAAAATGCCTAATTCAATTATTTATTTCATTTTGAATGAAACTAATCCTTGGATTGATGAAAAGCGACTGGATTATGCACGTTTATATTTACTAATACGAGAACATTTCTGTTTGCTCGTGTAAAGCAAGTGAGTATGTGCCCAAACCACCTTAAATGAGCGGATTCCATTGCTACCTTCTCAAACACCAATTACTACAACTATTTTATAAATAAAAGGGTTTTGTTATGATGAAAGTAGTTGTTAAATGACAATAAGAACACTCAGGGTCCAGTTTAGCAAAAACGTGAAGTTAATCAATTTTGACAATGGTGCCAAAAGTTGAAAAGCTAGAAGGCCCGGAAATGTGTGAAAATGCTTACCTTTTAAAGCTCTTCCATATTTCAAGAATGAAATGAAATTTTGAAAATTACTACTGGCTTAAATGATATCTTGAAAAAGCAATCTGGAATGGCTCGTTTTTTAAAACTGAACCTGTTCTACAGTTTTAAATGTTACTAAAGTTTGATTGTTTTATTATATGCTATGATTGTTTATCTTCAATTTGTGGGAAGCACATTTTTGAATTTCTAAAATTGAAACTAGATATTTCAATTTTATTTGACCATGCATGGGTCGACACTAGCGCTCGTACTGATAGATTTAGTACACTACATACAACAAAGGATATGGTCCAACTCTTGGTGTCCATGACTTGTCAGTTTAGTGTGTGTCACCATGTAAGTGGGGTTTGGTTAACACACAAAATATTCAAAAGGGGAACAATACAATTATAAAGTAGAGAGTAGTAAGACTCAGCGACGAACCTGGAACGAGTCGGCAACAAGATGCAGACGTTATAATCATTGAACGATCAACAACAACAACAAATGAGATTACTTCGGTTGGTTAGTTCCTTAGTTTAGGGGCTGCGACAACGCGGTCATGTGGCCCCGTGTACTTTGGGTGTGTGTGGAAATGTTCTGATAACCGGTGTTAATTGTGATGGCTGTATTAGTGTGCGTTATCTGTGAATCAGGTAGAAGGACGGCAGACGTTCAATATTTCAAGTAGTTCCTACTTTTGCTATAAAACAATGCCGTCCATGACACCTAGCTGCGAACTTGGCTACTAGATGCCATCGAAGTCTGCACCTGGCGACGAACGATGAAACTAATATAGCGTTTTCAATCTAACCTACAAATTTTAGTTTCCACAAGTGTAGTTAGTGGGAAGTTCTTTTTCAGGCCATAAATCAATGACATGGGACCGCCGGCCATACTTCCTCTACGAAGGAAGGCACACAGAGGGATTGTAAAAGCTCTTAAAAAATCCGGTGACTTCGGCCGGATTTGAACCCACGATCTTGGGCATAGAATCTCAGCATGCTACCAGCTACGCCACCGAAACCACCGAAATTACTTCAAAGAAACGCAAACAGAAGAAGTCAGACGATACTCGAATGGTTTCGTTTTTACAATACATGGACACCAAGTGTTAGACCACATCCCTTGAGGTATCTAGTTCACTAAAAAATCACTATACTGGGTGAATTTGTCAGGAAGGTCGATATTTCTCTGCCTGCATCCCGTATGGTACTAATGCAATGCAATTGTATTCCGCAAACAATACTGAACCCTATCATTTTCCCCTCGTAATATTTACTAGTCACATCGAGGGAAAATTCTAGTTTTCAGTATAATTTTCAGGATATGCTTGCAGTGCATGAAACGAGCGCTTGTATTGACTCATACATGGCTGAATCAAAATCGAAATGTCTACTTCGGTTTTGACTGACAAGTCATGGACACCTTTGCCGAATGTGCTACCCGACCAGCGAATTGTTACCGGGGGCGGAAATCAGAACTAATGCGCTCCTCCCAACCATACGCCTGCGATGGACGTTATTTGTGTGCCTGATTCATTCTGGGCCGTGCGCTGTGCGGTGTGTTCTCATTTGTAGCCTATGACTGTACATGAGTCCTCCCCTTGCCCCGCAAGCTGCTCGCTGCAGCCATAACGTGGCGTGATGACGTAATGTATACACAACAGCTGCGCTCTCCTTCTAGAGGTAACAATTCCCTGGAAGGGTAGTAGTTCACTAAATTGATATTATTTAATTTCTTTTTTGTTATCCTAAAATAGCTTGCCACTGTGGGTGAGTGGTTATCGTGTCGGACTACCAACCACAAGCTTGAAGGTTCACTCCTGACCGTGGTAAGAATTTTTTGAAAGGGGACAAAAATCACGGCACGCATGTCCTACGTTGTTGACATGTTAAAGAACCTATTTGAATTCAGGAGGCCGTGTTCATAATGGCAAAATTAATCTCGGGATTTTCCGCCAACACAAAAGTTCCTCCATTCTCTAACAGAGAGCGCTATAGTGTCAAGGAGCTTAGATGTCTAACCTCCTTGACTTTCATTGCATTCCAAGGAACGACGAAATTCGACATGCAAGCTGCCGTCTGGGTGTCAAATAACAAAGCTTGCACCCGGCCCCCGAGGCCACATGATATTATTATTATTATTATTATTTCGTCTCATATGTTCGCCATATCGTTGGGTACAATTCACAATTTCATCGGCATTATTATTATTATTATTATTATTATTATTATTATTATTATTATTATTATATCATACGTTCTTCGTCTGCGCTCGTTGGGCAGCGGAAAAACAACGACTTGAAGCTGAGGTTGGTCCAATAACGCCGGACACTATAGTTGGAATTATGCAGAGGAACGAGCTCAGCTGGGATACGGTAGCTTTCTTTGTTGAGGTGGTCCTTCACCAGAAGAAGTCGGATAGGGACTTGCTCGATTTAGTTGATTAAGTCTGCGATCCGCGGACTATGAATTGAGAAGTAAGATGGTGCTTTTGAAGCAAAGAAAATGGCTCCATCCTGAAGTAATACGAAAGTGGTCCCGGGATGGGTTTTGTCAAGAGGACAGGGTGTGTTTTTATAGTGGGTAAGAATCCCACACTCTTGAGGAGTGCGGACCCTTCTCAAGGTCTTATGCAAAATTTTTCCACTTCCCTCGTAAAAAAATAAAATAAAAAAATATATATATTGTCGCCTCCGTAGCGTAGCGGTCAGCATGGTTAGCTGCCGCCCCGGAGGTCCTGGGTTCGATTCCTGGCTCTGCCACGAAATTTGAAAAGTGGTACGAGGACTGGAACGGGGTCTACTCAGCCTCGGGTGGCCCAAATGAGTAGAGGGGGTTCGATTCCCCCTCAGCCATCCTCGAAATGGTTTTCCGTGGTTTCCCACTTCGTCTTCGGGCAAATGCCGGGATGGTACCTTATTCAAGGCCACGGCCGCCTCCTTACCTCTTCCTTGCCTATCCATCCTCACCATCCCTTACCTTCCCTCATGAGGCCCCTGTTCGCTTTGCAGGTGAGGCCGCCTGGGCGAGGTGCCAATCCCACCTCACCAGTTGTATCCCGTCCGATTCGGTGTTCCCCGCTCTAGGACACTGCCCGTAGAGGCGGTAGTGGTGAGTTCCCTCGCTGAGTCCGTGGGTTCCACCAACCTGGGAGGTAAACGACTATATATATATATACTAGCTGACCCGGCAGACGTTGTCCGGCCAATCAACGATAGTGTTGTAACTTTGTTTCTTGAAGTGCTTTTGGATACACAATATTTTTTTCAATATCTGTTAACTGCCTCTAAACTATCGTGAAACGAATTAACTAATCTAGAAACATTCGTGGGAGCGTGCACAACACTCTCCAACGTTTCATCGCTATTGGATAAATGGCATAAAACGCATACGGGATTTTGTTTAAATGATTCGTGCGCTGTCACTCATTTGTTGAATCTACACGTGCTCTACCAACTGTGAAATTGATTTACTAAGTTTGAAAGCTTCACGTAAGTATACACAACAACTCATCAAAGTTTCATCGGAATCGGATGAATGGCATATGAACGTATACGGGATTTTTTTAAACGATTCGCGTGCCGTCACTCATTTGTTGAATCTACTCATGCGCTACCTATTGTAAAATAGATTTACTAAGCCTGAAACCTTCTCTGGAGTGTACTCAATCATTCACCAAGGTTTCATCGCAATCGGATGAATGATATATGACCGCATACGCGACATTGTGGAAACGATTCACGCGCCGTCGCTCATTTGTTGAATCTACTCGTGCGCTACTTATTAAAAACTGGATTTACTAATCCAGAAACCATTCCTGGAGTGTACACAACAATTCACCAAAGTTTCATCACAATCGGATATTTGGTATATCAACGCATACAGGACTATGTTGAAACGATTCGCGCGCCATCGCGCATTTGTTGAATCTACTCGTGCGCTACCTATTGTAAAATGAATTTACTAAGCCAGAAACCTTTACTGAAGTGTACACAACAATTCACCAAAGTTTCATCGCAATCGGATAAATGGTATATGGACGCATATGGTACTTTGTTGAAATGATTCGCGTGCCGTCACTCATTTGTTGAATCTGCTCGTGCGCTACCAATTGTAAAATGGATTTATTAAGCCAGAAACCTTCCGTAGGGTGTACACAACATCTCACCCAAGTTTCATCGTAATCGGACGAATGGTATTTGAACGCATACGGGACCTTATTGATAGGCTTCGCGCGTCGTCGCTCATTTGTTGAATCTACTCGTGCGCAACCTCCTGTGAAATGGATTTTCTAAGTTAGAAACCCTCACGTAAGTGTATACAATATCTCACCCAAGTTTCATTGCAAACTGATGAATGGTATAAGAACGCATACGGGACTTAGTTTAAACGTTCGCACATCGTCGCTCATTTGTAGAATCTACTCGTGCGCTACCTAATGTAAAATGGATTTACTAATCTAGAAGCCTCCCCTGGACGGTACACAACATCTCACGCAAGTTTCATCGCTTTCGGACCAATGGTATTTGAACGCATACGGGACCTTGTTGAAACGCTTCGCACGTCGCCGCTCATTTGTTGAATCTACTCGTGCGCAACCTCCTGTGAAATGGATTTACTAAGTTAGAAACCTTCACGTAAGTGTACACAACACCTCATCAAAGTTTCATCTCAATCGATGAATGGTATATAAACTTATACGGGATTTTGTTGAAACGCTTCGCGCGTCGTCACTCATTTGTTGAATCTATTCGTGCGCTACCTATTGTAAAATGAATTTACTAAGCCAGAAGCCTTCCCTGGAGTGTACACAACATCTCACCCAAGTTTCATCGCTATCGGACAAATGGTATTTGAACGTTTATGGGACCTTTTTGAAACGCTTCGCGCGTCGTCGCTCATTTGTTGAATCTAGTCATGCGCTATCTATTGTAAAATGGATTTACTAAGCCAAACACCTTCCCTGGAGTGCACTCAACATCTCACCCATGTTTCATCGCAATCGGATGAATGGTATATGAACGAATACGGAACTTTGAAACGCTCTAACGTGCAGAGACAAACAGAATTCGACATCACTGCCACCTTTGGTATAAAACACAACTTTCCGCCATGGGCGGAGTGTATGACATGGCGGTAGTTGCACAGGTTGCGACCAGGTAGCTCTGCATGCAGAGTCACAGAGTCACAGAGTCCAAAAGGATCACTTTTCACTAAGGCTAGCGGTTTCCATGACGACTGTTTATGACTGTATATTGTGGTTCTAAATTTGTGTGTAATGTGGTTCTAAAATTCTAAACTTCCACCTATCTGGTCAAATTGTGAATCGAAACCATACATGGGCGCACCCTAACATTCATACAAAATGTCATCAAAATCGGCCCAGGCGTTTAGGAGGAGTTCAGTCACATACACACGTGTCGAAGAATTATATATATAAAGATATATATTTATTATTATTATTATATCCTTGAATCTTAATTCCGAAGTCATATTTTAAACATCACGTTCCCAGCATAAAGGGCTAGAATTGTGAACTTTATGTTGGAGTGGATTTCACTGTACCTAGCTATATTGCAATCAGCGAGTGTTTATACTGATGGGGCGTGGTAGCGCAGCGGTCAAGCTGGTGGCCTCTCACCAAGGTGGACTGACAATGAGTTTGATTCCCGGTCAATGCATGTGAGATTTTCGAAGTGAAATGCCATGCCCTGTGGTTAGGATTCCACGTAAAAAGGAGGTCCCGTGGCTCATGATCACAAGATTCACGGTCATGTATAACTACAATCATCCTTTTTGTTCATACTGACGTAAAACGATTTTCATTTTCAGTGTCACATATTTCAAGTATTTTGCAGCTCCAGACAAAGGAGCTATGCTGTGCCCAGAGGGACGAGGTTGCGTTGCTTAGTAACGGCGCTCCACTATAAAGCTAAATTGTTTACTCACCAGATAGAGTGCCTGAACACTTTTACTACGGCTTTAAAAAGAAATACTCTACCTTGCCGTGCCTTCACGCTTCAAATTAAAGTCTAAAGAGAGCCATGAATCATTAAAGACATCATTAAGTCGACAGTACGCTAGCTTTTGATGTCCTTCTCTTTTTGCAAGGAAAGTGTTTAGAAGACAAACCAGTTAGCGTCCTTATCTTTCAAGAGAAATAACTAGGACCTCTCAGATTTTCACTCCAACCGAACTGCACATTAGTGCTTCTTATACAAGAAGATGTGGAATATCTACTGACACAGTATGGCTAGAAATTTTATCACAGTTAATTTAATCGTATCAGAGAACATACATCATAAAACAATAGAAAAACAAGAAATTCCGTAACGAACTAAAGAGCCTACTTTTCTTATAATTTAAGATTCATGCCAATGATTAATCTATATGGATCTATCTAGAATAATGACGAAATTAAGTAGGTAATATCGGAATTTCTAATTAGTTCGAAATACTGTATACCTGGCATAATGTAGCTTAATAGAGAACTACAGCTGGCAGCCCTGGTGACTGAATATATTCTTATTTCCATCTCTTAAGGTACAGAATACAAAATTTGGTTGAAGTCCAATGGATAGCATGGACGTTACATGCAGTTAAACATTGGATCTAACAGCGCGCGTAAAATCATGTTGGCAACAATGACATACATGTATTGGTCAGAAATAATCTGAAATAATATGATCTATCGTTGTGTCAATTTTGAATAAAATCCATTAGTTAGTATAGAAGTTACATGCATTTTAAAATTGGATCTATCAGCAGGCTTAGAATCATGTTGGCAGCACTGACGTATATTAGTTACTCCAAATTAATCTAGAATGCCAGGTACTATACGTGTGCAAAGTTTAGAGCTATTGGCTTGCATACTTTCTGATATATTGATATTAGGGTAACAAAAATAGAGACAGTATTTACTAACAGTTGGCAGTCCTGGTTACTCTTAAGAATCGGCATATACATATCTGTTATAGTACACATAGCACACACGAAATTTGGTTGAAATCCAAATGATAGTATAGAAGTTACATGTATTTAAAGTTGGACCTCTCAGCAGGCTTAGAATCATGTTGGTAGCACTGACGTATATAAGTTTCTCCAAATTAATATAGAATGTCAGGTACTATACGTGTGCATAGTTTAAAGCTGTCGGCTGGCATACTTTCTGATATATTGGTATTTGGATAAAATAAATTGAGAGCATTTATTAACAGTTGGCAGCCCTGGTGGCTCTTAAGAATACGCTCAGTCATATCGGTTTATGTACACATAGCACATACGAAATTTGGTTGAAATCCAATTGATAGTGTAGAAGTTATAAGCATTTAAAATTTGGACCTATCAGCAGGCTTATAATCATTTTGGCAACACTGCCATGTATGGCCTCCTGGAAATTAAACTGCAATATTATTATCTATACGTGTGCCAATTTTGAAATAGCTCCTATTCATACCTTCCAAGATATCCAACATGGAGCTCAAATTTCAATTGCGATTTTTCAGCAGTTAGTAGCACTGACATCATTTTCAAATATGGGCGTGAGATATTCAGGTATAGATCTTTACTCCTACCAAATTTTGTTTCGATTGCTGCAGCCGTTTAGGAGTTGATAGGGGGGGGGGGACACACACACACAGCCAGACAGACAGACAGACAGAAGGACAGACAGACAGACACACATTTGCCCGATCTCATAAGTCTACTTTGTCCTCATTTTTGCAAAATGTGAAAAGTAGGCTAATTACATTTGGTTCTATAAGAAAACCATGAAATCCCTGTATACATTGCATAATTGATTATATTATACACGCACTCATACTCAAATCAAATACTGAGACCAGAATTTTGCCAACTCGCAAGCTTCAGGAGTTCCGTCCATCAGGTTCCGTGGAAAACATGTGATGGGACACAACTTGCAAACGAGGAGGTAACTCATAGTCTGCTCCTCACCACACTCACACAAAGTCGAGTCACAGGCAAATCCACACTATTTCAAATTTGTCTTCGACCTTCCCCCTCCTGTGAGCAGACTGATGAGGGTCTTACACGTTGACCAGGTTTCTTCGTGTGCAATGGGCAGGTGTTCAGATGGTAGCGTCCATCCTGCAGAGTCGTTAGATTTGGAGCGCCAAGCGAGCAATCTAAATACTCAAGGAGAGACTGTCAAATTTTCAGTGGCGTGAAGACAACTTCTTCTTGATTTGAGTCTTGGAGCTGCAGGTAAGTAACCATACAAAGGACGGGTCTGTGGGGTCAAAGCTTTAGATTTCTCTAATCCGGCTGCCGATTCACGGCGGATATCTGGAAGTGAGATACCCGTAAGATAGTAGATTTTATCAAGCGGCGTAGACCTGAGTCAACCTGTAATAAGTCTGCAGGTCTCATTTATTGCAATGTCTACCTGCTTAGCGTGGCTAAAACAACTGTACATTAGTTCAATTTCTCGTAGCTTACGCCAGGAAATATACGTTCATCCTTGGTCCCTCTTTGTAAGCTATTACCGGTTATTTACGTAGATTAAAGGATCTAGACAGCGTGCCCCTGAATATTTATATTGTCAATGATGCAGGTTGTTGAATCTTTCACCCTTATTTCAACGAATTTTTTGTGGAAGTGTTAATATAGTTAGTTATTGTTGTTTTAAGGGGCGGAATTAGAAGTGTTAATATTTCTGTTCACCAAATATTATTTGTTGATCTCCTCGACTTAAATTGCTTGATATTTTTCAAAATAGAACAATTTAAAATAAAAAGTAAACTATAGTAATAAAATATATTATTTTAGTTCTAATATTTAATATCTTATTTTATTTTTTACTTTATAATTTTAATTGTTTAATAATTTTTAATATTCTTATAAACATTAAAAATAAATCAACTTATACAAATGAAATTTCAAATTATTTTACCATTTTAATATTAAAATTTTAAAATTAAATTAAAGGGAGTGAGAATGGGTTATACCAACATTCCGAGAATATATCAGACATGAACTTCATGAACATTAAAATGTTAACTTGACTAACAAAATAAATAAATTAATAATAATTATGATCATGCTAAAATATTTAAGATTAAATATAAATGAATTCAAACAAAATACTATTCTGCCCTAAAAAGGTTAACAATAATACTAACACCAATACCACAAATAATATAGGTAATCAGGTGAATAATATCGGCAAGCAAATTCAAGATAAAATTCTTCTCGAATGTTTGGCCTTTGCAGCTGATCTGGTAATGCTATCGAACAATAGGCAAGAAACTATCCATTCCCTGGGAAAACTTCATGAACTTGCACGTAAAACTGGACTTCAAGTTTGATATGACAACAACCGGATCTGTTCGGTACTATGTTTGGCGAAACATCCCGCGGGTAAATCACTTAAAATACTTAGGGGAAATCATACAACCATGAAGCAAGCAAACAGAGAATCTCTAAATTACAAAATGCCTAATTTAGCAAAACAAGAAAGGAAAATCCGCAGGAAAATCGTTGGCCCAGTGACCATAAAGGGAGTGAGAATGGGTTATACCAACATTCCGAGAATATATCAGACACTATAAGAAGAAGACGATTGAAATTTGATGGGCATATTCAAAGAATAGACAATTAAAGAATTAGCCTACTGAAATGCTATTTAATCTCTCTGTCTTTCAGAAGATCTGTCCGCAGACTGGTTTCAACTGGAGGCCCCCCATTTCTCTCCCATCTCAGCTTCTTTTCGATTTGATTATAACTTCTTCCCCTCTTCACATCTGTCAACATCCCATACCACATTCTTCCTCTTTTTTCCTTCTGCTTTTCCTTTCATGATTCTTTGTAGTAAACAATTCCTACCTAATATGCAAGATGTTTTCATCTTCTGTATTATCCTCATGAAACTCCCCTCCTACCCTTCTTAGCACCTCCTCATTTCTAATTCTATCGGTCCATTTCAGTTTCTCCAGTCTTCTCCATAACAACACTTCAAGACTTTCTAAATATTCTTCTTCTTTCTGTCTGACTGTCCAAGTTTCCGAACCATAAGACACCACACCCCACAAAAAACATTTAATCAAGCCTCCTCATTAAAAGCCAATAATAACTGTGTAATAGAAATTGAAAAATGACCTTCAAGAAATCAAAGTAACAGACGAAATGTTACGGGACAGGCCTAGCTTCAGATCGTTGGTGAACAAACATCACTTTGCTGCAAACCCCAGGTTATGAGCCGCCAATGCCTGGACAACAGAAATGAACAAATATCATAAGTGAAAGAATGAAGAGATTTTGACAAGGTAGCTACTTCATATTCGTCTGTTCTTCTTCTTCTTCCTCTTCTCCAGCATGATTAATCCCACTTATGTGTGGTCGCTGATGCGGATATTCCTCCTCCACGTTGTTCTATCCCGGACCATTTCCACAAGCCCCCGCTGTTTCCTGCTTTCTTGAATGCTGTCCATCCATCGCCTTTTTGCTCGTCCTCGACTCCGTTTCCCTGGTGGAAGCATTTCCATCATCCTATTGCCCACATAATCTTGTTCTCTTCTCTTAACATGGCCATATCATCTGAGCCTAGCTTCTCTGACTTTCTCAGAAACTTGCACCACGCTAAGTCGTCTCCTAATCACTTAATTTCTCACTTTGTCCAACCTAGTATGTCCACTTGCCCATCTCAGCATACGCATTTCTGACACGTCCAGTTTTTCTGCCCCGTATAATATTGCTGGTCTCACCACGGCCTTGTGCACCTTCCCTTTTAATTTTTCTGGTACCTTCTTGTCGCAGAGTACACTTGATGTTTTCCTCCAGTTGAACCATCCCGACCGTATCCTTCTCTTTATTTCCTTCTCCAGTCCACCATCTTGTTGGATAACTGCACCAAGATATCTGAACGAACTTGCTGTTGGGATCTCTACTCCAGCCAATTTTAAACCTGTTTTACATTCGTCTGTTTAATCTCGCACCTTATTTGGCCATAACGAAGTAAAGATTGTAAAATATTATTATTATTACATTACATTATGCGAACCGGCCAAAACCAAGGACCACGCAAATATCATTTCAGTTCCTTCTCATGATTCTTTCTTCCTCTCTCTTCCTCCACACTTCCATCATTCTTTCAGAGTGTTGCACCTTTCTCTCTGCTGTCCACCTTCCTCCCCTGCGTTCTTTCTTATCTCCCACAATAACCTTTATGTTGGAAAGTATTTCCCTGAATTCTGTTCTGTCTCGATAGTCGTCATCTGTAATTCCTAGCCTCCGAAGTTCTTCCTTCATCTGTTTGGTGTAACCCCCTTGGCTCTTCAGATTATATATTTTATCAAACATTTGTTTATATATTCTTGTTCGATCCATTCTAACCTAATTGTTGCTTCCAGGTCTCCCACCCGTTCATATATCTCCTTGTTGGATCTTAGTCTGTAGGTTCCCTGTACCACTTTTGGGCCGTAAATCCTCCTCAATATCCTCCTTTCGATCTTCAGAAGCTTTTCCAGTTTCATCAAGATTGCCGTCACCACACCATAAGAGATCACCGGTTTTACCACAGCATTTTAGTGTTGTAGTTTGGCATTGATGGAGAGGTTCTTATTGTTGTATATATTTTTAGTGGAGAAGTTGAGTTTTTCTAGTTTAAGTCTTCTGTTTTCCATTGACACTTTGTCCAGTCCATTGTTGCAAATAATCTCTCTGAGGTATTTTAACTGTTTCGTGACCTTTGGCCTCCCATATTTCGTCTTAACTGTTTTCTTCATATAGTTCTTGTTGGTGCTCATCATCTCTGTTTTTGTAAAAGAGATTTGTAGCCCTGTTTTCCCAGCGATTTCTTTTAGTTCATTTATCAGTATTATTGCTTGCTGTTCCGTTTCAGCTAGAAGTGACAGATCATCCGCGAACGCCAGACATCTGGGTTTGAATTTTCTAATTTTACTTCCAAGTAAAGCCCCGGAGTCATTGGTTGTCCACAATGTCTTCATGATCTTATCTATGACCACGTTGAACAACATCGGTAATAGGCTGTATCCCTGCCTCAAACCAGTATTTATATTGGAAGGGTTTGCTGACTCTCCCCGGAATTTCACCTTGGATATAGTGTTTGTTAACGTCAGCCTAAGTAGGTTTAGCGTCCTTTGAACCACTCCATATTCCCTCAATATCATTATTATTACTAGTATTATTATTAATACTAATATTAAACAACGATGAACTTTATTTATATGTGGAGAAAATAACGGACACCATACGTGGGCATTTAACACGAATGAGCTCCGGAAAATTGTCTATTCGAATCTGTGCCTACTTTGTGGGAAAGTAAACCAAAGGGTTCTGGTTTACAGAGGTGGAAAAAGACCTACAAGAACTGGGGATGTCATATAAAGACATATTGAAGCGTGACTCTTTGAAGAAGAACTTGGGGAAACACAGAGTTTTTAGCCAAACCCCATATTGAAAACTGGCAAGAAGTGGACCGAAGAACGAAAAGAAGTTCACTGAAGAAGAATGCGTGATCACCGAGCCAATGTGAAAGAACGTGGGAGAAGGCAGTTGAAATAACGTGGTCCATAGAAGACAGAAACGATTATAAAACAAGTAGTTCCGTGGAGAAATATACATCCTATTTTCATATATCCTACTCATGTTAATTGCCTCTATCAACATACAAAATTTCGATTTGAAGGTTGTGATAGACTCGTAGATATTGAGAACCGTCTAAATATTTCAGATGGTTCGCAGGTTGGATATTTATTTATGTACTATTATATGAAGATTATTGTGCACGTGTGTTAATCAAACTTCATTCGCATGATTAGAACAAAAGAAGTAAAAACGAGATTTTAAAAATTTTCACAGCTGCCATCTTGTGGTTATTAAAACAATTGAAATAAATTAGATGCCAGTGGATTAATATTTCTATAAGCATCTAACGTGCAAAGTTTCACAGCACTCGGGTGGTTAAATCGCGAGAAACATACATTTAAATATGTATAATTCGCGTCGCCGTCATGTTGAATTTGTGCTCACCAGGTTACTGAAATTCCTATAGGTGAACTTATGTTCATAGCTTCTATGAATGCATAGCTTCTATGAACATAATCATTCAGTTTAATTGCTGTAAAAGATTCGTAGATATTGAGAACCGTCTAATTATTTCAGATGCTCGCCATTTTGGATTTATATATGTATATATATATGTATATGTATAGAGTTACGTACCATTAATTGTGTAGGTTCATTATTCAAACTTTCACTTCGATCGCATGATTACGACACAAGAAATAAAAACTTAATTTTAAAATTTTGCACTACCGCCATCTTGAAGTTATGTAAACAATTGAACTAAATTAGATGCCAGTGCATTACAATATGTATAATCATTTACTGTACCACATTTCACTGCGCTCAGAGAGTTAAATCACGAGAAAAGTCTATTAAATTGTTTCAACTTTGCTTGGCCGCAATGTTCGTATTGTACTGTAGAGGTTTATGAAAGTTACA
Organism: Meconema thalassinum; assembly: GCA_946902985.2. NCBI lineage: Eukaryota > Metazoa > Arthropoda > Insecta > Orthoptera > Tettigoniidae > Meconema > Meconema thalassinum. The sequence continues at coordinate 227,151,804 of OX336398.1, forward strand.
TAGGTATAGTTGTACCAGTGCCCTTTACCACCGTACAAAATTTCAGGGTGATATCTGTAATAGTTTCGGAGATATAGAATGCCGGTGAAATATTTCGCACAGCCGCCATTTTGAGGTTAGATTAACAATTGAACTAAATTAGATGCCAATGCATTACAATGTGTATAAACATTTGCTGTACCAAGTTTCATTACGTTTGGATGGTTAAATCGCGAGAAAAGTCTATTTAAAAGTCTCATCTTCGCTTGGCCGCCATGTTGGTTTTTTAGTTACCAAGTTTTTGAAAGTCACATAGGTGAACTTTTAGTAGTGCTCTTTATCACCGTACATAATTTTAGGGTGATATAGGTAATAGTTTCGGAGATACTGAATGCTGGTGAAATAATTCGCACAGCCTCCATGTTGGATTGGTGAGAGAAAATAAAATTTGAAGTGCACGGTCGGGGTCGACCAGAATGGTGCTATGATCTTACCGTGTTTCATTGAAATCGCTCTAGTCGTTTAGAAGTTATTATGGGGGGACACACACACCATCACACACGCACATACAGACACACGGACAAAAGGTGATCTAATAAGCCTTTTTTTTTTCATAAAATGAAAATAGGCTAAAAACAATAATAATACATATATTGTCGAACAAGAGGATTTAAAGAGAAAGGAAAATAATTAGAAAAATATTTTGACCCCAGAAGAACAAAGACAATATCTGGATGAAGTGGAAGAATGGTATCCGACAACTCTATGTACCCTTCTGACCGTCATCATTCTTCTGTTACACCACACTTTAAAGGCTTCTAATCTCCTCCTTTCTGCTGTGCCATATCACTTCCAGTGTTCCCTTACATCTTTAATTAGAGATCTGCCTCCAATGATCATAGTTTTCGAGGCATATAGTGCTTGAGGTTTGATTAGTATTGTATAATGCCATTATTTTGCGTTCTTCGATATTGATTTATTATTAATATTATTATCGAGAGCTTGCGAACTTGAGCCAATGACAGCTTCACTTCCTTTTCCTCTTCTCTTTTCTTCCCAAACCTCTTCTTTAATTCACAGTGTCTTTTCTTCCTTTCCTCTGTCCATTTTTTCCCTATTGTTTCTTTTCTTGAGACTAGTCCTAATTTCTTGTGTCTGATTTTATTTCTGAATTGATTTTTGTCCTTAATATCGTCTTCAGAGATTTATTATTATATTTTTTATAATCGTTTCGGTGTTCTATGGACCACGTTATTTCAACTGCCTTTTCCCTCGTTCTTTCACATTGGCCCAGTATTCGCGCATTCTTCTTCGGTGAGCTTCCCTTCGTTCTTCGGTCCACTTCTTGCCGGTTTTCAATATAGGTTTTGGCTGAAAACTCTGTATCTCCCCAAGTTTCTTCTTCAAAGAGTCACGTTCCAAGATGTCCTCATGTGATATCCCTAGTTCTTGTACGTCTTTTTCCACCTCTGTAAACCAGATCCCTTTGGTTTTCTTTCCCACCAAGTAGGCACAGATTCGATTGGACAATCTTCCAGAGTTCATTCGTGTTAAATGGCCATAAAAGGAGAGTCTTATTTTGCGAATGGTGTCCGTTATTTTCTCCACATGTAGATAAAGTTCATCGTTGTGTCGTCTTCTATACTCTCCTCGTTCCTTGACCGGGCCCAAGATCTTTCTCAGAATCTTCCTCTCTTTGGTTTCGAGTTGTTCTGCCAGGCCTTTTTTATTCATCGCCAGGCATTCTGATGCATATAACGCCTCCGGGCGAATAACGGTAACGTAGTGCCTCAGTTTGGCCTTGAAGGACATTGATCGTGTTTTGTAAATGTCTTTGGTTAAATGGTAAGCCATTTTCATTTTGTTAATCCGTGCCACGAAAGCTTTCTTTTCACGAATGTTGGGCTCAATCCATTCACCCAGGTATTTGAATTTCTCTACCTGTGTTATTTGTCCTCCATTCACCATAAGTTCTCTGGGTTCTGACTTGATGTTCGTTATAAACTGCGTTTTCTCAAACGAAATCTGAAGACCTGCCTTTGCTGCTTGCACCTGTAATTGATTGATTTGTTGTGTGGCGTGTCAAGAGAATTAGAGAAAATTGCAACATCATCTGCGAATGCTAAACAGTCGATTGTCAGATTTTTATTCTTACAACCTAGTCTGACCCCATTCTCTACACCATCCTTTCACAATTCTTTTCGCCATTCTCGAATAACTTTCTCAAGAACACAGTTGAATAACACAGGCGAGAGTCCATCTGCCGGTCTCATCCCTGTCCGTATTGCGAAGGATTATTATTATTATTATTATTATTATTATCATTATTGATTAGTAAGCGACCATCTCCTGAAGTGAGCAGTCCAGCACTTGCTGAGGAACAGAGCAGGGAAGCCGTGAAGGGTCTTAAGACGGCTTAGAAACTAACTTCAAACTACTGAAGCCCATCAAGTGCCCTAAGTTGATGTCACCAACAAGAGGACACGCACAGAGCCGGGCGGTATCCTCAGAGAAAACAAGGCGGGTAAACACAATCTTGTGAAACGAGCAGTTGTTGTTTCTTCATTCATGTTTGTTAACTGAGTTAGGGGCTTTATGGCATCGCAGCCTGGTGTCTGGTAACCTGCGTTATTGTGACAGCTGTACTAGTGTGCGTGTTCGTATTGAGGCTAGAATTTGCTTAGGAGGCGACCGTGGCAATAAATTTGCGTACCATTTCAGCATCCATTTGAAGAAGAAGTGGAATATCATGTGAAAACACTTCTGGGATGGCTCTTGGTGTCCCCGCCCGGACCCCCACAGGAGTAGCGAACTGCGCGCTACCTCACTTTATATGAAGTGCACCTGCGCCTCTTTACTGCGAGAACTAAAAAAATCAAGCAGCCATAACCTTCCTATGAAGGCTTTCAAAAATATGGTACATTGGCTTTCACGGCCAGTGAATTAAAAGTCAGCAATTTTTCTAGGTACTCCTGTGGGAGTCGGGGTGGGGATACTTAGAGCCCGCTGATGAGCCATCTTAGTGTCCTAGGCGGAACCCCACACAAGACACGGCACAACATAGAAAAATTGCTGAGGTTTAATTCACTGGCCGTGAAAGCCAATGTACCAATAATAAAAATACATTATTATTATATGTAAGGTTGCATAACTTATAACGCTGTTACTATTAAATTAAATAGCTGTAACTTCCTGACTTTCCTAACAGTGTTATTGTTACTGCCTGTATAAAGGCCAGGTCGATATAGTCTCAAGGAGGATGTATTAAAAACTCCCCAGTGTGCTATGGGAAATTCATAGGTGCTTCTTTATTCCTTATGTGCCCGAGCAGGCTGAAGGCCTGTGTCAGTAAAGACGAAACTTGTGTGTAATAAAGCATACAGAAAGGGGTTATAATGCACGGGCTGTGATCAAAGGAATTTCGACTTTATGTACACTACGAAGCACAAGTTCAATGGTCCAATATTTTATGCAAGTCTTCTCCCTCTAGGGCCTGTTATTGAAGAGGCATGTCTTAGTATGCAGCTATAAAATCTGGGTTCAAGTTGGCATTGACATAAAAATATATACACACAAGTTAACTCTCATGTACGTACTCATAAAACGTTTTCAAAGACACAAGTAGTTTATGTCTGAAACTCTGACACCAATAAAGAAATCCATAAACTGGTTTATATGAGTGCAGAAATATCTAAATATTACACAGTCTATTATGTAGGTACTTTACTCGCGCATGACAGAGAAGATGAAGCACATGATAAAGATCTGAAAATACTGCAACAAACAAACCTTGAAAGAAAGAATCAAATAAACAAATAAAGAACAAACACAGTTAACATTTAAAGATACAGATCTCTCTGTGGTTAACAGCCATCTCTCCGCCTTCCTCTTCAGTTTACAGTCTGAGCCACAACTCATATCTTCCAGTATTTGACTCATGTATTCCAGTCTGGGTCTTCCTCTATAATTCTTGCCGTCTACTGTTCCCTCGATTATAAGCTTAAGCAGTGCATTGTGTCCCAGTATGTGGCCCATGAGGCGATTCCGTCTTCTTTTTAAACTTTAAAGAGACAGATAAAAAAGAAAAATAGTAATTATTAAAACTCAGAAATGTTTCTAGGTTTATGCCATGCCTTGTGTGGGGTTTCGCTTAGGAACACCTAGCTGGCTTATTAGCGGGCTCTTAGTGTCCGAGCCCGGACCCCCACAGGAGTAAGAGGCGCACGTGCTTTTCATAAGAAGGGAGTTAGAGCACAGTTTGCTACTCCTGTGGGGGGTCCGGAAGCGGAAACCAAGAACACCCTGATGAGCCAGCTTGGTGTACTAGGTGAAACCCCACACAAGACACGGCACAAAACCCAGAAGAATTGCTGAGTTTTAATTCACCGGCCGTGAAAGCCAATATTCCATCTTTTTTGAAGCCTTCATAGGGAGGTTATGGCTGCTTGAGCTTTTAGTTCCCGCAGTAAAGAGGCGCAGGTGCGCTTCATAAGAAGGGAGGTAGCGCGAAGTTCGCTACTCCTGTGGGGGTCCGGGAGCGGACACCAAGAGCCCTCTGATGAGCCAGCTTGGTGTTCTAGGCGATACCCCACACAAGACACGGCACAAGCCTAGAAAAATTGCTGATTTTTAATTGTAATAATGTTATTGATTTACGTCCCTTTTAACTACTATGGCATTTAGAGACACGATTGGGCCCCGAGGGGGATTTTTAATGTGCTAGTAAATCTACTGACACGGCACCCTCGCATTTGCGCACCTTCAAATGTCAACTGATTTACGCCAGGATTAGATCCTGCAACCTTGGAAACAGCATGCGGAAACGTTGCCGCTGAGCGACACTGCCAGTGAAAGAAAAAAAGAACATCGGATTATTTAGGTGGCTTGGATTTTAAGTATAATTCTTGTACCGTGGTTTATGATGGATAGTTTTCTTCGATTTCACAATGAAGAACACCGGATTGCACAAATTTTTCAATAGTTTCAAAATGTTGCTTTTGCCTCCTAACGATATCGCTTCCCTGAGGCTACTTCCCCACAATCGTGCGTTATGTTAGTAAAACCACCAAAGAACATTTTTAATTCTATTATACGATAGACACAAAAATACTTGTGCAAGAGCAAGTGGGATCCTATGGTAATGACATGTTCTAGAATCCGAAAAAATCATTAATACCAATTTCTCACTAAAATGATTTCCTAGACACAAAATCTCTCTTACTTCTCGGAATTTTTCAACATACACAGATCAAATGTTTGGATTTAATTTCTCCCTATAGCCTATGTGTTGAATTTTAACATGTCCGACTTTCAAAATTTACTTTAGTTAAGTTTCGTATCATGGAGATGTTCGCTGGCCGATTGAATTATAAAAAGATTCATGCAACTTCAAAAATACATTCATTTTCAAAAAACCTGTGTCAAAATAAGGAGAGATAACGTCGCTGATAGTTTCCCGTAAAGAATTTCTGAGGGAAAGCTAAATAACATGTTGGAAAATAGTCTGCGCATTTCGGAGTTCCTTTCAACACACAAAGTGAAGGGAACGTAATAATAGAGAGAAAAGTTAACAGAAAGCAAACAAGACACAACAAGAGACATACATTAAACAGACTAACATATATACAGAAATAGAATATACATTACAATATAGAGGCAAAATAATAAACAAAATGAAAACAAAGCCAACAGGTTAACAATCAGGAGGAAGCGAACAGATTAACAATCAGGAACAAGCGAACAGATTAACAATCAGGAACAAGCGAACAGATTAACAATCAGGAACAGGCGAACAGATTAACAATCAGGAACAAGCGAACAGATTAACAATCAGGAGAAAGCGAACAGGTTAACAATCAGGAGAAAGCGAGCAGATTAACAATCAGGAGAAAGCAAACAGATTAACAATCAGGAAACAGCGAACAGGTTAACAATCATGAGAAAGCGAACAGAATAACAATCAGGAAAAAGCGAACAGGTTAACAATCAAGAGAAAGCGAACAGATTAACAATCAGGAATCCGCGAACAGGTTAACAATCATGAGAAAGCGAATAGGTTAACAATCAGGAGAAAGCGAACAGCTTAACAATCACGAGAAAGTGAAGAGATTAACCATCAGGTAGAATCGAACAGATTAACAGTCAGGAGAAAGCGAACAGATTAACCATCAGATAGAAGCGAACAGATTTACAGTGAGGAGAAAGTAAACAGATTAACCATCAGATAGAAGCGAAGAGATTAACAATCAGGAAAAAGTGAACAGGTTAACAATCAGGAGAAAGCGAACAGAAAGCAAAAAGACAGAAAATAAAGAAAATAAGAGAGATACGGATAAAATAGTTACACAAACTACAGACCGAAAATCACCAGCCCCATGGTATTAGGAAAGCGTGCCTTCCTCTGATCCGGTGACCCCGAGTTCGATTCCCAGCTCCGTCAGGGAGTTTAGAAACTGACATGAGGACTGGAACGTGGTGCACTTAGCGTCGTGAGGGTGATTGAGTAGCAATCTGACAGTGAGGCAGCGGCCCGGTCACGAAAGTCAAGATTAACAGCCGAGGAGACCCGATGCGCTGACCACGCGTCACCCCAATATCAGCAGGTCGCTTGGTAGGCCTAGGCCCTTTAGTGCCAGGGGTTATTATTATCATACAGACCGAAAAGTGCAGACTAAGGAACAAATATATAGAAAGAGATACGACAGAAAACAATAAAGCAAATAATCAACAGGCAAGCGAACAGACAGGGAAAGGAGCTGAATAGTAAGCCAACATATAGAGAAACTAATTGAAACCAAACAGGAGGGCAAACAAACATAGAACGAACAATTTATATATCCGATCTAGCAATCAATCAATCAATCAATCAATCAATCAATCAATCCGATAGGAGAATATCCAACAGACTATAATTTTTAAGATTGCCATAAAATGCTAATGCTAATAATAAAATTGATATCCCGTGGAAATAACTCACCGGGCGGTGCTGGAACACTATTTATTTGGAGAAATAAAGTGTGAAGCCCACTGATGCTGACAAGTGATGGTCTTATTTATCAGGTGGCCGACAGGAAGCGCTAGTGTACATCAGTCATGTGCACCACGCTCTATTTATTATGCACGAGTAATGGCGGATTGCAACAGAAAAGTGGGAACCCCCGATCCATTGTCCTGGCAGTTAACTGATGGCGCGGCCCAGGTGCTCTGTCCAGCGCATCAGTCACACGGACTCAAGAACAGTGTGATTGTTCAAGGTAGGGTATTGTGTTTGCTTTCTTCAGTCGTTATTGTGTTTGCCTTCAGTCTGTCGTTATTGTGTTGTGATGTAATATGATGTTCTCTGAACTGCGACATTCGTGATGAATGACGTAATACGTTTTTCCACGCAATCGAATACATTTTTAGTCTATTTTCATTTTTGAAAAAAATAGGCTTATGAGATCACCTTTTGTCCGTGTGTGTGTGCGTGTGTTTGTGTGTGAGAGAGGTGTGTGTGTCCCCCTAATAACTTCTAAACGGCTGGAGCGATATCAATGAAACTCGGTATGTTCATAGCACTATTCCGGAAGACCCTGACCGTGCCCTTCAAATTTTGTTACGTCTCACCAATCCAACATGGCGGCTGTGCGAAATATTTCACCAGCATTCAATATCTCCGAAACTATTCCCGATATCACCCTGGAAGTTTTTACGGTGATAAAGGGAACTACTAGAAGTTCAACTATGTGACTTTTGAAAAACTGGTAACTACAAAATCAACATGGCGGCCACCGGAATTTGCGACTTTTAAATAGACCTTTCTCGCGATTTAACTAACCAAACGAAATAAAACATGGTACAGTATATGTTTATACACATTGTAAATCACCGACATGTAACTTCGTTCAATTGTTTACATAACCACAAGATGGCGGATGTGCCAAATATTTCACCGGCATTCTATATCTCTGAAACTATTAGCGATATCGCCCTGAAATTTTGTATGGAGATAAAGGAAACTACTGGAATTTCATCTATAAGACTTTCAAACACCGGTTAACTACAAAACGAACATGGCGGCCAAGCGAATTTGAAAATTTTAAATAGACCTTTCTCACGATTTAATGTTCCAAACGCAATGAAATCTGGTACAGGAAATGTTTATACACATTGTAATGCACTGGCATCTAATTTATTTCAATTGTTTCCATAACCACAAGATGGCAACTGTGCGAAATTTTAAAATCTCTTCTTTTGTCCTAATCATGCGATTGAAGTTTGAATGCTACACGTACACAAAAATCTTCATATAACAGTACATAACTCTAGGACCTACATATATAAAATCCAACATGGCGACCATCCGAAATATTTATTCGGTTCTCAATATCTACTTATCTATTATAGCAATCAAACTGAAATGTTGTATGTTGATAGTGGTAATTAACATACGTGGGATATATGAAAATAGGCTGTATAGTTCTTCACGGAACTACTTGTTTTCTGATATCAAGCAGTCTTATATCCTACGACCTACCCCTTAATGAAAATACTGCAACACCCAGAACAATTATCTACCAGCCGTCACAGGACTTCGCACCTAGCGCGTCATCCCCCTACATGACAACACATGACCTCATACAGACCAGAAGACCACCACGCTGTTGAAACGGTTTCGCTGGGACATTATTGACTACCCTCCCTATAACCCGGACCTCGCTCCTGCGACTTTAATATGTTTCCTCAATTGAAGGAGCACCTAAGCAATCGACGATTCGCTTCAGACAACGTGGATGATCACAGGGACAGTGAGGGAATATTCAAACTCTATCCACGAAGCGACAAGTGCCTAAACCGATATGGAGACTATGTCGAAAAATAAACTAATGTATGTACAGCGTGTTCCGATTCAACACGGAACTGTAAAATGGGTTGCCTACCCACCCGCAATCGGCTTGAAATCTGCTCACAGCGCGCTAGCGACGGGGCTGAGTTTGATTTCACTGATTGCCGCCTTCTTATGCAGCATTGCAAAGTATTTTGCTCTTTCAAATTATATTTACACAGGCTACACAGTAAGTTTGAACGATTTCTGTTTCATAACTAGTTATTTTACGCATCAGTTAATGGCTTTTGCAGAGCATTTCTATAAATTTGTATTTTATTTTATAACACAGTTTATTAAAACACAATGTATTTTAGTGTTGTAATTTATTTACAACAAAATTTATTGCTTTTTAACCCAATACCACAACACGAGATACAATTTGGAAATGATTTGTTACAAAATTTAAATCAGTCTTCGTTGCGACTAACAAAAGTTAATTTATCATCATTTTCCAAGCAGAGGGCCACTCGTCGCACGAAGTTCTCTCTTGCGTTCGACAACATCTGAGGAGTAATTTCCGCAAAGGCTTCGGTAATGACGAGCTCCATTTCTTCAGGTGTTATTGGTGATCTTAGAAATACTCTCGACCTGACGTAGCCCCAAATGAAGAAATCTAGGACTTTGCTATGCTGCATAAGACGGCGGCAATCAATGGAATGGAACTCAGCCCCATCGCTAGCGCGCTGCGAGCAGATTTCAAGCCGATTGCGGGTGGGTAGGCAACCCATTTTACAGTTCCGTGTTGAATCGGAACAGGCTGTACAGGGCGCCAGTAAATGTTCTCCGCAGTGGTTACTTGCTGCTGCGTGAGCTAGCATCAGCAGTTACGTTGGCAGCACGACTGCCGTTTGTATCAAAACAAACAGTAAACACTCACCACAGCCATTCATAACAGATGCTGGAAGTGTTGGAAGACAGACTTCAACACGTCTACACATATTGTCGAAGACTTTCTTGAGCTAATTTGCGTGTTGATTTTCTTGGACTACACAGCATTATATCGGCAATTTCATCAAGTTTTTCGTCTGTTAAAAGCTTAGGCTGACCTGTTCCTGGTACATCGTGAACTGAGCCGGTCACACGAAATTTACTTATCAAATCCTGAATGGTATCCCGGTTTGGACACTGAATTAGGAATCTGCAGCTGAAATTTTAGTTTTACATTTTCTATAAACCGATCGCCTTCGCGAAAAACGTATTCCACCAAAAAAGATATCTCTTCAGTAGTAAACATTACCACCTGTATACTGATGCACTCTTGCAATAATCTATCTGAACGCTCGCTTACTGCAATACACACTGTCGATTTCGACATCCCTCAACCCACACGTGTGGCCTTCACTGTACCACTACCCTGTCAAGGACACCGTGCTGCCAAATTAACTGCTGATGCTACCCATGGCAACAGCACTTAGTGGCTGCGGAGACCATTCCCTGGCACCCTCTACTATCGTTGGTAGCATTGGCTGCGTGAAAGGAAATATACACGTTTCACTGTAACCTTACTTTTTATCATCCCTCGTATGTGCGCCTTAAGACAGAGTTCTCTGAACTTCGTATTTAAATTATTTGTCGACCAAGCAAGAGTAAAAACCCACCTTGCAAGGACGGAAATGAACCGGAAATGTGTGCGGTATAAAAGGACCTGTGTACATAGGAAAGGAAGTTACAAAAAGTTGGAGCTTTCTATTATTTACGAAGTAATCCTTAAGTTACAACATCCAGAAAGTTCCGCGTGCAGAACGAAAGAGGAGTTATGAATGAATAATGACCTCATTTTTAGAGCTTCAGGAAAGGTGAAACACGCAGAAATACCGCTAACCGGCGTACGGAGAACGCATTGAGGACCAGAAGTCAAGATGGCCATGCACAAAATTTCATTACGGATATGAGACTGGATATTGGATTATTTGGAATGACCACAGGACAGTAACACGTGGATTTGTTTCTTGGGCGAAGGGAAGATGACCTAGCTATTCTTCCCCTAAACCCTAGAACACTAACCCTCTTTCGCCGCTCATTATTACTAACCCTTCAAAAATTTGACTACTCCAACTTCTAATTGTTAAATTTTATGTTACAGATAATATTTTGCAAGATTTTTGATATTTCGAGTTCTTATAGATTCATAAACATGTCATGAATCAAAATACGTAGATATTAAATCATTTAATGTGATTATTTGTTATATATAGAAAACTTGCTACATTACATTAACACGTTTTATAAGAACGTAATTTTATTATAGGCCTACTAGATATTAATAAATCCTTAAAACTATAAATGTGGGTTCATTAGACCACAAAGAAACCTAAACTACCATGAAAATAAATGAAATAAGCATAAATGTAAAAAAGGTATTAGCCCTTTTATAGGGCAAAAGACTGGGGGTATAAAATATTTGTCTTTTTTGCACATTTGTAATTGGGGGTGATAGATGAGTAGGAATATGCAACAATTCTATGGGTGTGGAATCTATTTTATGAAATATGGGGTGGGAAAGTATTATCCCACTGCCCACACCCGACAGTATGTTTTCTTAAATGAGCAATCTTCCGCCTCCAAATTATGTTGATACTGTGTTTATCACTCAATAATGAGGTTTAATTAACAAGGTATAATATATAAAAACACCCATCACGCTCTATAATGTAAAAAAACGAAACTCCCACGCAACACAAGGTCAGTGACCTATATAGTCTTTGCCGAAAACTGCACAAAACATATACAAGTTATTTTGGAATGTTAAAAGTTAGTATATTCGAATATAATTCAATAATTTCAAAGTTGTATTTACTAAAAACACAGAAAATTAATTTTAAAAATCTTCTATTCTATGGCAAACACCCTGAGCGGGAAAATTATTTCCATTCTAGCTGAAATACATTTACTCAAGTGACCAAAACCATTATTAACATTGTATTTCAGTTATATACCAACGTTTACAAATCTCTTATCTATATATATATATATATATATAAATGAATTGCTGTTCGTTAGTCTCGCTAAAACTCGAGAACGGCTGGACCGATTTGCCTAATTTTGGTCTTGAATTATTTTTGGAAGTCCAGAGAAGGTTTAAAAGGTGAATAAATATGAAAGTTGTAGCGCACGAGTAGATTCAACAAATGAGCGACGATGTGCGAAGCGTTTCAACCAAGTCCCGTATGCGTTCATATACTATTCGTGTGATAGTGATGAAACTTGGGTGAGATGTTGTGTACACTTCATGGAAGGTTTCTGGCTTAGTAAATCCACTCAACAATAGGTAGCGCACGAGTAGATTCAACAAATGTGCGACGACGGGCGAAGTGTTTCATCAAAGTCCTGTATGCGTTCATATACCATTCGTCCGATAGCGATGATACTTGGGTGAGAGGATGTGTACACTACAGACAAGGTGTCTGGCTTAGTAAATCCATGTTATAATAGGTAGCGCACGAGTAGATTCAACAAATGAGCGACGACGAGCGAAGCGTTTCAACAAAGTCCCGTATGCCTTCATATACTATTCGTCTGATAGTGATGAAACTTGGGTGATATGTTGTGTACACTTCATGGAAGGTTTCTGGTTAGTAAATCGACTTAACAATAGGTAGCGCAAGATTAGATTAAACAAATCAGCGACGACGAGCGAAGCGTTTCAACCAAGTCCTGTAAGCGTTTACATACCATTCGTCCGATAGCGATGAAACTTGGGTGAGAGGTTGTGTACACTAAAGGCAAGGTTTCTCTCTTAGTAATGTGCCCTTTTAGCAAGAAATATGCAAATCACAGTATGCCAGCATTGCTCAATTCGGGATTTTCGGGGTTGTAGTATGTTCTCCCACTCTGTGACTTACACATTTTGGATTAAATAGAGGATACACGTGCAAAAATAACAACAAAATCAACTCCTATTTTAAAACATTTAATTAACCAAAATTATGGCGCTACAAACAATAAAACAATTAAACTACTGACCAATAATCTTCTACTTGTTCCAAATGAACAAGGAATAATATAAGAATTAAACAAATATTGTATTAAAACACATGGTTTCCTTTAAAACCAACAATTCATAATTATTTTTACTTCCATAAAGTACCTATCTTAAAGTTCCATATAACTACGAGCTCCTTTGGCTCGATATTTTCCAGTAATAATGGTGTCATTCCTTTGTACACCTCAAAAACTATTTTTATCTTTTCTTATCATCAAAACAAATATATAATTACATTTAAAATTACACGTTAATTATTTACTTCAATATTTGGGCACTTCACATGTTCTCAGCATTTACTATCTCTCTCAAATTTTACAAATTCACTTCGGTGATCGGGAAGATACTTGTGTACTCCAGAGTTATAAAGATTACTTGACAAAGTCAAAAACTATGATTACTCCCGGAACCTAGTTACCTTCATTTAACTCGTGGAAATCCTACTTCCATACGACATTACAATAGGGATTGTTATTTATTTTATTTGTCTTATAAGACCATTATCACATAAGAAAACTACGATCTGATCTGGCAAGCGATAATTTCATCTACAAGGACCTCGGTTCAATTCCCGGGTCATTAACAACTTTAAACACTCACGGTGTATTCTTTACTTCTTACAAGACGGCCTTCAGCCACCCCTCCTGTTCCGAGGGTCTGACCGTAATACTTGAGCGTGATTTATGACTGGGGGTGACTTCCAGTCTAGTCTGCGGGTGGGGCTCTCTTCAAAGCTTTTAAACAAACCTTCCTTTCATTTTCAGTTCCTTGGGGAGACCTGGCTTTTACTTCACTTATTTTCTTTCAACAATATTATTGGGCTCATAAACCATTTTCGTAACCTTGGCATTTATTAATTATAAAGGGTCCTCATTGATTGGGAAGAGTAATACACATTCTACGACGAATAATTAGGGGCTTTAACAACAAGATGATTCTAGGTTCGAATCTCTTAACATGCCTCGGGAACCATTCCCATATTGGAGGACTTATACAAAATGCGATTTAAAGTCGGCCGTGGCCTACATGACCTACGCTCAATAATACCATACATTTGCTCCCTTTTACATAATAACACACACATGGCCTCGTGATCTACGTCACAATTAGAGGACTTACAACATATCTCAATTCACTGCAATCAACTACCCTTCATAAGTAACTTACCAAGTACTTTAACTTTTACGCGTTCCTAGCGTGACATTTTATTTTAATTGCGCTCCGTTGCGCTATACATTATTTTTAAGCCTATCGTCTTCCAAAGAACTGATAAATTCCATATTAACAATTGATACATATCTCAATTTTTATATTAATCTTTTCCTTTGACAATAATTGCTCTATTTTAATAACATGCGTTAATATCATGTCTTATACTTTTTATTAAGGCTCCAACGCTCTTATGTTCATATCATTCAATTTGATCTTCATTTATATTTCCTCACCTTGTTATTATTATTATTATTCATATTATATCTTCATTCCTTACAAAAGCTCAAAAGCTATTTCTTTCATATAACTCAAATTTACCTTTATTTAAATATCTTTCATGATAATTATTATTATTACGCTTGCTCTTATAACTTCGTCAATTACACTGACATTTTATTCATACATTTCCTCTATAGGATTTATTCTTTCAAATAATTATTTATAATTTCTCAAAATTCTATTTTTGTTCAGACCGCGTTCTTATTCTGTATTTAGTTATTTAGAAACATCCCTTTTTCTCAAAAACTCCGGTGGATTTGTACACAATCATTTCCCGACACCAAAACATAATGAAAATCTTTACTCACATGTTTAAGGTCGTTTTTTGACCCTTCTCCTCGTGCGATGTGTCATTTTGGCCCACTTTTTGACTTACTTCATCGTGTACAAATTCATGGCATGTACAGACATATCTTGACACATATTTAACACGTATACATTTAACACTAATAACATTTTAAATACACTGGTGTATCCGTTTAGAACACACAATAAAACACTGAAAATATATTATTTTTAACACTAAAATCTTGATATATTTGCACTTCACAATTTTTGATCACTAGGCCGCTATTTAAGCCTATCACACGTGACCTCTTGATCTCCCGTCTCCAAGGGTGAAATTTAGTAATGTCGGCTTCCTATCCTCTCTGAATGTGAAAGTCTCGAATCATCTACTTCCTCCCTGCAATAGCACTCCTTCGAATCCCGTTCTGGACGATCTGCTATTCCTCTGACACGAACGGCTCCCCATTTAGATTCTGTTTATTGATCTTAATGAAAGTCTGTTCTGTTCACGGTCCCCTTGATAATTTATCGGTGACCTATGGAATTTTAGCAACTAATACTTCTTGCGTCTTAGTGCTTTTGAATAGTTCGTCTGCTTTCTTGAAACGAATGTCTATAGTTTCCTGTCTTCTCCTTTGCTTATTCGGTTCTAGTACTTCTAATCTTCGAGAATACTTACGAACCTTATTTCTCTGTCCCTGCTCGGGTTCTTTAAATTAGATAAACTGTTTATATTTCTGTTACGGTACTTCCGTACGCTATGATACTTTTGGTCGTTTACTTAAAGACCTATCGCCTTGAGTCCTACGTTCGCAGCCTGCTCTGACTATATTTTACGAACTTGTCACGGTACACTTTTATACTGTCGGACCTAAATCCTGTAACTAGGATTTTCCTACTTTTTCAAACACAGCGATACTGTACTTTTACTTCTTTACAACTCCTTACGGAGGTACGTAAATTATTGATAACGCGACGCCCGTGGCTATCGGATATTCTTCATTCGGTGTGATACAGCGTTTTTCCCCTCAAGGAAAGCTGGTATACTGTCTTCGGTGTGTTTCAGCGTGACGACCCACACGGACTATCTGAATTCGATGTTTGATGAAGCAGAGTGACGCCCCCTCACGGATTGTCGGAATACTGCATGTACTGATGCAAAGTGACGCCCTCCTAGGCTCTCGGAATACTGCATCCGGCGTGATACAGAGTGACGCCCCTCACGAGCTGTCAGAGTAACTGCATGATGCGTAGTGACGCCCCCCTGGGCTCTTGAATACTGCGTGGTTATGATGCTCCAGCGTCACGTCCCCTGGACGGACTAGTAACTGCATTCGGTGTGATACAGAGTGACGCCCCCTCACGGGCGGTCGGAATGACTGCATGTTTGGTCTGGCTCTGCCAGGAGTTTTATACTATTTAGCCACAAAAAGATAAAACTCTAGTCCTTTTCGGGACCAACTTTTGAACTAATTGTCGTACAATTATAAAAATTATATCTCCAGAAAGCTCGTCTTCTCAACGTCAAATGATCTCATTGCGCATAAGAATCGATCGTGCAATTCGGAGATATTAATTAATTTGTATTCTTCAGCTGCGTGGGTGTTGCTGTTCATTTTTAGAATTCCCCACTCCTCTGGTATCAGTGAATCCCCAATGACGTATACTGCGTTTGCAGTTTTTTCCTGTGCAATTATTACAAGGTTTTTCTTTACACAAAAATCTCTAATCCAAAATGATTCACAGTCCAGTGATTATTTACTTATTTTCATTCCTGCAAATGGGTTAAATTTAATTATTCTTCTTCTGGCACATCGGCGGTGTTGCCGTTTTCCTGCAAGCTAAGCTGGATTACCGAGTCACGCTTCCTTGTCTTACAGTAAAAATTTTCCACTCGCTCTATTAATATCCATGACTGGCTCCTTCTGATTGTCAAGAGGCATGATCTCATCTCCCGAACACCTGGTCCTCGTCACTTGCACAACGTTAGGCTAGAATCTTGTCTTGAAATTTCTCTATGTTACATTAGAAACTGTATGTTTCTTTCATTTCTTCCCCAAATACATGGATTCGACCCCTTTTGAGCCAATGGTACATGGGTTCATTAAATCCATGTTATAATAGGTAGCGCACGAGTAGATTCAACAAATGAGCAACGACGAGCGAAGCGTTTCAACAAAGTCCTGTATGCGTTCACATACCATTCGTCCGATAGCGATGAAACTTGGGTGAGAGGTTGTGTACACTACAGGCAAGGTTTCTGTCTTAGTAAATCCATGTCATGGAATGTAGCGCACGAGTAGATTCAACAAATGAGCGACGATGTGCGAAGCGTTTCAAAAACGTCCCGTTTGCGTTCATATACTATTCGTCTGATAGCGATGAAACTTGGGTGAGATGTTGTGTACACTTCAGGAAAGGTTTCTGGGTTAGTAAATTCACTTTAAAATAGGTATCGCACACGTAGTTTAAACAAACGAGCGACGACGCGCGAAGTGTTTCAACATTGTCCCGTATACGTTCATATACCATTCGTCTGATAGCGACTAAACGTGGGTGAGTTGTTGTGTACACTCCAGGGAAAGTTTCAGGCTTAGTTAATCCATTTTACAATAGGTAGCGCTCAAGTAGATTCAACATATGAGCGAAGGCGCGCGAAGCGATTCAACCAAGTCCCGTATGCGTTCATATACCATTTGTCCGAAAGCGATAAAACTTGGATGAGATGTTATGTACACTTCAGGGAAGGTTTCTGGCTTAGTACATCCACTTTAAAATAGGTATCACTCAAGTAGATTCAACAAATGTGTAACGGCGTGCGTGTCGTTTAAAAAAAATCCATATGCGTTCATATACCATTCATGTGATTGCAATGAAATTTGGAGAAATGTTGTTTCCACTCCCGGAAAGATTTCTGATTTAGTAAATCCATTTTACAATTGGTAGCTCACGATTAGATTCAATTAATGGGCGACAGCGCGTGAATCGTTTCATCCAAGTCCCGTATGTGTTCACATAACATTCATCCGATTATCATAAAACTTTGGGGAGTTTAGCACAGTCCAGCGAAGGTGTATGAATTAGTAAATCCGTTTTTCAATGGATGGCGCACAAATAGATTCAACAAATGAGTGTCGTCGCGCGAATCGTTTAAGCAAAAACCCGTATGCGTTCATATGCCATTCATCCGATTGTGATGAAACTTTCATGAGTTGTTGTGTACACGCCAGGGAAGGTTTTCACTTAGTAAATCCATTTTACAATAGGTAGCGTACGAGTATATTCAACAGATGGGTGACGGTGCTCGAATTGTTTCAACAAAGTCCCGTATGCGTTCATATACCATTCATTTCATTGCGATGAAAATTTGGTGAGTTGTAGAGCATGCTCCCATGATTTTTCTGAGATAGTAAATCAATTTTACAATAGTTTAGAGGTGGTTAACGGAAAAAGAAAAACAATATTGGGAATCCAAAAGCACTTCAACGTACAAAGTTACAATGCCAGCACTTTCTTTGATTGGCATTGCAACGCATGCCGGGTACAGCTAGTCTTCAATAAAAACACCTTCTTCTGTAAAACAATGCATTGCATTCACTCAACACAACCGAACTGGCAAGCATTGCACTGTGGAGACCACTGGGATATATGCTTCCCACCTTTGGTTTCTGATGACAGTATACATCAAATTAATGGTTTTCAATATTTCTCTGCATCTATCTTGTGGATGCATGTGGAACTGCTTGAACTGAAAGGGGTGGGAAGATTCTATCCCTAACATCGTTCTATAAATGCATGGTAAGACACATTATACGTGTAAGTATTGCACTATCACTAACCATTGGTCGATATGACGACACCCACCCTATTATTATAAAAATGAGCCACGATATCAACAATCGCACCCGCCACAGTCAACAACTGCTCGAGAAATTCAGCTACACAAATTGGTGGCAGGCACGCATGCGTGGAAGGCAATAAACTATACCGTACTGCTACCTACCGTCGTAAAAATTACGGAGGGTTAGTGTTCTAGGGGTTTAAATAATTTCAAAATTCAACTTCTTTCTTTGAAGGATAGCTGTCCATAATGAATTTCTGACTCAAAAAAGGGTAGATGACCTCGTTCTTCCACCCCTTAAAACAACAAACATCATATCCTTAAAGAATCAATGTTTATGGCTAACAAGAGAAAGATACATTTTCTTCAAAAAACTCCCACATCACCAAATGTGATACCGGAGGTCTTCCACGATCCAACATAATACGTCAGTGTTTAGGAGATGGCAAACTGGGCCGCAGCAGATGGAAACTATTCCTTTCTTCTCATTATGGCAATGACTTCTCCCCAGAGAGAAACTGTGGTGTGGAGAAGAGAGATGTGTTTCTAGAAAGAAATATAATATATAGTCTCGAAACTTGGAGCCTGACGCTCGCTTCTTATCTTCTAAATGGGCTTTGTAAACAAACCAGGGATTTTCAACAAGAATTAATACTCCAATCTAACAGACACAGCCTCTTTAAAACGTTTTCAAGAGGATAGAATAAAGCAGAGTGTTGTTTGCCGGCTAAGATTACTATAGGATTTGGGATTTTATATCAAGAGAGAGCAATGCTTTCTTAATTTACATCACATATTCATAGTGATATAAGTAGGCTACCTTTAATTGTTACAGTTAAATCGCAGCATAGTATAAAACAATGTTGTTTGGTGTAGTGGGTAGTCTCGAGAACCACTGGATGGACTTTGATACGGTTTTCGCCCTTCTGTAACGGATTTCTCGAAGATGGTTTCTGTAGAAAAAACATTAATTTATGACCAAAGGAAGCCGAGCATTAACGATTTCAGTGAATCGAATCGAAGAAAAACCTGCCGACCGTGCGCCTTTTAAGCTTACGCTGGGTAAACTGTTAAAACTCTCTATACACTATGAGTGTAAGAATTATTCAGCATGAAAAGTTCTAGAAAGAAGACCCGGACAGCCTATCTCTATCTTAAATACATTACCCACTATAAGTGTTTTTATGATTTCAAATGATCTTGTCGACTTCATCGTTATGCTTTGGTCTACCGTTATGCGTTACGGTTACTGCGTGTATATCGTCATCATGTTGATCAGTGCATATGCACCGAGTCTGAGTTTACTCCTGGGGTCTGGCGTTATGCGATACGGAGACGGCATGTGCGTGACGTCATGCAGCAGAGTGCACCTCCCGCTCTCCGTTCCCCGCGCGGGAAGCCTAAGTTAAAGGGTAATGGAGTCTGTTGAAAGAGTCCTGAGCCTTTCTAACATGTGTAGCATTTGTAGCATGCGTCATTTGAAATGATATAAAGTCTAGTCTCTCAGACTGACTGTATCTTTTACGTTTTCATTTCTTCCAACATCTCCATTCACTGGAATTATAAATTAATAATTTCGGAGTGGATTTACGAGCTAGCGAGCGAGCCTATCACCGCAGCTTCGGCCAGCATCAAACTGTCGAGTCAAGAATTCAGAGAAGAGTAGGCCTATATGTGTTTGATGTCTCGATGTTCACCTCAGTTTTTCTGAATGGCGTCTGGGACCTGGCGTCCATGCGACTTTTAAGCTAACGCTGGGTACACCATTAAAGGTACTGGGGAAATCTCCACATTTGAACAGACATTTGTCCCATCGCAGTACATACTGTGATTTGAGATGCTCCTGTGGTAGAATTAAGCCAGCTGACTAAGAACCATCGTCAAACTACTGTCTTGGCGCCATCGTTGCACGTGATTTGCTGTCCTGCTAGGAACTTATACACTTCTTGTCACTCCACTCATCCACCTTAGCACTGCCACTACCATCTTTCTCTGTTGGGATTTTGTAATTGTCAAGTTTCTGTACGATAGAGATAGAGCATTGCAGATTTGTAGAGCTGACCTTCTCAACTCAAGTCAGTTTCCTCCAGTTCATCCAACCACTCTTTACCTTGTGCTGTATTTCAGCTTCCAGTCTCCCACCGCTTTGCACGTAGGAACCCACATATCTAAACTTCCTTGCCACTGGTAGTTCTTCTCCCGGCAAGTTCTCCTAATATGGCTCATATCTGTGCATGTTATCGAGGATAATCCATGAATTGGGGCATCTTGAAACGAGCGTTATCGTTATTGTTAATCCTTGAGAACTGGCGCCGGGTCATTCTGATCCATAGTGTGTCTCTCCCTTTTTGTCGTAGTCGTACGGAGTGTAATGAAGTAATTTTACACCTGGTGTCTTGCTATGAACTATTCCCAATATAAAAAGAGGTTTATTTATATTTTTCAAATTTACCACGCAGAAAAATTACAATAATTTTCGTAACAGTATAATTGGCCTTGATAATGGTGGAAAAGCAGTCATCTCTATTCTTTGAAAAAAGGAGCTGATGACCAAGGTGTCCCTAGATCCTAAACATGGATCAACGAGAACGTCAGCTATGTGATTTTGCTGCACCAGAATAGTTGGATTTTCCCCTTATGTTTTACAGATTGTCTGGACTAACGTGTGCCGAAAATTGTCACGTGAGGACTGGCGCCATGGGTAAATCTGACCCGACTGTAAATAATATAGAGATAACTGAGTGTTCAAAACGCTATGGACATGTTTCTTTTGCAGGATGAAGTTCAAGGCTAGGAAGGAAGGTAGAGTAGGCGACAGGAAATAAGGGCTGACCGAAACGAAAATATAGAGCATTTTAATCCTCGGGTCAAAAATACCCATGCGCCAGTCCTCGCGGGTTGTTACCCGTTTAACATTTGATTGCCGCTGAGCCTGGCTGCGCCACCGTTTGTTGATTATTGTAGCAGGAGCCCCTAGGGGTAAGGAGAAGGACACAGTGATGACACAGTGCAAGTTGCACATAAGTTAAGCAGCATTGCGTGCGCTACCTGTCTTATAGAAGCGCAGATAAGTGCCACAGGAGCTCATGTCACCACGGAGGACAGCTACTGTAGCTGAGTCACATCCTACTCGCGCAACTGTACCTGTCAACTAAGCAGAGTGACGTATGACACAAGTAAACAGAGAATAGTTCCCACCTCGACCGCCGGCAATCAATTCATGAAAGAGTAAATAACGTAACGCTGGAACAGTTACTCAGTTTCATGAGTTACAGCGTTACCCACTCGATAAAATAACACATCCCTCTCCAACCCTATTAAATCGTCTGTCAGATGTCGCGTTGTGTAGACAGTGACGATACTGAATCAAGACAATTGATCTGTTATCGCAGGCTTGTTGTCGCCCCTGTCTCTCTCCGTGAGGAATGTGTGACTCTCATACACCTCTTCTCACAAGCTGCTAAACACGTTTACTCCCCAAAAGTCAGAAAAAGTACAGGATGATTCATAAAGTAATCAACACAGGGCGTGCCATCGAGAGACTTTTGGACATCACTCACTACGTTGTGTTCCTTGTGTCAGACATTTTCATTATGACAGCTATCTATTCTGGGAAACCACGGAATACCCCTTCCAGGATATGAGGTAGGAATTGAATCCGCCTTTTCTAAGTTTTGACTAACGGGATAAAGTGTACTCCGTTCCAGCTCTCAGACTATGTCAAATTTCTTGGCACAGCAGGGAATTAGTATAAACAGGTTAAAAGTTCCGCCTGATCAATACTTTTATTAATTATGATCACCGTGTGGTCACTAGTGGGACATGTTTCGAGGTCTAATTAATTATTTGTTGACCCCTTCATCTGCCGATATTACAGAGAACGATACAAGATTATTCCTCATGTAGCACTCAAAATTCAATCTTTTATGGTGCACCATAAAGCAAGATGGAAACATCTCACGCCCAACATGAGCCATGCCAAAAGTTTTAATGAACTAGGCCCATAAACAGTTTCAATAGACGCCTCACGGTAATCCCCAGACACTATTGAAAGCACAAATGCACGGTACCGGTCCAGTACGACAGCTGCAGTTCAGAACACCATAAAACATGTTTGGAATCAGCAGTAGGAACGCATAATTCCTCAATACTTCACCAGCAAAATAATGATGATAAAACCAATGAAGTCACTGCGCTGAAATTATCTTGCCAAATATAAAGTTTATGAATAGCATAGCTTCAAACTTGCAATGGCAGAGATTGGCCTCTAATCCGTCTTGTTTGAGCAAAAGATTAATATCCAAACTTATTAAATTGGCAAATAGCAAGAGGAATAATCTTGTATCGTTCTCTGTGATATCGGCTGATGAAGGGGTCAAAAATATTTATTAGGCCTCGAAACATGTCCCACTAGTGACCACACGGGGATCATAATTAATAAAAGTATTGAACAGGAGGAACTTTTAACCTGTTTATACTAATTAGTTTATCAATACGGAACCAGAATGAACCTTTTAAGTTCTAAACCAGCAGGGAATTGAACCAAGGCCTCCATGGTGACAGCAAAGAATGCTATCCACAGACAAAAAGAACAGAGCTTTATGGGTAAAGCTCATTTATCATAACACTAAAGGTGAACCTGCACTTGCAGAATATCGCCCGCTTCTTGCGGAACATGAAGTTCTAAGCAGCTATCCTGTAACCATGTATGTTATGATGTAGCAATGTTCAAGTTTCCTGCAGGTTTCAATCACTCATTATACAAATAGACACAGTGAAATAGGGATAGTTCCCGACCAGTATAAACATGTGAGGTATTTTTAAAATGTATGTGTTCGTCTCAATTCGTAACACGAGATTAACGGTCACGTTAAACTACAAGCTTGCTTTTGCAATTCGTAACAGTGAACATTGTTGTAGATGAATGTAGTTGATTTCGCCCTCATATATTGTAGTATGAACAAGTAGTTCCGTGAAGAACTGCATAGCCTATTTTCATATATCCTACTTATATTAATTGCCTCTATCAACATACATATTTTCAGTTTGATTGCTTCTGGTCGGGAACGCCTCAAGGCATTCCTTCTTCCAAGAAAACCAAATGTACTACAGCTGTTAATTGTAGCTCGTTGTGGCTGACCAGGACCAACACCAGTCAGTAATGCTGCTGTAGCCGGGAGACTGGGTCGGTGTGTCACCCTCCATTAAGGTCAACAGACTGGATAAAAACCTCCAGAGCATCATTTATTTTCCGGCAAGTCTGTGTTGTCGCGGGTAATTATTGTCCTGCGAACATTACTAAACGGCTCTGATGGGATTAGTTATGTATGATATCAAATGTGTACACACATCGTCCCAGAGGGATGCACTCACCGGCTCTGCCTGTGAACTTAGGATAGAGCTTCAATGTAGCAACCACTACTGCGGTCTGTTGTTGGTGTTGTTACAGTAAAACCCACCTAAAGTGGAACGCAAACCTTCAAGATCAATTTTTTCGTATTCGCAGATTTTCGTTTTACAAAGGGTTGAATATCACTAAGACAAAATTCACTACAAAGATATACTGCATAGGATTACTATGAAATAATTTGATTCTTTCCCACTTTAAACAACACAGTTAATTCTTTAGCCGGACGTTGGTTTTTGTCGTGTTGTTCAATACCTTTAATTTTCTGCTCCAGTGTAAGTGCCTTTTGTTTAGAAGTCATTGTTACGGAATTGCAGTACGTAAATAAATACAGTGCACAGTAAAAAGAACACCTTTAAAATCACTGAAGTTCACTGTTTTCCGCTACTCTCATTTCTCAGAAGGAAACTGTGTGTATTACAAGAGGGTTGCAGGAAGTAATGGTACATTTCATTCACCTACAGATATTGTGAAATGTAGCATACCTGCTTCATCCTTGAGGAAAAATTAGAGATAATGTTTCCTAGAATTTTGGTGCAAATACAGTCGCGCTCAAAATTTACTACATAGCTTTGTATTATGGATGCGATAGTCCGTCTTATTCATGTTATTTTCGCCTACAGTTCCGTAAATTCTTTCCGTTTTCATGTTAGGCAGTTTTCCGGTTTACAGTGTCATTTTACATAAGAAACACCTCCTTTCCGAATTTTGTTTCCCGTTTGTCCAGGTTTCCGGTATATAAAGGGTCCGGTTTAGGCAAGTATTACTGTATTTTTGTCTTCAGCGTTTGTTGTGGTTTGATACAGCCCTCCATGGCTCCTTGAACTGAGATAATTGTTTCATCTCGACACCTGGCATCCCACAATTCCTACATAAAGACTTGAGTGGCAAGTTTGGGAATGACAGTCAGTTATACCGGCCACAAACACTTCTTACATCCGAGACAATCTGTTCAACACATTCTAACCTTGGTCCACCCCTACAGTTCTTGTCCTCAACTCATTCCTCCATAACTAAGTTTGCTATTCCTGGATGTCTTTTCTTTTCATTAGCAGTCACCAGAAACATCTCTTCTCCCCCACTCGTCTGAATACTTCATCATTTGTTACTCAATCCACACATCCTAGGAGAACAATTGAAGCATTAACTTCCGTTTTATGGAGCCGAAATATTTTAAACAACACTAAGAAACTTATTTGCAGTTCATTGGTACAAAGTATTTTGTTATATGGATCAGAAAATTCGATCGTAAAGAGACACCAAGCAAACAAATTATTAGTAACATAGATGGATTATTGGAGGAGGGCGGCAAGAAAATCATGATCGGATAAAATTAGAAATACGAGAATCAGAGATATTATGCAGGGAAAAATAGATGCACTTGAATGTGGTTGATGAAACATGATTAAATTGGTTTGGACATGTGAAAAGGTTACAGAATAGTAGAATTCCAAATTTAATGTTACATTGGCAAGCTGAAGGCAAACGGACACGGGGTAAACCAAGAGACCAATGGTTGGATGGTGTAAAGAGAAGCGTGGCTACCGGAGGCTTAACCGGGGAAGATGCTGAAGACCGATATTTGTGGAGGAGTAGAGTATGTTTGGTTTGAAGGAAAACTACTCTATTGTAGAATATTCCTATTCCCTTCTTTTCTGCAGCGCCAACAGTCCAAGTTTCACTTCCATAGAGCGCCACGCTCCAGAAAAAGGCTTTCAAAAATGACTTTGTCATACCTAAATCCATATTTGATGTCACAAATGTCTTTTCTGTAGAAATGGTTTCCATGCCTGAGCCAACCTACTTTTTATATCCACTTTGCTTCGTCTATGACTGGTTATTTTGCTTCCTAAGTAGCACAAGTCTCCCACTTCGTTTAAATTTCCACCTGCCAGTTTGACGCCCATAGGGGTTTCTTATATATTTCGATTGCATTCCATTATTTTTGCTGCACATTATTTGATTTTCACCATGAATTCATTCCTCAAGACCCCCCAGGAGCTCACATCTAGTGGGACGGAACGCCAGCTAACTCTGGCATTGCTTGCACTTACTTTTCTCCCCTCCATCTTCTTTCCTGTCGACTACTCTTGGTGAAATCTTGCTCTCATCCGACCCCGACAGTATTAAGCTATCCGAGGCCTAGGGAGTCTTTCTCTTTCCCGCCTTAATTGGCCCTTGTCTCATCTTTCCTGATCCCTCATTCTTCGAGGGATCAGAGATGTTTTTCGTTTCATGTTATTTCCTGCCTTCTGCACAAGGCTCTCAAGGAGGCAGGGTGTGAGGAGCCCCACCACTTCATGTGCACCATGATTAGTGCTGGCTCCGTTTTGTCCCCTTTCTCCTCTAACTTTGTGGTGGGCCCTCTCCTCTTTCCCCAACCCTATCTGCCTTTCATGACTTCCTTCCTTACAAGTCCCTTAATCCTCATTCTTAGGGGGTTGACGGCATATCTTTACTTCGTATCCTTTATTAGTCTTATCCTTTATTTGTTTTCCATTTCTTCTTCTAGTATGTAAGTCTGTAGTTAGTATTAGTTATAGTTTTCATTCTCATCTCATCTTTCACTATCACCCAAACCATTAGGGGCCGATAACCTTGATGTAGCTTGCCATGGTGGGTGAGTGGATAGCGTGTCAGTCTACTAACGGCAAGATTGCAGGTTCGCTCCTGGCCGTGGTAAGTGATTTTTGAAAGGCGGCAAATATACGACACGCATGTCATACGATATTGGCATGTCAAAAAAAAACATTTGAATTCAGTAGGCCGCGTTCATAATGGCAAAATTAATCTCGGGAGTTTCCACCAACACAAAGATCCTCATTTCTCTATTAGAAAGCGCTATAGTTTTCAAGGTGCTTAGATATATATCCTCCTTGACTTTCTTAGTGATTCAAGGAACAACGAAATTCGACATGCAAGCTACCCTCTGGGTGTCAATTTACAAAGTTTGCACCCGGCACCGAGGCCATACGATGTTATTATTACCTAGATGTTAGCCCACTTAAAACGACAATTATCATCATCATCAAAACGAACTCCATACCATTTATAAATCCTCTGGTGTGTGGGCTAAGATGACGATGTGGCCTAGTAATCCTCTAGGCTTGGCTGAGAGGTCTGTGTTGTCGGGTGGAGAGAGAGATCGTATCTCAGCGGACCACGACTCTGAACAACTCCGAGGGGACTTGCCGGACCCTCGACACCTGACATCCCACAGTTCCTACATGAACTCTTGAGTGGCAAGTTTGGGAATGACAGTCAGTATTACCAACCACACACACCCCTTTAGGGAAGCTGCGAGGAGCTCAACGGCAGTCTGCACTCTAATGGTGATCATTGAGACTTATCTCCTAACAGTTCTGGGTTAGAATCAAAGCTCTTGACTTTCAGTTGGTCAAAGGGAGTCAACAGTGTGTTTACCGACTGAAAAGTTACCATTTCAAGCTTTGAAGCCATTTGGCAGTGTTGCCTTTGCCACAATTGATTATCAACACAATACTGGGGTATGCGAAGAAAAAAAGACTAAAACAAATACAAGAGCTAAAAATACACTGGGTGATTCAGCAGTCCTTTACAATATCGTTTGCTGCAGCCCAACTAACGCGTGTTGTCAGGAAGGTGGATATTTCTCTGCTTGCCCCCTGTATGGAACTAATGCACTACAAGCATATCCTGCAAACGATACTATACACTATTATTTTTCCCTCGATGTGGCTACAGACTGCGGAATATAATGCTCCAATTGTTCTCCTAGCCTCACTTACTCTTTTCTCAATTTCAGATGAACTTGTTCCCCCAGCTTCTATTATTAAACCCAAATAATTAAATTTCAATAATATATAATAATCTAATTAAATAATAATTTCTCTGTTCTTTTCCAGGTAAGTGCCGAGAATGTTCCACTCTTAGCTGAATCTACATGGGCGAAATCTGTGTGAGTAGTCAATATTATATTCAGTAGCGCAGGAATTAAACTACAGGATAATGGTGTTAAATATTATCACATGACTTCTTACAGTTGATCTTCAAATAATTATGATGAGTCAGCTTGTTGCCTTCATTGTTTATTCAAGATTTTGAATTAGATAATGTATTATGGCATTGAACATTAACGTTAAGATGCGCTAACTTGGGTTGAGGTGAATGTTTTCCATATTTTTCTTTTTTCTTTTTTTTTTATCACAGGAAGTTTGTTTGTAATAAGAATGTTAATTTATCTCCCAGATATGGGCTTTTGAAATTTGTGAACTTTGGCAAACATCTGCCAATTAATATTGCAGGCATTTCTTTCCCAGCCATTTCTCACAACTTCCTTTGTTATCCAAATAAGGTACAGTACATTACCTCAGAGAGTACTGCTCGGATCTACAGTACTTAAAATATTCATAGTATCTTTATATGCGTATGAAAATTAATCTGGCCTACAATAACAGCTCCAGTAACTATGTAACTTGAGAGAAAATGCTTTGCTTTAAATACATTATTTAGAAAAGAAACTTTTCATCCAAACGTTTTCAAACAGTAAGTTTGAAGAACTAGAACCATGATTTTAGTTAGGACTGGAAGCCATGCACTCTCTATTAAGTGTATTTGATTTCAAATCTTCAACTTGAATAGTTATATAATATATTTAATGCAGCCAAATAGCCATAACTTAAAATATAGGTTACATTGATGGGTTACATATTTGCATAATCACTTATAGACATTGTTTTTCTTGTAGAGAATTCTTTGTGGTACCGTTCACACATTTTTCCACATAATGGGCACTCACAGTCTATACTTGTGTCATGGAAGTGTTTTGATTTGCAGAGTAGGTGGTGAAAACCGTGAACTGCCAACCTCCTAATGACATGTCTTAGTTCGAAATTAGCTTTTGTCCACGAGTGGTCTATCATTGCCCCTGTGCCATAGAAGTCTGGTTGTACTTCTTCTCTCTTCTCCGTCAACGTTGCCAGAAGTTTCTCTGATGCACCGGTGCTCGGTAGAGGTATGCTTGTCGTGAGGTCATCTACGAGGAAAGATTCCTTTGCCAGGAGATAAACAAGTCTAGATCGTGTCGTTTTTGATACTCCTATCACCTTCTTTACGTAGTTCGCTTTCACCCTTTCCAACGTGGATAGGTTCCTCGTTGTTAAATGTGTCCAGATGATTTCAATGCCATAGGTCATTATTGGAAGAATTTTTACTCTGAATAGCAACATTGCTGTCTCCAGACTGAATGATCTGATGTCTTTTATTTCGTGCATTGCCATCATTGCTTGGGTTACCTTATCTGTGACATGTTTTGTGAAACAATATGCACTGGATTGCAGTGTGATGCCTAAATATTTAAAGTCTGGAACTATCCTTAATTTTATATCCCGAATGAAAATCTCTGCTGAGGCGGGTATTCTTCCTCCTTTTCGGAAGATCAAGGTGTCTGTTTTTGAGATGTTGATGTCCAACTTGTGTTCGGAGCACCACTTTTGCACGTCATTTACAGTTTCCTGGAGTTTTGTTAAATCTCGGGAGCCAATTACAATGTCATCAGCATATGCGCATATATTCGTATCCAAGACAGCACAATACAGTTATTTACAGATTTAAAACATATTTACAATATACAAACATAATTTGTACATATGAAATTGATTTTGAGGCCCATAATTCGGCAGTCTTGGTTGCAGGAGCATTTGCTGAAACCAGGGCATCCAGCGTGCAGGCTTCGGGCAATTTCGGGCAGACGAAGAGGTGTTCAACATCTTGAATTTCTCCACATTCGCAGGTTGCATCTTCAGTAATGAAGCCCCACCGCTTCAAATTTTGCTTGCACCGCGTCACTCCTGTTTGCAGTCTGTTCAAAGTCTTCCACGTCTGGTACGGTAGTTGAAAACCAGCATCCGGCTCTTCCTTTGGGTTTTGGCCATTACTTCCAGGTGTCCTGTTTCGCCATAGTTCTATACAGAGAGCGGAAGATGTTGTTGAAATGGTTTCATTGGTTCGACGAAGCTCTTTCTTGACTTCGGCAGTTATGTAATAAGTGTACCTTTTGCTTAATATATTTATAAAATTAGTTAATTGCAATGTTGGTAATAGTGAAGGATATTTCTTTCTCAGTAACGACTATAAAGGAAGTATCACCATGTTGTAAAACTTTCATAACAACTGATTCATAATCTTGACTGGTATGAGCATATTAAGAAATTGAAGTGTTTTGTTCAGTTGAACCTTATGAAGACCAAGGTGTTAGTTGCGAGTAAACACCCTGAAAGTGTTCAAAACAAACGTTAAGCTTACTGACAAGATAGTGGAACGAGTCACCAGTTTTTCTTATTTGGGTAGTCTAATCACCAATGACAACAGGTGTAGTAATGAGATTATAAGGCGAATAGTGCTTGTAAAACAGGTGTTCAATAATAAGAATAATCTTTTGATTAATAAAATTTTGATATTCCAATTAAAAAGAAATTGTATGTAGTGTGTTTCTCTATGGATGTTAATGTTGGATGATCAGATGTTAGGATTGGAAGCGACTTGAAACGTTTGAGATGTGAGTCTGGCGGAGAATGTTATGGATTAAATGGATTGAAAAAAGGACGAAAATCAGTGTACTGTTAGAAATTCAAGGGAAGAGAGAACTGAGACCAACGATCCATAAAAGAAAAGCTAAATTCACAGGCCACATATTGCGACATAACGCTTTCCTAACTAATCTCCTAGAAGGAAAAATCACATGGAAGAAAGGACAAGGCCCGAGAAAATATTTCCTCAATTATGGTTCCTACTGTGAAATGAAATGAGTTGCTGAAGACAGAGAAGAATGCTTGAGGAGACAAGGCGTTGCCTTAGGAAGTTGATGATGATAAGGGCTTCTGGAAAGGTGGCTCCATCTGCATCAGTGGAAGATGCAAAGGACCGGGGAAGTTGAAAGAAAATTGTGTGGTCATTTCTAATAATCTCTTTCATTAAAGTCAAACATACTTAACCTATGGTGCTCCATATGATTGTAGAGATAGGAACGTTATCATGTCCGAAAGTTTCCTTCTTGATAATGATATTAAGGATATCCTACAACGTGAAAATCAGGCAGCACACCACGGAAGTGAAGCCCGAGGGTCTATATGCATCGGAGTGTCTGACTATAAAGAAAAAAGGGGAGATGAAGGAACCTGAAGTCAAGGAAAGGAAAATCTTAAGAAAAATTGTAGGGCCACGTAAAAGTTTTGACGGGACATGGAATAAAAGGAAAAACAAGGACCTTTACTGAAAGCATCACTGCCTCAATGCGCAAACGACGGCTGAAGTTCTATGAATATCTGAGAATAGACGGGAACTGTTTGACGAAGAAAATCTTCAAGTACACTGCAAGACTGAAGGCTACAACTAAATGGGTAGAAGAAATCAAGAAAGACGCGGTTGAAATGATGCACTTGCCCAGTGTCTAGACCCTCAATAACACCTATCACTCTTTAATTAAACTCCCTCCAACAGTTACACTCTTAATAACTTTCTGCTCTCTTTCTTTTATCGCTGTATATAACTTAATGAACGACTGAGTTTATCGCTCTTATTAAAATTAGATCTCCTTGGCTCCAATAGCAGCTCCATTTATCGCAAGATGAGGATGTTGCGAGGTGATAAACTCAAAACAAAGGGGCACTTCAGTTTTATCTTTGCTCATCAGAATATCAGAGGGAAGGTAGAGTACGTCATGGTGCTCCGGACTCTATAGAACCAGCGGTGGTAAAGTAACTAAGTGCACTTGTTGCCATGGTAACTAGGTGTTGGAAATTTGTCGGTGAACACGCTACATCGGATGGGATACGTGTGCTTGTAGCCATGGTAACTAGGTGTTGGAAATTTGTCGGTGAACACGCTACATCGAGTGGGATACGTGTGCTCGTTGCTATGGTAACTAGGTGTTGGAAATTTGTCGGTGAACACGCTACATCGAGTGGGATACGTGTGCTCGTTGCTATGGTAACTAGGTGTTGGAAATTTGTCGGTGAACACGCTACATCGAGTGGGATACGTGTGCTCGTTGTCATGGTAACTAGGTGTTGGAAATTTGTCGGTGAACACGCTACATCGAGTGGGATACGTGTGCTTGTTGACATGGTAACTAGGTGTTGGAAATTAGTCGGTGAACACGCTACATCGAGTGGGATACGTGTGCTCGTTGCTATGGTAACTAGGTGTTGGAAATTTGTCGGTGAACACGCTACATCGAGTGGGATACGTGTGCTCGTTGCTATGGTAACTAGGTGTTGGAAATTTGTCGGTGAACACTCTACATCGAGTGGGATACGTGTGCTTGTAGCCATGGTAACTAGGTGTTGGAAATTTGTCGGTGAACACGCTACATCGAGTGGGATACGTGTGCTCGTTGTCATGGTAACTAGATGTTGGAAATTTGTCGGTGAACACGCTACATCGAGTGGGATACGTGTGCTCGTTACCATGGTAACTAGGTGTTGGAAATTTGTCGGTGAACACGCTACATCGAGTGGGATACGTGTGCTTGTTGACATGGTAACTAGTCAAAAATTTGTCGCTGCCACGCTATTCCCAGACAGATCCCCTAATCTTTTATTTTATAATCTAGTTGCAATGTAATGTTTACCAAAGGATGTAGAATTCCTCTCAAGTTACTAATTTCTCTACTGAATACTATAACTTACTTTGCTTGGTGGATTCCAGTACCGTGGAAAGAATGAATTCACAATAGCTAACGGATTTTTTCGCAGATGGTCTGGGTTCTAATTGTGGCTCTGTTATGAATTATGTTCCTGATATGAGGTTGGTCAGCCTGTGAGGTAATTTCGCAATGGAGACTTCTCCTTCACTATTCAGTAAACGCACAAACAATCGCCAAGTAAGCGTATGTACTTGGCACGTGTAACGCGGCATCATCGCCATCTGTCTGCATGAGTTACACGTCTTTCAGGGGCATCTCTAAAAGCCACGGTAGTAAAAAGGGACATAAAGCCAATAACATTACTAACGTCTTTCAGGAATGGTTCTCTTGCTCCCACATGAACCACACACTTACAGAGTCACAAGGGCGGTATAATTGCGTTGAATGTTGTTTTAGAAACGTGTTCCTCTAGTTGCCGAAATGAAAGACGATCCACGTCAAAATAGTACAAACAGTAGTACAATCATAGTAGGCATGAGCAAAATGGAAATGGCTTACCATTTAACCAAGGGCGTCTATCACAAACGGTCAATATCCTTGAACAAAAGCTAAGTCTTCACTGCAATGTGATACGACCGGAGGTCCTGCACGCTTCCGAATGCCTCAAGATGAAGAAAAGAAAGCTTGGTTGAACAACTGTAGGCCAAAGAAAGGGAAAATTTGAGAGAGATCTTAGGTCAATTCAAAGACAATGGGGAATATAGAAGACGGCATAATCATGACTGTATACACATATGAAGAAGATAAACAACACCATCTGGAAAAGAAGGATTACCTTTTATGGACATGTGAAGCGAATGAGCCCACAGAGACAGTATACTTACTTTCAGGAGAGGAAAACCAAATGGATGTGGGTCATTGAACTGGATATAGTGGGGATTACATTCAGGAGCGCAGCACACTGAAGAGGTTTCCAAGAAACCCGAGGCTGAAAACGGGAACGATTTGGACCCAGGAAGGGAAGAAAGTCCACCAAGAAAGAATGTGGGTGTACCGGGCCATCGCCATCCGCTTAGCTCTAACGCAGGGCCGCGCTCAAAGCCAGTACTCCGAGCTCCTTGGTGGAAGGTAGTGTAGTTTCGGTAGTGGTGGGAGGAGCTTGGCTGGTTGAGCGCGCGGTCTGTCCGCCGCGCCGAAGTGAGCAATGTTTGGCTCAACGTACATTTGTGAGCGTTTCTTTTCGGTTCGTAAGCTTACCAACAGTAAGCATCGGGCAACGATGAGCAATAGAAACTTGCGCAATTGTTTACGAATAGCTGTGTACAGAAATAGTGTACCCATTTAGAGAAGATTGTTTCCTTAATAACTAAAAGCTCGTAAAAACGACGGAGCAAAGGTCTGTCAAGGTCTGTACTATCTGTTCAAATTAGTAATGTGTTGTTGAATTGTCCTCTGTAATATGTTCACATTTCAGTTTGAAATAAATCACAATATTCTTTACTTAACACTTGCGTTCGTTTCCTGCACATTCCATACATCGGAGTGCCATTCGATTTGTATATGCGGTATATCTTTTTTTAAATGGCAAAACAGCCCTATTAATATGTCAACAAACCCACAAAAGCCGTCGACCGCACGACTGTACGTACGTATCTAGTCAGCGTGGTGCGAACATCGTCCGTCTCCTCGCTGCCACAGTGTAGTGGTGGTAGGGGAAGGAGCTCTAGCCTGACTGCCCATTGCTCCCCGAGCGCGGCCGCGCTCTGAGAGCGCAATGGCTGGATAACCCTGCTCTAACGCCTTCCAATTCAGCGCGAGTTGTGTGCTATGTAAAGAACATCCCTTACTTGACAATTTTCCCGACAGTAGCGCTGCTAGGGTGAACCGGTTGTTAGCCTGACCAAGCGCGCAATTCCACTTATATTTCAAATTTTAATATCCGACACCTTTGGTGTTTGCTACATGAGTAGTATAATGTGAGAAGTGCAGTGGTGTTCACTAAATGTTGGTGCTGATGCGTTGATATTTGTATTACTTACAGTACGGTTGTGAGAGCATTTTCACTACGACTCCATGATTTTGTCATGCCTATGGAATATACAGACAGGTATGTTAATTTAATTTAAATTCCAATCTTATGATGTGCCGACGTAACCTCTGTAGTATCAACCTCACTACCAGCGCTGCGTGGAGAATTTTAGTACTCCAGTATGTTCGCTGTTTGGAGTGAAGTGGGGAGGCGTTAGAGCATAGTGGACGGCGGTGACCGAGCGAACATCAAAGCGCGAACACAGAGACAGTTGGAGTGACGCAATTCAAAATGAAGGAATGAAGGCAAGAGTCCAAAATCATAGAACTAGAGAAAAATAATAGTTAAATGGAAGGAAAAGGAATTACATCCTGTGACAATAAAGTTCGGTGAATAGTCCTGTACTATCAACGTACATGAACAATGCACGACAGTGACCCTATTGTTCTTCGAAATTGTCTCCTCCCGTAACTATGCAATGCTGAGATCGGCGATACCTGTCCTGGAAACTTTGCAAGAAGGCGTCTTTTGGGATGGTGTTCAAAAGGCTTGTCACGGTGCGTTCGATGAATAAAGTCAGAACAGTCGACCTGGCAACATTGGCAGCACACAACTCAACGTGTAAGATATGTTTAACACAGTACACATTTAGGAGGATGAATTTATGCAACCTACCATGCACACCTGTTCGGCGGGTGGCAGTGAGACGGGTGAATGCTCTGTGGAATGGCTCTGAAAACCATCGTCAAGGGCGGCGAGACCAGGTGTCCGAGGTGCGACCCCGAAGTCAAGCGCCAAAGTATGGAGTGGCGGAGTGCAGTTCCGGGGTCACCGAAATCCCTGAAGGGCCAGAGGTTTTCGGACATATCGGACATCCAACGTAATGAGACGACCCGACTGAAGGCTATCCCTAAAGAGTTTCCAGAACTTGTACACCCATTCTCATAAGTGCATAACCATCCACGGTGGTTACTTCGAAGGACAGTAACTGCTGTTTCAGGTAAGCCAACAATCCGTTCGTACTATAGACCCATTCACCGAACTTTTCGGTCAGAGGTTGTATTTCCATTAAAAACTAAATTACTTTTCTCAACATTCAAGATTCAGCGCCAAGTAATTAGACATTCAGAATAATATCTTATATTCAGAATTAATTTGGTAACATTGGAGTTTGAAATTTGCTAATATATCTCTGAAGCATTGTGGTCTAATAGAGCAATATGTTTGAAATTGCTTACTCCTATGTTTCTCAGACATTGGAAATTTAGAATTGAAATGCAAACAGAGAGAGTGAGTGTTATTAAGTAGTTGGTAGGACTGTATCCGCTGAAATATGCAGAATGATATCTTCCATGACATGCGTTGTTGAGTTTATTTTAAGATGGCAGAAATCCATTGAGTATTTTGCCAGTTACATGCAGTTAAACATTGAACTTATGAGCTTTCGTGGAATCCTGTTCCTAACACCATAATACATGGGTTAATCAAAATTCAATATTATGAATATGCGTGCCGACGTTAGAATTATTCTGAGATATTGAGACTAGCTTTCTGAAATCCATAGATAATTTATAGACAGTTGGCAGTTGAACTGACTCAGGCAATTTGAAGAACTTCTTTATTTAGGTAGTATAATAATAAAATATTACCACCTCTTGCAATTAATTATCCAAGGGAAGATTGATGGCATTAGGGGTCCAGGACGCAGACGGATATCCTGGCTAAAGAACTTAAGCCAGTGGTTTGGACTTAATTCAGTGACACTGTTTAGAACAGCTATGGGCAGACAGCAGATCATGCTACTGATCGCCTATGTTCTTGGAGGACGAGGCACTTGAAGAAGAAGAAGAAGAAGAAGATGAATAAAATATTGCATGGCCTCGGGAACCGGGTGCAAGCGTGGTTATTTGACGACCAGAGGGCAGCTTACATGTCGTATTTTGTCGTTCTTTGGAGCGCTAGAAAGTCAAGGAGGTTAGATATCCAAGCTCCTTGACACTATAGCGCTTTCTAGTAGAGAAATGAGAAACATTGTGTTGGCGGGAAATCCCGAGATTAATATTGCCATTATGAACACGGCCTACGGAATCCAAATGGGTTCTTTAACATGCCAAAAACGTACGACATGCATGCCGTGATTTTTCTTGCATTTCAGTAATCACTTACCACGACCAGAAGCAAATCTGCATGCTTGGGTTTGGTAGTCCGACACGATAACCACTCACTCACCGTGGCAAGCTATTCCTTTAGGTGAGCATTGCACATTTATCAATATTCAGTTGAAATTCATCTGATAGTACGGAGGTCACGTGCAATTGAACAATGAACATATCAGCACGTGTATGACTATTTTGGATCACTGACATTGAATCTCCAATATAATGTGACAAGTTTGGCATCGCTTCTATGCATACTTCCTGAGATATCCACAATATGATGCTATTGGTTTTGAAGCCCCATTAATCTACTCACGCTGTTAGAGACACTGGGGTGCCGGATGTTTGCACCGAATAGGTTCTTTAACGTGCCAGTAAATCTACTGACATGCCTTGCATTAGCGCACTCTCAAATGCACCGGAATTCGAGCCTGCAACCTTCGACACAGCACCGCTGCACCAATATCAAATCCGTGCCAGTAAATCTACTGACATGCCTTGCATTAGCGCACTTTCAAATGCACCGGAATTCGAGCCTGCAACCTTCGACACAGCACCGCTGCACCAATATCAAATCCGTGCCAGTAAATCTACTGACATGCCTTGCATTAGCGCACTCTCAAATGCACCGGAATTCGAGCCTGCAACCTTCGACACAGCACCGCTGCACCAATATCAAATCCGTGCCAGTAAATTTACTGACATGCCTTGCGTTAGCGCACTCTCAAATGCACCGGAATTCGAGCCAGCAACCTTCGACACAGCACCGCTGCACCAATATCAAATCCGTGCCAGCATATCTACTGACATGCCTTGCATTAGCGCACTCTCAAATGCACCGGAATTCGAGCCTGCAACCTTCGACACAGCACCACTGCACCAATATCAAATCCGTGCCAGTAAATCTACTGACATGCCTTGCATTAGCGCACTCTCAAATGCACCGGAATTCGAGCCTGCAACCTTCGACACAGCACCGCTGCACCAATATCAAATCCGTGCCAGTAAATCTACTGACATGCCTTGCATTAGCGCACTCTCAAATGCACCGGAATTCGAGCCTGCAACCTTCGACACAGCACCGCTGCACCAATATCAAATCCGTGCCAGTAAATCTACTGACATGCCTTGCATTAGCGCACTCTCAAATGCACAGGAATTCGAGCCTGCAACCTTCGACACAGCACCGCTGCACCAATATCAAATCCGTGCCAGTAAATCTACTGACATGCCTTGCATTAGCGCACTCTCAAATGCACCGGAATTCGAGCCTGCAACCTTCGACACAGCACCACTGCTCCACGGAGGCAGCTGAGATATCCAACATCTGGTTCAAACTTTAACTGTGTTTGTCATCTTATTTTGCTGAGCCAGTTACTTTAAATCTTGTTCACCCCTGTCCCACCCTCATATTAAGTGATATAATTAGAGAGGGTGTCTCTATGCGGTTAGGATGATATTAAACCTAATTAAGGTAGGGGTGTGTTGGACATTGGGAGACCTAAGTGGCTAAAGTAATGGATTCATTATAAAACAACCCTCTGCTATTACTCTGATGGACTGAACAGCTTACAACACTGAAAGGGTCACTCATTTTAAATTAATATTCCCATCAGT
This sequence comes from Meconema thalassinum, assembly GCA_946902985.2. Classification (NCBI taxonomy): domain Eukaryota; kingdom Metazoa; phylum Arthropoda; class Insecta; order Orthoptera; family Tettigoniidae; genus Meconema; species Meconema thalassinum. The sequence continues at coordinate 227,190,083 of OX336398.1, forward strand.
TTAGTGTCTCGTGCAGTAGTTAACAAGTGAACTTGTGTTACCTGAGATTGAATAACATCAGTCGTTTGTAGTTCATTTTCCAAAAAGATGATTCATGAGATCAATCTGGTGTCTGTCTGTCTGTCTGTCTGTCTGGCAGTTCTCCTGTCTATTTGGATGTGTCCCTCTATCAATTTCTAAACGGTTGCTGGTAGTCTTGTAAAATACCCAGGTATTTGTAAATCGAGGTAAATACCCAGGGTATATACTCGGGTAAATACCCAATTTGGGTAAATACCCAGGTATTTTCATTGAAAATACTGTGTCGTGATAAGTTGAGCCTTAAAATAGGGTACTGGTATGCAAACTATTGTACATTAACTTTTTAGAAATGTAACATTAATACAACATAAATAAAATAAAATTTAATTAGAATTGGGACTTAAAAACAGAATTAGAATTGGGAATTAGATCAGGAGATAAAATCCAATAGTCATAACCAGAAAAACTCAGGGTTAGAATTGAACTAGGCCATTTTGCAAACATTGAGATAAAAGTTGTGGGAAATTTATTCAGAGTATTGGCCAAGATCTACAAAAGGTGTAATATAGGCCTACAGTTTTAACACACTGTACATGTTGTTCTTTTTTCGTTATGAAGGATCAATATTGTTCCTGATTTCAATTTAAGGCATTATATATCTGTGTCTCAGTCCTTGTTTGTCCAACACTTCATCAACACATCAAAAAGTGTTGTACAAAGCTCAAAAAACTGAAAATACCCTCATTTTGGGTATTTAAATGACCACTGGGTGTATACCCGGGTAAATACCTAATTTATACATGGGTCGTTGGATCCCGTTGGCACTGCCCAATCTATTGATGGTACGAAGAGAGCGCTCGGCAGCCTGCTTAACGTCTTCAATGGTACGGAAGCGCTGCCATACTGTTCCCCGAGGGCAAACCGTTAATGCGGCGTACTATTGTTCGTTTCTGCAAGACCATCTCCGAGGAGCTCTGAGAAGGAAACGGCGCCACCACATGGTACACCGCCCATCGTTCTGCATGACAATGCCCGGGGAGCAGGCTGCCGAGCGCTCTCTTCGTACCGTCAATAGATTGGGCAGTGCCAACGGGATCCAACGACTTCCACATCGCTGGGAACACGTTGTACGCAACGGTGGGGACTACATCGAGGGCCTGTGAAACTTGGAACCATCTAAGTGAGTTATTAATCCAGTTATAACTAAGGTGCCAAAACTTAAAAAAAAAAAAACATGTATTTACCTTCCCACTGGGTATTTACCCGGCCCACATCGCTAGTTGCTGGTAAGTAAACAAAATTCAGTGTAAATAAAGTTATATGCTATGAAATGTCAACACCAAACCTTATAAAGATCCCTCCCGGCTCGCCGGAAGGCAGCAGCAGATTTCACTGGACGAACTAGGGGATAGTAACGGTAGGTCATATCGTTTAGATAAAAGTTTTAGGTATTTATTAGTATTGACCATTTTAAACGGTTTTGATATTGTGTCTGTTAAGAGCGATATGACTTTTGTTTCTCTAAAAACCCACTTTTCCCCACCCCTTTGGTTAATGCTTGGTGCTATCAAAAAACTTTGTTAAAATAAATTTTTGGCCCCTATCCGACAATTAGTATGAACTCTGAATGGATGTGATTTGTACAAAATTGCGGTAGTTATCGTGTCCACAAGACAATGATATACATATTGTACATACATAAATTATACGGGGTCTTTATATTTGCTTGGCAAGGACATTCTCGCTCACGCGCTCTGCCAGCGACGGCTCAGTTACCGACTACCGCACGCGCGTATATGCGGCAGAATACGGTGCTGAAAATCAGTATCATACATTTTTATTCACCATGTTTACAGTAGATGCTGAAAATGTTCCCCATCCGATGCCAAACATAATCGGCATCTCCTTATGAAGTTTCCAGTTACTCCAGTTAATTTATCTTCAGTAAGGAAATACCGAATTTTACGTCTATTTTTATCGTTTACTGAACCTGTACGTTTGCATCTCTTAGCCAGTTGTTTTTTTGTGATTGTGTATAGTGCTGTAATGCCTTAAGTGAAATATCCGTTACGTGAACGTGTATATCTGCAAAATACATACACAAAGTGCAGGAAATCGTGCGCTAGAACAAGACAAAAGTTTCCAGTGAAATTTCCAGGGAGACCCATTCCTATAAATCTGGACAATAAGACAACTGGCTAAGATATTCAAACCTACAGTTTCAGTGAAAAATATAAATAGACGTAAAGGTCGTTATTTCCTTACTGAAGCTAAATTAACAGGAGTAACCGGAAACTTCATAAGATGATCCTGATTATGTTTGGTAGCGGATGGGGAACATTTTCAGCATCTACTGTAAACAAAGAGAGTAAAAATCCATGATACTGATTTTAAGCACCGTATTCTACCGAACATACGCGCGCGTGGAAGCCGGCAACTGAGCTGCCACTGGCGGAGCGAGAATGTCCTTGCCAAGCAAATATAAAGACCCTGTATATATACTTTTGAACTGACGGAGGTTTTGGGGTCTTGGGGATGTGAAATGCGAAGATATGTCGAAATTTTCCGGAAGTCGAAACATGGTACCGTTTGCAATAGTTAGCTTTCTAATGAAATCTACCTGAAAGGCATCATTAATGATGGAACACAATTAACCCTCGAGCGGGCGCATGACACATATAAGATAGTTGATTTTATCTCACTGATGTAAAGGTTTCCGTGGTAAATCACTGTTTAATGAGCTAATAATACAACACACACTACATTATATAATAATTATCACTTTTTCCGGCAGCTAATCACTGGCCTGTCGCTTTTCGTGAGTACATACTGTGCATGAGACACTCTATAAAATACGTAGACATTAACCATTACTAAGATGGTAAAGCTATTAACCGTGTTCACTGAATATTAATCTATAATTATAAGATACACCTTGTCGAACAATAGAAGGTGGTTTACCAATTAAAATATACTACATGTTTCATTATTACATTGATAACTTCTTCAGCGTGAGAAAATCTTACAAAACTATATCAACAAAGAACAAAAAAAAAAGGATATCCTTTCAGAAATTTATTAATTTAAAATAATTGAATGGACACAAAAAGGAATAATAAAAACATCTTATATATAAAAGTGAAAGTCTGTATGTATGTATGTATGTGGGTATGTGGGTGGGTCTGTTCCGTATACAAATCTACACCGTTACACCAATCTCAACCGAATTTTGCATACACATAGTTTAGGACCCAGAAGGAACCGCTAGCTACATGAATTTTCGATAGTCTTTCTCATTCTTCTGATTTCGACCCTTTTGCACTCCAGCACATGCTAATCAAATCATAAAATATACTCATGAAGGAATGGCAAGGCGGATAGTCTCCATGGCAACATAGCTCAAGTCGAGACACGGCCGACTGGATGCCATTTGCGCTCTGCACTACCGGTATAGAAAATGAGGATCTTTACTTGAAATCCCGTTAGTTACTCAACTACTCACACAGCACTGTCAACCGTGTTTAGCATAACAAAGACTTGACACTATATTCTACTATATATTTGTCAAATACCACTCACTCACTCATTCATTCATCACGAAATCTCAGAAACCATCAAACGGATTGGAATGAAATTTGGTATGCAGCTTCCCCAAGGGCCGCAAATGCCCACTAAGAGAGGATTTTTGCATATTCTGGTTCTAAAGGGGTGTTAAGGGGATAGACCTGCATTTCATTGAACAGCAATATCTCCCGATTGGTTTCATTGGGGGATGTGATACTCGGCACATAAACTCATCATTAAAAATAAGAAGACACGAGTCGGGGGGTTTTTCGATGTGGTGTATATTATGAGGTGAAAGGGGTGACAAGTGGGGATTGAAAGATTCCTAACGGAGCGTGTATCTCTTAAACGACATAGGCGAGGAGTTTGAATCTCAGCGGGGAAAAATCAGCATAAAAATAAGTAAATATGTGTTTGACCGTTTTATCATAAATCCAATTTAAGGGGCCCATGGGGAGGGGTGAAATTCTGGAGGGGGGGGGGGGGGGGGAGAAACAGAAAAGAAAGTGTCCTAACTGATTGACTGACTGACTCACTCATCAAACTCAGGGGGAAAAACTGCTTTAAAGTAAGTAAATAGCTGTTCGACAGTTTATTTTCATAAATCAAATTTAAGGGGTTCATGGGGAGGGGTGAAATTCTGAAAAAAGAAAATTGAACGAAAACGTCCTGACTCACTCACTCACTCACTCACTCATCATCGCCCAGCCAAAATGATTGAAGTTAGAAACATGACAGTTAGGGGATATGTTCATTGTATTTCAAAACAGTCTACTAAGGGAGGATTTTCGGATATTCAGGTTCTAAAGGGGTCTTAATGGGGTTAAACCTGCATTTCATTGAATAACAATATCTCCCGATTGGTTTCATTGGGGGATGTGATACACGGCATATAAACTCATCATTAAAAAGTAAGACACGTGTCTGAGGGTTTTTCGATGTGGTGTATAATATGAGGTGAAAGGGGTGAAAAGTAGGGATTGAAAGATTCCTAACGGAGCGTGTATGTCTTAAACGACATAGGCGAGGAGTTTGATACTCACTGGAAAAAATCAGCATAAAAATAAGTAAATATGTGTTTGACCGTTTTTTCATAAATCCAATTTAAGAGGCCCATGGAGAGGGGTGAAATTCTGGGGGGGGGGGACAGGAAAGAAAATGTCCTAACTGATTGACTGACTGACTCACTCATCAAACTCAGGGGGAAAAACTGCTTTAAAGTAAGTAAATAGCTGTTCGACAGTTTTTTATCAATCAAATTGAAGGGGTTCATCGGGAGTGGTGAAATTCTGAAGGAAAAAAAATGAAAGGAAATGTCCTGACTCATTCACTCACTCATCATCGCCCAGCCAAAAATATTGAAGTTGGAAACATGGCATTTTGGGGATATGTTCGTTGTATGTCAAAACCGTACACTAAGGGAGGATTTTTGGATATTCAGGCTCTAAAGGGGTCTTAAGGGGATTAAACCTGAATTTCATTGAATAACAATATCTCACGAGTGGTTTCATTTGTGGATGTGATACTCGGCATATAAACTAATCATTAAAAATAAGCAGACATGTGTCTAAGGGTTTTTCGATGTAGTGTATTATTATGAGGTGAAAGGGGTGAAAAGTGGGGGTTGAAGGATTCCTAACGGAGCGTGTAGGCCTATCTCTTAAACGACATAGGCGAGAAATTTGAAACGCAGCGAAAAAACATCTGCTAAAAAGATAAGTAAATCGGTGTTCGACCGTTTTTTTTTCATAAATTAATTTAAGGGGCCAATGGAGTGGGGTGAAAATCTGGGGGAAAAAAGGAGAGAAAGTGTCCTAACTGACTAACTCACTCACTCACCAAACTCAGAGGAAAAATACAGCTTTAAAAATAAGTTAATAGGTGTTCAAGTGTTTTTTCATCAATCCAATTTAAGGGGCCCATGGGGAGGGGTGAAATTCTGGTAAAAATAATTGAAAGAAAATGTCCTGTCTGACTCACTCACTCATCACGCCCAGCGAAAACTATTAAAGTTGGAAAAATGAAATTTTGGGAATATGTTCGTTGTATGTCGAAAACGTCAACTAAGGAATGATTTTTGTTTATTCGGGTTTTAAAGAGATGTTAAGGGGGTAAACGTGCATTTCATTGAATAACGATATGTCATGAGTTGTTTCTTAGGGGATGTGATATTCGGTATATAAACTAATCATTAAAAATAATCAGACATATGTCTAAGGGTTTATCGAGGTGATGTATATTATGAGGTGATAGGGGTGAAAATTGGGGGTTGAGCGTGTATCTCTTAAAGGACATAGGCGAGAAGTTTGAAATTCGTCGGAAAAAGAACAGCTTAAAATACAAGTAAATAGGTGTTTGACTGGTTTTTTTTTCATAAATCCAATTTAAGGGGCCCTTGGAGAGAGGTGAAATTCTGGGGGAAAAAAACCAGGAAAGAAAGTGTCCTAACTGATTGACTCATTTACTCACTCATCAAACTCAGGGGGAAAACAGCTTTAAATAAGTAAATAGGTGTTCGACCGTTTGTTTCATAAATCCAATTTAAGGGGTTCATGGGGAGGGGTGAAATTATCAAAAATAAATGAAAGGAAATGTCCTGACTGACTCACTCACTCATCATAGCCCAGCCAAAATTATTAAAGTTAGAAACATGAAATTTTGGGGATATGTTCGTTGTATGTCGAAAAGGTCCACTAAGGAAAGAGTTTTGAATATTCAGGTTCTAAATAGGTGTTAAGGGGGGTAAACGTGCATTTCATTGAATAACAATATCTCACGAGTGGTTTCATTTGGGGATGTGATACTTGGCATATATACTAATCATTAAAAATAAGCTGACACATGTCTAATGGTTTTTCGATGTAGTGTATATTATGATGAGGTGAAAAGGATGAAAAGTGGGGGTTGAAAGATTCCTAACGGACCGTGTATCTCTTAAACGACATAGGCGAGGAGTTTGAAACTCGGAGGAAATCAATCAGCTTAAAAATAAATAAATAAATAAATAAATAAATAAATAAATAAATAAATAAATAAATAAATAAATAAATAAATAAATAAATAAATAAATAAATAAATAAATAAATAAATTAATTAATTAATTAATTAATTAAATAAATATGTGTTCGACCGTGTTTTCATAAATCCAATTTAAGGGGCCTATGGGGAGGGGTGAAATTCTGGAAGAAAAGCGTCCCCTAAGGAAGGATTTTTGGATGTTCACTCTCATCGACCAACCCAAACGATTCAAGTTAGAAGAATGATATTTTGGGGATATGTTTGTTGTGTGTCGAAAACGTCTACCAAGGAGGGATTTTTGGATATTCAGGTTCTAAAGGGGAGTTAATGGGGTTAAACCTGCATTTCATTGAATAACAATATGACACGACTATGACGCGAGCGAAGCGAGGCTAAAAATGAGATGATGTGCGTCTATGTATTACTCAATCACGCAAGTACCACTGGTCCGATTTACATGAATTTTACATGGAAGTAGCTGATTTACCTGGTTAACATATAGGTTACTTTTGATTTCAATACTTTGTACTATTTAAAGATGGCGACCATTTTAGTGACTTCACTACACCATTTGGTTTAAAACTTAAATATTTCCATTTCAAATAAAAAGAGAACGCTAAGAAATAGCAAACTTTTGATGGTATATACACACTCACACTCACTCACTCACTCCGTTGGCTTTTCTGGGACGTGACGATCCCGTGCCGCTCTCACTATATGCCTCCATTTCCTCCTATCCAGCGCAGTATTCTCCCATACAATAATACCGATTTGTCTGCAGTCAGAGGTCACCTCATCTTGCCATCTACTCCTAGGTCTTCCAGTGGCTCTCGAGCCTTCGATCTTCTTCTCATACACCTGGCGAACTATTCTGGCAGCGTCCATTCTGATAACATGCCCTGCCCATTGCAGCCGTTTCGCTTTCATGACGTCCACTACTCTGGGTTGATTGGCCAACTTGTACAGCTCATGATTTGATCTGAGAACCCATCTTTGTGTTTCCTGGTCAAAGATGGGGCCGAAAATGTTTCTATATATCTTGTTTTCGAAGACTGTAAGTTGGCGTTCCTCCCTTTTGGTCACACTCCATGTTTCGGCTCCGTATAGCAGTACCGGCCTGATGATCGTGTTGTATAGTTTTAGTTTTGTTTTCCTGGTCAAAATTTGGAGGAAAGTAATTTATGCAGGGAAAAGTAAACTTTGTTTGCATTCCGTAATCTAATTTGGTGTTCAACTTGTATTCTATTGCAGTCATTTATATTTACCCCAAGATATTTGAAGTTTGGCGTGTTCTTAAAGGTAAAATTGCCTATATGAAGGTTGTTGCGTTGGTCTGTAGTCATGTTTTCTCTCTGTATGATCATTTATTCTGTCTTCTCTTCATTAATCTTTAGACCTATTTTTGCAGCAGTTTCATTTAATTTCCTGAATAAAGCTTCAATTTCTCCTCCATTATTTCCGTATTCTGCCATAATTTCCCACACCGTTTCTCTGTGGACTGAGTCATAGGCCTTTTGGAAGTCAATAAATAGGTAATGGACGTTTTTGTTATATTCCCAAACTTTTTCATTGATTGTCTTAATACAAAATATATTGTCTGTTGTTGATCTGTTTTTACGGAAACCATTCTGATAGTCTCCTATTATATCTTCGGTGTATGGAATTAGACGTTGTAATATTATGTGCGACAGTAATTTGTAAGCTGTGACAAGTAGGGATATTCCTCTGTAATTTCCGCAGTTATGTTTATCTCCTTTCTTATGTATTGGAACAATAATTGCTTTCTTCCATTCATCCGGTATTTGTTCCTCGCGTCATATTTTCAGGATAAGTTTATGCAGTTTTTCATGAAGCATCTCACCCCCATATTTCAGCAATTCAACTGGTATACCGTCAGATCCAGCAGCTTTGTGGTTTTTCAGTTTCTTCAGACTGCTGGTTACCTCTTCATATGAAGGATCATTTATGAAAGGTTCTACCGTTGAAAGAGTGGTTCTCTCCAATTTGTTTTCTGGTTCAGGGCAGTTCAGTAAGTGGTCAAAGTACTCTTTCCAAGCCTGTAATATGTGGGTTGTTCCTGCAATGATGTTACCATTGTTGTCGTGGAGAACTGCTGATCGCGGTTGGTAACCTTTCTTAATGTTATTCACCGTCCCATATACTTTACGGATGTTGTTCTCCTTCTGGTCATTCTCAATACTCTCTAACATATGTTTAAGGTAAAGCTTCTTTTCTTTTCGTATGGTTATGCTTGTTTCTCTTCGTGTTTCCCTGTAGTGCTGTTCCAATTCTTCATTTCTCCTGTCCTGTAGCCATGCTTTCCTTGCTGAGATCCTAGCTGCTACTGCTGTTTTGCATGTACCATTAATCCATTTCTTCTTTCGTTCCACTTTTGGTAATGAATTTTTAGCTGATTCTTGAATCACCTTCTTGATATCTTTCCACAATCTATTAATATCTGTAGTTCCACTTTCATCCACTTCTTCTCCTACTTCATCAAGTACGCCAAACCTGTTGCTCACTTCCACTTGGTACTGACAAGTTTGAGGAGTTTCCTTTAATGCTTGTAGATCATATTGTATTGCGCGCCCTTGTTGTTGTTTGTGGTGGGTTTTCAGTTTCACCTCCATGGATGCAACCAGCAAGTTGTGGTCAGAGCCTATGTCAGCTCCCCGGTAAGCACGAATATCAGTGATGGCGCTTCTGTGTCGATTTGAAATTAGTATATGGTCAATTTGGTTTGCCGTCTTTCCATCTTCTGAATACCATGTTTCCTTATGTATATCCTTGTGTGGGAACGTCGTACTCCTGACATTCATGCTTTCTGATTCTGCAAATGAGATCATTCTAAGCCCATTTTCAGAGGTTTCCTCATGAAGGCTTTCATTACCTATCGTCGGTTGTAGGTGCTTTTCTTTTCCTACCTTGGCATTAAAGTCTCCTAGTACTATCTTGATGTCATGTTGTGGTAGGCCTTCATACACCCTCTCCAGCTGTTCATAAAAGCTGTCTTTCACCACATCTTCTTTATCATTTGTAGGTGCATGCACATTGATAATGGATATATTAAACCATCGGCCTTTCACTCGTATGTAGCACATTCTTTCATTGATTGCCTCAAACCGGATTACTGTTTCAACACATTCCTTTGATATGAGGAATGCTGTTCCAAATTCATGCTTTCCGGATTGAGTTCCACTGTTAAACATAGTGTACTCTCCGAAGTTCTGTATGTCTTCCCCTGGAAATCTTGTTTCTTGAATAGCAGAAAATTGTATTTTATACTTCTCGAGCTCGTCTTTCAATCTTTGAATGTGTCCAGGCTTATATAAGCTCCGTGCATTCCATGTACCAATTCGTAAGTCCTCATTTCCTTTGCCATGTCTTCTTAGGGTATCCATTCTTAAATCTTTCCGAGGCTTAAGTGAGAGATTCGTAACAATTCTCTTTTTACATGAGAGGGTTGTTAACCCTAAGCACAACCCCCAACCTGGAGGACCAGGGACTTTTCTGTTAGGGTTACCATACCTTAGTCAAGCAGGCCATATTCAAACGTTGATTGCAATCTGGTTAGATCTATCACCATATAAAAGCGTACGGGTGTATTTAGTTATTCATTACAGTCGTTATATAGGCGGCTTTGGGATTTCCAAGACGTGGCCCCGTTGAAGCAAGGAACTACAAAAATATCCGATCAAGGCTATATAAACAACATGGCAGCCATCTAGGATAACGAAACACAGTTCAAAAATTGATGATTCATTCCAACAATAAAGTTCCCATCCAGAAGACAATATGAACTCGCACTTGAAAATCCTCACTAATCAATGAATTCACCTCATGATCCCTAAAAAAGAGCATAAATACCACTATAAAAACAGATACGATGCACCACATCGCAATCTAGGTCTAATCATGGCCACCTAACAACAAGGTATATACGAGGTTAAAAATTACATTTTGGTGCTGCCTTGGGTTTTTGTGGGTATATACCCACATAACCTAACGGCGGTGCTTTTTGAGGATCCAACCAGCCTTCGGGCTGACTACCTAACAGACAGACAGGTATCTCCAACCGTTAGCGAGTAAAACCTAAATTTGTGCTATAAAACACGGTCAACGCCGAGCGGTGTAGTTGGACAAAATGTTCCATCCTTAATCTCCCTCTGCGCAGCACCTCGCCTATCCCCTGTTTTAACTGTCACCTTCATATTTTAATTTATTTATGACGCGTAGCGAAGCACGGGTACTTCAGCTAGTAATATTATAAATCAATTAACCGAAATTCCTTGAAACGGAGATAGGGCGGATTCAGAGAATAAAGACATTTAAATATCTCGGTGAAACTATACAGGAGAATGGTCTAGAGAAATCTGCGGTATGCGATAGGATCTCAAAATGGAGGGAGCGTATGGGATTACAAATAACATCTATAAAATGGAATGCATATCCTGGAACGCCAAAATAAAGCACTACGACACTGTTGTCAAAACAGAATGCCTGTACGCCTGTGAATGCCGTTAAATGAACTATAGGCTAGAGAAGTTGGAGGTTCTGGAAAGGAGAATCCTCCGGAAAATCGTGGACCCAATCCAGACGGAAACAGGATGGAAACTTCGGAGCAACGCCGAAGTCTATAAGAATGTAGAAAAAATCTCGGCGACCATGAGGAAACGGAGGCTAATATTTCTTGAACACATGTACAGATTGGACAAATCCAGATTAACCAAGCAGTTGTTTGACTACTTCTGGAATAAAGAAACAACAACATAATGGATTAAAGAAACTAGGAAAGAACTTGAAAGATCTAACATCCAGGAGGCCCAAATTTTGGAAAGAGATACGTTTCAAAACAGGATACACAATTTGGAAGGGTTTCATGACGAGGGACGAGCTGCAAAGACCGAAAGAGCTTGAACGGCCGAACAACGGCAGCAGCACAGCGATCGCATGAAGGAGTACTGGAGACAGAGGAAATTACAACTAAAACAGTGAAATTGTAGCGTGATCCTAAGTGGTCAATTCACAAGTAAAAAAACAAAAACAATTAACACTGAATTAAACATATTGTATGAATGTCACGCGTTTTTACGTCCAGGCAAAAAGAATGATGTAATCTGCCATTATACAATGACATACCTATATGTAAAGGCATGTGTGGATGCGGATATCCACAAAATGTTTCGCCATGTAGATGTAATTTCCATGGCTGTGAGGATAGCGGATAAGCTGCGGATAATGTTTGGAGTAAATTTGCGTAATTTTTGGAATGCAATCCGAACCTGTTGAATATCATTACTTGAAACCGAAAGTTTATGACATATCATAATTTTTTCGTTATGATTTTTCCATGAAAAATGTAAGCTAATCCCATCAAATTATGTACTTAAACATTATTAATACTCCGAACTGTTGGCTGTTGTTTGAGTATTCAGTATTTTCACTGGTTTGATGCAACTGTCCATACCTCCCTGTCCTGAGCTAATCATTTCATCTCTACAAAGCTACCACACCCTACATCCGAGGCAATCTGTTTAACATATTCTAACCTTGGTCTACCCCTACAGTTCTTGTCCTCGACCCTTCCTTCCATAATTAAGCTTGCTATTCCTGGGGGTCTTAGTATGTGTTCTACCAACATATCTCTTCTCTTCATTAGCAGTCGCCAGAAACATCTCTCCTCTCCCACTCGTCTTAATACCTCTTCATTTGTAATCCTATCTACCCATCTGATCTTCATCATTCTCCTGTAACACCACATTTCAAGAGCTTCATTTCACCTCCTTTCTGCTGCTCCAACAGTCCAAGTTTCACTTCCATAGAGCGCCATGCGCCAGACAAAGGCTTTTAAAAATGACTTCATATTACCTAAATCTATATTCGATGTCAACAAATTCCTCTTCTGTAGAAATGCTTTCCTTGCCTGTGCTAACCTTCTTTTTAAATCATCTTTGCTTCGTCCATCACTGGTTATTTATCTTCCTAAGTAACAGAAATCACCTACTTCCTTTAGCATTTCACCTGTCAATTCGACATCCATAGGCGTTTCTGATTTCTTTCGACTGCATTCCGATATTTTTGTTTTACATTTTTTATTGATCTTCATCATGAATTCTTTCCGTAAGACGGAGTCCATACCATTTAAAAACTTATTCAAATCCTAAGGTGTGTCGGCTAAGATGACTATGTCATCAGCAAATCTCAGAGTTGAATTTATTTCTCCTTGAATCTTCACTCCTACTTTGAATTATTCTCCAATTTCCTTCATCGCTTGTTCAATGTATATATTGAAAAGTATGGGTGATATGTTGCAGCCGTGCCTTACATCTTTCTGAATACCAGCTTCTCTCTCATGTCCTTCACCTCGAATGACTGCTCCCTGGTTTCTGTATAGATTGTAGATCACCCTCCTATCCCTGAACTTTATTCCAATATTTTTCAAAATGTCAAACAACTTACTCTAATCAACGGTATGACTATTAAATAATTATGAACTAGCTCAAGGCATTGTTATTCTTCATTGGCGCACCTGATCGTGGGCACAAGTGTTAATGTAACATTTTTGTTGACTTATTGTTGCTGATGCGAGCTGCAGATTCTTCAGACTTTTGTTTACAGAGACTTTGTCACGCAATAGTATTTAATTGAGTAGCCATAACAACGCATAACATATCGTCCCCCCTCTAGCAAACTAGCGAAAGTGAAAATTCTTAATTTTACAGGAGAGCTAAAACAAGTTTCATCTACTTGTATAAAATCCAGTTATTTTCTTTTGCGGTCACTTTTAATACTCAGTAGACTCATTAACCAACATGTTTATAGGGTGCATTGATGTTAGCTCTTGTCTTAATTTTAAGGGCATAAATGGCAGTTTCGTTACTTTGCCAGAGTGATTTTATCTTAATATCTCTAGTATTACTGTTCCAAAGTATCGAATCTGCAATACAATTACAAAAGAGACAATTATTTGAATTAATTTTTAGACCATTGGACTTTTATTTAAAGGGAAAAAAGTCGAAATTCCAATAATTTTCTTCAAAAATTGAACACAATAAAAAAAGAGGTTCCGTGACGAACTAAAGAGCCTACTTTTCTTAAAATTTACGATTCAATCCAATGATTAATTTATATGGATCTATCTAGAATAATGACGAAATTAAGTTGGTAATATCGAAATTTCTAATTAGTTCGAAATATACCTGGTATAATGTAGCCTAATAGAGCAGTACAGTTGGCAGTCGTGGTGACTGAAAATATTTTTAGGTCCATCTCTTAAGGTAGAGAATACCAAATTTGGTTGAAGTCCAATGGATAGCATGGACGTTACATGCAGTTAGACATTGGATCTATCAGCGCGCCTAAAATCATGTTGGCAACAATGTCGTGAATGTGTTGGTCAGAAATAATCTGAAATATTATGATCTCTTGTTGTGCCAATTTTGGATGAAATCCATTTGTTAGTATAGAAGATACAAGTATTTTAAAATTGGACCTATCAGCAGGCTTAGAATCATGTTGGCAGCATTGACGTATATTAGTTGATCCAAATTAATCTAGAATGGCAGGTGTTATACGTGTGCAAAATTTAGAGCTGTTGACTCACAAACTTTCTGATATATTGATAATAGGGTAAAAAAATAGAGACAGCATGTATTAACAGTTGGCAGCTCTGATGCTCTTAAGAATATGCTCAGTCACATCTGTGTATGTACACATAGTACATACGAAATTTGGTTGAAATCCAATTGATAGTGTAGAAGTTAAATGCATTTAAAAATTGGGCCTATCATCAGGCGTAGAATCATTTTGCCAACACTGCCATGTACGGCCTCCTGGAAATTAAACTGAAATATTATTATCTACATGTGTGCCAATTTTGGAATAACACCCATGCATACCTTCCAAGATATCCAACATGGAGATCAAATTTCAATTGCGGTTTTTCAGCAGTTGGTAGCACTGACATCATTTTCACATATGGGCTGGAGATATTCAGGTGTATATATACACTCATACCTAATTTGGTTTCAATTGCTGGAGCTGTTTAGGAGTTGATAGGAGGGGACACACACACAGAGACAGACAGACATACATTTGCCGGGATCGATCTCATAAGTCTACTTTTTCCTCATTTTTGAAAAATCTGAAAAGTAGGCTAGTAACAAATAAATACATAAATTAGCATACCACAATCTACTCAAAATCTGATTCTTCTGAAACATTAGGTTCGGGGAGAGTATCTCGCACCGTTTCTGATGACGGAAAGGTTTCATAAAATGCATGATAAGCCTTTGGAATTTGCAGGTTATAGCAAAGTTTTTTCTGATCCTTTAATTTTGCACCGGAGATGCAGAATCTTGGAGGGTAAGGTTTCACTACTTGACAGTCTGATTGGCGGCCTCTTCGATTCCTGAGAACGAACCTACTAAACATAGCATCTTCATAAGCAGTCTTTATCTGAACTGTACCTGGTTCGTCCTTTGTTTATCAAAACCAAACAGCTTTTCGGAAAGGCAAAGGATTCTTACCTTCAATCGACATAAAACTGTTCTTTTTCGGTTTGAATTCAATAAAGTCAGTGTGCACCAATGAAGAAACATTGTAGGGTGATGTATTCTTGCGTGCATTTCGTATCTGTTGAACCCATCCTTCAGAAGTGTACATTGAGAGGTTCTTTGCAGACATATATAATTTTTGAAGGATAGAAACACATTCCATTAAACTGAGCCCTGGCTCAAAATAAATGTGATCAATCTGCTGGAGCTTTTGGTGTTCCTTGATTGTTTCTAGACACATACAAACAAAATTCGCATTTTTTTGTTGTCCCTCGCAGCTACTTGACATCATCATTACATTCTCAAAATCAAGCGAATCTGACACATTCGTTATTTTGCTGTAGTAAACTTTGTTGTATACTATTGTGTTGACTACGGCAAACTAACCAAAGTGCAGATTCGCTACTTTTCCATTGTCAAAATCCCATTGTATGCAGTTTCGTAAATAAAGAAGAGCTAATTGTTGCCAAACAGAACGAGCTACAGATACAATACTTTGCCAGACTGTAGATCTTATATTAATAGTAATTCTATGATATAAATTGCAGATTCGCTATTTTTGCACTTTCGCTAGTTTGCCAGATGTGGGACGATATTTTTAGCCTATTTTCATTTGAGAAAAAATAGGCTTATGAGGTCGCCATTTGTCCGTGTGAGTGTATGTGTA
Organism: Meconema thalassinum; assembly: GCA_946902985.2. NCBI lineage: Eukaryota > Metazoa > Arthropoda > Insecta > Orthoptera > Tettigoniidae > Meconema > Meconema thalassinum. The sequence goes on from OX336398.1 coordinate 227,205,908, forward strand.
TGTGTGTGTGTGCATATGTGTGTGTCCGTGTGTGTGTCCCCAATAAAATCTAAACGGCAGGAACGATTTCAATGAAACTCTGTAAGGTCGTAGCACCATTTTGGGTGACCCCGACAGTGCCCTTCAAATTTTATTACGTCTTACCAATCAAAGATGGCGGCTGTGTGAAATATTTCACCGGCATTCCATATCTCTGAAACATGTACTGATATTACCCTGAGTATTTGTACGGTGATAAAGGGGACTACTAGAAGTTCATCTATGGGACTTTCAAAAACCTGTTAACTACAAAACGAAAATGGCAGCGAAGTAAACTTAAATCATTTTAATAGAGTATTCTCGCGATTTAACCATCCAAACGCAGTGAAACTTGGTAGAGCAAATGTTTATACACATTGTCATGCAATGAATGATATCTAATTTAGTTCAATTGTTTACATAACCTCAAGATGGTGGCGTGCAAAAATTTTAAATTAGGTTTTTATTTCATGTGTCCTAATCATGCGATTGATGTTTGAATAATTCACCTACACAATAATCTTCATGTAATGGTACATAACTGTAAGGCCTACACAAATATAATAATCCAACATGGCGACCATCCGAAATATTTAGACGGTTCCCAATATCTATGAATCAATTACAGCAAAGAAACTGAAATTTTGTATGTTGGTAGAGGCAATTAACATAAGTAGGATATATGAAAATAGGCTGCATTTTTCTTCACGGAACTACTTGTTTAAATGTCCAATGTTGTCTGCGAAACAGTTCTACAAGATCTAATATTTCCTAAACTGATGTAATATGAAATCTAATGGTGGGCTAGTTACGACGTAGGCTTGCGAACCATAACTGATTCGCTATGATATTGTCAGTGCTTACCCAAACAAGGTTGCCAATTGAATTGCTGCCATAGTAAATTCATTAGGCAGCTGCAAGGGGTCTGGTCCCATCCTGTTTCTGATGGACGGAGGACACTGTGGTTCACCTCCAGGATCCATCACCGTCAACATGACGTGTCAGCAAGTAGCAGCGCTTGAATAATAGAACAAACCATCTCCTTGCTTCAGATGGCCGAACAGTGCTACTAGTTTGAAGGACATTCATTGAGTGATTTACGAGAATGAAGAGTGACATATACACCGCATTATTTTTTAGACCTCCTCACAGTGTAGTGGCTAGCAGTCTAAGGTCTGCTTTCGATTCCCAGCTCTACCATGAAATTCATTCTGGGCTGTGTGTTGGAACAGCCGGCCCCGTGGTGTTAGGGTAGCGCACCAGCCCTTTACCCGGAGGGCCCGGGTTCGATTCCCGGCTCCGTCAGGGATTTTAGAAACTGACGTGAGGGCTGGAACGGGGTAAACTCGGCTTCGTCAGGACAATTGAGTATCTGTCTGACAGTGAGGCAGTGAAAACCAAGACTAACGGCCGAGGGGACCCAATGCGCTGACCAAGGGTCTCCCCATTATCTGCAGGCCAAACGGCTGGGCAGCGGTCGCTTGGTAGGCCTAGGCCCTTCATAGGCTGTAGTGCTAGATCTTATTATTATTATGTGTGTTTGAACGGGATACACTCACACCAGAATTAATGTTTTGTGACAGCGCCGAAAATCAAACCAGGATCTCGAGGGTGACATCCAACAACGCTAGCTGCTACACCGCGAGGTAGTCTAGGAAGGAAAAAAGGGGATCGAAGAGAGAAAGGAAGGAAGAAAAGGAAGTACGAATAACGGAAAAGAAGGAAGAAGGGATCAAAATATGATGAAGGGCAGACGGATATAAATAAGAGATGGTATATTGGCTTGTACGGCCAGAGAATTTAAAAACACAGCAGTATTTCTAGGATTGTGCCGTGTTGTGTGTGGGGTTTCACCATCTGCAGGTTATGGTTGCTTGAGTTTTTTAGTTCTCGCAGTGAAGAGGCACAGATGCGCTTCATAAAAAGGGAGGTAGCGAGCAATTCGCTACTCCTGTGGGGGTCCGGATGGGGACACCAAGAGCCCGATGATGAGCCAGCTTGGTGTCCTAGGCAAAACCCCACTCAGAACACGCTAAAAACCTAGAAAAATTACTGAGAAATAAGAGAGATACGAAAAATATTGAAAGGATATAAAGAAGGAAGGGTGAGAGGGAGAAATGGAAGGAGATATTGAGAACAAACGAAGATGAAAAGAAATACATAAGGAAGAAAAAAAAGTTACAGTCAGTCTGAAAGACTAGTCTTTATATCATTTCAAATGACGCATGCTACAACTGCCTTCTCGCTTCGCTCGAAGCCCCAGGTCTCTTGACGCCCCAGGACTCTTTCAACAGACTCCATTACCCATTAACTTAGGCTTCCTGCGTGGCTGCATGAGGTCACGCACTCGCCGTCCATTAACCATTAAATTAGGCTTCCCGCGTGGCTGCATGACGTCACGCGGTCGCCGTCTCCGTAACGCATAACGTTAGACTCAAGCATAACGATGAAGTCGACAAGATCATTTGAAACGATAACACTGAGGTATGTTGGGTATGGAGGGAATGAACTAAGGAACAAAATATGAAAGAAAGGAAGTAGAACTTAAGAATGAAGGCGAAATGAGGCGAAACCTGAGGGAAGTGAAGAAGGAAGGGAGGAAAGGAGAAGCTTGGGAGTAAGGTAGTTTTTTTGGGCAACTTGTGCGTCGGGATTAGGGAGAAAGTGGATAAAGGTATGAAACTGGGCAGGGATGTGGAAGGAAGCGGCCGTGGCCTGACAGAAGGTACCGTCCCAGCAATTCCCTGGTGTTGAAAACGGGAAACCATGGAATACCTTTTCAAGGACGACCGACGGTGGAGGTCGAACCGACGCGTCTACCAAGTCAGCAGAGAGCTTGGCCCCATGACCTAACGCTGCGCTTAAGCCAGCGTAGCCATTGCTATCGGTAGGGGGTATATAAGAAGGAGGTATAGAAGGAAAGTAGTGAGGAAGACAGGGAGGATGAGAGAAGCTTAGAAGTAAGAAAAGATAGAAGACAGAAGGTAAAAGAGGAAGGTAGTTAGGAAGGAGAAGCTGAGATGTAAGGAGGTGTGTGAAGAAGGAAGAAAATATGAAAGTAAAGAAGACAAGAAATCGGAATGGAGAGATGAAAGGAAGTAGACAACGATAGGGGAGTGCTAAGAAGGAAAGAAGGAGGAAATAAATATGAAAGAAAATGGAACAACCACAAATACAGTAATAACTATGGAGAGCCCTTAACACAGTTATTGGGCTGTGTGTAAATGTGCTAACTCGCACCTTGTATAGAGGAAGCTCTAATATTGCGCCCTTCATCAGCACATAACTCAACACATGTTAAATCTAATATCGTCACTCAAGCTCTCTGCGAGGGAGGTTTTCTGCCTCACCCCATCCCTCATCGCCCCTCCGCTGGACCAAGCTTCCGGTGACTCAAAGAGGAAATGGATTTCAAATTAAGCCGTCGAGAATTCAAGTCCAACAGGAAAGGAACAATATTCGAACTATTACAGTACGCTCTTCTCATGTGGACTTAATGGCATCAATTACGATTCACTGGCTTTTTCAACTAACTCCTGGAATATGAAACCTTTGCTTCCATAATTGAAAGATAATTACTTTAAATTATTTATTGGAAATATGTTTCTTTCTCGCAGCAAAGTAAACTTTCTGTTTGGACAAACTCAGTATTTGTTATTGTCCAGTATGCCCTTAGTTTTCATTTTGGTTTGACTGGTTCCGTGGTGCAGTAGTAACGTTCTTGTCTACTGTGCTCAAGTTGGAAGATCGAACCCTGGCGCTGTCACACTGGCACTTGAGAGTGCTTCAATACGGGGGAGCCCTGTCAGTAGATTTGCTGGCAAGTTAACCCTAGCAATACCAACGGAGTAGGGGGAGTATTTCGTGCCCGCCAGTACCATTTATTTCGCTTAATTAATGGTATTCCTCTTCTACGCTTACTGTACAGACATTTATTGTCTACTATCTGTACCCGGCATGCGTTGCAATGCCAATCAAAGAAAGTGTTGGCATTGTAACTTTGTATTTTGAAGTGCTTTTGGATTCTCAATATTGTTTTTCTTTTTCCGTTAACCACCTCTAAACTATTGTAAAATTGATTTACTATCTCAAAAAAATCATGGGAGCGTGCTCAACAACTCACCAAATTTTCATCGCAATTTTTTGTTTATTTATCGAATGGCTTTTAGTGCCGGGAGTGTCCGAGGACATGTACGGCTCGCCTGAGTCTGTAGCTGCTTCCAGCGGACACCCTCATTAGGGTGAGCTACAAGTTCCGTTCAATTTCAAGTAGTTTCAACTCTCGCCACCAGATATCAATGATACCTAATGGTGAACGTTGGAACATTGATAGAGCGTTCTGACGAAATCTAACCTAACAATTTTGCTTTACACAAGTTTAGTCTGTGAAATTTTCTTTTACATGCCATCAATATATGACATGGGACCGCCAGCTTTACTTCCCCTCCGAAGGAAGGCATACTGAAGGATTTTTAACGCTTTTAAAAATCCGACGACTTTGGCCGGGTTTGAACCCGCTATCTTGGGCACAGCAGTTCAGCATGCTACCAACTACGCCACCAAAGCCGCAATGAAATGAATGGTATATGAACGCATACGGGACTTTGTTGAAACGATTCGAGCGCCGTCACCCATTTGTTGAATATACTCGTACGCTACCAATTGTAAAATGGATTTACTATGTGAAAACCTTCCCTGGCGTGTACACAACAACTCATGAATGTTTTATCGCAATCGGATGAATGGCATATGAACGCATACGGGGTTTTGTTAAACGATTCGCGCGACGACACTCATTTGTTGAATCTACTTGTGCGCCACCCATTGAAAAACGGATTTACTAATTCATACACCTTCGCAGGACTGTGCTCAACTCCACAAAGTTTTATGATAATCGGATGAATGTTATATGAACGCATACGGGACTTGGTTGAAACGATTCACGCGCCGTCACCCATTAATTGAATCTAATCGTGTGCTACCAATTGTAAAATGGATTTACTAAATCAGAGATCTTTGCGGGAGTGGAAACAACATTTCTCCAAATTTCATTGCAATCGCATGAATGGTATATGAACGCATACGGAATTTCTTTTAAACGATTCGCACGCCGTTACTCATTTGTTGAATCTACTTGTGCGATACCTATTGTAAAGTGGATGTACTAAGCCATAAATCTTCCCTGAAGTGTACACAACATCTCACCCAAGTTTCATCGCTTTCGGACAAATGGTATATGAACGCATACGGGACTTTTTTGAAACGCTTTGCGCGCCTTCGCTTATATTTTGAATCTACTTGAGCGCTACCTATTCTAAAATGGATTAACTAAGCCTGAAACTTTCCCTGGAGTGGACACAACAACTCACCCAAGTTTAGTCGCTATCAGACGAATTGTATATGAACGTATACGGGATATGTTGAAACACTTCGCGCGTCGTCGCTCGTTTGTTTAATCTACTTGTGCGATACCTATTGTAAAGTCAATTTACTAACCCAGAAACCTTCCCTGATGTGTACACAACATCTCACCCAAGTTTCATCGCTATCAGACGAATAGTATATGAACACAAACGGGACTTTGCTGAAACGTTTCGCTCATCGCCGCTCATTTGTTGAATCTACTCGTGCGCTACCTATCATGACATGGATTTACTTAGCCAGAAACCTTGCCTGTAGTGTACACAACCTCTCACCCAAGTTTCATCGCTATCGGACGAATGGTATGTGAACGCATACAGGACTTTGTTGAAACGCTTCGGCCGTCGTCGCTCATTTGTTGAATCTACTCGTGCGCTACCTATTGTAAAAAGGATTTACTAAGTCAGAAACCTTTCCTGGAGTGTGCACAACAATACAACCAAAGTTTCATAGCTATCGGATGAATGGTATATGAACGCACAGGGGACTTTGTTTAAGCGTTTCGCGTGCCGTCACTCATTTGTTGAATCTACTCGTGCGCAACAACTTTCATATTTATTCACCTTTTAAACCTTCTCTGGGCTTCCACAAATAATTCAAGACCAAAATTAGCCAAATCGGTCCAGCCGTTCTCGAGTTTTAGCGAGACTAACGAACAGCAATTCATTTTTATTTTGGATTTTGAATCCAGTTACATAACCACACATTTACTTTTTTATCATTTCAAATGATCTTGTCGACTTTGTCGTTATGCTTTGGTCTAACTTTATGCGTTACGGTTATGGCGAGTATGACGTCATCATGTTGTTCAGTGCATATGCACCGAGTCTGAGACTGCGAGTGCGTGACGTCATGCAGCAGAGTGCACCTCCCGCTCCCCGTTCCCCGCGCGGGAAGCCAACGTGCTAGCTGCGTGATACTGAATGACTTGCAACTTGTTGATCATGAAGCGTTCACGTGATTCTTGCTATCTCTGTACTTGCGAGTTCGTTTGTTAAGCTTACTTACAGTTTACAATTTGTGCAGGGTGGTAAAGTGTGTGTTAATAATGGAGTCTGTGGATCGTTCGTTAAACTTGCTTACTTAGAGTTTACGTAAAGTGTGTTAATAATGGAGTCTGTTGACAGTAATAGTGCTATTATATCTACTAAAGCTAAATCTCGTGCTGTAATGCAGTCTGTTGAAAGAGTCCTGGGGCTTCGAGTGAAGCGAGAAGCCCTCCTGAACCTTTCTAATATAGCATTTGTTGCATGCGTCATTTCAAATGATATAAAGTCTAGTCTCTCAGACTGACTGTATCTTTTTTGATTTAGTTTGCAACTGTTGTTAATTAAGTTATATTTTTGCCATTAAAGGTCCATTTAAGGTTCAAAATACAAGATATGTTGATTAAAGGATAATGCAAGTAACACAAAAGGAATTTATTATGGTGGTCATAACATATCTCCCCGTTGGTAGCCCGTGAAAAATAGCATGGTATTGCTAAGATCCCCTTCGTGGCAAACTTCTCCCTCCCGGACGACGTCTCTAAATGCCTCAGTAAGTCAAAGCAGTAGCATTGTTATTAGCCTTCTTTTCTCATTTTTCAAAAATGCGTGTGTGTCTGTCTGGTCGGTGTTCCTCCTCCCCCACCCCCTTACCACTATCAACCCCTAAACGGCTGCAGCTATCGAAATTTGGTATGGGTAAATATATATTTCTGAATATCTCACGGCCATATTTTAAAATGATGCCAGTGCCACCAACTGCTAAAACCATAATTGAAATTTGAGCTCTATGTTGGATATCTCAGAGGTTATCCATGTCAACTCTTCAAAAACTGGCTCACAGATAATATTATATTACAGTAGGTAAATTTACAGGAGACAATACATAACAGTGTTGCCAAAATGATTATAAGCCTGCTGATAGGTCCATTTCTTAAATGTATGTAACTTCTATACCATCAATATTGATTTTCAATCAAATTTCGTATGTGCTATGTGTACCATAACATATACGACTGTGTGTATTTTTAAAAGAATGAGCCTCCGTAACTCAGGCGGCAGCACGCCGGCCTCTAACCACAGAGTCCGTGGTTTAAATCCCGGTCACTCCATGTGAGACTTTTGCTGGACAAAGCGGAGGCTGACAGGTTTTTCTCCGGGTACTCTGGTTTTCTCTGTCAAAATTTCATTCCAGAAACACTCTCCACTCTCATTTCATTTCATCTGTCATTCATTCAATCATTGCCTCCGTGGGGGGCGACAGACTTCGGCAGCCGGCACAGTTCATATCCTCGCCACTAGATGGGGGCTCCATTCATTCCATCCCTGACCCGCTTGGTCGACTGGAACAGGCTGTGAATTTACATATTCTTAAGAGCCACCAGGGCATTCTATATCTTGAGAGATGGTACTAAGAATACATTCAGGATCACCAAGGGTGCCAACTGTAGTGCTCCATTAGGTTACTTTATTTCGTGTATATTTTGAACTATTTAGAAATGTCAGTATTACCAACTTAATTTCGTCATTATTCTACATAAGTCTATATTGATTAATCATTTGTATGAATGTTATCTTTAAAGAAAGGTCGGCTCTTGAGTTCGTTACGGAATTATATGTTTTGTTATAAGAGAGTTTTGAAGCCACTTTCCAATGTTTCCATATTGACAGTTGATATTACACTTTGCAGTTAGTCAACACAATAATATCATAATTGCTGGTACATGTGGTAAATGACCTGAAAACAATAGCATGTGAGTAAAACCATCCCTCCCTATATTATTCTGCTAGATCCCATTCCAGTTTTGTACCGAAAATAAGGTCCCATTAACACCAACCTACACATATGGGGTTCCTACAGGTTCAGCATAACCCAATGCGCAAGCGAAACGCAATCACTTACTCTTTAAATGCCTCACAATTAAATAAATACCTTAAAACATGTATATTTACAATGAAATAATGAAAGAATGCAACACGGTAACTATGGTAACAGAATCTCACAGGTCCATCTATTTCTGTAAGACGCAATGCAATTCCAATTATTACAATACTGTGAAAGTTTCTAGACGGTTATAAGGTTATCACTGAACCAAATTAAGATGAAAAATTCATCAATACATACAGTATAATGCGCTTAAGGAGGTCAAGGGGCACTCTAATTTTTTTTTCACGCAATTTTCACGTGTGAGTGTGGTACGACAGGTCGTTTTCACCCGACTATAAAGGGTTTCCGAAAACCACATTTAAAGGCCCTTAAATTAACAGTGTCTGTGATATTCCCATAAAACTAACTTCGCTCTGATATACCTATGAAGGAATGACAAACCCCTAACCACTGCACCAGTAGCTGAATTGATAAAGTCTGATTATTCATACCAAGGATAAATTAGTCATAGCGTTTATGATTGAGATATTGCTAAGTGTACTCTTTACAACTAGAATATTCGCGGGCGAAGCCGCGATGGGTAATGCTAGTCATTATATAATATGCTAAGGTGTATGTTTCACAAAACCCGAGCTCCTAAACCAGAGGGAGTTAGAAGGTGCGGTTTGTACCAAAATCTTCCAAATCGTCTCAGTAGTACTGGAATAAATGCATTTCTGTTAACGTTTTCAGAAATGCAAGGTGGAGTGAATTCGATTCCCGGTCAATGCATCTGAGATTTTCTAAGTAAAATGTCATGTGCTGTCGTTCGGTTTGCACGTAAAAAGGAGGTCCCTCGCCTCGTGATCGCGAGATTAACGGTCACGTAAAACTAAAAGCTTCCTTCCTTCCTAATATAGCAATCACAATAACTCTAGTTGAAAATCCACTGACTGCTTCCAGTCGACCAACCGGGTCAGGGAATGAAATGAATGAAGCCCCCATCTAGCGGCGAGGATATGAACTGTGCCGGCTAGCCTGTCGCACATCTCGGACGTAATGATTAAATGAATGACAGATGAAATGAAATGATAGTGGAGAGTGTTGCTGGAATGGAATTTTGACAGGGGAGACCGGAGTACCCGGAGAGAAACCGGTCTGCCTTCGCTTTGTCCAGCACAAATCTCACAAGGAGTGACCGGGATTTGAACCACGGACCCAGTGGTGAGAGGCCAGTGTGCTACCGCCTAAGCCATGGAGGCTTTACAATAACTCTGGTTATCAGACCAATTTCAGACACACCAAAGTACACCATTTCTCAAAGGCCCTACATGAATCAACATCATCAAACAACGAGTTGTAGGTCAGTAGTTAGATTCATTTAATCATTATTAGGGGATGATGACCTAGATGTCAGACCCCTTAAAACAATAATTACCAAGATCATAATTGTGGGAAACTTCCATTTGTCGTTCAGAGGGGTGGTGAGCATGAAATATGTGCGTGGAATAAGTTGGCAGGGAGATTGAAGCGATTGGGAGTTGAAATCGAACATTTTATCTCGACCATTACTGCGGGGCGCAAGGATCGATCCGTCGTTTCTGCCTCCCCGCGGGCAAATGGGAAGAGGTGATTAGAACCCGTATAAATTAGATCGCGAGTTAATCTTCCCAGACGTCGCAGTGGAAATTAATAACAAATTAAAAGGGGAAGCGGTATTCTCTGGCTCGCACGATTACTCATTTCCTGATCGAGAAACACTTAATATCGATATTTGTCTCGATTATGTTACGCTACCTTTACGCCTTGAGCATTGGAAGCGAGAATATATGGGTCCCCAGGATAGAAAGCGCCCAAACACTTTACAAGCCCACTGTATGCTAAAAACTGCGCTTGGAGTCGCTACACTCTGGTGACTTTGATGATGTGGAAATCACTAAATACTGCAGATTCAAGGCTAATGTAGAGATGTGTTGCCTCCCTATCGATACAGCATTATGTGAATGTGGTGCGATGCTTGTTGTTGTACCTTATACCCATCAAGATGCACCACGAACGATCTGGATTTACCCACCCCCAATGGCCTGAAGATGGTAATCCACTGGCCAGGATTTATCCTGAGTAAATTGAAGAGATAGCGTCGCGTCGCCTCCGTAGCATGGTTAGCTGCCGCCCCGGAAGTCATGGGTTCGATTCCCGGCTCTGCCACGAAATTTGAAAAGTGGTATGAGGACTGGAACGGGGTCTACTCAGCATCGGGTGGCCCAAATGACTACTCAGTGGGGTTCAATTTCCACCTTAGCCATCCTCGAAGTGGTTTTCCGTGGTTTCCCACTCTGTCTTCGGGCAAATGCCAGGATGGTACCTACTGTATGGCCACCATCCCACTCTTCTCATCCCTTCATCAGGCCCCCTGTTCGCTTTGCAGGTGAGGCCGCCTGGAAGTAGTGCTGGTCACACAGCCCAGTTGTATCCCTGACTCAGATTCTGAAGTTCCAGGACACTGCCCTCAGTGGCGGTAGAGGTGGGATCCCTCTCTTAGTCCCTGGAAAAAGCCGATCATGGAGGGTAAAACGATAGCGAAAAAATATAATTGAAGAGATTGTCCTATGCATGTTATGTAACTTATCTGTCTCTCACATATTGGATGACATGTTTCGGTCACACAGTGAGCATCATCAGATACAAATCTGGAATTAGTCACTTTGTAGAAATTCTAGAAGTAGTTTTGAAGCCATGTTTGAGTGTTGACTTATTGTTAATTGATACTGTATTACAACTTTTCAAAGGGTCTACACCAGGTCCATCCACACAGTGCTCCGAGCTCCTTGGTGGAAGGTAGTGTAGTTTCGGTAGTGGTGGGAGGAGCTTGGCTGGTTGAGCGCGCGGTCTGCCCACCGCGTCGAAGTGAGCAATGTTTGGCTCAGCGTACATTTGTGAGCGTTTCTTTTCGGTTATAAAGCTTACCAAAAGTAAGCATCGGGCAACGATAGAAACGTGCGCAATTGTTTAAGAATAGCTGTGTCCAGAAATAGTGTACCCAATTTAGAGAACATTGTTTTCTCAAAATTAAAAGCTCGTAAAAACGATGGAGCAAAGGTCACTCAAGGTCAGTACTATCTGTTCAAATTACTAAAGTGTTGTTGAATTTTCCTCTGTAATATGATCACATTTTAGTTTGAAATGAATCACAATATTCTTTACTTAATACTTGCGTTCGTTTCCTGCACATTCCATACATCGGAGTGCCATTCGATTTGTATATGAGGTATTTTTTAAATGGCAGAACAGCCCTATCAATATATCAACAAACCCACAAAAGCCGTCGATCGCTCGACCGTACGTACGTATCTTCGGTATCCAGCGCGGTCCGAACATCGTCCGTCTCCTCGCTGCCATAGTGTAGTTGTGGTAGGGGAAGGAGCGCTAGTCTGACTGCCCATTGCTCCCCGAGCGCGTCCGCGCTCTCAGGGCGCAATGGCTGGTTGATCCTGGTCTACACAATGTAGAGCTAGTTTGTTTTGTATAGATATTGATCTGATGACGAGCGAAACATTTCATTTCTTAGTTTTCTCCCTGTTCTGTAGTCCAAAACAATCTCAATATTTTAATAGCCCCGTGGTGTTGGGGTAGCGCGCCTGCCTCTCACCCGGAGGCCCCGGGTTCGATCCCCGGCTCCGTAAGGGATTTTAAAACTGACGTGAGGGATGGAACGGGGTGCACTCAGCCCCGTGAAGACAATTGACTAGCTGTCTGACAGTGAGACAGCGCCCCGATCACGAATACCTAGATTAACGGCCGAGGGGACCCGACGCGCTCATCACGCGTCACCCCAATATCTGCAGGCCAAATGGCTGGGCAGCGGTCGCTTGGTCGGCCTTAGCCCGTCATGGGCTGGATAGTGCCAGGGGTTGTTGTTTTGTTGTTGTTGTTGTTTTTCTGATTAAATTTCACATGTCCCAGTATTGGGATTACATGGTTTTCACCAACTGAAAAGTTTTAGCATCAGTTATCAAAATGGCAACACTCATCAGTGGCTTCTCTTAAATTGTTATTGGTTTAGAGCTGTATTTCTGATTCCAACAGAGACGTATAGCGTGCTAATTACTTAATCCTGCGTTACCAATGTACTGCCATTGCTACTCAGGGTCTCACAGACCCCGATGGTACACCACACGTTTTTGATTGGCAAAACAAGAATCTATGATTCAGGATATTAACCCGTAACTTAAGTGGTTGGGTCCCTTGGACCCATGTGTGTTTTCTTTTGTAAGTAATTTTTCACATGTTGGTCGCACTGCACTTAGGTTCCCTGTACTCTTCTGATAGTCCTCTACATGACCTTGCAAGATGCGGATGCGCTGAGGTCTCCTTTTGTCGGTATTAGCTATGTTTGGGTCTGTGGAACCCATCTGTGTGAGGGAAATAACTTTATTGTGTGTACCCTTAATAGTACATTGTGCAACGAGCCTATAATGGCAATAATTATGACACGAGTATGTTTATAAAACGAGCGTAGCGAGAATGTTTAACAATATATATTTTTAGATTATTTTTGTAATGCTCTCTCTGACACAAAATATTCAACATAGAAGCTTCACATTCCACCCAAATAATGATGAATGTACTCTGAATATACCAAAAGAACATTCAAGGGGATATCTATTGTAGTTTCTGAGATATGGAACTAAACATCGGAAGCTACATTTTTCTATCCATTCACACGTCCCGGTTCAGTTAATTGCACGCCGTAATTTCTCCAGTATTGCGCAGTATCGTTCTCCAGTGACGTAGACGCCAGATTCCTTGAAATCAAAAAGCAATGGGCCCCAGTAATCAAATAACAGGATGGGCATCACCTTCCCAGCGGATGCTCTTGAACTTCTTGGGACGAGGGGACAATGGTTGGCACCACTGCGTAGTCGTCGCTTTCGATTCTGATTCCATGTGGTGGCACCACCTTTCGTCCTCAACGGAAACTTTTTGATCACACTTTATGTGAGATAATAATAGTGCAACGTTCTCTCACAGAGACTTGCAGACTTGATCGAATACTCAATGCTTTAGTAGTCTATTGCGAAATTAATATATTTTCCCCTCATCATTATATAGAGAGAATACAAATCACATATTTCTTGTTTAACCAAACATCATGAATGTATTACATTACGTGTTATTCCGAAGAGCGAACATTTATGCGAGTTTTTATGCTGCCATAATTTCATTTGTTATTGTGGTATTAGTGCGGCACTAAAACATTCAGTTCCATAAAGTCTTCTTTCATTCGTTTATTTTATTCGCTCATAACTTTCTGGAGTGTGATATGGAATAGACGCATCATCGCGATAACAAACAAACGAATACAGACAGGCAATAGCAAACAAGCAGACAAATAGAAAAACAACTGATCGAACAAACAGACATACAAAGAAACAGACAAGCAAACGAACAAGCATACATACAAGGAAAAAACAGACATAAATTAAATTTTTGGACTTCATGTCTTTTGCATAGCTGTAGGAAAACAAGAAAACAAGAATATGAACATATCTGATTTGCGCCACCCAGGAAGTGATCTCAACAGAGTTGAATGTGGTGTTTTCTTATGGAATTGGGCAGGGAATAATCTGTGTAAAAATATATATTAAAGGGAACAAATTAGGAAAATAAGAAGGAAGAAAGGAAGAAAGGTAGGAAGGAAGGTAGGAAGGAAGGTAGGAAGATAGGAAGGAAGAAAGGTAGGAAGGTAGGACGGAAGGAAGGAATGTAGGAAGGAGGGAAGGAAGGAAGGAAGGATGGAAGGAATGTAGAAAGGAAGGAAGGAAGGAAGGTAGGAAGGTAGGACGGAAGGAAGGAATGTAGGAAGGTAGGAAGGTAGGACGGAAGGAAGGAATGTAGGAAGGAAGGAAGGAAGGAAGGTAGGAAGGTAGGATGGAAGGAAGGAATGTAGGAAGGAAGGAAGGAAGGTAGGAAGATAGGACGGAAGGAAGGAATGTAGGAAGGAAGGAAGGAAGGAAGGTAGGAAGTTAGGACGGAAGGAAGGAATGTAGGAAGGAAGGATGGAAGGAAGGTAGGAAGTTAGGAAGGAAGGTAGGAAGGAAGGTAGGAAGGTAGGAAGGTAGGAAGGTAAGAAAGTAGGGAGGTAGGAAGGAATGTAGGAAGGAAGGAAGGATGGAAGGAAGGTAGGAAGGAAGGTAGGAAGGAAGATAGGAAGGTAGGAAGGTAGGAAAGTAGGAAGGTAGGAAGGAAGGTAGGAAGGGTGTAGAAACAGTTTCTAAATTGGCCAGTGTCAAGCCTATGGAGCAATGGCGACTGTTTGAGCTCAAATATTGACCAAGTTCTTACGTCCAGAGTGCTTTTGGAGGATATTAGAAGATACAGTATGCACTAAGACCTGAGCCAGCTGCTATTGTTACACAAGTTTCAATCTCGCGAGCTGCGACTTCGCTCAAGTGTGAAGCTATAGTGTGAACTTGTAATGACTTTTGTGGGAAACTTTCGACGTGGTTTAATTAATTATCTGCTATAAAGTTAATTTACCCTCATGAAAATTTTGTGATATTGATTATAAACTTTCAGATTATATTGCAAAATTCATAAATCATTTGTGGCTCTGCAGACCTTGAAGTTGTTGAGTTAGCCGTTTTGTGGCTTCCTATTTTCAACTATAAATGCTGGGACGGTACTTTCAAATAGGCCACTGCCGCTCCCTTCCTTGTCCAGTTGCATCCATATTTTTTTGCCGGTAGCTCAGTCGGTGCCAGGTCACAGGTTTGATTCCCCGCTGAGGAAGTAATAGTTTTGAAGGTGACAAAAATTCAATGAACTCCAAGCAAACTTCTGGTATCACATTTCGTGATTGCAAGGCAACATGTCACGCAGTAGTTCTGGTTTTCTATCCCAGATAACAGACGTAAAGATTGAAGCCATTCTTTCAGTGTTGCCAAGACATAATGTCAGTTGTAACTCTACAGTCAGTCAACGTGAATTTGCCGTATGGATGTCGGAAAGCCCGTAAATGTATCAACGCCAAACAATCATCAAGGTATGCAGAGCCAGGAATCGCACTTGTACCTCCAAATTTACAGCCATGAATCCTACGACATGAGGAGGTCTGACATGTAAGTAAAGCAACATTCGAACCCGGAATGTAGTGGTGAATCGTGGAACTTCAAATTGAGCTCAGGTTTACTGCAGTAATATCAAAGAATATGAAGACCCGGAGGAGACGTAAGGGAATATTTTATCGTCCTAAATTCATTGATGCGTTCAAATGCTTCAAGTCTAAGAATGTATAAAGACCTTCTCTGGAGAATAAATCGTAAAATCCCTCCAGCCCTCTTGCGGAAAGACACATATTCCATCATTCATATGAGAAGGGCTCCGTATGTTTCTATTATATTTAAACCATGAAGCTGGTTAAGTACATCAATCATATAAACTATCTCTGTGGCACCGCGCGGACACATTAAACAAGTAACTCGTAAGGGTGGCTCCAAAGTTGGAACATTAACTGAGAACACCGTTATGGCTTCGTGTTGACCGACTGAAAATCATAAATTACTGCAAAGTTGTTTAACCCATTATGTGATAGTGGTCTCTATCTTAACCACCTGTCATAAGGACAGTTAATGTTTTCAAAGATGCTGATAGTTGAATCTTTCAGCCATATTTCGGAGAATGTTCATGCCGAAAATCGATAATTATATACGTGTCTACTTGACGTAAAGTGTAGGATAAAATTTAATGAAATTTAAAACTAAAAACAATAACAATTAAGGTGTAAAATAAAACATAAACAAATAAATAATAATCAAAACAATAAATTACAATATTAAAAGAAATATAAAAATTAAAATAATAAACATAACGGTGAATAATTTGGAATTGCAAATATAAATTAGTTAATTAATTCAATAAAGTATCAACATTAAATTTATAAGAACATAATTTGAATATTAAAAATAAATATATGAACATTAATATTAGAGAAACAAAAAAAAGAACATTATTTATAATAATTATTATTATTATTATTGATTTAAGCCCACTACGGAGCACTTATGATTAGTTCATCTTCGATGCTCGTTTCCGTACCCAATATCTCTTGAGCCCTGCTGATAATTTTTCCTTTCTCTCTTGCGAAAGGGGCTTCCGAAATTTAGGGACTCTAGGTGGTGGGGTCCAAGACTGTACCATAGCACAAAATTGAGAACGATCTTCTACATCAAGGTCAGCAATTCCAGCCGAATCCAAGTCGTTTAGTACTTATAATTATAATAATTAAAATAAATTATATTGTAGAAACACATAAAAGTAAAAGCAGTTTTTCCCTATAAAGGGTTAAAGTAACTATGTTACACTGATATTGACGTGTTTCAACTGTTAACGCAGGTACCGTTACTCGTGGACTGAATTTGGGAAATCCGCACTGCTTACATGGACAGAGGTTTGTAGCCTGCTCATGCCTCAGGAAGCCATTCATGACCGCATCAGACTGAAACACAAAAAATATTGTATACCTGTAATAAATCAATAATTATTGAAGTTTGATCACAAACACTTTCTTTCTTGATTGACATTGCAACACGTGCCGGGTCCAGCTGGTATTGTGACCACTGTGCTAATGGTGAATATTTCACACTCTTTCAAAAAGAATATACGTATTTCGCATGCATATATTCATTAAACTGTAAGACATAGGAATATGAAACTTCACACACATATTTACGAACCTCTTAAGTTTAGATTACAGATGTTCAATATGTCCTCCATCAGCGATACGAACCATATCACACCGATACTCAAATTCCTCCCATACTCGGGCAAGCATGTCCTTCATCACTGATGTTATGGCAGTACGGATCCGGTTCTTCAACTCTTCCAGGTTCTATGGGAGTGGTGGTACATAAACGTTGTCTTTAACGAAACCTGACAGGAAGACTTCTCAGGATGACAAATCCGGTGACCGTGGAGCCCAGCTGAGACATGCTAAGTCATCAGCTCCTTGACGACCAATCCAACAGTTTGATAGAGTTTCATTCAGATATTCACGCACTTGGCGACTCCAGTGAGGGGGTGCCTCGTCTTGTTGAAAAATGAAGTTGTCTTCGTGCAGCCTCGGAAACAACCAGTTTTGTAATGTAGCGAGATATTGCTGACCGTTAACCGTATTTCCATCAAAGAAGAATAGGCCGTAAACAGCTGATCGGGATATCGCACAAAACACACTGACTTTGGGCGAATCTCATACATGTTCAGTGACTGCATGTGGGTTCTGTAGGCTCCAAATTCGAACATTGTGTTTGTTTACCAGACCACTAACATTGAAAGTGGCTTCATCACTGAACACGATGCGTTTTGCGAAAGTGTTATCAATGTCAATAGCATAATGAATCTCGTTACAAAATGCCACACGTTTGCGTTTATCAGGACGCAGAGCTTCTAAGAGCTGTAACTTGATCGGGTTCATAACCAACAGACGTCTCAAAGCACGCCAAATTGTTGTTGTAGGAAGTTGTAACTCCCGACTGGCACTACGACTTGATTTTGAAGGACTACGTTGGAAAGCAGTTTCAATTCGTGCAACATTTTCTTCAGAAAAACGAGGGCGGCCAGGGCTCTTTCCTTTACATACACATCCTGTATCTACAAACTGTCGATACCATCTGCGAATGTTCCACCCATTCGGAGGATCAATTTGGTACCTCAACCTGAAACGTCTTTGTACTGTAATCACGGAATTGCACTTCGCAAACTCGAGAAAACAAAATTATTTCTGTTGCGGAGTAGCCATTTTAAACATAAGACGGTTACCAAACAAAACAGAAGCAACTGACATCTAGTGGCTATTAATATAAACTACTATGCATTCGTTTCTCCAATAGCCGAGCCGAGGCGCAGCGTTCGTTAGTTTGGACAAAATAATACTTCGTATATAATATTTGCAAATGGGGCTAGTTTCCCGGTGGCATATTGTACAAATACAGAAAATTACCAACAATAACATCAAACACTATATCCTACACAATTCGCAATTTAGGAACTAGAGTAATTACATCGCAGTATTTACACAAAATTTCAATCTTTTCTTAGATAAATCAATATGTTTGGGGAAAGGCTCTAAGACTGTGGCAGGTAATGAGTTCCAATTATCAATACCACGGTTAATGAAAGAATATTTCCCATAATTTGTTCGCTGTGGTCGGACCCTGACTTTATGTGGATGATCTGCCCGGCTCAGGTAGGTGGGAATTCCCAGACGTTTGCTTGCTTCTCCTCATGCTGGCCGATTAGTGTAAGTGTTAAACATAACGTATAGTCTGGATTTCGTCGTTCTATCTTCCAGAGATTCCCACCCTAGTTAACCTATCATTCGAGTTACACTACTTCTAGGATTAGAAGTAGTCTGTGTGAACCCAGTATACAGTGTGTTTCTAAATTTTCACCACAGACTTGAGGGCTTGTAGTGGGAACCAAGACGGTTAAGTTTAGCACAGGAATTTGTGTCCGGAAACGTGCCGTCTTCCCACTGCCCGCAAAATAACACTACAGTTCCCGCATTTTCGGCGTTCTGTCCGACTCCTGATGCTTGTTGTCTGGGTCCAATTAGAGGTGAGGCTCAATGTGACGTCAACACAGGCACGGTACCTCCATACCATGTTCTGGCACACACGATCACCAATCCCTGGTCCTCCAACATCCACCACAGCCATAACCCATGCCAGTAGGTCTTCCTTGGATTCCACAGGGATCTCGTAAATCAAGGCATTCATGTGACCCCACAGGCAGTAGTCTAGTGGTGATCAAGTCAGGTGAACGTGCAGGCCAAACAATGGGTCACCACGACCTACCCGCTGTTGCCCAAATCTGTGGTGCAGACGATCTCGGACAACAAGTGAAAAATGAGGTGGTGCACCATCGTGCTGAAAACACATGTTTTGACGCACATGCAGTGGCTCATTTTCTAAGAACTCATGCAGTACGCCTTCGAAGAATACCAAGAACGTGGCACCTGTGAGATTTCGTGGAAGAAATTATGGAATGTCAACAAACCTGTAGGGGATATGGGACATCAGGTGACCGTTCAATGACGTACGTACTCTAGTCTGTGGCGCAGGCTGTGGGGGTTTATTGCGGGTAGCGGAAAGGCGATACGTTTCCGGACACAAGTTCCTACGCTTAACTTACCGTCTTGGTTCTTACTACAAGCGCTCAACGTCTGTATTGAAAGTTTAAATACACTCTATATAGGCCTACAGCACATTGTGAAATCCGTATAAATAACTGAAATCTAACATTTATCATTCATACGATCGTGAAGTAGGCCTACCAATTGTGGAACAAAAATCCCAATAACGTGGCTGAGATTAACCCAACAGATCAATAGAGCAATGGGGTCGTTATAATTTACTCTCATTTACACACACATGAATGTGCATGTATTGGTGACTAAAACATCCAAGATATGTGTGCGTGTGTATATACGATACGTTGTTTTGTCCAGCTCTTGATTTATTTATAAAAATGTAATAATTTTTAATTATCAGATATCACATTTCACGCGACAGCCTGGATTGATGTAACAGTATATGTGCGTAAGCGTGAATATCAAATATTATTTCAGCCTCTACTGTGGATAGATAACTCGTTATTAGGGTTTGTGTTCCCCAGCAAGGCTCTTATAATATCGCGGATGTTTATTTGTTTATCTGTTTGTCACCATCCTCTCTCCTTTATTCTCTATACCCCTGCTGTAAGAACAATAGTTATAATTTTTATAATAACATTATTATTTTTTGGGCGCAAAAAATAATCCTCTGTATTAAGTCATTGTTGAAAGTGATAAGAGATTCACACCACTTCGACTTGTAGACATGCAATATGACACTTAAGAGCGCTTTGAATAGCGCCAGATGGCATGGCTACGAAAAGAACTGCATGGTGTACACCCTCACATGCTCAGCCAACAACATGTCGACCGATCATTGTCGAACTTATGGTTGAAGCATGGTTCGCTCTTCAGTGAAACTGAATGCTTTGTAATTGCGATACAGGACCGTGTCATTGAAACAAAAAATTATAGAAAGCACATCTTTAAAGAGAATGTAGCAGATGATCGATGTCGTAGATGCACCTCAGCGCTGGAAACCATCGATCATATCATCGGTGGCTGCTCTACGCTGGCTGGCATAGAGTATACCAAGAGGCACAATGATGTTGCTAAGATTTTTCATCAAGAGCTAGGTATAAAATTTGGACTTCTGGATACGAGCTTGGTGTAGTACAATTACCAGCCTGCCAACGTGCTTGAAAATGAGCGTTATAAGATTTATTGGGATATACCTATTTTAACCGACCAGAAAGTCTTGGCCAATCGACCTGATATTGTCTATCTCAATAAAAGAAACCAAAAAGGCCTACTTGATAAACGTTGCTGTCCCACTTAGCCAAAATATGCAAACTACGCAAGCTAAGAGAACAAACAAGTACGCACCGTTGGCGGAAGAAATACGGAAACTGTGGGGACTAAAATGCGTGAGAATTTTGCCAATGGTGATCTCTTCCACGGGAGTTGTTCCAAAGACGTTGGCAATGGCTTTGGAGCAACTGCAAATGAAACACCTGATTGCCGGAATACAAAAGGCAGTGCTGCTGGATACATGCCATATTGTTAGGCTAGTTTTATCCCAATAATAGGTTTACAGTTTTATCTCAATAATAGGTTTGCAGGATACTTGATTATCTAATCCGTATCTTGAAGACTGGGCTGTACCATAATAATTTATGAGAAGTTAAAGATAAAAATAACATATTATAAATACAGACCTGATGACAAAGCCAAGATATTACGGGATTCCACTATAATGACTGATCCTTTAGTAGAGGCCAAAAGGAGAGAAGAACTCAAAAGAGAGTGGATGAAGAGATATTGGGAATAGAAGAGGAATCGTGCTAAATAATTTCTAGCGCATAACGTATCATAATAACTATAATATTAAAAATAATTATATCGTGAATGCAAAATCGAAGCATTACCTTTGTCTTCTATATGCATCAGAAACCATAACTTTAAGGAGGCCATTCAAAAATTGCAGACATTGAAAAGCAAGAACGCAAAATTCTTATGTTAATATTCGTCCCTACACAAGAAAATTGAATTTGGATCAAGAGACGAACTGTAGACCTCTACAGTCTCACAAACAGTTTCACAAACACTGTACGCAGGAGCGGGTTGAAAATTTTAGGCACATATTTAGGATGGACAACAATTGACTAACAAATGAAATATTCAATATAATTACAGAGGTGTGCAATTTATTAGAATGAAGAAATGAATTTAATTTGGTCACAATTGTTAAAAATAATTCTATTGGCCATTTGCTGACATATTTTAACACCCAACTTAGTGATGTTTTATCCCCCGTAGACTTATAGATTTTCCCATAAGAAGTTGCGTCTGGAAATCTTCGGAATTGGGGATCCTGAGCTGGGTCCTCTTTCTGCATTTTCATTGACTTTGGAATGTACCCTCTCAATCAAGTGATTTGAATTCCTCTTCTACATATCGTAGAATAGTTCAAGGGCGGACATCAGTAATGAATGAATTTTGAATCCCTCAACTTTAAATGTACAGAGACACTAGAATAAAGTATTAAAAGAAAACGTGTGCCTTTTTTCACTTGGAAAAGTGCTCTTCAAGTGGAAATTAAAAACAATCATTATACTGACTCTTTCTTGTTCTCTTCTTCTCCTTCTACATCTATCCCTTTTGCCTCTCGGTGTCGGATCTCCCAGCCACTTTCTGTATTCATTCTTATTCCCTGCGAGTCTCCTGGCTTGCTGCAGAGTCCTTCCCTTCTTCTCTGCCACCTCTCTGACATATTGGATCCATTCTTTTCTTGGACGACCTCTTCTTCGAGTGCCTTCAGGCTTTGCCTCAAACTCTTGCTTCGGTTTCCTTTCTTCATACATCCTTTTGATATGTCCATACAATTGTAAAGCTTTCTTCTGGATAGTATGTACTACCGATTCCACCTTTAATTCTTCTCTAATCGCTATAATTATTTCGTACCCTATGTCTTCTAGTTTTAGTCACTATCTTCCGGTGGTATTTCATCTCTACGGCGGTCACAGCACTTTCATGTCTATCCAGCATAGTCCAAGTCTCAGCACCATAGGTGAGTGTAGGTAGAAAAAACAGTCTTATAGAGTTGAGTCTTGGTGTTCTCTTTTTACTTGAGTATTTACCTCTCTGTCGATTCTTCCATCCTCGGTCAGCATTCTTCATAGGTATGTAAAGCTCTGGACTTGATCCAGAGTCCATCCTTGCCACTCAATCAACATATCTTCCCAATCTCCTCCTATCTTCATGACCTTACACTTATTTATTAGATATTAATGGTGTGTCCTCTGTCTTGTAGGGAAGTTGCCCATTCTGTGACAGCTTGTTACAGGTCTTCTGAACTATTATTAATAAGTACTATGTCTGGTCTCATTTTCCAGTTTCCAATTTTCATTCGCCTTGTCCTAGCTCTGCATTGAATGATCACTTGATTCATGAATACAATAGAGAGGAGTGGACTCTGGCTGTCTCCTTGTTTCACTCCTCTGTCCATCCTGAATTGTCCACTTTCATGTCCATCCAATCTCTCTAATCCCTTGCCCTTGAGCCTTGTCTTTTTCTTAAAGCAAAACGTAAATAAGACTATTGTTTAAACACTTGGAATATTTTCAGCGCTTTGTAAGCATTTTTTCTCCAGTAAGTCATGAAAAGTATAGTACATTATGCAACGACCCTACAATGGCAAAAATTAAGACACGAGTATGTTTATGAAACGAGCATATGCGAGTTTTATAATCTCCATACGAGTGTCTTAATCCCCATTATAGGCTAGTTGCATGCGACTGTTTATGTTCGACGATAATTATGATTTGATATATACACCGCGGACAGGCCAACAAGGACCACGCAAATATCACTTCTTTATAGGTCTAGTTTCCTTCTTTCTCTTCCGGAAGTCTTTCATCCTGGTCGACTGCGCAGCTCTTCTTTCAGCAGTCCATTCTCCTCTGTTGAGATTCTTCTTCTCCCTGACAAGAATTTTGAGGCCAATTTTTGTTTTCTGTACTCTATTCGATTTAGACAATCTTCTTCAGTACTTTTCAATTTTTGAAGTTCTTCTTTCATTTGAGGCCGGCCCCGTGGTGTTGGGGTAGCGTGCCTGCCTCTCACCCGGAGGTCCCGGGTTCGATCCCCGGCTCCGTAAGGGATTTTAAAACTGACGTGAGGGTTGGAACGGGGTGCACTCAGCCTCGTGAGGACAATTGAGTAGCTGTCTGACAGTGAGACAGCGCCCCAATCACGAATACCAAGATTAACGGCCGAGGGGACCCGACGCGCTGATCACGCGTCACCCCAATATCTGCAGGCCAAATGGCTGGGCAGCGGCCGCTTGGTCGGGCTTAGCCCGTCATGGGCTGTATAGTGCCAGGGGTTGACTTTTTTTTTTCTTTCATTTTTTACATAGCCTCCTTGCCTTTTATAGTTCCAGATTTTATCAAAAATTTGTTTGTTTGACCTTGAACAATCCATGCGGACCATATGTCCGTAGAACTGAAGTCGCCGTTTTCTGATCATCACTTCAAGGTTGTCGATTTTACTATAAATGTCTGCATTGGATCTCAGTCTATAACCTTCCTGTGTTTTCCTAGGACCATAAATCCTTATTAAAATTCTTCTTTCTATCTTGAGCAAATTCTCCATTCCGGTTATATTTGTAGTTTCCATGCCGTACAAGATGACTGGTCTAACAACTGTATTAAAATGTCGTGATTTTGCATTGATAGACAGGTTCTTTTTATTGTATTTTTTGTACACAAATTTAATCTTTCCAATTTCCCTTTTTTGTTCTCAATTGCCAATTTATCCGTCCCATTGCTACTAATTATTTCACCAAGATATTTAAATCGGTCAGTGACTCTGATGCTCCCATAATTTGTTTTTATAATTTTCTTAGTGCATTTCTGATCACTTGTCATCATCTCTGTTTTTACCAACGAAATCTGTAAGTCCGCTTTTTCCGCCGTTCCTTTTAACTGATCAATTTGGTTAATAGCTTCTTGTTCTGATTCAGCAAACAACGCTACGTCGTCAGCAAATGCTGAACGTTTGACTTTGAGGTTCTGATTCTTTTTACCAATTTTAGCACTAGAATAGTTCTTCTCCCAAAACGTCCTCATGACTTTATCCAAGACCAAATTGGAAAGCAGTGGTGATAGACTGTCCCCTTGTCTTAACCCAGTTTTTACCTCGAAGGGCTCCCTAACTTCATTAAAAAATTTGACTCTGGAAATCGTATTAGTTAATGTAAGTTTTATTAAATTTATGTTTTTTTGATCAATTTGGTATTCCTTCAATGTGTCAAAAACAGTATCCCTATCCACTGAATCATACGCTTTATTATATGTTTTAACATACATATTCATAAATATCTGTGGGATTCAGTAACTTCAGTTAGTAATCAGAGCGCGCTGGGTGGTTTGCTGACTGAACAGAACACATGCGTGGGTCAAAGAATTTTGAAAGCAGAGACCATTTACTTTGCTTGGCAATGCTATTGTGTACAGCCTGCATGATGTCAAGTGCCGATCAGAACTAGCATTCACTAATTTTGTCACCGAAGTCGTTTGAAAGCAATGCGCTGTGTAGAAATTGGAGTTAGGGATATTAAGGTACAGTGCTATTTCTTGTCTCATATTCGCCAGTTTATTTACGCGAACATACGGGACGGTGCACTTTCCATGTCGGTAATTTATGTAGAAGGATGCTGTGTTGCTAACTTCTGGAGGCATATTCATAAATTTCCTGCATATGTCATAGTATTTTCATGTTACCGTAAAGGTTAGTGCAGATTTTGTCATTGTGTTCGGGATTGTAACTACAATGGTTGATCCGATATCCAATTTGAACTTTCAAATCATGTAATTCATGTCCGACATGTTGGATTTTGAGCGCATGCGCGAAGCTATTCTTACCTAATTGGTCAATGAATGAGCTCTGATTAGCTGGAGAAACTGTTTCGTAATGGCGAATAGTACTATAATGAGCCTCATTATGATACAGTTTTCAGACATATAATATTTACATTTCGACATCGTCGAACATAAAAATATTATAAGTTGCAAAACTAACATCCAGTCTAATAATTTGCACACCTCTGTAATAGGCCTACAATACATTCCAGGGTGAATTAACTGCTCAATGAGATGAACATAATGAGCAACTGAGCACACATTTAGGGTGAGGACTGGTGCAGGATGGACAGAAGAGATTTTGGAAGAGGAAGGCAAAAGTCATCAAGCCAACTAACAAGTTCTAACGTGCTATATGAGTGGGAACGACGAAGAAATAAATAAATAAAGAAAGAAAGAAAGAAAGAAAGAAAGAACATCGTGATATCTATAATTTTTTGAAATGTTAGTAATTATTTTGCTAGAGGGCTTTTAGGAAAGAACTTAACTTTGAACTTTGTGCAAAATGTTCTTTGCAATATTGAATGGGGTTCCTGCGGTAATGGAAGGTAAACTTGGAGTTATTAACGTGTGCAATATAGACATGACTGGCTTCCTTTAATAGGTATATTAATGACATAAAACTCTTGCAAATTTTAGCCAAACGGCTCTTGTCTTTGACACAAATGTTGAATGCCTTTGTGCTGGCTACTGGCTTAAAGAATGTAAGTCAAACAGGAAAGCGAACTAACTTTTAGAGAGGACGTACCATTTATCAAAGCTTCCCTTTCTTCATCCCCTTATACTCCATGACTATGAATGATATATTTAACGTGCACCACAAAGCAAGGCGTCTCTTTATCACAGTACAAGAAGCGTATCCTCATGTGAACCGAGCGAGAAAAAGGACGACATCTCGCTCTATCTTCTCTTTTCTATGCAAAAGGCGAGATAGTCAAGTCTTGAAGCTATGTGCTCCCGCAAAGCAACTTGTATGCAAATTCAGATAATATTTCTTACATCAGAAAATTCGTTCATATAGAAATCGTTCTATATCTAGAATATATGATATATCACTATTGAAGGAGAATGTATTTTATTGTAAGAAAGAGAAGAAAAGATGGAGGCTTTCGAGAAAACTGTCCTTGTATGTATAAAGAGAAAACAAATAGATTCTGGGGTAGAATAGGAGAAGGGAAGTATCAATGACCAATCCTGATGATCTTATCATGGGGCTAAATGATTTAGTAGTTAACAACAAACGTTTGGTGCTTTTCAGTCGGTCAACACGAATGTAACCAAACGAGTAAGGTTATACCCTAATCCTGAAAAAGCATGATATTAATAAATACACTAGGATGATCAGTTTCGATCGTCAAGTGATCATCATCGGATCCATTACACTTAGGATGTAAAATCTATGTTTGAAAATACGGGTGAAAATATATACAATATGTACAC
This sequence comes from Meconema thalassinum, assembly GCA_946902985.2. Taxonomy (NCBI): domain Eukaryota; kingdom Metazoa; phylum Arthropoda; class Insecta; order Orthoptera; family Tettigoniidae; genus Meconema; species Meconema thalassinum. The sequence goes on from OX336398.1 coordinate 227,232,674, forward strand.
TTATGTAGTTGCAGTATTGGTAATGCAACTTGTCGGTGTATGTTAGTTGTAATCTATATGACGTTTGGTGAAATGCTAAAATGGTGATAGAACTCCGAAAATTTGTCTGTTTGGAGTGACTCTATGTTTGCAAATGGTCAAGTTTGATAGTATAGGTTACTTATCTGGCTGGATGTCTTCCGCACTGCAGCAGCAAGCAATTTCAACTTCTCTCGTGCACTAGTAACAGGTGACTGAATTGGAATGTTATCTCGCTGAATGTGGTAAATCACATTCTGTATTTTTTTACGAGAGCCAATTAAAACTTTCAATACTAAATTAATAGTACATTGCCATTATAGGCGAGTTGCATACGACTGTTTATGTTCGACGATAATTATAACTATTTTATGTTCCTAAAAATATCTGTCGAGATTTCGCCAGTTTTATGTACTGAACAGAGCGCATGGGACGCAGATAATACCATGGCCTCATCGAATACCCCACAATGACACCAGAAGCCACGCAATGGAATTTAAAATAGGAGGCCGTGGAAGTCAGCGTAGGTGCGATGCTATCCTTACCTAATTGGTCACACAACTGTATCTTGAGCTCTGATTGGTGAGAGAAACTGTTTCATAATGAAACATAGTGTTTTAATAACCCTCATTATGAGACAGTTTTTTGACATCGGCGAACATAAAATCATACTTAAACCACCTCAATTGAGTTTAAGCAATATAGCTTCTTGCCAAATTTATTTCGTATAAAGGAAGTACATGTAAAACAAATACTACTAAAGTTAAATTATGAAAAAAGGTAACGGATATGGGACGTTCTTTCCCCTCCCCCCGCCCTGTATTCCTATTTGCTGCCTGTATACAACAATAGCACTTGTTAAAGTTAGCATCCCGTAGTTCTCGAGATTACCCGTTTCATCCAAGAATCAGGGACTTTGTTTTATATTATGTAGAGACGAGGCAAGACTGAGAAATGACGATCGAAGTCACCATCCCCTAACTAATCTACGAATGTGTAGCTACTGTTGCTGTGATTGTCGTTAAGGGAACAGTGGAAATTGCCTTCAAAGCTATCTGTATGTTTATTAATTCCAAGTGCTGTCGTAAAATTATTTATTTATTTATTCGTTAATCTATATATATATATAAATCTCTATGTTTGTTTGTTTGTTTGTCTGTTATTTATTCAAATCAACACCGTATTTGTATACTTACCTTTGGGAACCCAGCGGGTAACACTATCTACTTAAAATTTCGGACAGGCCATTCCATTCCCTGCATTTAGGCCCTTTTGCACAAATCTACACCGTTTCACCGATCTGAACCAAACTTTATGTATTTACCCTTTGGAACCCGACGAGTAACAATGTCTACTTGAATTTTCGGACAGGCCACTCCATTTCCTGCATTTAGATCCTTTTGCACAAATCTAAACCGTTTCACATAATTACAACGAATTTTACTTACCGTTTGAAACCCTGCTGGTAACAATGCCCATTTAATATTTTGGACAACATTCTCCATTCTCTATATTTAGAATTACTGACAAAAGGAACTTGAGAAACACGTTTTAAGGCCCTAGAACCATTCATGTACGTAGTAGTGTAACTGTAAGAATATTTTATTACGTCTATTGTTGACTGACAAAGCGGGCTGATCACGCAACCCCTACCAGTGTTCTGGTGCAGAATTGCGAAAATAGTGTTGCATCTTGCGCTGCTTATAAATTACAGTCACGGAGAGTAATTAGTACAAAATGATTTCTTAGGCCCCTGAAAAAAGTTATCATCATGAAAATATTATGCCTGTATAAGTGCAAAGGTGTTGGTGCAGTACATTGGGGTTATCAGCTGGATTAGCGTTGGTGCTTTCAAATTTACTTTCATTTATTCCGATCCTTATCCTTCAGCGCTATGTGGCGCTAAATGACACTGTTGTTACCTCAGGAGCTCGGGGTAGCTAAAGTTTTCCAAAGTGCTCTGATTATTTTCCTACAGCGCTATGCGACAACAGACGACACTGTTGGTCTCTATTTTTCTGACAGCCAATGGGATATAGGCCCTAGCAGGTGTCTTTTGTTTCACTTACTTCTCTTTCTAATCACATTTTTCCATTCGTTTGTAAATTACATTGTGTCAGTACTGTAGTTAGTAAATAGCCGTTATACTACGTACCACCCCCACTACCATCACAAAATGTTATATTTTTACATTTGTTTTTTCTGTTAGTTTATGTATAACGTGCCAGTTCTGTAGTAGTATTCATTATCATCCATAAAACATATAAATCCACCTGGCGGAGTCGCGCACTACTGCTAATTCCCCATAAGGAGAGCGTTACACAACAATCAATTTTTATGTTATACTCTGGCCCTTTCTTCTTTTTCCCCCAAAACTGCTCATGTATTGTATCCATGTGAGTAATCTCGGTGGATAATATGCATCTGCCTCCAACTAGCATCAGCTCTCAGGCGTGTACGGTAACCCCAATTGAGCAGTGCATATTTTGGATTTGAGGCTAAAAGGTATCAACTCTACAATGATAAGGCACAACTCTATTCTAAAACTTTAATTCATTAAAATAAATCATGGCTTCAAACACAAAACAATACCCAAAAAGCATAAAATAAAGCAAACACAATTTTTACTTCCACAATCCATAAGTAAACAAATATAAACTCACAACAAAGTCATACCTAGCCATAAGGCTTTACCCTTCTGTGAACTTCACAAGGATATACTAGTGCGCTGATGCACCTACGACTTCAAAACAAACTGTACATTAACATAACAGTCATACAATGTGACTTCTTTAATATTACAACAAGGATTATTCCTTAAACCTCTTTATGTTAAACAATTATGTGTGCCGTGCGTGTTTTAATATTTTTCTTCTCACCAATGAAATGCTTTGCATGCATTTACCTATTTGGACGTTGCACCAAAATCAACGTGCAACTCCATAATTATGTAAGCTACCCCCTACACATCCTCCAATTATATGGTTTCACCGCATGCTGTCTGTGATTCCTAGATAAAACGTTACGTTATAGCTTATGTCGGATTGTACGATAGACTACCTCGCGCTCATGGCGATTGGCATCTAGTCACCAACTACATGACTTGGCTCCAGTGACAGTACAAATATCATGTAACTATTCGTCAGATAGCTAAAATAATGAACCATCAGGATGAACTATAATTATCCATGTGTTCACAAACCACATGGCTCTAATACTCAACATAACAATCTTGCATTATATGTCATTTTAACAAGGTCTAGACTCTTCCCTCTTATAACTTGCCTGAGCGGCCCGGGTGGCTAGCACCGACCCTCGGCTAAGGAAGTCGCTACACAATAGAAAGTGGAATGGGTCGTTTCACCAATTATCTCGACCTCTAAAAGTTTGAAAGCCTCCCTTTCTCTAAGCAGTGAAGATTTACAAGACAAAATACTGTGTCCTGACCGACACACATGTTCCCAAAGGATCTTAATTGACTATTATGCCAACAGGTATTGAATGAGCTTTTGTAATTATTCCTATGTCGAGGATAATGATTAATTAATGGCCTCACATGGGTCCATTCAACATGAAGGTTCGGGGTTCGCAATGCATGAGCCTGGCGGTTTGACCGATGTCTCAAGTATAATATAGGCGCACAAAACCACTGTCGCCATGAGTTTTCGCTGCCAACGAGCGTAAATAACTCATCAATAAGTTCTCGGGAAATCATAGAGCTGCGAGGTGTCCTTGTTTCCTCGACCCTATCAAGAATCCAATCCGGAACACATTTCAATCCTTTCTTCAGAGTTAGGGTCCAACACTACAACTCTGGAATAAATAATATCTCCAACAATGTCCACGACATAGGAGAATTCATACGTAGAATAGACTATCTGGCCCCTAATGCTCCATGCTACGACACTCCGACCTATAATATTAAGAGAAATCTAACATTTACTCTATAAGCTTCTCAATTAAGCTGCAAATTCAATTCACTAAAAGCTCTTTCATTACTGGTATCATTACTGAATATCTGCAATATTCTGATATAAAACTTCTTTCCATAATTACTGTAATGTAATCTCACTGTAACATCTTCCTGCTTAGATTGATAAGTCTTGCACTTAGCGTTAATAATTCTCGCTTACAACATTTATTTGTTTCCTGATGTGTTCATTCATACTCTTAATAACCATTATTATTATTATTATCATTTGTCACTGACATAAATGATCAAAATCATTATTTATTATTATTATTATAAATCTCATTGACATAAATGATCAAAATCATCCTTTATTATTATTCTCACATAAATTACCAAAATTTCCGACATAGCTATACGTTTTAAACTCGAACAATCGCGTTCGTTGCATTTACATAATGCTTGCCATTCTTAATTCATAGTGGGAATAATTACTCCACTTAATGATGCAAATTAACATCTCAACTCTATCAAAATCAACTCAATACTGATTAAACATGGAGGATCAGCCTCCTAACTGATTTTTACTGGCATCTATAAGGAATTCACAATACCTTTACGGAATCACAGACATGCAGCGGTCCCTACTTCTACATAATCATAACCATAATTTGTGGGGTACTTACATCTCTATAGGCATCTAAGGTGGCTCCGACCAATCATATTCTTCCATGTCGCCCGCCATAATGGGTTTAACGCCACATATTTCTCTTGTTTACACACATTTGATTACACATAATTTCTATCACCAACACGACACGTTGCATACCTTTCAGGAAGTTATCACTCCCCAAACATGTGAAACACTTCATCAAACACTACTTTAAATGATATTTTTACATATGCATTACACTGAACACTCGTCACTTTATACACATTTCAATGCTGAAATTCCCTAGCAGAGATCGAAATTGCAGGTGTCGACGGCATCTTACGTTACCAACTCCTGATTGAAAGTCTGGTTATCTGCTCTCGGAACTCTCCAACAGTTTTTATGACGATCATTACTCCTACAGTAAGCGTCCTGCGTTACATCAATACGCTGGCTCCCAAACATGAGCGTTAACATCTGGTACTCTCATGGCAATACCAAACACTTAGTAGAGTTTCTTTCGCGCATTCTATCGTAGTTACACATATACGATTAGTTAATACTATACACACTGCGCTTAATAAAGTTCAACACTTTCACAAATAATTATATACAATAGTTCTACCGTTAGTCTATACGGTGCTTCGTAACTGAACACGTCATAGTTCGTGCTGCTTATTATGCCTGTATCACGACTATTATTCACACAAGCATGTTTACTGTTTCTTTTACACATACCAGTCTTTGTTCGGCGTCTTGAAGAATAGAATCGTCATGCGTTTGCCTTGACGAACTTGCTTCAACCTGGCTGTAGCTGACTGAAGTTTCACTTGAAGACTGCACGTAACTTATTTGAAGACTTCTGTATGCGGCTTACACGCTGTCTCGTACTGCTGCATATTTGCTGCATACTGATTGCAACTTATTGCCATTGTGCTACAATTGACAATTGAGTAAGACTGTAACTGGCTGTAACTGCGCTTGGCGGCATGTAGACTGAGCTTGACTGCGTTACCACTTCGACTGACTTAGACTGAGCATAGCTGAGATACATTGAGAGCTCCTCCTGGGGTCTACTCCCTTATATCGGATTTCCACAGAAAGTAGAGCAACATCTTCCCGCGTAATCTTGGCTCCTCTCACAGCATGATTCAGGTCTTCAAACCATGATCATTGTGTTCCTCTCTCTTCACAGGTCCCAAAACTATCTGTGTGCAAAGGAATCGCTCGTTCAATTAATTAATATTAATTCCTTTCTCCATGGCGTGGGACGCTACCTAACGGGAAACCCCCGGCAACATCTTCACATCCATCCGCGAACAATGGTCGTTTTACAGTCCTTACGCACATCATCAAATATGCACCAATTTCGCAGGTAAAAGACTCTAAAATTATCTTCTTGCCAAAATATTCACCTGTGTGCAACTCTCATCTCGATTCGTTACTCCAATCACGAGTAATCAATGATTCTTCTGGGCATTTCTCCGCCCCTACTCCAAATCCATTCTCCGTCGGGGAATAACTATGTCATTATTCAGGCCTCACCCCTGCTCCAGACGACATAATGGGGTGACAGAGATGGACGTGGCTCCACTGGGACCAACCCACAATTCTGGGCCAATTAGTAAATGTCAGCTCTGCCCTTCTCCGTGCTTCAAGCCTCCAATAGCTTACACCAAATCGTCTTATAATGATATAATCTGCTCATTATTTCCTGCATTATTTTAATAAATAATGCCATTTCATCAAAAATCACACCAGTGATTAAATATACATTTCTTTCGAGGGGTTTTTACCAAGAAACTCCCTGTACAGATCTCTGGTTCGCTTCCTGGTGGAACCTTTACACTGAGATCACAGTCTCTGAGAACCATGTTCGATTCCAGTCAGCATAACCCCATCGGGTTCAGTATACACTATGCTTCCTTATGTATTTAATTATATTATTTTATTTTACTTTACTTTTTATTTTGTTTTTTATATTGTTTTGTTTAATTTAATTTAATTTTCTTTTATTTCGTTTTATTTTGTTTCAAATTATTTGTTTTATTTTTCTATCGTTTTTTCTTTTGTTTTTGTTTTTATTTTGTTTTATTTGTTTTGTTTTATTTTGATTTTGTTTTGTTTATTTTGTTTTATTTTTTGTTATATTTTGATTTTCTAGAAAACAAACACAAAACCAAAAACAAGAAACAAGAAGCAAAGAGCAAAATTCAAGAACAAAAACAAAAGCAGAAAACAAAAAACAAGAAACACAAAGCAAAAAGCAAATTTCAAAAAAGGAAAAGCAAAAAACAAACATAAAACCAAAACCAAGAAAGAAAAGCAAAAAGTAAAATTCAAAAGCAAAGGCACAATGCAAACACAAAACCAAAAATACAAAGCAAAAAGAAGAAAACAACAAACACAAAAGATACGTGAGGCAAAGTCCAGAGAAACGTTTCTCATGAAAATGATCCTTATTCACAAGTGGATTAAACGAGTTTTGTAACTGGACGACTGGTGCTCTCAGGAAATAAAAAGTAGATTGTTGGTGCAGCAGAAGAGAAGAGAATAAAACCATTTGAAATGTGGTGTTACGGGAGAATGATGATGACTAAGTGAGCAGTTAGAGTAACGAGTGGGAGAGGAGAGATGTTTCAGATGACTGCTAATGACATTTACTAAGACACCCAGGAATAACAAACTTAGTTAAGGAAGAAAGGGTCAAGGACAAGAACTGTAGGGGTAGACCAAGGTTAGAATATGTAGACTCCACTGGAAAAACGGGATAAGTCACATTCTGTAAATTATTCAGGAGAGCGAATTTAAACTTTCGACACAGAATTAATAGTACATTAGCTTTATAGGCGAGTTGCATACGACTGTTTATGTTCGACGATAATTACTGTATAACTATTATATGTTCGAACATGAAAATTAAAATCCACAGCCTGCGTCCAGTCGACCGTCCGGGTCAGGGAATGGAATGAATGAAGCCCCCATCTAGCGGCGAGGATATGAACTGTGTCGGCTGCCGAAGCCTGTCGCACTCCCCTGAGGCAATGGTTAAATGAATGACAGATGAAATGAAATGATAGTGGAGAGTGTTGCTGGAATGAAATATCTGACAGGGAAAACAGGAGTACCCGGAGAAAAAACTGTCTGCCTCCGCTTTGTCCAGCACAAATCTCACATGGACTGACCGGGATTTGAACCACGGACCCAGTGGTGTGAGGCCGGCGTGCTGCCGCCTAAGCCACGGAGGCTTCTTATGTTCGAACATAAATATTCATAAATATCTGTCGATATTTCGCCAGTTTTATGTACTGAACAGAGCGCATGGGACGCAGAGAATACCATGGTCTTCTCGAATACCCCACTATTACACTAGAAGCCACGCAGTGAAATTTAAAATAGGAGGCCGTGGAAGTCTGCGCAGGTGCGATGCTATCCTTACCTAATTGGTCACACAACTGTTTCTTGAGCTCTGATTGGTTGGATAAACTGTTTCATAATGAACAAGTAGTTCCGTGATGAACTATACAGCCTATTTTCATATATCCTACTTATATTAATTGCCTCTATCTACATTTAAAAAAATCAGTTTGATTGCTGTAATAGATTCGTAGATATTGAGAACCGACTAAATATTTCGGATGGTCGCCATGTTGGATTTTTATATATGTAGGTCTTAGAGTTCTGTACTGTTACATGAAGATTATTGTGCACGCGTAGTATTCAAACTTCAATCGCATAATTAGGACACAAGAAGTAAAAACGAGACTTTAAAATTTCGCACAATTGCCATCTTGTGGTTATGAAAACAATTGAAAAAATTAGATGCCAGTGGATTAACATTTGTATAAGGATTTACTGTACCAAGTGTCACTGCACTCGGATGGTTAAATTGTGAGAAACGGCCATGTGAATATTTATAATTCGCGTCGCCTCCATGTTGGATTTGTGATCATCAGGTTATTGAAAGTCCTATAGGTGAACTTATGTTCATAGCCCCTATGAACATTAAAATATTCAGTTTGATTGCTGTAATAGATTCGTAGATATTGAGATCCATTTAAATATTTCGGATGGTCGCCATGTTGGACTGTTATATGTATAGGTCATAGAGTGATGTACCATTAAAGGAAAATTATTGCGTAGGTTCATTATTCAAACTTTCTCTTCGATCGCATGATTACGACACAAGAAATAAAAACTTAATTTTAAAATTTGCACAGCCGCCATCTTGAGGCTATGTAAACAATTGGACAAAATTAGATACTAGTGCATTACAATGTGTATAAACATTTCCTGTACCAAGTTTCATTGCGTTTGGATCATAAAATCGCGAGAAAGGTCTATTTAATTGTTTTTATTCGCATGGCCGCAATATTCGTTTTGTAGTTAACCGGTTTTTGAAAGTCTTATAGATGAACTTTCAGTAGTGCCCCTATCTCCGTACAAAATTCCAGGGTGATACCGCTAATAGCTTCAGAGTTATAGAATGCGGTGAAATATTTCGCACAGCTGCCATTTGAGGTTATGTAAACAATTGAACGAAGTTAGATGTCGGTGCATTACAATGTGTATAAACATATACTGTACCAAGTTTTATTGCGTTTGGTTTGGTTAAATCGCGAGAAACGTCTTTTTAAAAGTCACAACTTCGCTTGGCCACCATGTTCGTTTTGTAGTTATCAGGTTTTCATAAGTCACATAGGGGAATTGCTAGTAGTTCCCTTTATCACCGTAAAATATTCCAGGGTGATTTATTTTATTTATTTAATCGTATGGTGAATTACATAAAAACAAATCACAAATCCAAGTTCTAGTTTTGGAGCCATTCCACCGTACATTCTCGAAGATGAAACAGATCACTAGGGCTCCCGGAGTAGGCGTGTAGAGGGCAGCGCTGGATGATATGGTCCATGGTATGTTCCTCCTCATTGCATTGACACAATGGGGAATCTATCCAACCCCACTTATGGCATAGGTAATTGCAACGGCCGTGCCTGGTTCTCAGTCTATTGAGGCGACACCATAATTTTCTAGAAAGGTCAAATCCTTGTATTTTCACCGTTGGGTTGATCTCCTGGGCACTAGTTCCAGACGTTGAGTTTGACCATTCGTCCTGCCAGCATTGGTTTAGGTTGAATCGATTTGCCAGAAGTTGGTCGGCCAATAAACTGGTTGGTCTCCTCGAATGAAGTCGCTTCGGTGGTGGGTGGCAGAATTCCTGGTGTATTGGTAATGAGGGAGAAGCATAGATCTTCTTTGCTTCTCTGATCAGAGCTTCCTTCCTCCTCAGGTGAGTTGGTGGAATGTGGCTGAGTACTGGTAGCCAGTGGCGAGGGGTTGATTTTATGGTGCCGGTTATACAACGCATAGTGTCATTCAGCTTGGTATCCACTTTATGCACATGTGTACTTTCCAACCATACTGGAGCACAGTATTCCGCTGCAGAATAGACTAGACTGATACCCGTTAATCTTAAGCAGTCCGCCGTGGCTCCCCATGAACTACCGCAAAGCTTGTGCAGGATGTTATTTCTGGTGGAAATTTTGTGAGAGAGCTTGGTGAGGTGTTCTTTGTAGCTCAGAGTTCGGTCCAGCGTGACACCTAGGTATTTCGGGAATGGGTTGTATTTCAGTTTTTCACCACGAAATACAACATTTGGCTTGTAGTTTGCTAGTCGGTTGGTAAGATGGAAGCATGAAACCTCTGTCTTAGACATACTTGGGATCAGTCGCCAGGACTTGAAGAACGTTGACATTTTCTCCAGATCGGTTGTAAGAGTGCCTTCTGCATCTTCAAAAGTTCTGCTTTGAGCTACCAGTGCAATGTCATCTGCGTAAATAAACTTAGTAGCTGTTGTTGGTGGCAAGTCATGAATGTACAGATTGAATAGAACTGGGGCCAAAACTGATCCTTGGGGTAGACCATTATTTAGTTTCCTTTTGCGACTTTTAGCATCATCTAGAAATACTACGAACTCTCTTTCACAAAGCATGTTAGAGATAAGATTTGCAATTTCCAAACAGGGGATAGCTTCCAGCACTTTGAGGATCAGTCCATGTCGCCAGACAGTATCATATGCGCTAGTCAGGTCGATAAAGACAGCTGTTGATTTTAGCTTCTTTTGAAACCCTGCTTCAATGTGAGTGGTGAGGGCCAAGACTTGATCAGTACAGCTTCGGTTTTTCCTGAATCCAGCTTGTTCTGGTGGGGTTACTGCTTCAATGAGTGGTGCTATCCTGGCAAGAAGGGTGATATCGGTAATAGTTTCGGAGATACCGGTATTGAATGCTGGTGAAATATTTCGCACAGCCGCCATGTTGGATTGGTGAGACGTAACAAAATTTGAAGGACCCGGTCGCGGTCATCCGAAATAGTGCTTTTAGCTTACCGAGTTTCATTGAAATCGCTCCATCCGTTTAGACGTTATTAGGGGGGGGGGGGGGGACACACACCATCGCACACGCCATCATACACATCATCACACACGCACACACACACAGACAGACACACGGACAAAAGGTGATGTCATAAACCTATTTTTTTTCATAAATGAAAATAGGCTAAATATAGTGTTTTAATGACCCTCATTATGATACAGTTTTCTGACATGTTTACATTTCGACATCGTCGAACAAAAATATTTAAAACACCCCAATTGAGGGTAAGCAATATAGTGTTATTTTGCCAACTAAAGTTAAATTATGAAAAAAGTGAGAGAATGTGGGACGTTCTTTCCGTTTCCACTAGAAATAAAAACCTCTGTATCTCGGTGACATTCCACTTTATTTGAAATTAATTTTGTCTGATCTGTAGTGACGATGGCTGGCCACCAGAAAGCGCCATAAAGTCATTTCCCAAAAGAATGGACTTACCCCGTTCTTTCCGTAGGTTCTTCACATGTAAATCTGACCCGGATGTAGGGTGCGGTAGCTATATAGACATGAAACGATTAGCACATGACAGGGAGGCATAGAGAGCTTTCAAAAACACTTGAACATTTTAGTTGCTGGCCCCAACTCACTCTTGATGAACGAAACAAAGAGGATATAAAAAGGTAGTTGGCTCATCAAAAGAAAAGTAATTTTGCTTACTGAAAATTTTGCCTTTACCTACCGCGCCTGGGGATGGTAGTCTGGTTTGAACTGCAGTTGTCTTCATACTCACTGCGTATCGCGGGTTCCAAAAACATAAAGTTGGTCACTGTTTCCATTATTGTACCTGATACTGCCACACTGTTAAATGTAAACACAAAGACCTGTAGGAATATCGACAGTAGGAAGGAAACGTGAAGCCCGATGACAAATTATCATGCAGGAAGTAGCAGCAACTAACTACCAGTGGATATATTTAGGTTTGGAATAGGCGGGCCGCGCATGCGTACTGCAAGACCCCTCTTACCCCCTCGCAGCGTGTTGAACTGCCTCCTGGCGCGATGACATTATTAGAAAGTAAGTTCTGATACCCTCTGTCTGGTGCGCGGCGCTCTATGGAAGTGAAACTTGGACTGTTGGTGCAGAAGAGAAGAAGAGAAAAGTAGCATTTGAAATGTGGTGTTACTGGAGAATGGTGAAGGGTAGATAGAGTAGCAAATAAAGAGGTATTGAGGCGAGCGGTAGAAAAGGAAGAGGGTAGTTTTACGTGACCGTTAATCTCGCGATCATGAGCCAAGGGACCTCGTTTTTACGTGGAATCCGAACCACAGGACATATAATTTTATCTTGAAAATCTCACATGCATTGACCGGGAATCGAATCCGGGCCACCATGGTGAGAGGCCAACAGCTTGACCGGTGTTCCACCACGCCCTTGCGAGTGGGAGAGTAAAAGTAATTCTGCCGACTTCAAATGATGAGATGAGATAGGTTGGTAGGACACATTTATTCGAGAACAAGAGCTGTTGGTGTAGTAGTGATGTTATAATTAGCTGAGGACTAGGAGAATGGAGAGCTGCATCATACCTGTCAAAAGACTGAAGACTCAAACACACTCAAATTGTTGTGTCATCATTGCCAGAAACATCTATGGACATCAAATTGGCAGGTGAAAAGCTGAAGGAAGCTGTTACCCAGGAAGCAAAATAACCAGTGATGGACGAAGCAAGGAGGGTATAAAAAGTAGGTTGGCTCAGGCAAGGAAAGCATTTCTACAAAAAAGGAATCTGTTGACATCGAATATACCGTAGATTTTGGTATTAGGAAGTCATTTTTGAAAGTCTTTGTCTGGAGCGTATTGCTCTATGGAAGTGAAACACGGACTATTGGTGCAGTAGAAAAGAGGAGAATTGAAGCGTTTGAAATGTGGTGTTACAGGAGAATAATGAAGATCAGGTGGGTAGACAGGGTTACAAACGAAGAGGTATTAAGACGAGTGAGAGAGGAGAGATGTTTCTGGTGACTGCTAATGAAGAGAAGAGATAGGTTGGTAGGACCCATACTAAGACAACCAGGAATAGCAAGCTTAGTTATGGAAGGGAGTGTCGAGGACAAGAACTGTTGGGGTAGACCGAGGTTAGAATATGTAAAACAGATTGCCTCGGATGTAGACTGTGGTAGCTATGTAGATATGAAAGATTAGCTCAGGACAGGGAGGCATGGAGAGCTGCATCAAACCAGTCAAAAGCCTGAAGACTCTAATAACAACAACATTGCAGGCACTGAACCACATTCTCTCCGTATTCACACACTGACCAAGAGAATATGGAACTGGTAAATTAACCCCTGAAATATATCTGCGCCCTTCTATTTTACACCAGTGAAGTGTTGCATTGTGGGTAGGAGCAATTGTATTCCGAGACAACAGCAAACACTTGTTTAGCAGGTGTGAAGCTTCTCGCTAATGAAATCTGAACATCGGCCTCAGTGTGTCCTAATTAATTTCTGCGGCTACAAGTATTTGGAACAAAGTTAGTCCAATGGCTGCGCTGCCAAACGAGAAGCCAGTGCGGTGTCGTTCTGTTCTTGACCATAGCATAACAGTATGGCCAACGTTACTATTCAAAAGTAACTAAGTTACCGTTACCTACTAAAATAGTAACACCGATTCAATTAACTTGAGTGATGCGTTATCGCTACTGTTGTATTTTTTAAAAAACTATATAGAATAAACAATATTACATCCAGCAATACAAGAAAATAATACACACATGGCTCTTAAAGTATTAGGACATACCTGTGCAATCGCGTGTGCTATATAATATCCATTGTCTTTGTCACTACAGCACTGTATAATACACCTGTGTACTTGATCACTGAAGTCCCGTTACACAGTATTAAACTAGCAACCTGATCCGGCTTCGCTAGGGAACAGTTATGAATGCATTACGTGATAAGCCCTTTTTTTCCAATGTCAATGAACAAACCTATATCCGTTTTACTTCTCGGCATGATGGGTTAAAATCACTGACTGGACTATTCTTTATATTATCATGGAGATGCATGTGCAACAAATTCTTGTCAGACGTAATTTAAGAATGGCGAGGTGCATGAAACACAAATCCCCCTTCCGCCCAATCTTAACTTGACTGTGAATTTTGCGGAACGAAAAGTTCACAGGCGAAATGAAGAAAGGCCGAGTAGCATTTCCAGGGAGACTCCAAACACAACCACTCTTCTCTAAAGTTTTTAACTCAACACGACTCGACAGTTTGCTGCTGGCTGTATCTGCGGTAATAGGCTCGCCAGCTAGCTAGGCTGTGACTGGGGAGATAGACTCGCTCCTAGCTAGCTCGTAAACTGTCGCCTCAGTAACTGAATGGAGATTGTTAAAAAAAACACTTATAGTAGGCGATGTATTGAAGATAGAGATATGCTCTCCCGGGCTTTTTTTGTAGAACTTTTCATGCTGAACAATATTCTTACACTTATAGTATATAGATATTTTTTAACGGTTTGCTAAGCGTAAGCTTAAAAAGCGCACGGACGCTCGTTTTATTTTTCAACCTTATCACTGAAATCGTTAGTGCTTGACTTCCTTTCGTCGTAAATAAATTATTTTTTACAGAAATCATCCTCGAGATATCTTTTACAGAATGGTGAAAACCGCATCAAAATCCATCCAGTGGTTCTCGAGTTTACCCGTAACATCCACGAATCGGGGACTTTGTTTTATACTAAGTAGAGATATGTACAATCTTCATCATATCGTAACTTTAGTCTATTTCTGATTATTATCTAAGTAAACGTATTAGTCTAAACATGTACATTCTTAGATCTATGTGATGAATATCAAATTCAGTCGAGTAAGGGAAGAACACATGTGAGCTATACCACATAAGGCAAGGCCTTGTGGGTGGCATATTAGGTCTAATTACCTAAATATAACGTTAAGTGCGCATGTAAAAAATATAATAATGATAATATCTTAGACCTCGGGTGCCGGGTGCAAGCTTTTTTAATTGACGCCCAGAGGGCAGCTTGCATGTCGAATTTTAACGCTCCTTTGAGTGCTATGAAAGTCAAGGAGGTTAGATATCTAAGCTCCTTGACACTATAGCGCTTTCTAGCAGAGAAAGGAGGAACTTTTTGTGATTGCCGGAAAATCCCGAGATTAATTTTGCCATTATGAACACGGCCTACTGAATTCAAATGGGCTCTTTTACATGGAAACATCGTATGACATGCGTGCCGTGATTGTTTCGCCTTTCAAATATCACTTACCACGGCCAGGAGCGAACCTGAAAACTTGGGGTTGGCTTGCTTACGTTATATCTTGATTTAAATTAAATACCAATGGGTATCCAATAAAAGTATTATACGTTAGTCAATAATAACAAATTAATATAAAATATTAATTAATGAAATGTACCAGTTTCGGACACATAATGGCCTTCTTCAGCGTTAATGAATAGTACATTATGCAACGAGCCTATAATGGCAATAATTAAGACACGAGAATGTTTATAAAACAAGCGAAGAGAGCTTTATAATTTCCATACGAGTGTCTTAATTACCATTATAGGCGAGTTGCATACGACTGTTTATGTTCGACGGTAATTATAACTTTGTTACATGTTCTAACATAAATATTTATAAACATCTGTCGAGATTCTGTCAGTTGACTTCAGTGATTGAAATGCAAGCGTTGGGTTTGCTGTCTGTGCTTTACAAGTTCTCTGACTCACGCATGCGCTCTGTCTCCTTGGCAATGCCATATGTTTACAGCCGGAAAATCTGCACCAGCATTCACTCAAACTGTCACCGAAGTCATTTTAAAGCAATGCCCTGTGTAGAAATTGGAGTTGGGTGTAATAAGGTACAGTGCTATTTCTTTTCTCGTATTTGCCAGTTTATTTACGCGAACATATGGACGGTGCACTTTCGATGTTCGTGCTGATTTTGTCTTTGTGTTTGAAATTGTAACTACAATGGTTGATCCAATATACACTGTCAACATTCAAATCATGTCATTCATGTCCGACATGTTAGATTTTGAGCGCATGTGCGAAGCTATCGTTACCTAATTGGTCAATGAATGAGCTCTGATTGGTTGGAGAAACTGTTTCATAATGAAAAGTAATACGTTAATGACCCTCATTATGATACAGTTTTCTGACATATAATATTTACATTTCGACATCGTCGAACATAAAGGAAACTAATGTAATTACGAGCAAAGCTTCTTTATTAATATTTTACTAGGGTAAGCTATGAAAATGTTTAGAAACATAATAGAAAGCAAGCAGTTCCATGAAGAACTGAATATA
Organism: Meconema thalassinum; assembly: GCA_946902985.2. Lineage (NCBI taxonomy): Eukaryota > Metazoa > Arthropoda > Insecta > Orthoptera > Tettigoniidae > Meconema > Meconema thalassinum. The sequence goes on from OX336398.1 coordinate 227,248,954, forward strand.
TGTTACTGGTCTTACTTAGGATTCGAGAAATGAAAACAAGATTTTTAAAACTGGCACTGCTACCATTTTTAAATTCTTATAAAATTCTTAAATTCCCGTGTTTCTATCATATATTAGCTTCACACGGACCGTATCTCAACATATGGTTAGGGCTAAGATGATGATCGCTGGCCGATCGATACTGGTCAACCAAGTGAACTTATTAAACCCATGTAATTCTTAAGTTTAGAGCTTCTTGCATACGTATATCACAGCAATAATAGCTACACAAAAGTCAATAAATACCCCCCCCCCCCCCTATATTATTCTCATAAGGTCCCATTCCAGTTTTGTACCGAAAATAAGGTCCCATTAACACCAACCTACACATATGAGGTACCTACAGGTTCAGCATAACCCAATGCGTAAGCGAAACGCACTCACTTACTCCTTTAAATGCCTCACAATTAAATAAATACCTTAAAACATGTATATTTACAATGAAATAATGAAAGAATGCATCACGGTAACCATGATAACAGAATCTCACAGGTCCATATATTTCTGTAAGACGCAATGCAATTCCAGTTATTACATTACTGTGAAAGTTTCCAGACGGCTATAAGGTTATCACTGAACCAAATTAAGCTGTAGAATTCATCAATACATACAGTATAATGCGCTTAAGGGGGTCAAGGGGCACTCTAGAATTATTTTCACGCAATTTTCACGTGTGAGTGTGGTAAGAAAGGTCTTTTTCGCCCGACTATAAAGGGTCTTCGGAAACCACATTTAAAGGCCCATAAATTAACAGTGTCTGTGATATTTCCAGAAAACTAACTTCGCTCTGATATACCAATGAAGAAATGACAAACCCCTAACCACTGCACCAGTAGCTGAATTGATAAAGTCTGATCATTCATACCAAGGATAAATCAGTCATAGCATTCATGATTGAGATTTTGCTAAATGTACTCTTTACATCTAGAATATTCGCGGGCGAAGCCGCAACGTGTAATGGTAGTTATTTTTATTATTATTTTTAGTAATATTAATCCTTTTGATGCCAAGCTATTAATGCGTGGATATTCTAATAATGCCAAGCCAAATTTAGTGAAATTACAAGGGTTTGATAAAAATTATCTCCTATTGATAATTATCAAGATAGAATGTTGAAATTTTTCTGTAGCAGGTAAACATATTTGTAACGTAATGGATGCTAATTAATTGATATTTCACTTTATTTTGTTAATTGCAAAAATACTTTTAAAATATATTTAAACAAATAAATGAAATTCAAAATTTTTTGATAAAATGTTGACAGCCTCTACACTCGAATTACTATATTTTGTTATATACATGTTATTACTTATTGAATGCTACATAAATGTTCCAAATTTGGAGTAGTTTATCAAATAGTTTTCAGTACGGATAGTTTCTACAAAGACATGTGTATATAGTAGTCTTCGAATTACACAATGTTATTTTACTTGCTACATTTGTGGTAACCTCTTCCACATCACTGATTTATCATTGGAATCAGAACCTGGTGAATCACTGTCGATTTTGTCAGCGTAAATCCTACCTGTTTCAAAAGTATTCCTGTGTCTCGGCCTTGGCGTTCCTATCGCGCGGGCTGCGGACACGGCGGAATAAAATTGTCACCGTCGTCATCAGTCGAAAATTCACTCTCACACTCTTCACTCAGCACTAAAACATTAGTTATTTCCTCTTCGTCCAAAGAGCTAGCCATATGTATCACCAAGTAACTTAATTAGCTCCGAGCAAGTACATAAACAATCACGACTTCAAAAGATAAAACGCGCTCCAAGCCAGCTGACTACAGCATGCTCCAAGAGTGCTTAATATTAATTCAATTGTTCACGGAACTGAAACACATCGATATATACAGTGTGAGGATGATTCCCGCGTTGTATTGGTTACAAAAGCAAAATCGCTGCGTTACTGGAAACATCGCTAAAATGTTTAGAAAAATGGGGCCGATAGATCGGCCCGTGGCACTTTTAGCAGAGGCTCCCTGGGCCAATGGATCGTCCCCCTGGAATTATCAATGTTAATATTGTCATTTAGACTTTCACGGCCCGTGTTATTAATCATAATGTTGAATTTTGGGCTTATGCCGTGTTTTATTATATTGCAATTCGACGCGTTTCGAAAGAAACCATGTCTTTCATCGTCAGGAATAATCTGGAATACGACAATGTTGCTAAGAGAAAGCAACGAAGAACATATAGAAGGTGCCCAAAGATGGACGCCATTGTAGCCCCATGTTAGGGACAACGGAAAGCAGCAGTGAATTACTTTCTCAGGGTTCTGATAATAGGTAGCCAGGATTCACTGAGATTGTAGCCGGTGTCGCGGTTGAAATTATCTGGGTGTTTACGTATTTCAACCGCCTCCCTGATGATTCTGGGACGATATTGCTTTATACGGGCAAGAACATCCACCCCTTGGAACATGACATCATGGCCAGGTGTTAAAGCATGATCGGCAACAGCTGATTTATCAGGTTGAATGAGCCTGATACATCTATTATGTTCCTTAATGCGAGTGCATATTGTTCTCGATGTCTGCCCGATGTAAACCTTGCCACAAGTACAGGGAACTCTGTAGATACCCGGTTGTTGCAATTTAGGCAAACTGTCCTTAGTTGGTCGCAGGAGTTGCCTAATCTTAACAGAAGTTCCAAATACAGTCCGTATGTTGTATCGACGTAGGATTTTAGCAATACGATCCGTTGTGTTATGTATGTACGGAAGGTAAGCAGTTCCTCTTACATCTCTTTTCTCAACTGACGTCCTATTATTATTTGTTGGTTTCAGAACCGTAGAAATCAAAGCCTTGCTATAACCGTTGCTCTCAAAGGTGGTTCGCAGGGTGTTAATTTCTTCTTGTAAAGAAGACACTTCACAAATCCTCCTAGCCCTGGTAGTTAGAGTTGTAAGGAAACCATGTTTCTGGGCAGGGTGATGGTGAGAACTTGCGTGGAGATATCTATTGGTGTGTGTTGGCTTACGAAAAACGCTGTGTCCTAAAGATCCATCCTCTTTCTTGGTGACGAGAACATCTAAAAAAGGTATTTTGCCGTCAGATTCCTTTTCCATGGTGAAACAAATAGAAGGGTGCTGGAGATTAAGGTGATCCAGGAAATGGCTAAGATTTTCCTCACCTTCCGTCCAAACAACGAACGTGTCATCCACATAACGCCACCAGATCTTCGGTTTGAAAGGAGCCGACGACAAAGCTTTCTCTTCAAAGTTCTCCATGAAGAAATTAGCCACAACAGGAGAGAGAGGACTACCCATGGCCACACCATCAGTCTGCTCATAAAAATTCCCATTCCATAGAAAGTAGGAGGAGGTCATGCAGTGATAAAAAAGTCTTTATCACTGCATGACCTCCTCCTACTTTCTATGGAATGGGAATTTTTATGAGCAGACTGATGGTGTGGCCATGGGTAGTCCTCTCTCTCCTGTTGTGGCTAATTTCTTCATGGAGAACTTTGAAGAGAAAGCTTTGTCGTCGGCTCCTTTCAAACCGAAGATCTGGTGGCGTTATGTGGATGACACGTTCGTTGTTTGGACGGAAGGTGAGGAAAATCTTAGCCATTTCCTGGATCACCTTAATCTCCAGCACCCTTCTATTTGTTTCACCATGGAAAAGGAATCTGACGGCAAAATACCTTTTTTAGATGTTCTCGTCACCAAGAAAGAGGATGGATCTTTAGGACACAGCGTTTTTCGTAAGCCAACACACACCAATAGATATCTCCACGCAAGTTCTCACCATCACCCTGCCCAGAAACATGGTTTCCTTACAACTCTAACTACCAGGGCTAGGAGGATTTGTGAAGTGTCTTCTTTACAAGAAGAAATTAACACCCTGCGAACCACCTTTGAGAGCAACGGTTATAGCAAGGCTTTGATTTCTACGGTTCTGAAACCAACAAATAATAATAGGACGTCAGTTGAGAAAAGAGATGTAAGAGGAACTGCTTACCTTCCGTACATACATAACACAACGGATCGTATTGCTAAAATCCTACGTCGATACAACATACGGACTGTATTTGGAACTTCTGTTAAGATTAGGCAACTCCTGCGACCAACTAAGGACAGTTTGCCTAAATTGCAACAACCGGGTATCTACAGAGTTCCCTGTACTTGTGGCAAGGTTTACATCGGGCAGACATCGAGAACAATATGCACTCGCATTAAGGAACATAATAGATGTATCAGGCTCATTCAACCTGATAAATCAGCTGTTGCCGATCATGCTTTAACACCTGGCCATGATGTCATGTTCCAAGGGGTGGATGTTCTTGCCCGTATAAAGCAATATCGTCCCAGAATCATCAGGGAGGCGGTTGAAATACGTAAACACCCAGATAATTTCAACCGCGACACCGGCTACAATCTCAGTGAATCCTGGCTACCTATTATCAGAACCCTGAGAAAGTAATTCACTGCTGCTTTCCGTTGTCCCTAACATGGGGCTACAATGGCGTCCATCTTTGGGCACCTTCTATATGTTCTTCGTTGCTTTCTCTTAGCAACATTGTCGTATTCCAGATTATTCCTGACGATGAAAGACATGGTTTCTTTCGAAACGCGTCGAATTGCAATATAATAAAACACGGCATAAGCCCAAAATTCAACATTATGAATGTTAATATTATTTTTGCTCTAAAGAACCAGTTTCGGTCACATTATGTTCTACCATGAAAATGCCAGGTGATAGTGTGTTAATTTATCTATTTCCTGGCCCATGTAATTGGGCACACGTATGTTGACCGATTGGTAAGCTTTCTTTAATACGAACACAGGTTATCAAACATATTGAACATAACGGGCTCAAGTACACGGTAGGGGCAAATGACCCCATAGTTCCGCCCCTTAAAACCTCAATAACTAACTAACTCAAGTACATGGTGCTGATGATCTAAATGTCCCAAACCATAAAATGAATGCATAACGAAACAACCACTCAATGCATCTTCCCAGCTTGCTGTGGCCACCCCTGAGTATTCGTATTAATATTAAGGACCAATGAAAGCATTTTACACCGGCCCGAACTTTTGAATTACCCCTCGTGAGAACTGTGCAAACAGAGATTGACGCTTGTAATGACGCACACTTGCCTGTGAAGCTATGATAACGCGAATCCAATTCCGATTCGTTATTGAAGCTGGAAGTTTAATCGAGAGTGAACTCTGGCGGTGGAATGTGGAATGTCTTACATCTTAATGGCATCTGGAGTGGAGAACAGCAGTCAATCGCCTGAAGACATAATGGTGGTACATTGAATGGTCCGTCCCCTCCAACTCACGTGGACCATTGTCATTGAGTAGAGCATTCATGTTATAACCACGTTGGGGCTGCCATATTTCCCCAGGATGATTAACGTTACATGTCACAAATGTGAGTTTCTGAATTAACTATAATCAAGAATATTGACCAACGTTTACCCTTAACGATGTGATTTTGTGGTGCTCAATTTCGAGCTCCTTTTGTAGAAATACCGCTTACGACAAAGTTATTACGTTTTCCACTTTATATCACAAGAAGATTGAAGCGTTTGAAATGTGGTGTTACATGGGAATGACGAAGATCAGATGGATAGATACTGTAGTGTTACAAATGAAGGGGTTTTAGGACGATTGGGAGAAGAGAGATGTGTCTGAAGACTGCTAATGAAGAGAAGAGATAAGTTGGTAAGACACATGCTAACACACCCAGGAACAGGAAATTTAATTATGGAAGGTAGGGTCGAGGACAATAACTGTAGGGGTAGACCAAGGTTAGAATATGTTAAACAGATTGCCTCGGATGTAACGTGTGGTAGGTATGTAGAGATGAAACGATTAGCTCAGGACAGGGAAACAGGGAGTGCTGCATCAAACCTGTTAAAAGACTGAAGGCTCAATGAACAACAACAACTTCACAAGAAGGTTGTATAAGTTGTATTAGCGGCTATTGAGAACTGTGCTTGGAGTTACGTAGTGATTTATTGCATGCCGTTTTTCAGTAAGGTGAGATCAGCGGCGAAGGCTAGGCATGGGATAGCCTACTTAGTTTCCTCTTTTGATACCTATCCATCCGGTATCGACTGGCGGGGTTCTGGGTCATTCCATGACAAATTTTTTCAGGAAACAATTAAACAATATGCATAATATACCATCTCCTTGCCTCACCTCTGTTTTGATTGGTGAATGAAATAGGGTCGATGTGAAGACAAGCCAATGCGGTGAGTTTTCTCTTGCTATCAACTGTATGAATGAATACTTAGGGTGGTTGGTTCCTCCGTTTAGGGGTGCGACAACGTGGTCCTGTAGCCCCGTGTACTTTGAGTGTCTGTAGAATCTGTCTGATAACCGGTGTTAATTGTCATGGCCGTATTAGTGTGTGTTGTCTGTCTTAATTCAAGTAAGGACTGCAGACATTCGATTTTCAAGTAGCTCCAACTTTTGCTACCAAACGCCACCTTCAACGACCAACTAGTTCTGAACTTTGTTACTATATGCCACCGCAGGTGGCTCCTGGTGAAAAACGTTGGAACCTAAGAGCGTTAGTCAAATATAACCTATAATTTAGCTGCACACAAGTTCTTTATCATGCCATAACTATGACATGGGACCGCTGGCTTTACTTCCCCTCCGAAGGAAGGCATACTGAGGGATTTTTAACACTCTTAAAAAATCGTACGACTTCGGCCGGGTTTGAACCCGCGACCTTGGGCATAGAAGCTCAGCATGCTACAAACTACGCCACCGAAGCAGCTTGAAAAAGTTAGTCAGCGACAAGAACTCGCTCTACATCGCCCAGAATGTAGAGTGACGTTGCTATATTGGAGTGAGAGCTGGGTATCTCGTACATAAACTGAAGGTAACTGATATCATGTCATCTGGGTCAAACTGAATGGCAGTAGTTCTATTATTTATCGTATGACATAAAAACAAAAAGCAAGCAAGATAAATATATACACACATATACATTGATATAATATACATATTTACAGGGACACATGACAAGGCAGGCTTATATAATTAAATCAAAATTCTGTATCCATTGGAATGCTGTCGGTGTTGCCAACAGGAAGTCAAACCGATTACCCTGATATGCTCTTCTATGACATTCGTGAACAATGTGGTGAACTGACTGTGAAGGAGCATCGCAGTCACATTGGGGGGAAGGAATTTTACCCCATTTGAAGAGTGATTCAGCACAGACTCCGTGATTAGACTGGATCCTATTGAGGGTAGTCCACGTTCTCCTTGGCAGGTCAAAACCAGGTGCAGCGCTATTTCCAATTAAATCACTCCAAGCTTCAAGGTTGATGTTGATGTCCCATTCATTTCTCCATTGGATATTCGGCTTAAAATTGGTTGGATGTCTAGATATCAGTCGGTTTCTATTCAGATCAGGGCAGTAGTTTATTTATTTATTTATTTATTTATTTATTTATTTATCTATGGCCTTTAGTGCCGGGAGTGTCCGAGGACATGTTCGGCTCGCCAGAGGCTCTAGCTGCTTCTAGCGGACACCCATAGGGTGAGCTACAAGTGCCGTTCAATTTCAAGTAGTTCAAACTTTCGCTACGAGATTTCAATGACATCTGGTGGTGAACGTTAGAACTTTGATTGAGCGTTCCTACGAAATCTAACCGAGAAATTTAGCTTCACGCAAGTTTAGTATGTTGAGTGACAGAAGGATACTCTTAATGAATAGATAAAGACTGATGTTTGAAATGAACACGCTAGCTGAGGCTGTTCGTATTAGTCGACACAGATAGTAGGGTCATGTGGAGAGACTACATAAGATGTTCATGAACTCACCTATAGAGGGTTACAGAATCAGAGGTAGACCTTAAGTTTGTTCGCCGAGTCGAGATAGTGCGCGTAAATACCTGTACGTGGTCACTTGACTGGCTGGACAGGGAAACACGCCCAGTTCACGTCATCGGCTCTGCCGGACAGGGGTAGCCAAGAAGCTCTGAGATCATGAGTCATGCCGTAGCCCTAGAAAATACAAGACTTGCTGCACTGTGTACTGTTGTCTGTTATAAGCAGTTAACAACTAATTAATTAATTAAATACATAAACGAACCGCGTTGTAGCGTGTAACCTTCACATGTAGACTATACACAGCACTGTACGTTCAACAGACACAGCTCCCCTTGCGGGCAGCCCTGCAATCACGTGTACAACTGTGTTTACTTCCACTATCTCGACTCGGCGAACAGACTTTAGGAGGAGATAGTTAGATTCAAAGTGGAGGCTGCATTTTTAACTATTAATAGAGGATCGTAGAGGCGACTCGTTTGTAAACAGAGCCTTGCAGACTGGATCCTAGGGGCAGATGACCTCGTAGTTCCGCCCCTTAAAACAACAATAACTAACTAGATTGGACGCTAAAATGCACAATGGTCTCAAATGAGAATGAATGACTGCTGGGTGCAGGAATGAAGTCTGCACTCACGCATTAGCTGTCACGGGTAAATAAACTAGCAGATAATAATAATAATAATAAGAGGATAGTAAGGGCATTATCAACTAACCAAGAACTCATATAATAAGAAGAATCTCTCCCGAAAGACTAAAATGAGACACTACCAGACAGTTATACGTCCTGAAGCCTTATATGCTTCAGAATGTCTAGTATTCAACCGGAAGGAACTCACGGACAAACTTGAAGTGCAGCAGAGAAAGAAAATGAAGAAGATATTGGGGACTGATAAGGAAGGGAATGACTACAGAAGGCGGTCTAATCAAGAGCTCTACACGTACTGTGAAAGAATCACGGATGTTGTTCGGAAACGACATCTAGCATTTTATGGACACGTCTACAGAATGCATCCTACCAGGTTGACCAATCAGCTTCTCGGTTACTGGCAAAAGCGGAACACCAAGTCACCATGGTTGTGGGAAATGAGCAAAGATCTGCAAGAACTTGGAGGGACGGAAACAGACTTACAAGACCGGATATCTCTCAGGAAGATGCTTCAGCAATTGAGGTTCCAGGACAAACCGCCAAGAAAGAAGACAGGTGCTCTCTGGACACAGGAGAGGAGGGAACAACACAGCCAGAGGATGCGTAACTACTGGGCAAACATCAAATGTAATAGTTGAATGTCGTGGTCCTTAGATGGCCTATACGAAACAAGAAGAATATGAGGATAAATAATTAGATAATTAAGTAAACCCTTCCTCCAAAAATTTAAATAAATTAACTGGAAAATAAACAATTACATGAATTAAATAGTAAGTGTATAACTATTTAAAATCAATGACTGCTAAATAAACATAGCACAAATTAATAAGCTGGTTATTAATCAATAAACAGCTTGCCACGGTGGGTGAGTGGTTATCGTGTCGGACTACCAACCCCAAGCTTACAGGTGGCCGTGGTGAGTGTTTTTTGAAAGACAACAAAAATCACGGCACGCATGTCGTACGAAGTTGGCAGTAGGCCATGTTCATAATGGGAAAATTAATCTTGGAATTTTCCGCCAACACAAAAGTTCCTCCATTCTGAACTAGTGTACCCATGTGAGTAATCTCGTTGGATAATATGCATCTGCCTCCAACTAGCATCAGCTCTCAGGCGTGTACGGTAACCCCAATTTTGCAGTGCATATTTTGGATTTGAGGCAAAAAGGTATCAACTCTACAATGATAAAGCACAACTCGATTCTAAAACTTTAATCCAGTAAAATAAATCATGGCTTCAAACACAAAACAATACCCAAAAAGCATAAAATAAAGCAAACAAAAAAAAAAAACTTCCACAATCCACAAATAAACAAATAAAAAATCACAACAAAGTCATACCTAGCCATAAGGCTTTACCCTTCTGTGAACTTCACAAGGATATACTAGTGCGCTGATGCACCTACGACTTCAAAACAAACTGTACATTAACATAACAGTCATACAATGTGACTTCTTTAATATTACAACAAGGATTATTCCTTAAGCCTCTTTATGTTAAACAATTATGTGTGCCGTGCGTGTTTTAATATTTTTCTTCTCACCAATGAAATGCTTTGCATGCATTTACCTATTTGGACGTTGCACCAAAATCAACGTGCAACTCCATAATTATGTAAGCTACCCCCGACACATCCTCCAATTATATGGTTTCACCGCATGCTGTCTGTGATTCCTAGATAAAACGTTACGTTATAGCTTATGTCGGATTGTACGATAGACTACCTCGCGCTCATGGCGATTGGCATCTAGTCACCAACTACATGACTTGGTTCCAGTGACAGTACAAATATATCATGTAACTATTCGTCAGATAGCTAAATTAATGAACCATCAGGATGAACTATAATTATCCATGTGTTCACAAACCACATGGCTATAATACTCAACATAACAATCTTGCATTATATGTCATTTTAACAAGGTCTAGAATCTCTTCCTTTTATAACTTGCCTGGGCGGTCCGAGTGGCTGGCCCCGACCCTCGGCTAAGGAAGTCGCTACACAATAGAAAGTGGAATGGGTCGTTTCACCAATTATCTCGACCTTTCTAAAAGTTTGAAAGCCTCCCTCTCTAAGCAGTGGAGATTTACAGGACAAATACTGTGTCCTGACCGACACACATGTTCCCAAAGGATCTTAATTGACTATTATGCCAACAGGTATTGAATGAGCTTTTGTAATTAGTCCTACGTAGAGGATAATGATTAATTAATGGCCTCACATGGGTCCATTCAACATGAAGGTTCGGGGTTCGCAATGCATGAGCCTGGCGGTGACCGATGTCTCAAGTACAATATAGGCGCAGAAAACCACTGTCGCCATGAGTTTTCGCTGCCCACGAGCGTAAATAACTCATCAAAAAGTTCTCGGGAAATCATAGAGCTGCGAGGTGTCCTTGTTTCCTCGACTCTTATAAAGATTCCAATCCGGAACACATTTCAATCCTTTCTTCAGAGTTAGGGTCCATTCACTAGAACTCTGGAATAAATAATATCTCCAACAATGTCCACGACATAGGAGAATTCATACGTAGAATAGACTATCTGGCCCCTAATGCTCCATGCTACGACACTCCGACCGATAATATTAAGAGAAATCTAACATTTACTCTATAAGCTTCTCAATTAAGCTGCAAATTCAATCCACTAAAAGCTCTTTCATTACTGGTATCATTACTGAATATATGCAATATTCTGATATAAAACTTCTTTCCATAATTACTGTAATGTAATCTCATTGTAACATCTTCCTGCTTAGATTGATAAGTCTTGCACTTAGCGTTAATAATTCTCGCTTACAACATTTATTTGTTTCCTGATGTGTTCATTCATACTCTTAATAACCATTATTATTATTATCATCAAATCTCATTGACATAAATGACCAAAATCATTATTTATTATTATTATTATAAATCTCATTGACATAAATGACCAAAATCATCATTTATTATTATTCTCACATAAATTACCAAAATTTCCGACATAGCTAAACGTTTTAAACTCGAACAATCGCGTTCGTTGCATTTACATAACTGATTGCCATTCTTAATTCATAGTGGGAATAATTACTCCACTTAATGATGCAAATTAACATTTCAACTCTATAAAATCAACTCAATACTGATTAAACATGGAGGATCAGCCTCCTAACTGACTTTTACTGGCATCTATAAGGAATTCACAATACCTTTACGGAATCACAGACATGCATCGGTCCGTACTTCTACATAATCAGAACCATAATTTGTGGGGTACTTACATCTCTATAGGCATCTAAGGTGGCTCCAACCAATCATATTCTTCCATGTCGCCCGCCATAATGGGTTTAACGCGACATATTTCTCTTGTTTACACACATTTGATTACACATAATTTCTATCACCAACACGACACGTTGCATACCTTTCAGGAAGTTATCACTCCCCAAACAAGTGAAACACTTCATCAAACACTACTTTAAATGATATCTTTACATATACATTACACTGAATACTCGTCACTTTATACACACTTCAATGCTGAAATTCCCTAGCAGAGATCGAAATTGCAGGTGTCGACGGCATCTTACGTTACCAACTCCTGATTGAAAGTCTGGTTATCTGCTCTCGGAACTCTCCAACAGTTTTATGACGATCATTACTCCTACAGTGAGCGTCCTGCGTTACATCAATACGATGGCTCCCAAACATGAGCGTTAACATCTGGTACCCTCATGGCAATACCAAACACTTAGTAGAGTTTCTTTAGCGCATTCTATCGTAGTTACACACATACGATTAGTTAATACTATACACACTGCGCTTAATAAAGTTCAACACTTTCACAAATAATTATATACAATAGTTCTACCGTTAGTCTATACGGTGCTTCGTAACTGAACACGTCATAGTTCGTGCTGCTGATTATACCTGTATCACGACTATTATTCATACAAACATATTTACTGTTTCTATTACACATACCAGTCTTTGTTCGGCGTCTTGATGAATAGAATCGTCATGCGTTTTGCCTTGACGAACTTGCTTCAACCTGGCTGTAGCTGACTGAAGTTTCACTCGAAGACTGCACGTAACTTATTTGAAGACTTCTGTATGCGACTTACACGCTGTCTCGTACTGCTGCATATTTGCTGCATACTGATTGCAACTTATTGCCATTGTGCTACAACTGAAAACTGCGTAAGACAATAACTGGCTGTAACTGCGCTTGGCGGCATGTAGACTGAGCTTGACTGCGTCTCGACTGGCTTACAACTGAGTAACAACTGAGCTTCAAGTGAGATTCAACTGAGAGCTCCTCCTGGGGTCTACTCCCTTATATCGGATTTCCACAGAAAGTAGAGCAACATCTTCCCGCGTAATCTTGGCTCCTCTCACAGCATGATTCAGGTCTTCAAACCATGATCATTGTGTTCCTCTCTCTTCACAGGTCCCAAAACTATCTGTGTGCAAAGGAATCGCTCGTTCAATTAATTAATATTAATTCCTTTCTCCATGGCGTGGGACGCTACCTAATCGGGAAGTCCCCGGCAACATCTTCACATCCATCCGCGAACAATGGTCGTTTTACAGTCCTTACGCACATCACTAAATATGCACCAATTTCGCCGGTAAAAGACTCTAAAATTATCTTCTTGCCAAGATATTCACCTGTGTGCAACTCTCATCTCGATTCGTTACTCCAATCACGAGTAATCAATGATTTTTCTGGGCATTTCTCCGCCCCTACTCCAAATCTATTCTCCGTCGGGGAATAACTATGTCATTATTCAGGCCTCTCCCCTGCTCCAGACGACATAATGGGGTGACAGAGATGGACGTGGCTCCACTGGGACCAACCCACAATTCTGGGCCAATTAGTAAATGTCAGCTCTGCCCTCCTCTGTGCTTCAAACCTCCAATAGCTTACACCAAATCGTCTTATAATGATATAATCTGCTCATTATTTCCTACATTATTTTACTAAATAATGCCATTTCATCAAAAATCACACCAGTGATTAAATATACATCTCTTTCGAGGGGTTTTTACCAAGAAACTCCCTGTACAGATCTCTGGTTCGCTTCCTGGCGGAACCTTTTTACTGAGATCACAGTCTCTGAGAACCATGTTCGATTCCAGTCAGCATAACCCCATCGGGTTCATGTTCCCCTTGCAAAACTTATAAAAGTCCAATGCAAGTGGCTTATATAAGTAACCAGCTGACTGTCGACCACCGTCTGTGTTTACGTCTGGGGTCCTTCACCTTGTCTGGCTACGAGTGGGTTAGTAGTGTTCCCCCTTCCACACTCGGCCTTGTTTCTGAGCTGTCTATTCTCCCTGCGAAGGGTCGCGTTTACAGCCTCAACCTCTCTGGCCACTCTGACCATTTCTTCATAGAGTTCTCGCAAACACTGGCATTCTTTCTGCTCTCCGCTTACACTGGGTAAACTGTCTGCTTCTCGTCCCGTCTCGCCGTTCCAACATTCAGGTCTGCCTGCTTGGCTGCCTCCGCTCTCCACGTTGAGTTGGGTGTGCGTTACTAATTCTTCTTCTGGTTCATCGAATTCTTCTGGCGAGTAATAAATTTTTAAGTTGGCTATGTTCATAACGACCTCGTTTCCATTCTCTAAATGCCTTAACCTGTATGCATTGTTCTGGAGGTCTCTTATCACCTCGAACGGGCCGTGGTAAGCAAAAATGAACTTTTTATACTTCCGTGCCTCTGGATCTGAACTGGCGGGTTTCTTAATTAAAACTTTCTGTCCCACGAAAAGCGGTTTATGATACCTCTTCGCACGATTCCTTCTCTGACGTCTCTCCGCCTGTGCTTTGAGATATTCAAAGGTTCGTTGGATCCTCAATTCTCTACCGGGCTGTGCGTCTACTGGTAATGGAATAACACCATTCCACGGTCTCTCTGGTCTCTGATCCAGATGTAGAGTAACGGGAACCTGACCTGTCGCCTCATGTACAGTATTATTTATACAGTATTCAATGACTTCTAGAAATTCAATCCAACGCCAATTCGCTTCGGAACAGTAGATCTTCATGTATTTCTGGATCTCTCTCATTACTCTTTCAACGGGACTTGCCTCAGGATGGCGAATGGTAGATAAAATCTGCCTAATTCCTAGAGTTTCCAGTTCTCGACGAAATTCTGCACTAGTAAAGCAACTTCCGTGGTCCGAGAGAATGTTATCCGGCTTCCCAAGAATCGGAATAACTCTCTCTTTCAGGCGCTTCAAGACCTGTTTTGAACTTGTCTTTTGAATGGGGCACAACACCACCATTTTCGAAAATACATCCATGGCTACAAAAATGTGTCTATTGCCTCTACGTGCTCTAGGCAATGGTCCAAAGTTGTCGATACTCAATAGCTGCCTTGGCTTCTCTGGTAACAACGGGATAGGTCGTTGCCTCATTAAAAAGGGATTCGGCTTTACCCTTTGGCAAAGATCACATGTTCTAATAGCATTTCTCACCGTTTCTCTCAATTTTGGCCAAGTAAATGCTTCCTTCAACAGAGCACAGATTTTATCTATCCCCGGATGACCAAATGCTCTGTGGGCTAGCCATACTAACCTCCTCTGCAAAGATGCAGGAATTACAATCCTTTGACGTGTGTGATCTACATCGTCCCACTTGTGTAATATCTGATTATACCATACATAATCTGTTGCCAATGCCTCCGCCTCTCTGTATATCGCAGTTCCCCTTGCTAAGCGCCCCTCAAAGTAATCGATTATCATCTTCAACCATGGGTCTTCGCGTTGTAGGTTGGTAATGTTCCTTAAGTCATCCAACGTCTTCTGATCTCGATTCTCAATCTGGACCGCTAGTACTTCTTCTTCTCTAGGGTAACGACTTAATATGTCCGGTATTACATTCTCTTTCCCTGGACAGTATTCTATTTCCACATTAAATTGCTGGATATACAGGGACCATCTTGTCAATCTCTGACTAGACAAATCTGTCTTTAACAAAAATGTTAAAGCTTTATGGTCTGTTCTCAGAACTATTCGGAAGCCGTACACGAGTTTGTGCCACGATTGCAACGCGTACAAAATTGCGAGCAATTCTATCTCTGTGATCGTGTAATTTTTCTCATGGGCTCTCAGTCTTCTGCTTATAAAGGCGATAAAAACTTTCTTCTCAGGCTGGTCAACATTTTCCTGGAATAGCATCGCTCCAATCCCAATAAGTGATGCATCCGTCTGTATGATAAACTTCTGGGTATAATCTGGGTATCCCAGTTTCACATATTCCAAAAGCATTTGTTTTGACCTCACGAATGCTTCCTGACATTGCTCCGTCCAATTCCATCTGCCGCCTTTCTTCAATAGGTCCTGCAGTGGTGCTACTGTCGCAGTATAGTTTGGGCAGTGGTTCGAAAAGAATCCAATTACTCCCAAATACTGTCGGACGTGCTTAACTTTCGTGGGTCGAGGGAAATTCCGAATTACCTCCAATTTATCTGGATTAGGCTTCACTCCATTTGCATCAATAACATGCCCTAGGAATTTAACTTCCCTCTGACAGAAGTGCGATTTCTTGATATTGACCTTAAAGTTAGCCTCTCGAAGGTCATCTAGCAACTTCTTCAGGTCTCTCATGTGCTCCTCCAGAGATTCTGATGTGAGTAGAATGTCGTCTACATATCTGATGGTACTCTCTTTAACCTCATCTGATAGATTGCGATCTAACGCTCTTATCAGGGCTGAACCAGCTGTTTTCAACCCAAAAGGTAGCCTTAAAAATGTGAATGTATGTTGATCAAACATGAATCCCGTCAACAGACTAGTTTTCTTCTCTAATTCAAGATGGTGGAAACTGGATGTGATATCCAAGTTTGAGAATATAGTTTTCCCTTTAAACTTCCTGAGGATCTCTTTAATAGGTGGCACTTGGTCAAATTCCGGAATAACTCTCAAATTTAAGCGTCTCAGGTCCAAGCAGACTCTGACAGATCCGTCAGTCTTTGGTACAATTACCAATGGACTTACATAAGGCGTAGGTGTTTTCTCAATAACGCCGGCCTCCAACATCTCCTGAATTGCCTCTTTCACTTTAGCATAATGCTTTTCAGCTATAGGGTAGGGTTTCTGCCTAAATGGTGTCCAATCACTGACTTGAAAAGCATAAGTGAAGTTCTTTATCCGACCAGGTCTCGAATCAAAGACTTCCTTCTGTTCCAGCAATAACTGCTTTAAATTTTCCTTCTCTTTTAGCCCAATTTTCGCTTCTTCTAGCTTCTCCGAAATGTATTCTTCCAATTTGGGTTCCAGATCTTTTTCCAAGTCTGTGGCTAGTGTTTTGAGCTCCGCTTCTAACTGCTCAATAGCTAACACTTCTTCATCAGCCACATCTCTGTATGTATGCCATACTTGTTCACTGGATCCTGGTTCAATTTCATTGAGTGCGACCTCTAAGCCTTCAGCTTCTTCATTCACATGGAACATAACCCTGTCCTGTGCTAGGTCAATTATCACTCTGTATTCCCTTATAAACTCTGCCCCAATAAGTAGGTTATAAGGTAGTTTGTTTACTAACAGAAAACTCTGTGAGAAAATAGAGCCTCCTATCTGTAAATCTAGGAATACCTGGTATTTACATATCATTGTTCTGTCTGGAATTACCCCTTTAATTTTGACACTGGAGATCGGTATCCTCAAAATGTTCTCTCTCCGGGCTATTTCATTATATAGAGCTTGTGTCATCAGGCTCACTGTTGATCCTGTGTCTAGCAGACTTCTGACTTTTAATCCTGCCACTCTCACAATTATAATAGGCAATTCTCTCTTGACCATGACCTGTGGTCCTCCTGTATCCTCAATCAATTCTTCTGGTTTGGCTATCCAATTGATGATGTTAATAGACTTCCATCCATCAGTCTCGAGCTCTTCTAATTTTGGCGTTTTTTTTTCTTCAGCGCCCGCCCCTTTGGAGTTCCTTCTCTCCTGTTCGCTGCGCTGTAGTTCCAAACTCTTAGCTCCATCTCCATATCTGTCTGGCGATGTCCTGTTCTGCATGACTTCTTGCCAGCGGACTTGTGATTTCTGGGGCTCATCTCCCCTTTCTTCGAGGTATCGCAAAGAAGCATGATATCGCTCTTCTGCCTCGTCATCGAAGTTTCTTCTCTCTTGGGGTCTCCAATTTCTATTATTGCCTTCCTGGCCATTATTACCTCCATTGTTATGGTACGGTTTGCCCCTGTTATTGTGTTTATTCCACGAACTTCGACCTCTTCCTGCTTTATTAGCATTTCCTTTGTACCTTGACTGCCATTTTCTGGGTTCCTGTTCCCATTGCCGTCCATAGGAATCTAAATTTTCTGTGCTCGTGGCCTTGTTGTTCCTTGGAGCTTGCTGTTGGTCAGTCTGTGTGTTGGTCACGTGGACTTGTTCCACGGTTCGACTCTGACGCATAGTATTTGCTGTGGTGAGGTCCAGTTGCCTTAGAACTGTCTCCATTTCCATAGCAGTTTTCGCATTAGCCGAGATTAGTAGCCTTTGGATCTCGTATGGAAGCTGTTTGGCGATAGCAATGCATAGCTCCAGTTCACTAGGTTTTTGATCCAGCTCTTTAAAACGACACATCTGCGATATGAAGAATTCTGCGTACTTCGTCGGGTTGTTCGTGCTGTACTTTTTGGCATACAAATCCAGCCGTAAATTCTGCTGAGTCGCGGCGTCCCAATATCTCTTCAAGAATGCCTCGCGGAATTCCTCAACAGTATCAAAAGTGTAACGGAAGCTGCGAAACCATAATGCGCACTCCCCCTCTGTTAACTTCTCTATAGCACGTAGCCTACGCTCCTGCGGTATTCGTGCATCATTGAGATATTCAGTCACTTCCTTTAACCAATATTTTGGTGTCATACTACAGTGACTACCTGAAAACTTCCTAGGTTTTTCTTCGCTTGCCCTAATGACGTTTATCACCTGGGTGTGCATCGCATTTTCATGTGGCGTCGATGCCGCAATTGGTACACCTGGCGTCATGTAAGGACTTTCTCCTGCGCCTGTAGCATTCCTGCTTATAGGTTGGGTTTCTAAGTCTGCCCACCTTGTTTTTCTTATATCCTCTATGCTGCCTTCACTTGACTTAGGATATTTCAGAAGTGTCTCCTCCTGTGCTATTATCCTAGTCTCCATTTGGTTATGGCGCATTTCTGCTCTTTCTAGGCGAGTAATGACTTCTTTTTCTATTCTCGTAAGCCTATCTCGGTTTTCCTCGGCTACTTGAAAAATTTTCACCTTGTCTTCTTTCAGACTTTGTTTGATATGGGATATTTCATCCTCTACGTCCTCTTTAATTTGAGCAAGGGTCTTGTCGCTTGCCTCTGTTTTCTGGCCTTCTCTTATTTCGAGTTCTTCTCTCAGACCTTTAATTTCATCTTGAATGTGTCCATTGACTTTAGACAATTCATTCCGGACCTTGGTGATCTCGCCTCTATTTTCCTCTTGTCTTTTATTGACTATGACAATATCACTCTGAACTTGGTCCAGTTCTTTATGAACTTTACCCATCTGACTTTTTACGTTGCCTACCAGCTCCTTACTTTCCTGAGCGATAGCCTTAATTTCGCCTATTTCCTGGCATTGACCTAATATATTCTGGTCCTGTTTCTTGAGGTCACCGTTAATTGCTCTAGCGTAACTTTTCAATTTCTGGTCCCATTTGGAGTCGTTCTCCTCTAATCTCTGGTCTACTGTTTTCGTAAACTCTGCGAACTGTTTCGCTTGGCGTTCGAGATTCGCCTCATTTTGGATCTGAATATCCTTAATATCGTTAGACAACGCCTCTAATTTACTGTTGGTTTGCTCCTGAGCATGCCTACACGCTTGCAAATTACCCTCAAGTTTGGCTTCTATGGCCTCGAAACGTTTATCAGTATTTACCTGCATTTCCGATACAATGCTTACAACAGTATCTGTTACTTCGGTCTTAATAACCTCTTGCATTTGACCTAACTTATTGTTTAATTCGTCTTTATATTCAACTTTATTTGCCTCTAAACGGTTGTTTAATTCAATCTGGTTATTGTTCATTGCAACCTGATTTGCATTAATTGCCTCCTGATTGGCATCTAACCGAGCATTTATTTCTCTCTGGTTCTCATCTAACCGAGTGTTTATACTATCCTGGAAAGCTTTGGTTTCCAGTTTACTCTGCTCGTGAGCAGCATCAAAATGTTGCTTCAGTCCTGCAATAACTTGCAAGATCTCCTCCGTACCTGACATTTTACAATAACACACTTAAATATGCAGGCAGGCTTCCTGGAAAAATATGTGGATACGTTTCGAAGAGAAACATTAAACACTGCACACATATTGTGAAGTCGTACAAAACCTGATAATATTATGGTAGATTGTGGGTTGGGTATGTAACGCTAGTACCCTTAGGCCATTCTCTTCTCAATAGAGAGATTCTGCGTTACCTCAAAAGCCTACTGAATTCAAAAATCACTCAAACACAGTTTGAGGCAAAACAATTACTATGGTTTTCCCCATGAAATACCATAAAAATCTATGGGTTTTCCCTAAATCCCATAAGTTCCACGTATTCTGGGCGCCATGATAAATGAATAGAGCTTTTACTACCATAGACCCCACAGACGGGCGTCATGATAAATTAATAGACTCTATAATGTCTACAGGTATCTATCAAAATTTATATATACGTATCGGAACTTAGCTATGGATTAGGAGCGGTCACACCCTACTTCGTTAATTCTTACTTTAATAGAGTTGTGTGCATTAAATCTGATCGACTTTAGTCGTACCTTTAGCTCAAATCACAGTATAGGACATCAATTCCCATGTACCCATGTGAGTAATCTCGTTGGATAATATGCATCTGCCTCCAACTAGCATCAGCTCTCAGGCGTGTACGGTAACCCCAATTTTGCAGTGCATATTTTGGATTTGAGGCAAAAAGGTATCAACTCTACAATGATAAAGCACAACTCGATTCTAAAACTTTAATCCAGTAAAATAAATCATGGCTTCAAACACAAAACAATACCCAAAAAGCATAAAATAAAGCAAACAAAAAAAAAACTTCCACAATCCACAAATAAACAAATAAAAAATCACAACAAAGTCATACCTAGCCATAAGGCTTTACCCTTCTGTGAACTTCATGGGTAGATTATAGGTTAAGGAATAACCCACCCACCAAGGGAAGATGATGAGGAGAAGGAAGTAGATTTTGGAATTGGAAAAGAAGGATAGAAGAATAGGAGGAGAGTCCCACAAAAGTAATAAGTTTAATGTAAAACACACTTAAAGGTAGTTGCCAATGGAAATTAACTTTAGGATACCTAAAGTAGGTACGAGCTTGGTCGAGGCTAACGGGAACCGCAGCTAAGACTTGGGCGGTTTGCAAGAGAGAGGCCTTAGTACCTTTCCTCCCAAGCATGTATAAAAGTACTATGGGGAAGGGTGATGGTCTGGCAAGACTTAGAGGAACAAATTTACTGTATGTTTTCTTAAGGAGATTAGGTTTTACGAAGTAATTCGAAGAATGCCAATGATTTAACTCAAGCTTGGTATTTTCAATTTCCAAAATTATGGAGTTCTTGTAAGGGCGACCAAATGTCTCTAAAAAGGAATATGATAAAGGATTATACTTTATTGGGTAATCTTGGTAAATGAACCAATGGTTGCGTTGGACAATGGCTAAGCTTTTACTCAGCGAGGAGCCGGCTAAAAGTTTAGACAAAAAGAAACACTTATTTTTTGGGAAACTGACCATAAGTTTTCGGAGAGGGTCTCCACAAGCAGGTAGTTGGCTTAGCGAACTTTACTTGCCTTACTGGCCAATTAGAATTAGCTATTATCGCTAAGAAGAACTTTAGTAAGGTGAAAATTAAGAGTTCTTGCTCAAATGCAACAAATGGTGAAAGCCTTATTAAAGATTTTAATATCATTGAGTGAGGAGAGTCAAGGAAGACAGGATTTTGCCTAAAGTTTATATTCGAAAATGAAAAAGCAAAGGGAAAAGATTTGTTTATTTTACAATTAGAAAAAAATTTGATGAAATTAACAATTATGTAATATAAATTTAATGAACATGGTTCATTTGAACCTTTTAACAAATAGGGTCGCAGACCTCTCCACGTTAAACAGTTGCTCCAGGCAATTGACAATTTTTAAGGTTTTTTAAACCGTGAATTAAAATCTTGGTAAGATTTCACAAATAGGCAAAATGGAATAATTAAAGTTTTAACATTTACAGGAGTACAAGCAGTGTACTATATGAAACCTCTGAAAGAATATTCTAACTAAAATAACAACTTCGAAGATAACAAAATGGAAAACATAAGGAATAAAAAGGAAGTTCCTACAACTTCGTATATTTAAACAGAATTACTTTGTGAGATTTATACAAAGAGAGCAGGTCACTTACTGTGAACCTGAAAAGTTGATCAGAAGGAAGGTTCTAGACCTCTTATACTTTGAATAAGACTCGCCAGTCAAATGAGGCAGTTTTCATTTAGCGAGACCAAAGAATAACTCACTCAGGAGTTGAGAGAATTGTTTTCCCTGCTTTTGAAGGGAGGAACAATGTAAATTTAAAACTTGTATCACACAAGAAATTATGCAGAATTTAATTAATGTTAAACTAGCAAAGTTGGAAGGGCACTTCGTAAGTAACACCTTATAGAAAGTTACAATTTTATAAATAATGGTTGTTAGTAGAGGGTTAAGGAAAGATCATGGGGATATAGGGACAATGTTCATGGCCGTATTTAATATAACCGGACGATCGCGACGCGGTAGAAAAGTGGAGCAAACACTGATTAACACTATAGTCTGTAAGGATGGATGCAAAGTTCACTAGAGAAACACTGAAGTTTATGAGAAAAAAAGTTATTGCAATTATGGAGATAACTGATTGCACTATGTAGGTTAAAGTCTATTTCTTGAAAAAGCTGTAATTTACAATCAAATGCGCCGTAGAATTTTCCAGAGGTTCCAGCGGAGGATGAAAATTCACTATTGTAGTAATTTAGTTTTAAACAGGATTCTCTCAAGTACGTGAGAAATACATGATGGCAGGACTCGCAAATAGAGAACAAGTTCTAGAAGATTCCAGAACGACTTTAGCAGAAAATGGGGTTTGAAAAAATCCAACGGAGGAAATAGTTTCAAAATTATAGGCAGCGGGTATTAGATAATATCCCACGTAGCGAGAGGGTTTCTCGTTTAAATAGCTTAAGAAAAGCTCCTTTTAGTAAGGTTGGCTTACAAGAAAAAGCTCAACATTGCAAATCCCACGAAGGATGATTTTGCCCCAAGTAAATATTTTCACACTGCCTATAATTAAAATTAAAATCACTTGGAAGTTAAAACCATGAAGATGAGGTTAAAACTTTTTAAAAATAGTACTTATCTCGATTTCATGTTGAAGTCGGAGTTCCTTAGGAAGATTATCTAGCCAACATGGCGTAGAAGAGGTTGCGCCTCTTGGTTTGAGGAGGCTAAGCTCGAGCGGAGCTTTGACTGTACGAGTCAACTGCAGACGAAGAAGTGAGTGAGGCTCAGCGGAGCACAGAGGGTCCAAGAAAAAGGGGGAAAGAGAGGGGGGTGGGAGACAAAAGGAGAACATATAAGCATGGCCAACTTAACAAAACATAATTGATTTCTTGGTGAGCTGGTCTTCAAGGAGTTGATAGATGATACTAGCGCAGCATGGTGAGCAAAGAAGTAGACGTAGTCCTCTTGCTCTAGGAGAAAATAGCTGACGATGGTAACGAGATCTGGTAGCCAAATGGATAAGTAAGTCATCTTGCACGATGAGGAATTGAGTAGCTTCAGAGGTTCGCTACTAGATGACGCTAGGTGGACCACAGAAGTTATATATCTGAAACATACTTATGAAGACATAAGAAACATGCTCAACAAGGAGAAAACAGATGATCACTGTTGGTGTTTGGCAAAGAGGAAGGAAGAAATGAACATGCAAAGAGCAATAGACATTATATCTCTCGTACCGTGTATTCAAAGAATACACCATACTGGGGGGACAAACACCAACAGAGAGCAAATAAGCAGTTACACATTTATGGGAAGCGGAGCGATCAAAGACAGTGGTCTTGTGATCGGTCCATTTGTAGTCAAGATTCTGGCCACCCTGACTCTCCCATCTCTTCCAGGGTAGCATTCGGTCACCCTACCAGAAATCCATACTAGGGGGGGTGAAATATCCCTAACCAAGACCAAGTCCCCTACTTTAATGTCGGGACTGGAAAGAAACCACTTCTGCCTCCGTTGCAAGGAAGTTAAATATTCCAAGTTCCACCTTTTCCAAAAAGAATTACGGAGGGCTTCAAGTTTCCGCCAAGCGATAGGTAGATTAGAATCCCTATAAGAATTAGGAAGAGGAGGAGGGGCAGAAAGAGAAGTGCCGATAAGGAAGTGACCAGGGGTGAGTGGGAGTAGGTCATCAGGGTCATTTGAAAGTGGAGTTAAAGGGCGAGAGTTAACAACACCTTCAATCAAAACAGACAGAGAATTGAATTCTTCGTAAGTCAGAATTCGATTACCTAAGACTTTTCTTAAATGACGTTTAGTGAGCTTTACGCAAGATTCCCACCTACCACCATGATGCGGAGCGTAAGGAGGTATGAAGCGCCATTTGAAACCTTTCGAATAAGAAAAATTAGAGATTTGTTCCATGGCAGGAGAGGAAGTGAGAGCTTTCTTCCACAGGGAAGCTGCGCCCTGAAAGGTGGAAGCGTTATCAGAGAACATCTCAGAAGGAACACCACGCCTAGCGGTGAAACGAGAGACAGCTGATAAAAAATAAGAAGTAGAAGCATTCGTTACTAGTTCCAAGTGGATTGCGCCGGTAACCATGCAAACAAAGAGAGAAACATAAAGCTTACCAAACAATTTGCGTTTAGCTTCAGGAGAGTTTCGTTGATATTGGAACGGACCCATATAGTCCACGCCAGTTAAAGCAAATGGGCGTATAGGAGAAGAACGAAAAGAAGGCAAATCGCTCATTAATTGAGTGTTGATTTTAGGTTTCGCTTTGAAACAAGGAATGCACTTATGAATTACAGAAGAAACTTCATGAATTCCATTTATAATCCAGTACTTTTCTCTTAAGAGACAGAGCAGAGTACGTGTACCAACATGAAGATTACGATAATGAAAGTCACGTATAATTAAAGAAGTAACGTGATGTTTGGAAGGCAAAATAACGGGATGCTTTTTGTCCTCAGAGAGTAAAGATTGCGAGAGCCTTCCACCTACCCTAAGTAATCCATGGTCATCAAGGAAAGGGGCTAAAGCACGAAGACGGCTGGATTTGGGAAGATCTCTTTTAGAAGAAAGCAATGACAATTCAGAAGAAAAGGCTTCTTGCTGTGTCAGTTGTAAAATCTTAATGGTAGCGAGATTCAATTCATGATTGGTAAGGTGTGGTTTAGGGAAAAGAGGTTGGTCAACCACAAGATATTTCCATCTAAGGAGATAGGCAACAATCCGTAGTAATTTATGGAAGGAAGAATAGCGTGACAACAAAGGATGAGATGCGTTGGAAACAAGACACGAAGCAATGGGTAAAGGTACTTTAGCATCAGGCAAGTTGGAGTTTGTAACAGGGGGTTTAGAAGGCCATGAGGTAGATTCGTCGATTAACCACGAGGGCCCATGCCAGTACAATTGGGAAGCTGCCAATTGAGAGGGTAAACAACCACGAGAGATGATATCAGCTGGATTATCCGCACTGGGAACATGCCTCCATTGACATCCAGAAGAAAGAGTTTGAATTTTGGAAACCCTATTTGCGACAAAAGTTTGCCAGTGAGAGGGGTTTTTGGCAATCCAAGAAAGGGCGATCATAGAATCGCTCCAGAGATAGATTTGCGAGAATTCGACCTTTAATACTTCCCGTAATTTCTTGACAAGTTCTGCAGCCATTAGTGCAGCACACAGTTCGAGCCTAGGTAAAGTGATAGTTTTAAGAGGAGCGACCTTCGATTTGGCACAAACAAGGTTAGAAACTGGAGATCCATAGAATGAATCGTGATAAACTAAATATGCACAGCAACCATAAGCTTTTTCGGAACTGTCCGCGAACACATGAAGGAAAAAAGATGCATTAGAATGAGAGCTGATTACATTCCTGGGAATTTCAATGAGGGAAAGATCCAGCAAATTGCTGCGAAACGAGAGCCAACGATTCAGAAAAGAAAGAGGGACAGCGTCATCCCATTCACATTTAAGTGACCACAGCTCTTGCATGAAGAGTTTGGCTATAACAATAACTGGGGCAAGAAATTGAAGCGGATCAAAAATTTTTGCAATTTCAGAGAGGATTTGTCTTTTTGTATTAGGAAGCTCTTCTGCGAGCGAAACTTTATAGATAAGAGTGTCAGTGCTAGTGCACCAATGAACTCCTAAAGATTTTATAGATTCGGGGTTTCCACAAATTTCGACAGAAGAGGGATCTACGTCTTTGATGGGAAATTGGGCGAGAAACTCAGGGGAGTTGGAGTTCCACTTATGAAGTGGGAAACCTCCATTCCTTAGTAATGCTTGAAGTTCTAAAGACACAACAGAAGCTTCCTCCAAAGTAGAGAAGGACTGCAAGTAATCGTCAACATAGAATGACGTAGTTAGTGCTTCAGAGGCTTTGGGGTTAAATAAATGACCATCTTGTGAGGCAAGCAAGTGTAGGGATCGGATAGCAAGAAAAGCAGAGGGTTTTAAGCCATAGGTAACCGTTTTCAAGCGAAATACCTTAATGGGCTTATTGATTTCATCACGCCACAAGATTCTTTGAAGATCTCGTTGTTCTGGTTGAATTAACACTTGACGGTACATCTGTTTTATGTCGGCTATGACAGCTATGGGAAATAATCTAAAGTTTAAAAGTATAGCAGATAAATCTGATTGAATAGCAGGACCAGAATAAAGAGTGTCATTAAGGCTGTTGCCGTTAACGTCGGGTGATGAACCATTGAAAACAACTCGGATTTTATCTTTTACAAGAGGGTTTTTCCACACAGGATGATGATTTAAATAAACCGTTTCGATTGGGGGGTGCAATTCATCATCGGATTTGTTAACAACCTCCATATGATCTGAGCTTTCATACTCATCCATGAACTCAGTGTATTGCTTTTTAACAAGAGGTTCCTTCTTGAATTTGCTCTCGATAGCAAAGAGAGCTTTTCGAGCTTTGGGCTGAGAATTGATAAGTTTAGGAGGATTATTTAATCTTGGCATTTGAACGACGAACCGGCCATCAGTAGAACGAGTGGTGGTGTTTAAAAAAAGTTGCTCACAGAATTCATTTTCTGAAGAAGTTACATGAGGAGAATCAACATTTTCAAGCCTCCAAAACTGTTCCAGGTCAGTATTGGAGAAGTAACATTGCGATGCAGGTTGGGGTGAATAATGGGGAAGTTGCCCTGTGACAATCCATCCAAAATTAGTGTCTCTAGCGACCACGTTTGAGGATAGCTTGCGAACCTGTTTCCGAAGGCAGCTCCAAAAGACATTGGCACTGAAGAGTATGTCAATGGGATTTTGTATGTTAAACGAAGGATCGGCTAACCTTAAATGCGAGGGAATGTTTAACCCCGAAATATCAACCGAGTGACTAGGAGTGTCTTCTCCAATGCTATTGAGAATTAGACAATTAAGTTTAAGAAAGTTGTTTCTATGACAAGTATCTCTTATGGTTAGTTTTGAAAATTGTAAAGCTTGCGATTTTGAGCTGTTGATGCCTGACACATTGATAGAAGTGGGGTTTACGGGTAGGCCTAGTTTTCTAATCAAGGAATTAGATACAAAATCATGAGTTGCCGCTGAGTCTAGAAGACCGCGTGCACGGACCCAGTTGCCAAAGTTATCCTGAACGTCAATTTGGACAGTAGACAACAATACTTGAGCACTGCGAATAGACTTAGCATTTTGAATGTATGATGAAGCATTAGAACTGTTAACACTATCATTTTTCGGCGAAGTAGATGCTGTCGATGACCTTGCCTGATCATGACGATGTAGCAGAGTATGATGAGCCTTTTCACAATGGTAGCAAAGTCTTGTAGACTTACAGTTAGAAGCAGAATGCGTAGGCGCTAGGCAATTGAAACAATGTTTGTTTTGGGCGACTAATTTTCGTCTGTCATCAACTGACATTTCTTTAAAGGATTTGCAGAGGTATAGGGCATGGGGATCTTTACAAAGTATGCACTTTACAGGTTCGTTTAAACTTTTGCGAGGTTCACCTTGCGTGTTTAAAACAATAGAGCTGGCGACACGACGTTCACTAGACCTAGTTGGGTAACCAGTAGTGTTTGATTTGAATTTGGATGAGCTGGACCCTGGTTTTTGGGTATTAGACGCTGAGCGTTCGCTTTTGGGTTTGATGGACATTAATTCGAATTTGGAACTAGGAGATGAAGGTTCGCTCTGATTGGCTAGCGCGGTTAAAAGTTGGCATCTAGCGTTTATGAAAGTGACTAAATGCTCGTAAGAGTAGTCGTCTTCCTTAGAAAGTTCAATTTCCCAAGCTTTGAGGGTAGCAGCATCAACTTTAGAAACTACTAAATGTATTAGGAAAGTATCCCAATGTTCGGTAGGCTGCTCTAATTGGGACAAAGCTTTAACGTGGAGTTGGGTAGTGTCAATTAAAGTACGCAAACTAGTGACGTCATTGTGCTGTGACGCAGGTAGGTTAAATAGAGCCTTAATATGGCGTTGAATACGTAAACGTGAATTTCCATATCTTTCTTTTAATAAGTTAAAGGCAATGGGGTAATTTTCGGCACGCAGAGGAAGTGCTTCAACTAACTGCAAAGCTTGACCTCGAAGGATAGATCTCAAGTAGTGGAACTTGTAAATGACTTGAATGTCTTCATTGTCATGAACAAGGGAGCAAAATAATTCATAGAAAGAATCCCAAGTGGATTCATCTCCAGAAAAATGGGGTAAATCAATTTTCGGTAAAGTAGGTTTGGGCTTGTGAGTGCTTTCACGGAAAGAAGTTTGGGGTTCATGAAGGGAACCAAGAACAGAAGCGTCCTTTTTTTGCTCCTCTTCGAGTTGGCGTATTATTCTGAAAGCAGAACCTATGCCTTCGTAATATAAGTTCTCTACTTCGACACGATCTTCTGTTTGATTGAGCATACAAGTTTCAATTTCAGTTTGAATGTTACAGTAGTTTTCATAAGAACGTTCAAAATCCTTTACACGATGTTTCAACAAATCTAATTGCGCATCTGAGGGATCTAATTCTTTTATGTACCTTCTGAATCGGGTAATTTGCCCTTTATAGGATGCCCGTTTGGAAGTAAGTTTTTCATCCTTATCCTTATCAGTGGGAGCCATATTAAAGAAGATAAATGAAAATGTAACTCACGAAACTGTGGAACCTTGGAAATGCTGTCAAGCTGGCAGCAGCGTATGAGTAGAAAGAATGGGACACACCATAGGAGACAGGAGCGGCCTCTTTCCCGTTCACAGGTTTTGCACGATGTGGTTATAGCTGAAATATTCAACACAGATATTAGAAATATGCAAAGTATTGTCAAATGACACTTTTTTAAAAGGAGAGAAAAAAAATGGGCTCTCCCGGGTTTCTGGGACCAAATTTTGGGTAGATTATAGGTTAAGGAATAACCCACCCACCAAGGGAAGATGATGAGGAGAAGGAAGTAGATTTTGGAATTGGAAAAGAAGGATAGAAGAATAGGAGGAGAGTCCCACAAAAGTAATAAGTTTAATGTAAAACACACTTAAAGGTAGTTGCCAATGGAAATTAACTTTAGGATACCTAAAGTAGGTACGAGCTTGGTCGAGGCTAACGGGAACCGCAGCTAAGACTTGGGCGGTTTGCAAGAGAGAGGCCTTAGTACCTTTCCTCCCAAGCATGTATAAAAGTACTATGGGGAAGGGTGATGGTCTGGCAAGACTTAGAGGAACAAATTTACTGTATGTTTTCTTAAGGAGATTAGGTTTTACGAAGTAATTCGAAGAATGCCAATGTTTTAACTCAAGCTTGGTATTTTCAATTTCCAAAATTATGGAGTTCTTGTAAGGGCGACCAAATGTCTCTAAAAAGGAATATGATAAAGGATTATACTTTATTGGGTAATCTTGGTAAATGAACCAATGGTTGCGTTGGACAATGGCTAAGCTTTTACTCAGCGAGGAGCCGGCTAAAAGTTTAGACAAAAAGAAACACTTATTTTTTGGGAAACTGACCATAAGTTTTCGGAGAGGGTCTCCACAAGCAGGTAGTTGGCTTAGCGAACTTTACTTGCCTTACTGGCCAATTAGAATTAGCTATTATCGCTAAGAAGAACTTTAGTAAGGTGAAAATTAAGAGTTCTTGCTCAAATGCAACAAATGGTGAAAGCCTTATTAAAGATTTTAATATCATTGAGTGAGGAGAGTCAAGGAAGACAGGATTTTGCCTAAAGTTTATATTCGAAAATGAAAAAGCAAAGGGAAAAGATTTGTTTATTTTACAATTAGAAAAAAATTTGATGAAATTAACAATTATGTAATATAAATTTAATGAACATGGTTCATTTGAACCTTTTAAGAAATAGGGTCGCAGACCTCTCCACGTTAAACAGTTGCTCCAGGCAATTGACAATTTTTAAGGTTTTTTAAACCGTGAATTAAAATCTTGGTAAGATTTCACAAATAGGCAAAATGGAATAATTAAAGTTTTAACATTTACAGGAGTACAAGCAGTGTACTATATGAAACCTCTGAAAGAATATTCTAACTAAAATAACAACTTCGAAGATAACAAAATGGAAAACATAAGGAATAAAAAGGAAGTTCCTACAACTTCGTATATTTAAACAGAATTACTTTGTGAGATTTATACAAAGAGAGCAGGTCACTTACTGTGAACCTGAAAAGTTGATCAGAAGGAAGGTTCTAGACCTCTTATACTTTGAATAAGACTCGCCAGTCAAATGAGGCAGTTTTCATTTAGCGAGACCAAAGAATAACTCACTCAGGAGTTGAGAGAATTGTTTTCCCTGCTTTTGAAGGGAGGAACAATGTAAATTTAAAACTTGTATCACACAAGAAATTATGCAGAATTTAATTAATGTTAAACTAGCAAAGTTGGAAGGGCACTTCGTAAGTAACACCTTATAGAAAGTTACAATTTTATAAATAATGGTTGTTAGTAGAGGGTTAAGGAAAGATCATGGGGATATAGGGACAATGTTCATGGCCGTATTTAATATAACCGGACGATCGCGACGCGGTAGAAAAGTGGAGCAAACACTGATTAACACTATAGTCTGTAAGGATGGATGCAAAGTTCACTAGAGAAACACTGAAGTTTATGAGAAAAAAAGTTATTGCAATTATGGAGATAACTGATTGCACTATGTAGGTTAAAGTCTATTTCTTGAAAAAGCTGTAATTTACAATCAAATGCGCCGTAGAATTTTCCAGAGGTTCCAGCGGAGGATGAAAATTCACTATTGTAGTAATTTAGTTTTAAACAGGATTCTCTCAAGTACGTGAGAAATACATGATGGCAGGACTCGCAAATAGAGAACAAGTTCTAGAAGATTCCAGAACGACTTTAGCAGAAAATGGGGTTTGAAAAAATCCAACGGAGGAAATAGTTTCAAAATTATAGGCAGCGGGTATTAGATAATATCCCACGTAGCGAGAGGGTTTCTCGTTTAAATAGCTTAAGAAAAGCTCCTTTTAGTAAGGTTAGCTTACAAGAAAAAGCTCAACATTGCAAATCCCACGAAGGATGATTTTGCCCCAAGTAAATATTTTCACACTGCCTATAATTAAAATTAAAATCACTTGGAAGTTAAAACCATGAAGATGAGGTTAAAACTTTTTAAAAATAGTACTTATCTCGATTTCATGTTGAAGTCGGAGTTCCTTAGGAAGATTATCTAGCCAACATGGCGTAGAAGAGGTTGCGCCTCTTGGTTTGAGGAGGCTAAGCTCGAGCGGAGCTTTGACTGTACGAGTCAACTGCAGACGAAGAAGTGAGTGAGGCTCAGCGGAGCACAGAGGGTCCAAGAAAAAGGGGGAAAGAGAGGGGGGTGGGAGACAAAAGGAGAACATATAAGCATGGCCAACTTAACAAAACATAATTGATTTCTTGGTGAGCTGGTCTTCAAGGAGTTGATAGATGATACTAGCGCAGCATGGTGAGCAAAGAAGTAGACGTAGTCCTCTTGCTCTAGGAGAAAATAGCTGACGATGGTAACGAGATCTGGTAGCCAAATGGATAAGTAAGTCATCTTGCACGATGAGGAATTGAGTAGCTTCAGAGGTTCGCTACTAGATGACGCTAGGTGGACCACAGAAGTTATATATCTGAAACATACTTATGAAGACATAAGAAACATGCTCAACAAGGAGAAAACAGATGATCACTGTTGGTGTTTGGCAAAGAGGAAGGAAGAAATGAACATGCAAAGAGCAATAGACATTATATCTCTCGTACCGTGTATTCAAAGAATACACCACTTCACAAGGATATACTAGTGCGCTGATGCACCTACGACTTCAAAACAAACTGTACATTAACATAACAGTCATACAATGTGACTTCTTTAATATTACAACAAGGATTATTCCTTAAGCCTCTTTATGTTAAACAATTATGTGTGCCGTGCGTGTTTTAATATTTTTCTTCTCACCAATGAAATGCTTTGCATGCATTTACCTATTTGGACGTTGCACCAAAATCAACGTGCAACTCCATAATTATGTAAGCTACCCCCGACACATCCTCCAATTATATGGTTTCACCGCATGCTGTCTGTGATTCCTAGATAAAACGTTACGTTATAGCTTATGTCGGATTGTACGATAGACTACCTCGCGCTCATGGCGATTGGCATCTAGTCACCAACTACATGACTTGGTTCCAGTGACAGTACAAATATATCATGTAACTATTCGTCAGATAGCTAAATTAATGAACCATCAGGATGAACTATAATTATCCATGTGTTCACAAACCACATGGCTATAATACTCAACATAACAATCTTGCATTATATGTCATTTTAACAAGGTCTAGAATCTCTTCCTTTTATAACTTGCCTGGGCGGTCCGAGTGGCT
This sequence comes from Meconema thalassinum, assembly GCA_946902985.2. Lineage (NCBI taxonomy): Eukaryota > Metazoa > Arthropoda > Insecta > Orthoptera > Tettigoniidae > Meconema > Meconema thalassinum. Next base: position 227,281,529 of record OX336398.1, read on the forward strand.
GGCCCCGACCCTCGGCTAAGGAAGTCGCTACACAATAGAAAGTGGAATGGGTCGTTTCACCAATTATCTCGACCTTTCTAAAAGTTTGAAAGCCTCCCTCTCTAAGCAGTGGAGATTTACAGGACAAATACTGTGTCCTGACCGACACACATGTTCCCAAAGGATCTTAATTGACTATTATGCCAACAGGTATTGAATGAGCTTTTGTAATTAGTCCTACGTAGAGGATAATGATTAATTAATGGCCTCACATGGGTCCATTCAACATGAAGGTTCGGGGTTCGCAATGCATGAGCCTGGCGGTGACCGATGTCTCAAGTACAATATAGGCGCAGAAAACCACTGTCGCCATGAGTTTTCGCTGCCCACGAGCGTAAATAACTCATCAAAAAGTTCTCGGGAAATCATAGAGCTGCGAGGTGTCCTTGTTTCCTCGACTCTTATAAAGATTCCAATCCGGAACACATTTCAATCCTTTCTTCAGAGTTAGGGTCCATTCACTAGAACTCTGGAATAAATAATATCTCCAACAATGTCCACGACATAGGAGAATTCATAAGTAGAATAGACTATCTGGCCCCTAATGCTCCATGCTACGACACTCCGACCGATAATATTAAGAGAAATCTAACATTTACTCTATAAGCTTCTCAATTAAGCTGCAAATTCAATCCACTAAAAGCTCTTTCATTACTGGTATCATTACTGAATATATGCAATATTCTGATATAAAACTTCTTTCCATAATTACTGTAATGTAATCTCATTGTAACATCTTCCTGCTTAGATTGATAAGTCTTGCACTTAGCGTTAATAATTCTCGCTTACAACATTTATTTGTTTCCTGATGTGTTCATTCATACTCTTAATAACCATTATTATTATTATCATCAAATCTCATTGACATAAATGACCAAAATCATTATTTATTATTATTATTATAAATCTCATTGACATAAATGACCAAAATCATCATTTATTATTATTCTCACATAAATTACCAAAATTTCCGACATAGCTAAACGTTTTAAACTCGAACAATCGCGTTCGTTGCATTTACATAACTGATTGCCATTCTTAATTCATAGTGGGAATAATTACTCCACTTAATGATGCAAATTAACATTTCAACTCTATAAAATCAACTCAATACTGATTAAACATGGAGGATCAGCCTCCTAACTGACTTTTACTGGCATCTATAAGGAATTCACAATACCTTTACGGAATCACAGACATGCATCGGTCCGTACTTCTACATAATCAGAACCATAATTTGTGGGGTACTTACATCTCTATAGGCATCTAAGGTGGCTCCAACCAATCATATTCTTCCATGTCGCCCGCCATAATGGGTTTAACGCGACATATTTCTCTTGTTTACACACATTTGATTACACATAATTTCTATCACCAACACGACACGTTGCATACCTTTCAGGAAGTTATCACTCCCCAAACAAGTGAAACACTTCATCAAACACTACTTTAAATGATATCTTTACATATACATTACACTGAATACTCGTCACTTTATACACACTTCAATGCTGAAATTCCCTAGCAGAGATCGAAATTGCAGGTGTCGACGGCATCTTACGTTACCAACTCCTGATTGAAAGTCTGGTTATCTGCTCTCGGAACTCTCCAACAGTTTTATGACGATCATTACTCCTACAGTGAGCGTCCTGCGTTACATCAATACGATGGCTCCCAAACATGAGCGTTAACATCTGGTACCCTCATGGCAATACCAAACACTTAGTAGAGTTTCTTTAGCGCATTCTATCGTAGTTACACACATACGATTAGTTAATACTATACACACTGCGCTTAATAAAGTTCAACACTTTCACAAATAATTATATACAATAGTTCTACCGTTAGTCTATACGGTGCTTCGTAACTGAACACGTCATAGTTCGTGCTGCTGATTATACCTGTATCACGACTATTATTCATACAAACATATTTACTGTTTCTATTACACATACCAGTCTTTGTTCGGCGTCTTGATGAATAGAATCGTCATGCGTTTTGCCTTGACGAACTTGCTTCAACCTGGCTGTAGCTGACTGAAGTTTCACTCGAAGACTGCACGTAACTTATTTGAAGACTTCTGTATGCGACTTACACGCTGTCTCGTACTGCTGCATATTTGCTGCATACTGATTGCAACTTATTGCCATTGTGCTACAACTGAAAACTGCGTAAGACAATAACTGGCTGTAACTGCGCTTGGCGGCATGTAGACTGAGCTTGACTGCGTCTCGACTGGCTTACAACTGAGTAACAACTGAGCTTCAAGTGAGATTCAACTGAGAGCTCCTCCTGGGGTCTACTCCCTTATATCGGATTTCCACAGAAAGTAGAGCAACATCTTCCCGCGTAATCTTGGCTCCTCTCACAGCATGATTCAGGTCTTCAAACCATGATCATTGTGTTCCTCTCTCTTCACAGGTCCCAAAACTATCTGTGTGCAAAGGAATCGCTCGTTCAATTAATTAATATTAATTCCTTTCTCCATGGCGTGGGACGCTACCTAATCGGGATGTCCCCGGCAACATCTTCACATCCATCCGCGAACAATGGTCGTTTTACAGTCCTTACGCACATCACTAAATATGCACCAATTTCGCCGGTAAAAGACTCTAAAATTATCTTCTTGCCAAGATATTCACCTGTGTGCAACTCTCATCTCGATTCGTTACTCCAATCACGAGTAATCAATGATTTTTCTGGGCATTTCTCCGCCCCTACTCCAAATCTATTCTCCGTCGGGGAATAACTATGTCATTATTCAGGCCTCTCCCCTGCTCCAGACGACATAATGGGGTGACAGAGATGGACGTGGCTCCACTGGGACCAACCCACAATTCTGGGCCAATTAGTAAATGTCAGCTCTGCCCTCCTCTGTGCTTCAAACCTCCAATAGCTTACACCAAATCGTCTTATAATGATATAATCTGCTCATTATTTCCTACATTATTTTACTAAATAATGCCATTTCATCAAAAATCACACCAGTGATTAAATATACATCTCTTTCGAGGGGTTTTTACCAAGAAACTCCCTGTACAGATCTCTGGTTCGCTTCCTGGCGGAACCTTTTTACTGAGATCACAGTCTCTGAGAACCATGTTCGATTCCAGTCAGCATAACCCCATCGGGTTCACTAGGAAGCGCTATAGTGTCAAGGAGCTTAGATATCTAACCCCCATAACTTTCATATCGTTTCAAGGAACAACAAAATTCGACATGCAAGCTGCCCTCTGGGTATCAAAAAACAAAGCTTGCGCCTGGCACTCGAGGCCATACAATATTATTATTTACTCATTCATTCATTCATTCATTCAATTTCGCTAATCGGCCAACTAGGGACCACGATAAGCCTCATTTTACATACTGGCATTTGTTCATTTTTCGCTTGATCCACATTGTCTTCATGAGCTCACTGTGTTTAGCACGACGTTCCTCTGTCCATTTCACACCAGTTGTCCGTTTTTCGTCCCGGAAAGACTCAAACGTCTTGATGGCTGCTCTATAAAGATTTCGGTCTTGTGCATCTTCTGCTCGTATCCCATTTCTTTCAGATCTTTCTGGACGTTAACGTACCATGGCATTGTCGTTTTTGGTTTTGAGTCGAATATACTGAAGATACGTTTCGTCCATCGGGAATCGATCATCCGTCGTAGGTTATATGACCGTAGAAGGAAACTCTGCGTTTTCGCATTGTGTCTGTGATCTCCTCTATCTTAGAGTATATTTCTTGTCTGGATTTTGTAATGTAGATGCCATTTTTGTAGTCTGGGCCGAGTATGATGTGTAGGATCTTTCTTTCTTTCTAAATTAGCGAGCAAACATTTCTCGGATAGGATAAGACATTCAGATGCATATAGCGGTACTGGTTTGATGACAGTGTTGTAGTGACGAAGATATTATTGTCATAAATAAACAAACAAAAATAAAAAGAAAATAAATCAGTACATTTGATAATGCATCCATGAAAAGGTTGAGAGGTTTGATGATGACATTTCAGTGAGGCAGAATGAGGGAATAGCAGAGAGTGTGGATTGAATTACCTTATCACTGAAAGCAGGGGGCGTCCTCTCCAACTTGGTAGACCATTGTTAGCTCAGAGTTGAGTGAGGGACACATTCATGTTAATCACATCGGGGTCACACATTACCCAGTTCAATTTACGTTACAAGCCACAAATCTGCGCTGCTAAATTAGATCCCACACTTCCGGCATATTTTAAAAGTAGATTTTCAAAACTACATCCACAGGCTAACATTAGCACTTGTCGGGAAGAGTGATACAGTTGGTTTAGCGCTGGTGCCAAGCATTGCGGGCTCAGTCCAGTGGCCTCTATAAGTGTTTAAATGCAACAATATCGTGTCAAGATTACGTAATAAAGAACAAGAATGAGTGATTAAGTTTAAACGAGATATGCTGGTAGAAATAAAGCTAAATAAGGTTAGCTGATCAAGTTAAAGTTAATCGAAATTAGCTGATCAAGTTAAAGTTAAACAAAATTAGCTGATAAAAGTTAAGTTGAAAATAAATTAGCTGATAAATTAAAGTTAAACGAAATTAGCTGATCAAGTTAAAGTTAAACAAAATAGCTGATAAAATTAAAGTTGAACAAAATTACCTGAAATTTACGTTAAGCAAAATTGGCTGATCAAGTTAAAGTTGAATAAAATGAACAGATTAATTTCAAGATAAGCAAAATTAACTGAATAAGGGAAACAAAATTACCCTGACTGAGCAAATCAAAGTTAAACAAGATTAATTGCTATAATTAAGGCTAACGTTAATCTAACTTAAGTAATTAGGTGAAATTAAAACAAAATTACCGGATTAAGCGTAACCAGGCATACTCACAAAGAGCAAGGTCATTCTGGGATCCAAAGAAAGCAACATTGGCTGCCAAGAGCAAAAAGAATTATTGTGGTTGTAGGTGGTTCTAGCGTTTACATAGCAATAATAATAATAATAATAATAATAATAATAATAATAATAATAATAATAATAATAATAATAATAATAATAATAACAATTTAATTATTTATTTAGCGTTTGGCTGTACATATCAACATTAGTCAAAAATAGATGTGTATTTACATTATTTTCAGTTTCACTTTCAAGTTGTTAATAAAGTCTACCAGCACTGAGTCATATTCCACCAGCGGAACTCAGACGCAAACATGCCTTACTCCGGGAGTATAAGAAGATAAATGCCAACGACCAGCTACCAATACACCAGGACATCACTGCTGCTGAAGTGAGACGTCTACGCTCGCGAAACCCCTCCATCCGGACAGCGAGACACCTGGTGAACCAAAACTTCAATCTGCTGCAAAACTGGAAAGAAGAATTGGTGGAAAACATTCCAAGTCAGCTGCAAGATATCACAAACTCCACAACACCACCAAATTGCTTCCATCTACCTCGGAAAACTTGGTCAACGCTAAACAGGATAAGAACAAACCATGGTAGATGAGCAGATCTTCTCTACAAATGGGGATATATATCTTCACCAGAATGCAGTTGTGGTGATCCCAGGCAGACCATACGGCATATAGTGAATGACTTCCCGACGCATTCCTACAGTGGCAACTTCAGTGACTTTGTGGAAGCAGGCCCAGCTGTGATAATAACAATATTCTGAAGCGACACCAGACTGACTAAAAGAATTTTCAACATAATTTCTACCTCGAAATTGGGTACCTGTTGGTACAAAGAAACTAAAGAAGACTTACAACAATTACATATCACCATAGAAGACATTCACGACCGCAGCAGTTGTAGAGAAAAAATCAGAAACCAGAAATCTGAATTTAGATCACAACCCAAAAGAAATAGGCGTAATGGACATATGAAGAGAAGAAGGCCACAGTGAACGGATAAAAGGATTTGGGGAAGATAAAAAGAAGAAAAGAGCCACCACCAAAAGCTAGATTTTTGTGTTCTTAGCGCTCTCCTTAAAGGGGAATGTACGCAAATAATTGTATTTATTTATTTTTTATCTTTTTAACGAGGGAAGTGGAAAATCTTGCATAAGACTTTGAGAAGGGTACGCACTCTTCCAGTGTGTGGGATTCATACCCACTTAAAACCACACCCTATCCTCTTGACAAAACCCATCCCATATTACTTCAGGATGGAGCCACTTTCTTTGCTTCACAAGCACCTTCTTAATTCTCAATTCATAGTCCGCGGATCGCAGACTTAATCAACTAAAGCGTGTAAGTCCCTATCTGACTTCTTCTGACGAAGGACCACCTCAACGAAGAAAGCGACCGTATCCCAGCTGAGCTCGTTCCTCAGCATAATTCCAACTATATTGTCCGGCGTTATTGGACCAACCTCAGCTTCAAGTCGTTTTTCCGCTGCCCAACGAGCGCAGACGAAGAACGTATGATATAAGTCATCTCGTTCGTTCTCGCAGTAAATACATGCTGGACTCCTCACTTTGGCCATACGTTGAAGGTAACACCGAAAGTAGCCATGACCTTTCAACATGTGAGTCAGAAAGTAATTAGTTTCCCCATGTTTTCTACTTTTCCAATCAACCGGACTCGGTATCATCCGTGCTGTCCATCTTCCTCTGAGATCCTCATTCCACCTCTGCTGCTAAAGCTCCATCTTGCGTGTCACGGCTTCCTTCCAGGCTTGAGCCTTGCCCAGTTCTACTCGTCGGAAGTATACGTCTTTACGTTCTTGCGCGAGTAAGTCAATTGGCGCAACACCTAAGACAACCAGAACTGCAGGTTCCGTAACTGTACGGTAAGCACACGCCACCCCCAGTGTCTCAGAAGCTTCATCAGCACGCTGAAAAGATCACTGACGCTTTCAACAAAAGGAGATGAGTTTCTACGGCCACATTCTCAGAATGAACAATGACGGACTCACATGATTCTATACCTTGAATGTCAAGAACAACTCGCTTAGTGAAATAGAAAAAGCACTTGAAGAATTTGGCATTACAGAGGAAATTATACAAGATCAACTCCAGTTCAGAACATTAATCAATAACCATCATTTCTCAGAAAATAACTACCAGGACAAAGGAATCTTGAACGGAAGAACGGAGGAAAAATTTTAGTGCCCAGATGAAGAGATTTTGGGACAAGTAAATACCATCTTTAGCTAAATGAGTTCCTTCGCGCTGTACAGATGGACATAACGATGTAAAAAAAATAGTACAAAGTTATCTTTGAGGTCATTTATAAACATTTTTCTTCGATCTTTTGACTAACTTATTGGTCGACAAAGTGATTAATGTAGCTAATAACCTGATGTAACTGTTGCTATTTGATCCCAAGTAAGACGACGCTAATAACGAGTCTTGTACTTGTTGTGAATCTGGGTCACCTGTCAGACTCGTTAATACTGTTCTTGTCAAAGTTACGAAGTGTGGAATATTTCATGAACCAAGCTCACGTCACAAGCATTTTCAAGCCAAAGCTTGTCATACCAACATAACATTAATTCTTAGCACGCGCCGTTCACTCCGCAACCCTCATGACACGCGAGAGGATTCCAGGTTGACAAGTTACGTTTTGAAATTCAACTGTATGTGAGCGGTAAACCACGTACTATAAATATTATATAATGGTACAAAGTCATAATGATGGTAATAGTAATAATGGATGAAAATCCACAGCCTGCTTCCAGTCGACCGACCTGGTCAGGGAATAGAATGAATGAAACCCCATCTAGCGGCGAGGATATGAACTTTGCCGGCTGCCAAAGCCTATCGCACTCCCCTGGGGCAGTGATTAAATGAATGACAGATGAAATGAAATGATAGTGGAGAGTGTTGCTGGAAGAAATTGTGACAGGGAAATCCGGAGTACCCGGAGAAAAACCTGTCTGCCTCCGCTTTGTCCAGCACAAATATCACATGGAGTGAGCGGGATTTGAACCACGAACCCAGCGTGCTGCCACCTAAGACACGGAGGCTCCAATAGTAATAATACATAATAATAATAATAATGATAATCCCCATTACTATCCAATTTATTCCTGTAGAAATTTATTCGGGAATGAAATAATGAAACTGAAGGGGTAAATATTGGCAGAAATCTTCCTCTCCTTCCTCTCCCTAGCGTTTTCCTGCTGGTGCAGGGTCTGCTATTTTGATCTTGCCTCGCCAATCTTGGGCATCTTGTGGTTTAAGTTGAGGGTCTTCATGTCAGCATTTACTGTGTCATGCCAGTGCTGCTTTGGACGTTCATGTGGACGTTGCCCATTAATTTCAAACGAGTGGGTGCAATTGGCAACTGTTCCAGGTGCAGCACGCAGGACATGGCCATACCATTGGAGACGCTTTTCCCGTGCCTTCTCAGTGATGAGGGTGCGATATCCATTTGCTGGCGAACAGTGGCATTTTGACATGATGCAGGAGTATGGTGGCCATGGACCAACGCATTTCCATCTTGTGTAATTGTGGCTCCGTAGCTTTATCGGCCGGTCGACATTCAACACCTTATAAAGCAACAGGACGCACTACTGTGCGGTATATTTTGGACTTCAGATGTAGTGGCAACCTTTTGTCACTGAATACGCCTGTGAAATATCAAGAACAAAATCCACCTTGATTGCACAGTCTTTACAGGTGACCTTGCTATTATTCCAAACAATAGGAACGAAGCAATCCATTTCATAGCAACAACACGACTCCAAATATTGTTGAGAAGACTAAATAACGGGGGTAATATAATAGTGTTCAGTATCGGTTGCGGGATATGCTTGCAGTTCATTAGTACTATACGGAATGCAAGCAGAGAAATATCGACCTTCCTGACAACACGCGTTAGTTGTATGGCAGCAAATGATATTGGATAGGGCTACTGAATCACCCGATATATGGGAAGACTGAATCAGTATTACCAACCTTTAATCACCAAATTTGAAAACATCTCTCAGAAAATCAAGTAGCCTACATAGGAGAACTTATTCCGGAAGGAGGGTATAAACAAGAAGCGAACTAGCAAGGAATGGCAAGATTTACAAAAGGCTTATAGAATATCCTGGAAAAGATACAATAAAAAAGATACAGTCAGTCTGAGGGACTAGACTTTATATCATTTCAAATGACGCATGCTACAAATGCTACACATGTTAGAAAAGCTCAGGTGGGTTTCACGCTTCGCTCGAAGCCCCAGGATTCTTTCAACAGACTCCATTACCCATTAACTTAGGCTTCCCGCGCGGGGAACGGAGAGCGGGAGGTGCACTCTGCTGCATGACGTCACGCACTTGCCGTCTCTGTATCGCATAACTCCAGACCCCAGGAGTAAACTCAGACTCAACAGACTCCATTACCCTTTAACTTAGGCTTCCCGCGCGAGGAATGGAGAGCGGGAGGTTCACTCTGCTGCATGACGGCACGCACTCGCCGTCTCCGTATCACATAACGCCAGACCCCTGGAGTAAACTCAGACTCGGTGCATATGCACTGAACAACATGATGACGTTATACACGCCGTAACGGTAACGCATAACGGTTGACCAAAGCATAACTTGAAGTCGACAAGATCATTTGAAATGATAAAAACATCCATATCACAATAGCAAAATTCCCACATTATAATACTGTCATCAAACCAGAGCTATCTGGCTCTTAAAAGATGGTATACTGGCTTTCATGGCGAAACCCCACACAAGACACGGCCTAAACCCAGACAAATTGCAGAACTTTAATTCACGGGCCGTGAAAGCCAATAGACCAAACTATTTATTTGTAGTTCTCCACCTAATCGTCATCATTCTCCTGTAACACCACATTTCAAATGCTTCCACTCTCCTCTTTTCTGCTGCACCAACAGCCCAAGTTTCACTTCCATAGAGCACCACGTTCCAGACAAAGGCTGCCAAAATTACATTTTTATATATTTTATGTCATCAGCTATTTTCTGTAGAAAATGTTTCCTTGCCTGTGGTTTGGGACATCTTGATCATCACCCCCAATATGTTTGTGGTAACACAGTAAGAAGCTTGTGAGTTCTCTCCTAATGCGGTTGCGAGGTGCCTCTTTACCTGCGGGAGCCTTCCATTCTGTTCTGCTCCACATCAAAGGAAGTTAACCTGAGCAGTGGCTGGAGAAAGAATTCAATTGTAGCCCCGTGTCGTAAATCGGATATGCTACTCTTCAGTCGGCAGTGTGTGGCGGTTGGCTTGCATTGGCTTTGACAGGAGTCTCCGGCCGCTACGAGAGAGAGACAAAATATCTTGCCGTCTTTAAACAGTACGTGCACAGTTGTAGAATTAAAAGTTAAACAGTCATAAATTATCCATTTTCTTTTCTACTTCCTCTCCTTTCCCTTCTTTTGCTGTTCTCCTTCTCTTCTCTCATCATTTATCGTTTCTTCTCCTTCACCTGCATCTTTTCTCTCTTCCCTTATTCTCCTTCTCATCCTTCACCTGCTTCTCCCTTCAACTTTGTCCCCTTTTTCACCTCTTCTTTCACCTTTTCCTTCTTCCCCATACTTTCCTTCTCTTCCTTCTACCTCTTCTGCTGTTACTTTTCTCTTGATTTGTCTGCTTCTTCTTTCTTCTCTTCCTTCCTCTACTTCTCTTTCTCTTCCAAGTCTCCCTTCTGCTACGTACTCTCCATTCAATATATCTTCTCCTACTCCTCCTATTGCACTTCTTCCATCTCTTGCTTCTGTTCCTTCTACTCCGCACTCTTCATCTCTTTCTCTTTACTATCGTTATTGTCCTCTGAACTCCTTTTCCTCTTACTCTCCTCCTTCTTCTGTGTCTTCACGTTCTTCTTCCTATCGTTTTTCTTCTTCTCCTTTTACTTCCTTCCCTCTTTCATCCTCTTCTTTCTCTCCATCTCCTTCTTCACATACATTCATTCCCATTTTTCTTTTTCTTCTTCTCTCGTTACCCATCCTGCGAAATCCCTTGGCCAGTTCTTGAATCCGCAGGGATCCAGCCATAAATGATATATATTGGCACAGTCTAGAGAAAAATATTTCAGTCTCCTTATATTTAGATTGGATGCGTGCACTGCTGAAGATTTAATTCGTTATAATAATACAATCTGCTAGCATAGGCACAGTTTAATCTTCCAACTCAACTTTCTGATGAAAATGTTCATGGGAAATGAATATATCCACACAATATTTCAATCGTCTCTTCCTAATAGTGTGTTATTCTTCTTCTTATTGTCCCGGAATACTTACCACGACATTCAACTATTGTGTTTAGAGTGGGTCTTGATGATTGCCCAGTAGTCTGGCTGTGTTGTTCATTTCTCTCCTTTGTCCAGAGGCCACCCGTCATCATCCTTGGGGATTTTTCTGGAACTTAATTTGCTCTAGTTTACACCTGAGAGACATTCGATCTTGTATGTCTTTTTCTGCAACTCTCAGCTCCAGCAGATCTTTGTCCACTTGTATCAGCCACAGTGACTTGGTCTTCCTTCTTTGCCAGTATGTGAGACGCTGCGTGGTGGGATACATCGTGGAGGCGTGTCCATAACATGCTAGACGTCTCTTCCTGGCCACGTCTGTAATTCTTTCAGGGTATCTATAGAGCTCTTGATTAGGTCATCTTTTGAATTCACTCCCTTTCTTGACTTGTCCCAATATCTTCCTCATTATCTTCCACTCTTGGATTTCTACGCCACTTCCTGCCTGTTTTCATTATGGGTTTTGGCCGAAAATTCCTTCTTCACCCAAGTTTCTTCTTCAAAGAGTCACGTTCCAAGATGTCCTCATGCGATATCCCCAGGTCTTGTAGGTCTTTTTCCACCTGTGTAAACCAGATCCCTTTGGGTTTCTTTTCCACAAAGCAGGCATAGATTCGATTGGACAATCTTACGGAAGTCATTCGTGTTAAATGGCCATAAAAAAGGAGATTCTTCTTTTGCATATGGTGTCCGTCATTTTCTCCACATGTAGATGAAGTTCATCGTTGTTTATTATTATAATTTTTATTATTATTAGCCTATTATTATTGTAATTTTTAATAATATTGCTTTGGCCCTTTAAGCTACGTTTTCTCTTTAGGAAACGTGCCCTCAAATCTGAAAAAGTCTTAACTTGTGGATACAACCATAGTGCGCAAACGTATTTGACCGCATTTTAGGCGCTCTACTGAAAGAACAAAATGGTTCGAAGGAACGCGGGAACTTGTGTTAACATTAATCCAGTTTCCCCAGTCCTGATTGGTCCGCCACCATAGCTCGTGCTGCTCTCTTTATGCACAACTTATCTTTACTTTTTTATTTGCTCTCCTACTTGCAGGACTTGTCAAAGGCAATGCAGGCCACCCGCTACACTCACCAGCATGAAGAGTTACATATCTGCTTTACGTCACGGCGTAACAGTAGCTCTTTTTTTTATTTCTATGGTCGCTAGACAGGGCTGCTTGCTCTGAAAGGGAAGAGAAGACATGTTTTTGCCTGTAATGAGGATCAAAGCCTGTGAGTGTTGTTTATCATGATCATATTAGCAGTAATTTCCTAGTTGTTTGCTAGTTTCCAAAGCTTACGTAAATACATTTCCAAAACCTCTGAAAGCAGAAAAATCTGTTGAAGATAGAATTAATTCTCCCAATTGTAGAAATTTACTTACTGATACTTAATTCGTAAATACAGTAAAAATATGTGTGTTGAGACTTCAGTCTCCAATTTGGTTCGATGCAGCTCTCCATGCACTGCTCTGATCTAATCGTTTTATCTCTACATAGCTACCACACCTTACATCTGAGGCAATCTGTTTAACATATTCTAACGTTGGTCTACCCCTACAGTACTTGTCCTTGACCCTTCATTCCATAACTAGGCTTGCTATTCCTGGGTGTCTGAGTATGTGTCCTACCAACCTATCTCTTCTCTGCATTAGCAATCACCAGAAACATCTCTCCTCTCCCACTCGTCCTAATACCTCTTCATTTGTTATTCTATCTACCCATCTGATCTTCTTCATTATACTGTAACACCACATTTCAAGTGCCTCTATCCTACTATTTCTGCTGCGCCAACAGTCGAAGTTTCACTTCCAAAGAGCTCCACACTCCAGGCAAAGGCTTTCAAAAATCACTTCCTAATACCTAAATCTACAACCTGTGACGATAAAGTTCGGTGAATAGTCCTGTACTATCAACACAGATGAACAATGCACCACAGTGACCCTACTGTCCTTCGAAATAGTCCCATCCCGCAACTATGCAATGCTGAGATCGGCGATACATGTCCTGGAAACTTTGCAAGAAGGCGTCCTTTGGGATGATGTTCAAAAGGCTCGTCACGGTGCGTTCGGTGAATCAAGTCACAACGGTCGACCTGGTGACACACATCGCAACGTGTAAGACCTGTTTGACACAGTGCGAGGTTAGAAGGATGAATTTATGCAATCTACCATGCACACCTGTTCAGCGGGTGGCAGTGAGAAGGATGAATTTATCCGACCTACAATACACTGGTGTTCGGCGGGTGACAGTGAGAAGGGTGAATGTTCTATGGATAGGAATGGCTCTGCAAACCATCGTCACGGACGACGAGACCTGTGGTACGACCCTGAAGTCAAGCATCAAAGTATGAAGTTGCGGGGTCCAGGTCCAGGTCACCGAAGAGGGCCAGATGTTTTCAGAAATTTCGGACATCCAACGTAATGTGACGACCCGACTGAAGGCTATCCCTAAAGAGTTTCCAGGACTTGTACAGACATTCTCAGAAGTGCATAACCATCCACGGGGATTACTTCGAAGGACTGTAACTGCTGTTTCAGGTAAGCCAACAATCCGTTCGTAATTATAAACCCATTCAGCCAACTTTCCATTCAGAGGTTTTATATTCGGTGTCCACAGTTTTATTTTCTGTAGAAATGCTTTCCTTTCCTTAGCCAACCTACTTTTTATATCCCCTTTGCTTCGTCCATTACTGGTTATTTCGCTTCCTAAGTAGGAAAGGTCGCCTACTTGTTTTAGCTTTCCACCTGTCAATTTGACGTTAATGGGGGTTTCTGATTTCTTTTGGCTACATTCCAGTATTTTTGTTTTACATTTATTGATTTTGATCATGAATTCCATCCTCAAGACAGATTCCATACCATTTAAAAACTGATTCAAATCCTCTGGCGTGTCGGCTAAATTGTCACTGTCATCAGCATATCACATAGTTGAGATTATTTCTCCTTGTATCTTTACCCCTACTTTAAGTCCTTCTCTATTATAGAGTACTATTAACTCCCTACTTTGCATTATTATTGTTTGGCAGCATAGCTGAGCTTGTAAAATCGTGCGCCATGACCTCTTGGACAGCTGCTTCAAGTCCGGTGATCGTAGGTTCAAATAACAACGATGACATCCGCATAACGAGTCCGATAGTGGACACATTAACGGAAATGTTCTGTATTTTTGTGAATTAAGTTCTTGTTAATGCCATTTAATCCTTGGATACACATTTTCCCATGCGTCAAGTCTTCCCTTAAAAGATGTACACACACATGAACAAAATATAATAATTATATTTCTATCTTATAATATTTTATTCATTATCTAAAAATGTTAGCATAGTGGACACAAAAATGTAGGAGAAATCCAATAGTGGTCACTTCAATGTACCAATAATGGACACTTTATGAAAACAACGGAATTTATTAAAATCAATATTGAAGACAGCAGTAATACTATAATATGGTAGTCACTGGTTTATTACAACTTTGGAGTGTAATTTAACTCTAGCCATAACAGAACAGCAACACTAGAAAACTGATAAATTAAGTGAAAATCTGACATTATGGTAAGGAATACCGTATTATAAGCAAGTGTCTTACAGATAATGTACATTTCCACATTCTCAGCTCTAAGACAATACATTCTCCTTGGCTTTCTTCTTGCTAATTATTAGACTCAAGTGAAAAATCCACAGCCTGCTTCCAGTCGACCAATCGGGTCAGCGAATGGAATGAATAATGCCCCCATCTAGCGCCGAGGATATGAACTGTGCCGGCTGCTGAAGTCTGTCGCACTCCCTTGTGGCAATGATTAAATGAATGACAGATGAAATTAAATGACATTTTAGTGGAGAGTGTTGCTAGAATGAAATATCCTATAAATAAGGTGATTTCAATCCCTTGTCCACGAATAATATGAAGAGTGTACAATCAGTAATAAAAGACTTCCAAACTCTCTGGTCTAAATTCACACGTAAACTAGAATAAAGTTATCAAAACAAGGCTGCCCTTTTAGCGAAAACAGTAAAAAGAATGGTTTACTGTCAGGTTCTTTAAAAATATGTTAATAAGACTATTGATTACACATTTGAAATAGTTTCAGCGCCTTGCAAAACATATCTACTGTATTAAGTCTTAAGACTTACAAAGTAAATGTTGGAAAACTGCCACAGAGTCTATTAATTTGCATACCCCTGTAATTACTAATTTGATTTTGTATTCTGTCTATATGTCCCTTAACAAAAAACGTTGCTCTTATTGTTCCCTTAAAGCCTTCTCCGGCAACAGTATTGAATGGTCGGATATATTTCACAATCATGGAAACGATCGCGCTTATTATGTACTGATGGATAACAGGCACCTGCATTCAATTTGGAAACGTGATGTTTTAAATGAGTTGTGCCAGATCTGCTGTGCATTGCACGTAGCCTATCCTGTCTGCTGTTACCACTATTAATAAGCGGCTTCGGTGGCGTAGTGGGTAGCATGCTGAGCTTCTATGCCCAAGATCGTTCGTTCAAACTCGGCCGAAGTCGTCCAATTTTTAAGAGCGTTAAACTCCTATAGTATGCCTTCCTTCGGAGGCGAAGTAAAGCAGGCGGTCCCATGTCATGGAATTATGACATGTAAAAGAATTTTCCAACAATTAAACTTGTGTGAAGCTACATTTTCAGGTTAGATATCGTTGAAATGATCTATCAAAGTTCCAACGTTCACCACTAGGTGTCAGTGACATCTGGTAGCGTAAGTTGGAACTACTTGAAAGTGAACGGAACTTGTAGCTCACCCCATGGGCGTCCGCATAGAAGCAACTACAAACTCTGGCAAGCCGAACATGTCCTCGAACACTCCCACCACTAAAAGCCATACGCTAAATAAATAATAATCATAAAACTAATAATAATAATAATAATAATAATAATAATAATAATAATAATAATAATAAATAATCCCTGACACTACAGCTCACGAAGGGCCTAGGCCTACCAAGCGACCGCTGCCCAGCCATTTGGCTTGCAGATATTGGGGTGACGCTTTTTCAGCGCATCGGATCCCTCAGCCGTTGATCTTAGTTTTTGTAATCGGGGCGCTGCCTCACTGTCGGACTGCTACTCAATAGTCCTCACGAGGATGAGTGCACCCCGTTCCAGCCCTCACGTAAGTTCCTAAAATCCCTGATGGAGCCGGGAATCGAACGCGTGGGCCTCCGCGCGCTATCCAAACACTACGGGGCCGGCACTGTTACCACTAGCAGGAGCTTTCTGGAGCTTCTCTCCTGATTAGCTTATATTCACCCTTTTGAATTTAAGCCGTCGTGCTGTCTTGTCAATTCTCATGGCATGTGGAGCTTCAGCTCCAAGCTAACGGTTATTTCAACGAGTGCCTTACGTTGCGCATTGTACACAAGGGTTGACGCAACTGTGTATGAGCTGTGTAAAGTCAGTACAGCAAGGTCAGCACACTTCGCCTCGAACAGGCATGTGCACGTACTCGGGCATGTTAGATTATACGCTCCACACATACGTTCTGCTGGTAACATAGCCTATGGAGTAAGGCACACGCTCCAAGCTTATAGTAGGCTATGTTTGAACAGTGCATTACACTAATAAGTAACCCATTCCTCGTCTTTTCAGTATATTTCTTACCCCGACCACCCAGTGTTCTTCTTTCTGATGCATCATTTATTTATTTATTTATTTATTTATTTATTTATTTATTTATTTATCGTATGGCTTTTAGTGCCGGGAGAGTCCGAGGACATGTTCGACTCGCCAGAGGCTGTAGCTGCTTCAATTCGGACACCAATTGGGTGAGCAACACGTTCCGTTCAATTTCAGGTAGTTCCAACTTTCGACACTAAATGTCACTGACAACTAGTGGTGATCGTTGGAGCTTTGATAGAGCGTTTCAACGAAATTTAACCTGCAAATTTAGTTTCACACAAGTTTAATTAGTGGAAGGTTCTTCTACATGCCATAAATCTATGACATGGGACCGCTGGCTTTACTTCCCCTCCGAAGGAAGGCATACTGAAGGATTTGAACGCTCTTAAAATGTCTGACGACTTCGTCCGGGTTTGAACCCGCGATATTGGGCACAGCAGTTCAGCATGCTACGAGCTACGTCACCGAAGTCGCTTCATTTGGGGTAGGCAGGCTAACTTTAGTATGTCACCCACCCCCTTTAGTGACTTTCAGACACAATCAGTTTGTTATTACTCTTTTAACCATATAGTTTCGATACTTACAACTTCACACATCTTTCATGCCGCAATGTTAGTTGTACTATTAGGTAGCCCCATAATTGTCTTACAATAATATCCAAGGTCATAGTTTCTTCTTCTACATCCCCCAGGGGCTCACATCCAGTGGGACGTGGGTTGGCGACCAGAGGACCCTAGCTGAGTCCGGCATTGCATCCACTTACTTGTACCGGACTCCTCTCCGTCTTCTTTCCTGTCGACCACCCTTGGTCAACTCTTGTTCTTTTCCGACCCCCGACAGTATTAGGGTATCCTTGGCCTATGGAGTCTTTCACTTTCCCGCCTTAATTGGCCCTTGTCTCAGCTTTCCTGATCCCTCCTTCGAGGGGTCAGACCTCTTGTTTTCTTTTCATTATATTTCCTTTTAAGCTTCCCGCAGAGTTTTTGTTAATTGGATCCCCGTGTATCTAAATTCCCTTTAGCGAAATGTTTGCATCTACACTCCATTTTGTAGGTATTTTCAATCTACGTTGCATTTTGTAAGTCTTTTCAATCTAAATTGCACTTTGCGAGTGTTTTCATCCTCAATTGCGTTTTGTAAGGATTGACAATCTAAATTGCTTTTTAGTAAGTCTTTCAATATAGGGGATGGGACTTTTGTGAGTATTTTGAATTTCAATTGCATTTTAGAAATATTTTGAATCTCAACTGCATTTTGTGAGTCTTTGGATCTAAATTACATTTTGTAATTATTTTCAATCTTAATTGCATTTTGTAAGTATTGTCCATCCAAATGAGTAGTTTCAATCTACCGTACATTTTGTAAACTTTTTCAATTTCAATTGCATTTTGTAAGCATTTTGAATTTCAATTGCACATTGTGAGCATTTTGGATCTCAAATGGGAGTTTTTCAATATGAATTGCATTGTGTATTTTCAATTACAATTGAATTTTGTAAGTATTTTGAACCATAATTGCATTTTGTACGTTTTTTCTTTCTAATTTGCATTTTGTTCATTTTCGACTCTACATTGCATTATGTACGTATTTTGAACCTAACCTAAATTTTATGCGTATTTTGCAATCGATTCCTTTGGTGAGTATTTCCGATCTAAATTCCCTTTTGTAAGTATTACCGCTCTCCATTTTGTGAGTAATATAAATCTGAGTTCCTTTTAGTAAGTATTTTCCGTCTTGCTGAATTTTCGTTCTGGTTTCCATTTTATTGTCATTTTCGCTATTACCCAGACCATTAGGGGACGAAAACCTAGATATTAGGCCCATTAAAACAACAATTATCATCATCATCATCATCTTCTTCTATAACCCACACTTCCACTCGCTATAAAACAAGTGCATTTAATATTCGGTAACTTACCTTCTAACACTTTAAAACTCGCTAATTTTGATATTGCTGTTTTAATTTGTTCAGTCCATTTTCCATTGTTCTCTAGTATCGTCCCTAGATACTCACATTTTTTTCACAATCTCAAATTCTGACTCATGCAAGAAACACTTTTCATTCTTGGCTAGTTTAGTTCCCCTTTTCGCACACCAAAACTTTAGTCCTGCGAGTATATATTTGTAAATGCCAGACCTCACAGTATCTCATCAATATTTTCTTGAATTATGAAGGCGTTATAGTGAGCAGAAGGATTTCATCCGAGAATACTAGGCCTGTCATATCATGATTGCCCAAATAAGGGTTGGACCTTTGTTACAACACTAAAATATCAACTGTTTGCT
Organism: Meconema thalassinum; assembly: GCA_946902985.2. NCBI lineage: Eukaryota > Metazoa > Arthropoda > Insecta > Orthoptera > Tettigoniidae > Meconema > Meconema thalassinum. The sequence goes on from OX336398.1 coordinate 227,300,682, forward strand.
TCTCGGAAGGCAATCGTATATGCTGAGTAACGTGATGATTCCTGTTACCTACAGGTGGTATCATCTATTATTTTCACATTTTGTAGTTCCTGATTCTATCTTGTCTTTTATAGACGCCGGGGTGCCGGAGGGTGTCTTGAATGTGCCAGTAAATCTACTGAGATGGGTCCCTGGTATTTGGACACCCTCAAATGTCAACTGGCTAGGACAGGATTCGATCCTGCAACATTAGGCACTGATTTTCCATATTTGTATTTCTTAGTGAATAATTCGTATATTTCCCTTCATGGACGCACAACTAGCGTGACATCTAGAAGGAATGCTGTAGATTAATTCTTGGCCAACATTCCAACATCAATATGCTTTATAAACCTATTTTTAATTTGAATCGACGATGGTTCGTTGGTGAGACCGTCTGGCTGTTCAGTGGTAATCGCTAGATCAATTGATGCATGTTATACAGTGCTCAGTGGTGGAATAATAGCGTACTATATATCAAGATATAATATACATTTATATGTTTTTTGTGTATTATTAACATTAATAAAACACTCGTGTTATGAACAATAAAATACCATACAGGGGGAAGTTTTAATAGCACGTGTAAATGGCTTTCATTTGTGTATCGGTAATCGCCAACTGACAACTCATTAAAGGATGTTTTGTGTCCTCCATTGCAAAGGCTGGTTATGTTTATGTGCGGATCCTCCGTTGTTCAGTTTTCCTTTTGTTAATAGAGTCCAGGCAATAACACTAACTATTGAGTAGAACTTGTCATCGTAATGAAAACAGACATTTTGTTTATTTCAGTCAATCGGATGTTTGTGAGCTGCTTTTTAGTGTGTATTTGTAATTGATTGCATACTAACAAGCACCGCGTCAAAAGGCTACTGTATAAAATATCTTGTACAACTTCTCCGCTACACATCGGATCATGGATGTTGTTGTTTGAGTATTCAGTCTTTTGACTCGTTTGATGCGGCCGTCCGTGTCTCCCTGTCCTGGGCTAATTGTTTCATCTCTACATAGCTACCACACTCTACATCCGAAACAATCTGTTTAACATATTCTAACCTTGGTCTACCCCAACAGTTCTTGTCCTCAACCCTTCCTTCCATAACTAAGCTTGCTATTCCTGGGTGTCTTAGTATGTGTCCTACCAACCTATCTCTTCTCTTCATTAGCAGTCACCAGAAACATCTCTCTTCTCCCACTCGTTTTAATACCTCCTCGTTTCTAACCCTATCCACTCATTTGATCTTGATCATTCTCCTGTAACACCACATTTCAAACGCTTCAAATCTCCTCTTTTTCTGCTGCACCAATAGTCCAAGTTTCATTTCCATAGAGCGCCACGTTCCAGACAAAAGCTTACATAAATAACTTCCTTATACCTAAATCTATATTGGATGTCAACACATTCCTTTTCTGTATAAATCCTTTCCTTGCCCGTGCCAACCTACATTCTATATAATCTGCTGCGTCCGTCACTGATTATTTTGCTTCCTAAGTAACAGAAGTCTCCTACTTCTTTTAGCTGTATATCGGATATCGAAATTATCGAATATTGATATCATAATTTAACGATTTTCTATCAGTCAACACGATTGTACCCAATTGTAATGGGTGATTCCCTAATCCAGAAAAACATGTATGAGCTTGATAAATACACTTGGATGACCAGTTTCGATCGTCAAGCGATCATCATCGAATCCTTTACATTTAGGCTATTAAATCTATGTCTACAATTGCGGGTTAGGATATTTACAATATGTACACATTTAGTTGCAGTAGTAATAATAGATGATGATGATGATAATTGTTGTTTTAAGGGGCCTAACATCGAGGTTATCGGCCCCTATTAGTAGTAATAATACCAACATAACTAGTCAAGATATGTGATTTTTTAGTTGAGAAAATGACAGTGGTGATTGACCTTAAAGTTGCTTGCTGAGTGTGATTATGTGATTGTTGTTAAATTGTCCGGTTATTCTGGATTGTGCACTTAGCTGTTTGAGTGGTGTGGTTCGTTTCCACGCAGCTAACACCTCCCACTGCCTGCACTGAACTGGAAGGAATTTCTTGTATTGGTCTTCCCCCCTCATTCCTAACTGCCTGTGTTTGGCGAGCAATGAAACTTATGTTTGTTGCCGAGTCTAGAGCTTCCTAATATGGTGTAGGTTATTGTATCCTGGACTTCCTCAATTATTAAAGACCAGTTTTCATTCTCGCCACGCGTAAGCTAATCAGCCATATTAGCACTACCCTGTCCAATGTGAATATCCCTGAACCTTTAATACTGCCGTTAATGCGGCCTTGGTTTATTGAAGATATGGTACAAAGTTCATCCTGATCCAGCATTATGTTTCCCTATGTTGCTCCCTTATCTGCAGTAGTTTGGCTGCGACGTTATGTTGGTTCTCGTCTCCAACGGGGGGTGTTTTCTAGCAGTGTAAAGAGGGGTGAGTTCTCCAGGAATCTGGGTTCATTTAAATTATTATGGTTCTTTATTTTAGCCAAGTGTATCTCGATTTCTTCCTTAATGCCAAGAGCTCATACTTTCGGTTCGTGATGAATGATTTGATGGATATGTTTAGACTTTCTGACTTCTGAGTTGCCTATATCTCTTTGTACTCTTCTGTATCGGATTTTTGAAAATCATTCTCTTCCAAAACCGCACGTTTCCGTTCGCAATATTTTCACACTTTTCAGACTTCAGCATTACACTAATCAAACAATTCCATAAACGAACAAACATGAAGTGACTAACAGTAAGACAAATAAACAAAAGCTTGCATTCCTCTAGTAAATACATATGTGACCCAACTACCCTGGTATGTATATATAATTCTGATATTTCAACTACATTCATGTCAATAAGAACCGTTATTTTTGTAAAAATAGCATACATATAAATAGTTGTTTTCGCATACACCTATAAATTAGTCTAAATATGTGTTTATAAATATTCTGTAGTTCATCATATCAATATTATTTTTTATGTCCATATGCAATACTATCTAGAGTTATCTATGCCTATTTAAATTTCACGTCGCTGCCATGTTGGTTCTGTGCTCACCAGGTTATTGAATGATTCATAGGTGAAATTATGTTAATAGCCTCTATCAACATACTAAATTTATTGGTTCGTAGAAATTGAGAGCCGGCTAAATATTTCGGTTGGTCGCCATGTTGGATTGTTTTATATGTGGGCCATACAGTTATATACCATTAGATGAATATTATTGCGTCTGTTCATTATTCGAACTTTCACTTTGATCGCATGATTAGGACACAAGAAATCAAAATTTAATTTTAATATTTCGCACAAACGCCATATTAGGGCTATGCAGACAATTTAACTAAATAAGATGTCAGTGCATCACAATGTGTATAGGCAATTGCTGTTCACTACGCTCGGTTAACTAAATTGTAACACAAGTCTATTTGAAACTTTCAAATTCGCTTGGCCGCCATGTTCGTTTTGGACTTAATAGGTTTATGACAATCGCATTGATGAACGGCTAGTAGTACCCTTTATGACCGTACAACATTTCTGGGTGGTATATTTTACTGTTGAGGAGATATAGAATGCCAGTGAAATATTTCGCGTGGCCGCCATGTTAAATTGGTGAAACGTATCAAAATTTGAAAGCCACGGCACGGTTGGACGAGGTAGTAGTATGCACTTACCGAGTTTTATTGAAATCGTTTCGGCCGTTCAGATTTAATTTGGAGAGAGGACGCACACACACGCGGACAAACGGTGATCTCATAAGCCTATTTTAGCCTATTCTCATTTATGAAAAAATAGGCTGATGAGATTACTTCCGGTCCATGTGTGTGTGTGTCCCCTTAATAAAATCTAAACTGCTGGAGCGATATCAATAAAACTTGTTAAGGTGATAGTATTATTTTCTCCTACAACCACGACCGTGCTCTTCAAATTTCATTACGTCTCACCAATCCAACATAGCGGCTGTGCGAAATATTTCACCGGCATTCTATATCTCCGAAGATATTACTGATATCACCCTGTAATTTTGTACCGCGATAAAGAACACTACTAGAAGTTTACCTATCTAACTTTCATAAACCTCTTATGTACTAAACGATCATGGCGTCCAAGCGAAGTTGAAAAAATTCAATCACTTTTCTTGCGATTTAACCATCCAAGCGCAGTGAAACATGCTACAGCGAATGTTTATTCACATTGAAATGCACTGACATCTAATTTAGTTAAATTGCTTACATCATCTCATGATGGCGGCTGTGCGAAATTAAAAAGTTAATATTTTATTTCTTGTGTCCTAATCATGCGATCAAAGTCAACGTTTGATAATGAACCTACGAAATAATCGTCATCTAATAGTACATAACTCTGTACCCTACATAGGCCATATTAAAATCCGACATGGCGGTATCCGAAATATTTACACGGGTCTCAATATCTACTAATCTATGACGGAAATCAAACTGAAGTTTTGTACGTTGATAAAGGATATAAACATCAGTTCACCAATGGAACTTTCAATAACCTGGTGAGCACAAATTCAACATGACAGCGACGCGAAATTTGAATATTCAAATGGACGTTTCTCGTGAGCGTAGTTGAACTTGGTTCGGAAAATGCTTATACACATTTTAATTCACTGACATCTAATTTATTCCAATTGTTTTTGTAACCACAAGATGGCCGGTGTGCAAAATATTAAAATCTTGGTTTTATTTATTGTGTCCTAATCATGCGATTGAAGTTTGAATAATACACCTACACTATAAACTTCGTGTAATAATTCATAACTCGATCGTTTATATATAAAAGTCAAACACGGCAACCATCCGAAATATATAGACGGTTCTCAATATCTACGAATTTATTACAGCAATCAAACTGAAATTTTGTATGTTGATAGAGGCAATTTACATACGTAGGATATATGAAAATGGGCTGTTTAGTTCTTCACTGAACTACTTGTGTTCATAAATGAAAATAGGCTAAAAATAGCTGAAAACTTTTATTTTTACGTTCCTATGCGGCAAGCCTTTCTATTCAAAGGCACACATTCGTACCTTATGTCAAGTGCTACTTGTAAATTAATTTTACATGCTTCTCTTTGTTTCATTCCATGAATAACAGCCGTTTTAAAAGTTAAAGTATATTTGTTAAGTTCAACAATGAATGTTGTTTGAATGTACAGTATGTACTCGTAATATTTCATTATCTTTATCTTTTATAAAGAATTCAGTTCCCTTCCAACACAGGTTTGCCGTCAAAAACACAGAATACAAGCAAACATTCTGTTTACTCTTTGAGATCAAATAAAAGTTCCATTTTATATTCTTTTAATATGTTACAACGAGTAGAGGTTATAATTCCCTGCTCTTCACAACCACTTGTACGTTATCTCACTTTGTGCAGGAGGCCTTGCCACAGCCTTCTCAATGGCGACGCTCTCCTGCCGTTGTCAAAGCCGCCTGACATCGCCATGGAACGGGAACTCTGGACAGAATAGAATCCCCTCAGGAGGCCTTGAGAACATCTGCAAGTTCATTAAAATAATTCAATCGTACTATTAAAGAGCAGGGAATGTACGAGAGGGAGATCAAATCTCACGAAATTCATTTTTCTCAAATATTATGACAGAAATTGAGTAGGGAATTTAATGTCATCGCATCTGAAAGTTAAACCTTTTTTCATCAGGACAATTTACGAGTATATCATCACAGTGGCTGATGGAGGATTCTCTAATAGCCAGAGTAGTTAAAAGGGACGTAAAACCAATATCATTAAGATGGCTGAATATTTCCGTATTATGTGCGCAAGTTTTCATATATCTGAAAAACAAATTCAGCGGCTCTGGTGGCGTAGTTGGTAGCATGCTGAGCTTCTATGCCCAAGATCACGGGTTCAAACCCTGCCAAAGTCGTCGGATTTTTAAGAGCGTTATAAATCCCTCGGTATGCCTTCTTCGGAGGGGAAGTAAAGCTGGCGGTCCCAGGTTATAGATTTATGGCATGAAAAAGAACCTTCCACTAATTACACTTGTCGACGCAAAAATTTGTAGGTTAGTTTGATAACGCTTTATTACTTCCAACGTTCACCGCCGGGTGGTGACTGCGATGGTGTTTAGTAGCCTCGTCCGCAGCTAGGTGTCGAGGATAGTAGCATTTGGTGGTAAAAGTAGTAAGTACTTGAAAAAATTAATCGTCTGCAGTCCTTACTTGAATTAAGAAACAGATAACACTCACTAATACGGCCATCACAATTAACACCGGTTATCAGACAGATTCTACACACACCCAAAGTACACGGGGCTACATGACAGCGTTGTCGCATCCCCTAATCTAAGGAACCAACCAACCAACCAACCAAACAAAAACAAATCCATTTCCTAAGTACTTTTGTTCTACTGGACTAAAGGATAAAACAAGAGCATAAGCATAAGCAAAACAGGAAAGTAACTAAGAAAAAGATGGAAGCAAAACCCAAAATGAATTCAAACGTAAACACAAAAATCAAGAAAGTTAAATACACAAGATAAATACATAAAATAGCGCCCATAAATCATCTGGGAGAGCTACGAAGAAGAAGGGACTCGATTGAAGAAATATTCTACACAAGAGACGCAATGATCAACAATGAAAGAGGAATACGAGATGAGACACCTGATAACGCGCTTTGCGATGCGTGGTTTCCATCATCGTATTTGTGCCAGGAAATCCTTTCACCAGGCTAACCAGGAATGTACATGCGTTTTGTGTAGAGAACAGTTCGATAAATATCACGTAATGGAGTGCAAAAAGAGAGCGGTCTCTCTGATTATTAAACCCGATATAATGTACATATTTTGCATATTGTGCGTAATAAATGGGTTATTATTAGTCTAATAATCTTTGGAGTCTCAACACCAGAGATTCGGTTAATATTATGTAGTTTTATTTATTTATCGTATGGCTTTTAGTGCCGGGAGTGTCCGAGGACATGTTCGGCTCGCCTGAGTCTGTAGCTGCTTCCAGCGGACACCTTTATTAGGGTGAGCTACAAGTTCCGTTCAATTTCAAGTAGTTCCAACTTTCGCCACCAGATATCAATGATACCTAGTGGTGAACGTTGGAACTTTGATAGAGCGTTCTGACGAAATCTAACCTAACAATTTTTGCTTTACCCAAGTTTAGTCTGTGAAAGGATCTTTTACATGCCATAAATCTATGACATGGGACCGCCGGCTTTACTTCCCCTCCGAAGGAAGGCATACTGAAGGATTTTAACGCTCTTAAAAAATCCGACGACTTTGGCCGGGTTTGAACCCGCTATCTTGGGCACAGCAGTTCAGCATGCTACCGACTACGCCACTAGTATTATAGACTCACACACAAATTAATGTGTTCGGAGAAATAATCAGATAGTTAGTGTAATATATTTTACTTTGAATACAGGAAAGTATATTAACTCTGGCTCTATCAGAATTTCAAGGGAATTTTGTATTTAGTTTTCATTCATTATTTTATGAAGGCCTTATTTCGTTAGTGGTACAACTCCACTTTTAAAATGAAGGGAGTTATCCTGTTTTTCATATAAATGAGAGGCGAAACTATGCATTGAGCTGCACTCTCTTTGCAGAAGAACATTGGCTGGATGTGTACCATTTTTGAAATAAGAGGAAACTGACTTGTATAAACATGAAAAACAGGATAACTCCATTCACTTTCAAAGTGGAGTTGTACCACAATGGAAATAATGCCTTCATATCAAAATGAGCTAGAATGGAACTGTCTGGTTCTTTCACCAAGCTTTTATTCATTCATACAATCCCAAATGTTCAAGAAGCATAACAATAATTATTTATACAAAATTTGAAACACAGTCACAAAAAGTGTATTCATAAAGCAAAAATAAAAAGATAGAGAGAAAATGTTCAGAAACTGGAAACAAATATAACAGAAAATTGACATCCGAGGATGTAGAAGACAACAAAATATTACATTCATTCACCCGCCCATATATTCAATCAAACAATTGATCCAACATTCATCTGCATACTAAATTGATCAATTGATCAATCAATTTATCAATCAACCAACCAAACACAACTAGAAATGAACACATATATTTTACAGCCCACATTGAGATGTTTCTCGTAACAGTTTACAGGGAGTCAAAGTGAATATCAGCAGCACTATTTCTTTCCATCAAACTGTATTTTGACTGAAACCGGATCAGACATGGATTTTTGTTTTATTTAAACAACTCTTAAGCTTTCACAGGGTGTTAAAATAAAAGTATACAGAGGGTGGTTGGTTTCTCAGTTTAGGGGCTGCGACAACGCGGCCATGTAGCCCCGTGTACTTTGGGTGTGTGTAGAATCTGTCTGACAGCCGGTGTTAATTGTGAAGACTGTATTAGTGTGTGTTATCTGTTTTTTTCTCAAGTTAGGACTGCAGACATTTTATTTTCAAGTAGTTCCTACTTTTGTTACAAACGCCACCGTCAACGACTACTAGTTCTGAACTTGGTTACTAGATGCCAGTGCAGTCGGCTCCTGACGACGAACGTTGGAACCTAAGATCGTTAGTAAAATATAACCTTTAATTTAGCTTCACACAAGTGTAATTAGTGGAAGGTTCTTTAACATGCCATAAATCTACGACATGGAACTGCCGGCCTTACTTCCCCTCCGAAGGAAGCCATACTGAGTGATTTTTAACGTTCTTAAAAATCCGACGACTTCGGCCGGGTTTGAACCCACGATCTTGGGTATAGAAGCTCAGCATGCCACCAAATTCGCCACCGAAAGTATACAGAATTTCGGAGGATTCTTTCAAAAAAGACAGGCGCCCAGTTTCAGAGAGAACACATACTGTAGTATTTTGTACGAATATGACAGTAACATTAACACACACTGAATCCATTCAAAGTAGGTAAGAGTCACGTTCCTTGAGTTCCGCATATTCTAAACTAACACGACTGAAATGGTTTGAACGAGCTCCAAAGCAGAGATTATTTATACCTAGACTTTTGTTCCTAGCACTCCTTAAAACGTAACAATATTCCAAGCCAAGACAGTCAACTGACAACAATCAAAGGGAATACTCGCGATCACGGAGAGAGTGTGTCAGCTTGTGTAGACTAAGGATAGGTTATACAAAATCCACCCACTCGTACCCATTGAGAAGGGATGATCCCCCACCTTGTATCCGTGGAGCCGTATTCACTGTGGTCCACATTTTAACTGAGAGTTTGGATCTTGATCGATGAAGGACTTTGTCTGCAGAATACGCTCAATAAAGTATTAACCAATGACGTAGTGGCTGCTGATCTACTCATCCGCTTTATGAGGGTGGGTTAGGGCCAGCAATCCAAATTTTCATGTGTTATTTGACTAAGATAACTCGTTTCTCATTGATTTTGGAATTCTGATGTTTCCATTCCATATATTTTGGTTTCTGTTAATGAAATGTATCATCATTTATTGCACTTATCGCTTGCCACGGTGGGTGAGTGATTTTCAGTCTACTAACCCCAAGATTTCAGGTTCGCTCCTGGCCATTGCAAGTGATTTTTGAAAGGCGGCAAAAATTACGACACGCATGTCATACGATGTTGGCATATCAAATAACCCTTGTTCATAGTGTCAAAATGAATCTCTGGATTTTCCGCCAACAGAAAGATCCTCATTTCTCTGCTAGAAAGCACTATAGTGTCAAGGAGCTTAGAAAGAAACAACAACATTCGACATGCACACTGCCATCGGGGTGTCAAATAACAAAACTTGTACCCAGCACCCGAAGTCATACATTATTATTATTATTATTATTATTATTATTATTATTATTGCACTTATGGGGCATTAAGGCCTACAGCAGAAGAAAACAAAGATGGGGAAAGAAGAGAAAAATTGATAACAAAGGAATCAGTCACAAAGGAGGAGGTATCTACTCCAACGATGCTGGTCTCCAGCTTCATCTTCCACCGTATTCGGCTCCACTTGCTGAAGTATTGTCAATACTCGATCCTTCCATCGCGTCCTGGGACGCCTCCTTGGGCGTCTTCCAGCAGGTTGTGAATAGAGGACTCGGTTTTGCATGGATTCATCAGCCCGAAAGTTGTGGCTAAACCACTGTAAGCTCTTCTGTCCTAGTACTCGGCCAATTTGTGGTTTTCCAAACCGCTGATTCAGGTCTTCCTCCGTTCTTCTTTCCCATTTACCTTCCATGGCATTGTAATGTTTAGTTTAATTTTATTTATTGTTCTATTACCATAATATTAAGGTATTTCATATTAGGTAATTTCTAAATTATTACTCATCTAAATTTGCATTTTATCATTTTAAATGATCTTGTCGACTTCGCCGTTACGCTGGGGTCTGGCGTTACGTTACGGTGACGGGACGAAATGTACCCAGATGCGCTGAGGTGTGTGACGTCATAGTACTGCTTGGTGCATGTGTTCCCCGACAATCTCTACTTCGTTAGTATAATACAAAAATCCCCGATTCTTGGATGTCACGGGTAATCTCGAGAACCACTGGATGGATTTTGATGCGGTTTTCACCATTCTGTAAAGAATATCTCGAGGAAAGATTCTGTAGAAAATAATTTATGTATGATCAATGGAAGCCAAGCAGTAACGATTACAGTGAAAAAGTCGAAAACAAACTTGGCGTCCTTGCGCTTTTTAAGCTTATGCTGGGCAAACCGTTAAAAATATCAATATATTATGAGCGTAAGAATTGGTCAGCATCAAAAGTTCTACTAAAAAGTCCGCGAGAGCATATCTCTATCTTCAATACTTCGCCCACTATAAGTTTTTTTAGACTGGATGGAAGGGGCACGTCCCCGCGTGCTCTGGTGATGGTGCGGCATCCCGCGCGCTTGACCTTGCCTTGCCCTTGGTTTGCACTTGCCGTTTGCGAGTAATTTTAAACAAGTTAAGCAAGAAAAGTATTATGCAGATAATTTTCTAACATGTCAAGAGTCTTTGAGAAGCCTCCAGCCTTTCTAGTATTTTTCAGCATTTGTAGCATTTAAAATGATACAAAGTCTAGTCTTTCAGACTGACTGTCACTTTTTAAGCCGTGTTACCAAGGACAGATACTCTCGATATTCCGTCCCTTAACTGAATAATCATCATAATTGCATGATTGAGGTGTGAACTATGAGTATCTGGTTATCTGTGCTCCTATGAACAAGTGTTCAGTTAATGTAGGGGCTGTCAGATTCAGAATATCATACTTTCCTTAACACCCTATATATATGGAGAATAATTAATCATACCAATCCTATGATTGGCTGTTTCAAAAATAGAGTACTTTGTAGTTAGTTATTACCCATCGTGCAGTTCAGTGATACATGGATGTGACACACCTAATGAAGCTGTTCCATTAGGGAATCTATGAGGGCTATTGGTTATGATTTAAGAACTATCCCACCTGGATCGCATCATGTTGCTCTGTTGTTCTCAACAAATTTATCGCCATTTGATCTTCCAATTTATGCAAGCTAATTGAAATATGGCTCACACACAACTGCTACAGATGGACGTTAAAACGCTTAATTAAGTTTTAAATTCAATCAATAATCTGCACATGCGCGCTCAGGACACTAATGGCAGCGGGAAGGGGGGTGGGGGAGCATATTTCGTTATAGTCATGGCCTACTATACTACTCTTTGGAATGTATATTATTCTCTTTGACACTGCTTCATATTGAAAAGGATATGCAAAGGCATAAATTTGTATGAATAACAATGCGTGTGTCCGTCCGTCCGCCCTGTAGGCTATGCAGTGGGTGTGTTCCTATTTTGCTCCGCGATTGCATTTGAACTGAGCGTTCTAGAAATGCTACCATATTTATAATAATAGTAATGCTAATAATAAGCATGGTTTAACGAAACGATGAAAAGTATGATAATGTTTAACATTTCAGGGGTTCGATAGTTAAATTGAAATACATTTGGTTGGTTGGTTCCCTAGTTGAGGGGCTGCGACAACGCGGTCATGTAGCCCCGTGTACTTTGGGTGTGTGTAGAATCTGTCTGATAACCGGTGTTAATTGTGATGGCTGTATTAGTGTGTGTTTTCTGTTTTTAATTCAAGTAAGGACTGCAGACATTCAAATTTCAAGTACAGTAGTTCCTACTTTTGCTACCAAACAACAACGTCAATGACAACTATTTCTGAACTTGGTCACTAGATGCCACCGCAGTCAGCTCATGACGACGAACATTGGAACCAAAGAGCGTTAGTCATATCCAAACCTATAATTTAGCTTCACACAAGCGTAATTAGAGGAATTTTCTTTTACATGCTATAAATCTATGACATGGGACCGCCGGCTTTACTTTCCCTCCGAAGGAAAGCATACTGGGGGGATTTTTAACACTCTTAAAAATCCGACTACTTCGGCCGGGTTTGAACACGTGACCTTGGGAATAGAAGCTCAGCATGCTACCAACTACGCCACCGAAGCCGCCTGAAATACATTTAGGAACCCAGTGGAAAATTTGGAATGGGTTCCAGCCTTAGAAAGACCGAAAGGGCCTGGACAAAAGAACAACGGAAGCAGGCCTGCGAACGCATGAAGAACTACTGGGTGCGGAGAGAACTCCGTGAAGTTTCAGTGTGATACTATAGAGCATCCAGCGTTTAGAAAAGACTGTGGAGCCTTATGGCGACAGTGTTGCTAACTCTAGGCAGAGGTAGCGCTGACGTCATACGTTATCGTCAACTGCTTCGAGTACTGCGCTTTTATATGTTAGCGAGACAACCACAACCCCAGCAGCTACCTGAAATAGAACACGCCCAGGAAGAAGCAGTTTTGCAGGTGTTAACGGATTGGACCAGTATTAAGGATACCGTATGCGAAGAGAACCAATAACAACATTCATTTCGTTGTGATGTGACGCATTACTGATTGACAAATGTCGAGAGCACAACCCTTCCTTCCTTCCTTTGTGAGGTTTGAAGCCATTTTTCAGTGTTGCCTAAGTAAACAAAAGTTTGGTGCTTTTCAGTCGGTCAACACGAATGTACCCAAATAGAGCTGGGTTATGCCCTGATCCTGAAATAAATTACATAAGATTAATAAACACACTAGGATGACCAGTTTCGATCGTCAAGCGATCATCATCAGATCCATTACATTCACCTGTATTCTCAAATATAGATGTTATAGTCTAAGTGTAATGGATCTGATGATGATCGCTTGACGATCGAAACTGGTCATCCTAGTGTATTTATTAATCTTATGTAATTTATTTCAGGATCAGGGCATAACCCAGCTCTATTTGGGTATAGGCCTATTCGTGTTGACCGACTGAAAAGCACCAAACTTTTGTTTCCTTCCTTCCTTCTCGGATGTATGCAGACGATGTTAACAATTTTTATGTCAGCAATACTGTTGATCATCACCTCTTTAGTTATTAGTTAGGCTGTAATTTAGTTTCTTTCAATTTTATTCTTGTTTTGTTTAGATTAATATTTGTAATATTGTAGTGAGTTAGCCGTGCGGTTAGGGGCGCGCAGCTATGAGCTTGCATTCGCGAGATAGTGGGTTGGAACCCAACTGTCGGCAGCCAAGATTCGATCGAGCAGAAAATAAAACATACACACAACAGTAACACCAATGACGGATAGGCCTAGTGCTTCAGAACTTATGTTGCACGTGCTCCACTCCGGGCGAGCATGCAGCACAGGACGAGGCTCTTCTTTCCAGCGTGCTAACCTCGAAAATTTTTAAATTACTAAGACGTAATATAATCGATACTTGTACGCAATAACAAAGGTAATCAGTTGGCAGATAATTGTAGGAAGCTATTATGACGAAAAAAATATATGTTCAGAGTTCCTTCATGATAAAAGGTGAGACAACAAAACCACTGTAGGGGGGATTTCCGTTAAAAGTAAAAGCCCATAGGACCCACAGTCTTTTCTAAACGCTGGATGCTCTAAAGTAATATAATTATTACGAGGGGTGATCAGAAAGTAAGGTGGAGTTTGTTTGTTACAGAGAAATTAGTAGTGTGGGATAATTCGAATACTGTACTGTACATACGGTTGGTAACTGAGCAGAGTTGTAGCCATCTGCCACCCACAGCGCTAGTTGTAGGTAAACAACTAATGGCGACTCGTCTGGAAAACTTGTCTCGCAAAGACATCGGCTCAGTTATTCGATTCCGGAGGGCGAAACATATAACTGTGGCCAGGACTTCTCACAGAGGGCGTCATGTTCCTTGACAACGCGCAACCTCATTCAGCCCAGAAGACCACCACGCTGTTGAAGTAGTTTCACTGGGACATAATTGGCCCTCCTTCCTACAGCCCGGATCTCGCTCCAAGCGACTGTCCTCGCTTTAAGGAGCACTTACAGAGCTGTGTAAATTATTAGAATCAGAGAAAGAATTGTAATCAGTCATAATTTTCTATTCAAAACCATTTTATTGACCATCTTTTGTATCCCTACTGAGTAATGTGTTCTCTCTTATCGACTTACACCTTTCTCTATAAGGAAGACACTCTGAAGGATACGTGAGCTTGGCCCGTTTTCTATTTTATCATTTCGAATGATCTTGTCGTTACGCTTTGGTCTACCGTTATGCGTTACGGTTACGGAGAGGAAATGTACTAAGGTTGCACTTGAGCGTATGACGTGATCTTGTTGTTCAGTGCATATGCACCGAGTCTGAGTTTACTCCTGAGCTATGGCGTTATGCGATACGGAGACGGAGAGCGCGTGATATCATGCAGCAGAGTGCACCTCCCGCTCTCCGTTCCCCGCGCGGAAAGCCTAAGTTAATGGGTAATGGAGTCTGTTGAAAGAGTCCTGGAGCGAAGCGAGCCCTCCTGCCTTTCTAACATGTGAAGCATTTGTAGCTTGCGTCATTTGAAATGATATAAAAGTCTAGTCTTTCAGACTGACTGTAACTTTCTCATTGGCCCTGTAAGTCAGGTCATTTCAATCCATAGTTCATGAATCTTTGGATAGTTCAAGAGTGGATCATCAGTTAAAGGACTACAAACCCTTAGCTCTAAATCCACACAAAAAGTAGACTGAAGTAATCAAAACAAATCGTGTGGCATTTTGCAGCTCCTGTGTTAGTGGGAATTCTAAAAAATCATTTTCTTAAAAGAACATATAATTGAAACTCTTGTTTAAACATTGTAATTAATTTCAGCGCCTTTCAAACATATTTAGTTCATTAAGCCTTGGAAAGTATAAATGTTATTTTGAGAAACTGGCTTCGAGTCTAATAATTTGCTCACTTCTGTACTGTAGGAGGTCGACGATTCGCTTCTGATGAGGAGGTGAAACACGAGGTGAAACACAACGTGACAGCGTGACTGAACTCGCAAGGAAAGGTTTGTTACCAGGAGGGAATATTCAAACTCTGCCCACTAAGCGACAAGTGCCAAAACCGATATGGAGACAATGTACTGTATATACTATCAGTTGGCTGTATGAAATGTTATGTGAACATTTCACTGCAGGCTTTGTAACCTTAAATTCTGATCACCCCTCGTAAAGAACAATAGTATTGTTTAAAATAGAAAATGAGAAATGCATTTACACACATAGGGTCGGCCTCCTGATTGTCAGACTACCAACTAAAACTCGCCCCGTGACTTCTGGAACCGTTTAACACATTACTTCAAGCTAGGACCATTTACTGGGACACTTGTCCTCAACTATATTTTATTCGTGACTGTCAAGATTTATTTTCTTCGTTCGAAGAATATATTTTCAGTGTTGGTTGGTTGGATCCTCAGTTTAGGGTCTGCGACAACGAAGTCATTTAGCCCCGTGTACTTTGGGTGTGTGTAGAATCTGTCTGATAACCGGTGTTAATTGTGATGGCTGTATTAGTGAGTGTTATTTGTTTTTAATTCAAGTAAGGACTGCAGACATTCAATTTTCAAGTAGTTCCTACTTTTGCTACCGAATGCTACCGTCAACGACAACTAGTTCGGAACATGGTTACTAGAAATCACCACTGTCAGCTCCTGGCGACGAACGTTGGAATCTAAGAGCGTTAGTCAAGTCTAATCTGTAATTTAGCTTCACACAAGGGAAATTCGTTGAAGGTTCTGTTACATGCCATAAATCTATGACATGGGACCGCCGGCTGTACTTATCCTCCGAAGGAAGGCATACTGAGGGATTTTTAACGCTCTTAAGAAATCTGACGAATTCAGCCGGGTTTGAACCCGCGACCTTGGGCATAGAAGCTTAGCATGCTACCGACTTTTTCAGTGTAATGAGCTTCATTTTTTCAGTGCGACTCATCTTGAAGCATCATTTCCACGATGTTGTCCAATCTCCTTTTCATCTAATTCCCTTTTATCAATCCACCTCATGCAGGAGAAAAGGGTGTGTTGAGCAATAGATGCATCTACATTCTACAGTATCTTCTTGAGGTAAGACCGAGAATACCCAAGTCCAGTAAGAAGTTGGGTCAGATAATAATGTATCTCTCCTTTTAAGCTCACGCTGTATAAACGGTCAAAGATACCGGGCGAAGCCGGTGCGGGCTGCTAGTTGTTAATAATGTAACACAAAAGAATGTCTTCAAAGATATCTCTATGGAATTTATCTGTCAGCTAGAAAAATAATATACTATATTGACTTTAATATATTGCATGTGTACTTTGAGATAACATGTGATAAATACCATATAACAGATTTTTAGCGTATTTTCAATTTTGAAAAAATAGGCTTATGAGATCACCTTTTGTCCGTGTGTGTGTGAGGTGTGTGTGTGTGTCCCCTAATAAAATCTAAACGGCTGGAGAGATTTCAATGAAACTCGGTAAGTTCATAGAACTATTCCCGGCGACCTCGACCGTGCCCTTCAAATTTTGTTACGTCTCACCAATCCAACATGGCGGCTGTGCGAAATATTTCACTAGCATTCAATATCTCCGAAACTATTACCGATATCGCCCTGAAATTATGTACGGTGATAAAGGGCACTACTAGAAGTTCACCTATGAGACTTTCAAAAATCTGGTGACTACAAAACCAACATGGCGGTCAAGCGAAATTGAGACTTTTAAATAGACATTTCTCGCGATTTAACTATCCAAACGTAATGAAACTTGGTACAGCAAATGTTTATACACATTGTAATGCACTGGAGTCTAATTTAGTTCAATTGTTTACATAACCTCAAAATGGCGGCTGTGCGAAATATTTCACTGACATTCTATATCTCCGAAACTATTACAGATATCATCATGCAATTTTTTACGGTGATAAAGGGTACTGATACAAGTTTATCTATGTATATTTCATAAACCTGTAAAGTACAAAAGGAACATGGCGACCAAGCGAATTTGAAATATTTTAATAGACTTTTCTCGGGATTTAACTCTCTGAACGAAGTGAAATGTGGTACAGTAAATGATTTTTCAGATTGTAATGCATTGCCATCTACTTTAATTCAATTGTTTACATAACCTCAAGATGGCGGCTGTGCGAAATTTTAAAATTAAGTTTTCATTCTTGTGTCGTAATCATGTGATCGAAGTGAAAGTTTGAATAATGAAGCTAGGCAATAATTGTCCTTGAATGGTACATAACTCTATGGCCTATACATATAACAATCCTAAATGGGAGCTTCCGAAATATTTAGACGGTTATCAATATCTCTGAATCTTTTACAGCAACCAAACTGTTTTTTTATGTTCATAGAGACTATGAACATATGTTCACCTATAGGACTTTCAGTAACCTTGTGAGCATACATCCAACATGGCGGCGACGCGAAGTATAAATATTTAAATGGACGTTTCTCGCGAATTAACTATCCGAGTGCCGTGAAACGTTGCACGTTAAATGCTTATGCAAATGTTGATCCACTGGCATGTAATTTATTTCAATTGTTTGCATAATCACAAGATGGTTGGTGTGCGTACTTTTAAAATCTCGTTTTTACTTCCTGTGTTCTAATCATGCGATTGAAGTTTGAATACCACACGTACACAATAATCTTAATGTAATAGTACAAAAATAAAAATCCATCCTGGCGACCATCTGAAATATTTATACGGTTCTCAATATCTACGAATCTGTTACAGCAATTAAACTGAAATTTCGTATGTTGATAGAGGCAATTAACATGAGCAGGATATATGAAAATAGACTGTATAGTTCTTCACGGAACTACTTGTTTTTCTTTGGCGAATGGCTTTTAGTGCCGGGAGTGTCCGAGGACATGTTCGGCTCGCCAGTTTGTAGCTGCTTCGAGACGGACACCCAATGGGTGAGCTACAGTACCGCTGGGGAGGAAAAATTGAATGTAAGGTCGAGGAGTTGGTAGGTAGCGGCTGTGGCCTATAGTTAGAAACCAACCCCAGCATTTACCTGGAAGAAAGATGGGAAACCACAGAAGACCATCTACAAGCTTGCTGGCGGGGGGATTCGAACCTCCTCGCCTCACAGATGTGAGCGACTGCCAGCAGTCATGCCGTAACGACCACGGCTAACTCACCCGGTATAACAGAATATGAATACAGCATAGTGGAATATAGCACAGAGTAATCTTTGCTAATGGTACCGTAGTGATTGTGTGATAATCATCATCATCATCTTGCACAGTTTCCAGCCACTGGCCGGGTCTGTCTGGAACACAAGCCTCTTCAACGTCTTCTGTCTTCCCACCACATCTCAGCCTCCACCCTTGTCCAGTCTTCTCCTCTCTTTTTCACGCTTTCTTCCACCCCCTTCAGCCACCTGTCTCTCGGTCTCTTTCCTTCCCACTTCGTCTCGTGTATCCACGTGGGCATACTCTTCTCCTCCATTCGTTTTACATGTCCATACCATCTAAGTCTAGATTTCTCTATACCGTCCTGTAATGGTTCCTACTTCATTAATTCTCTGGTCCTCTCATTTCTTATTCTGACCATCTTTGTAGTTCCAATACTGCTTCTCAAGAACTTCATCTCACTGGCCTGTATTTTGCTCTTCTCCCTTCCTTTCATAACCCAGGCTAATTCTATCATTCTTATCTTCTTTCCTAGCGTTTATCCCAGTACGGGGTTCGCTGCTCTACTACAGCTTCTCCACTTTATCCTGTTGTTGGCATCTGCAGGTTGTAAGCCAACATCGTGCATGTCCTTCTTAATGTTGTCGATCCAACACTTCGCAGGTCGTCCGCGTGGTCGGATTCCACCTGGGTCCAGGTTGAAAGCTACTTTGGCGACAGAGTCGCCTGGCATTCTCATAACGTGACCATACCAACTGAGACGAGCTTCCCTCCCTTTCTCCGTAATTGGTGTGACACCTAATTGTTGTCGATCATCTGTATTTCTGACACGGTCATATCTAGTCAGTCCAATGATCCAACGGAGCATCTTCATCTCCATCGTGTGCAGAGCCTGTGCATGTTCTCTTGTCATTGGGCGGGATTCTGCCCCATAAATTGCTGCCGGACGTACTACTGTCTTATAAACTTTTGCCTTTAGGTATTTGGGCATCTCTTTGTCGCAGAGGACACCAGAGACCTGTTTCCATTAGAGCCAGGCCTCGCCTGAGTATCTAAAGTGAGACGTGATAACCTATCCTAGATATTTAAAGTTATTTGTTTTGGGCTACAATACATCCTTGTTATTATTATTTATTTATTTATTTATATATTCGTTAATTCCCCATAAGGATAGCGTTACAACACAATCAATTTTCATGTTTCATTCTGGCTCTTTCTTCTTCTTTCCCCCCAAAACCTCTCATATACTTACTATGCTTCCTCTTTCTCTCTTCTATCCACTTCTTTCCTGGTTTTCTGTCTTTGGGAGTTTGTTCAAACTTCTGTTGTCTAAGTTTTTCTCTGTGTGTGCTCCTGTCTGCCATGTCTACTGTAGAGATGTTTAGTTTCTTGAGGTCTTCCATGGTTTCCTTTACCCAATTGGTTTTTAGTGTACTATTCGGAACTACAGAGAGTTTATTTTGTATCTGATGGAGACCCTCGCTTGCCCACTCGCCCACGCCGCGGGCCTGTCTCCCGCCACACACTTTGTCGTTATGCGGTGCCCACGCGGCACTGAGTCATTGAGTATAAGGATTTGTACTTACCTAGTTCACAGCTGATGCTGAAAATGTTCGCCATTCACTGCTACACACCGCTGGTACTTTTTCTGAAGATCCTCAGCA
This sequence comes from Meconema thalassinum, assembly GCA_946902985.2. Lineage (NCBI taxonomy): Eukaryota > Metazoa > Arthropoda > Insecta > Orthoptera > Tettigoniidae > Meconema > Meconema thalassinum. The sequence continues at coordinate 227,320,830 of OX336398.1, forward strand.
CGGATTGACTGTATTTCAGCTGTAATATAGTCTTTAAGCTGTCTGTTTGAACTTTTTTGCTAGATCATTTATTGTATTGATGCTAGGCAGGGGTCTGTTTGGAAATTTCTGATGGAATTTCCGTCGCGTTTTCGCACAAGATTTCCTGTACTTTATGAAGGTATTATATACTGTATATACACACGTTCACGTAATGAAAATCGCATTGGAACAGCACACTGAACACTAAACACGTTAACAATTGACTAAACTGAACCTCACACTGTTAAAGCTCTCAGCAGACTGCAAAGGAGGGAAACTTGTGGCGCCAAGAAGCGGATTACGGCCAAGTGCACGGCGGGAGACAGGCTCGCCCCGCGGGCGAGCCGGCAAGCGAGGGTCCCCGTCAGATACAAAATAAACTCTCTGTATATTAAAAATGTTCTTGGTCAGTCTGTCTTCGGTCACCCTATGCATATGTCCATACAATTTTGCCCTTCTTTTCTTTATGTTCTTTGTAGTAGTCTCTGTATGTTTGTACAGTTCCATTGTCGGTCACTTTATCTATATTCCTTGTTTTTGAACTAACGCGTGGATCTTTTTCAGAATTGTTGTCTCTTGGTTTTCTAATTCCTTGATTTTTGTTCGCCTCTTCATTGCTGTCGTTTCTGAAGCGTATAAGGCCTCTGGTAAGACTATTGTACGACAGGGTCGTAATTTGGCTTTGATGGAAATACATTTTTATTGTAGTGGTTCCATGTAAGTCGGTATGCTTATTGTTATTATTATTAATAATAATATTATTGAATTTCAATAACAAATATAGATATCTTAACAGCTAATGGAAAATGAAGCAAACAGCATTAGCGTTGCGACAGCAACCATCATTTATTCACGCATCACTTGATACAACTTAAAGACAACAAAAAGACAGACAGAGAGAGACGTTTAATCTTCGCGAGCAGTCTGCCAGAGTCTTAACAAAAGCCTCGAGGCTTGAGTGCCGCCTGCGATAGGAAATTGAAAGGAGGAAGAAATCCTGCCCGCCTACGCTCAAGAGACAGAGGATAGCTCAAGTGGGTGAGAAGCTGCAGTATTGTTTCAAGTGTTTAACATAGAGACTTGGCTTGATTAACCGTAACTGTATGCTTCAATTACATCACTCTGTGCCTCCACAGTAGCTGTTGGAAGATTTCACCTTACTTGTAGCACAAAGAACAAATACAGACAACAGATCAACTAAAATAAATAAACTTATAGATATAAAAAGCAATCAAAAGCAAATAGAGCAGGATATGTGTAGGCTCACCCTGGACAGTATCTCCTGCCTTCTGCTCAAGGCCCTAAAAGAGGCAGGGTGTGTGTAGCCCCACCCTGAATAGTGCTACACCCTCAATGGCTCACAGTATCTCCTGGCTTCTGCTCAAGGCACTAAAAGAGCCAGGGTGTGTGAGGCTCCACCCTGGATAATGCTGCACTCTCAAGGCTCACAGTATCTCCTACCTTCTGCCCAAAGCCCTAAAGGAGGCAGGGTGTGTGTAGCCACACCCTGGGTAGTGCTACACCCTCAAGGGCTCACAGTATCTTGTGCCTTTCGAACAAGTCGCCAATACACTGTAACCCCAGATTACTAGGGCATGAAAAAACATAACCTGAAAAGTATAGTATAAATATGCACTACACCTCTCTAGTTCACATTCCCCCACCCTTCATAACCTGTGCATATAATTAATGTCCCGTAGATTTTTTTTTCAGATATAATATCATATCTTCTCCAGGTATAATTAGGTACAAAGTTATCAAACGTTTGAATTAAGGAAGCTTGTGTGTGAATGACTCGTTGCCGAGCTACACGCGAGGCGAGACGGTTCTCGGTGACAAGGGGTGTGTTTACATTCCACTCTGGAGCATGTGTGTAGGAACAGTAATCTGATCTGGAGCTGCTAAGTGCCTCTTGACACGACCTGACACCTGGAGGAATGTGCTTCACGTTCATGGGATGCGATGCCATGCCAATCTCTCGGGTAGAATACATTCTACAGTATTATGCCAGTTTTGCATTTTACACAATCGTTGATGTATTCGTAATAATTACATGTCCTGGTTACTTGTTTCCTTGGCTTCAGCGTGATTTGTCGTGTCACATGGTTGACAGTAGAGCTAGGAAATGTATTGCAAAACATACAGACAAATTACCTAATCTTATACTTATACATCGACTTCTCAATGCAAACACATTATCTTGTGATTTTAGAATTTTTTTCCTTTCATGAACGTCAAACGTAATCGGGATCTATAATTGCAATTCGTCTATTTTCGGTAACCCTTTCCTCGTATAGGTCACTACAATATGGCTTAATTGTCCTCGTGAAATTATATATCGTATGCCCCTGATGTTTGAGTCTTCAGTCTTTCGACTGGTTTGATGCAGATCTTCATGCCTCCCTCTCCTAAGCTAATCGTTTCATCTCTACATAGCTACCACACCCTACATTTGAGACAATCTGTATAACATATTCTAACCTTGGTCTACCCCTACAGTTCTTGTCCTCGACCCTTCCTTCCATAACTAAGCTTGCTATGCCTGGGTGTCTTAGTATGTGTTCTATCAACCTATCCCTTCTCTTCATTAGCTGTCGCCAGAAACATCTCTCCTCTCCCGCTCGTCTTAATACCTCTTCGTTTGTAACCCTATCTATGTATCTGATCTTCATCATTCTCCTGTAACAACACATTTAAAAACGCTTCAATTCTCCCCTTTTCTGCTGCGCCAACAGTCCACGTTACACTTCCATAGAGCACCACGCTACAGATAAAGGGTTTCAAAAATGACTTCCTAATACCGAAATCTTTATTCGATGTCACAGATTCCTTTCTATTTTTGTAGAAATGCTTTCCTTGCCTGAGCCAACCTACTTTTTATATCATCATTGCTTATACTTATATATCTACTTCTCAGTGCAAATACAGTGCATTATCTTGAAATTGGTGTCTTTCTTCCTTTCATGTTCGTCAAATGCAATATGAATCTCAAATCATTGCAATTCATCTGTTTTCAATAACCGTTTCCTCGTATCGGTCACTAGAGTATGGCGTATTGTCCTCGTGAAATTAGATATCGTAAGTCCCTAACGACACTCAAACGTACATGTAAATATATTACTCCTGATTTATAGGCCAATATCTATATTAAAAATGTTTTAACACCTCAAAATATTTGCAATGGAATTAATTCATTCATTTTGTCAAATTAAACATACTTTATATTCTAGCAAAACATTGAAGGGACGAGAAAAGTATACCAAAGTTGAGGAATGTAAATACCGTATATAATGTTATCTTTGTTTCTGACCACCCTGTACTAAATCAGACAAAGAAACATCATATTTATTATTAGCATATGGCTTAGGAAAGCTAATTCTTTGTCTATTGTTAAATTCATAACCATCTGCTGAATGCAACTACAAGAAAACTATTTTGGATATGTATTCATTAAATGGTTTATAATAAGGCATTGTCAGAACCCAGTGTGAATATCTACAGTACAATTCGTTAAGACTTGTGTAAATGTTATGTAGGGTAATTCACGATGAAAATTAACAAAATGTAAAATAACATTTTTGGAATGCTGCCGAAAAAATCAGAAATCCCTATGGACGTCGAATTGGCAGGTGAGAAGCTAAGGGAAGTAGGAGACTTCTGCTACTTTGGAAGCAAAATAACCAGTGATGGACGAAGCAAAGAGGATGTAAACTGCGGGTTATCGCAGGCAATGGAAAGCATTTCTAGAGAAAAGGAATCTGTTGACATTGGATTATAATAATAATAATAATAATAATAATAATAATAATAATAATAATATATTATCGTATGGCCTCCGGGGCCGGGTGCAAGCTTTGTAATTTGACACCCAAAGGGTAGCTTGCATGTCGAATTTCGTTGTTCCTTGAAGCACTATGAAAGTCAAGGAGGTTAGATATCTAAGCTCCTTGAACACTATAGCACTTTCTAGTAGAGAATTAGTGAACTTTTTGTTGGCGGAAACTCCCAAGATTTATTTTGCCATTATGAACACGGCTTACTGAATTCAAATGGGTTCTTTGACATGCCAACATCGTTTGACACGCGTGTCGTATTTTTGCCGCCTTTCAAAAATCCCTTACCACATCCAGGAGCGAACCTGCAATCTAGGCGTTAGTAGACCGACACGCTATCCATTCACCCACCGTGGCAAGCTATCGGATATAGATTTAAGTATTAGGAACTCATATTTGAAAGCCGTTACCCGGAGCGTGGCGCTCTATGGAAGTGAAAATTGGACTGTTGAAGCATCTGAAAAGAGGAGAATAGAAGCGTTTGAAATGTGATGTTACATGAGAGTGATGAAGATCAGATGGGTAGATAGAGTTACAAATGAAGAGGTATTAATACGAGTGGGAGAGGAGAGATGTTTGTGACAACTGCTAATGAACAGAAGAGATAACTTAGGGTGGTAGGACACATACTAAGACACCCAGAAATAGTAAACTTAGTTGTGGAATGACAAGAACAAGGACCGGAACTGTAGAGATAGACCAAGATTAGAATATGTTAAGCGGACTCCCTCGGATGTAGGGTGTAGAGATGAAACGATTAGCCCAGGACAGAGAGGAATGGAGATCTGCATCAAACCCGTCAAAAGACTGAGACTCAAACAGCAACATCAATCTTGGTCTGGTGTTGATAATCTGTGCTGCATTCTCCTTAATAGGGGTGGCTTAACCCTGTAGGGCACACATCTGCGACTCCCGAGTTCGGACGCAGTGTGCCTGTTGCAGAGACGTCATTTACACCCAAGTAGAGCAATTATCTTTTAAGTGATCAATGACATCCATAAGATATACATAGGGAGTTTATTCAACATCAGCTTTTTAACAACTTACTATAATGCATTGCTCACAAAAAACTTAAAAACATAGCTCACATTTTCAACCCACCACCAAATTACGTTCAGTTTTCATTAGAATATTTCAATCAAACATTTAAGTTACGAACAAGACTTAAATAATGTTTCAATTACAATATAAAATACAGCACATTGTTACTTGGAATCACTGTTGGAATGCTCAGCAGTAAAGTGCAAGGTTGGCAAGTCATACTGTATCTGCATGGGGCAGGCAGATTGCTCTGTGACATTCATAATTGATCATCAGTTGACCGGTTTATTCCACGAATTAAGCACAATCTAAGTATTAATTATTCATAAAATGAGTAACAAAAGCAATATTGAGATGGAATAATAAGGAAATACGAACCTTGTTCGCCAACCTACGTCCCACAAGTCGTCAGTCGCTGGCATGGGAGACGACCTACGGTACGGTAACTTACTTAACCCTTGAGAACTGGCGTGAAAAATGTAACACGAAGACTCACGCCGGGTCATTTTGACCCATAGTGTGTCACTCCTAATTTGTAGTAGTCGTACGGATTTTAATGGAGTAATTTTACTCCTAGTGTCTTCCTATGAACTATTCCCAATATAAAATGAGGTTTATTTGTATTTTTCAAATTTAACATGGAGAGAAATGCCAATATTCGTAACAATATAATTGTCCTTGAAAGTGGTGGCAAAGCATTCACTTCAATTATTTTGATCAAAGGTGCTGATGACCAAGGTGTCCCTAGGCCTTAAACATGGATCAACAAGAACGTTTGCTATGTGATTGGGTTGCATGAAAATAGGTGGATTTTCTTCCTCATTTTCTACAGATTGTTCCGACTAACGTAAGCCGAAAATTGTCAAGGGAGGACTGGCGCCATGGGTAAATCTGACCCGACCGTAAATAATATAGAAAAAAAAAGATACGAGCCTTACAGTAGTCGCATATGATGTGTAACATCTGACATTTTATCCTACTCGTATACTACACAGCTTGGACATTCATAAAATGTTAATTTACACTCCATTTTCAGACTGGTACTATGATGAATGTATAGATTGAATTGAAGATATGCTACTGTCACACTTGTGGCGCAGCGGTCAAGCTGTTAGTCTCTCACCAAGGTAGAGCGGGCAGTGCATACTTACGTTGTCCACCACTGCCAGCTAGTACACTTCCGTTTGATCGATCGAGCGGGCAGTGCATACTTCCGTTAGATCCACCACTGCCATCTCGATTGTTCCGATCCACTTCCGTCCACAATTTTCTAAATCACTCCCACAAAACTATCCAGCAACCGAGCGGAAAGATGTTACACATCAATAACTTGAGTCTTGAAAAAGCTATGGATATGTTTCTTTTGAAGGGTGAATTTCAAGGCTACGAAGGAAGGTACAGCAAGCGACAGGAAATAAGGGCTGACCGAAACGAAAATATAGAGCATTATTTAAGCCTCGGGTCAAAAATGCCCATGCGTCAATCCTCGCGGGTTAGAAAGCCTTGAAAGTCTTGAAAGCCTGAAGCCAGCTTTTGACTTTCTCCCCGAATGCTTCACAAAACACTGCAGTGAATTCAAAATTGATGAAATTGAATGGCAAAGCTTGGAACATAGTTTAATAAACTAGGAAGTGAGCTTATTGGTGCGTAACTGAACCTCTATTGTCTTTCAGTTTTATATTAATGTCCCATTTCCCACTGAGCGCTTAAAGTATAATTTCCGTCAGCATGTCATGCTGGGCCCAACTAAACGTGAATTAATGCGTATCAATCATTTCTGGATTTGTCATTCATTCATTCATTCGCTCTTTCTTTTTTACATCCTATTTGTCGTGTGACTGATTAGGGGCGAGGGGAGGGCGAGGCAGAGAAAAATATATAATTCAAATTACATTGACACAGCTCGATAATTCTTCTTTCGCGTATTGCAGCAGAGTCATAGGTTTGGATGTGACGTAGTATAATGCTAAATATGCTCGATCATGTTCATAATATTGTTTCAACTTTAGATGAGATTTTTGATGGCCTATATCTGAGTGTGGTTTTACTCCGGATACCCCCGCACTACCTCCAGGATGATGCTGGGATAATATCTTATTTCAAGGCCTGAGACGCCTACCCCGTTCCTGCCTCTAATTAAGCTACACAGAGTACTACCGTCTAAACAGGTTTTTAGGCATTGGCAGGCACAACAAACATCTCTCCTCTCCCACTCGTCTTAATGGGATGATGACCATGATGACCCACAATGAATAGCTACATTAATCATTTAATGGTTATTTAATGTTAGGTTAGAGCCAAGATCATTACGACAACCTGGGAAGAATTGAACGGATGAGAGGAAGACGGGGCATTCCCCGAGAATAAAGAGATTTTGGGAGGAGCGGAGGAGACACACCTCCAAATGACATCATGTTGTCAAGTTTATACGTCCTTACGTGAACGCCCAAATATTTTCAAGAATCTTTTACAAGTATTTCCGAGCCAATGTTATATTGAAAATCCTGCCTTCGCACTTTCCCTATTTTTAAGAGACTATATTTTCTTGTGTTTATTTTCATTTTATTTGCAATCGCCCACTTATAGACTAGGTTCAGGTCCTCTTGAAGCACTGCGTTGTCTTGTGAGTCATGTATATTTCGATATATTACACAATCATCCATAACCGTTATGGCAATGCGTATTCGTAAGAACCAGAAGGGCTGGCAACTGTAAATAAATGCTCTCTCTATTTATTTAATCTTAATAGCAATATATCAGATAGTATGGAAACCATCAGGTCTAAACTTTGCACACGTACAGTACTTGATATTCCAGATTACTTTGTTATTTGACACCCAAAGGGTAGCTTGCATGTCGAATGTCGTTGTTCCTTGAAGCACTATGAAAGTCAAGGAGGTTAGATATCGAAGCTCCTTGAACACTATAGCGCTTTCTAGATTACTTTGGAGTAACTAATATACCTCAGAGCTGTCAACATGGTTCTAAGCTTACTGAGAGTTTCTATATTCCATCACATGTAACTTCTATACTAAATAATGGATTGTATCCAAAATTGGCACTGTAATGGATCGTAATATTTCAGATTAATTCTGAGCATCACATACATGACATTGTTCCCAACATGATTTTACGTGCACTGATAAATCCAATATCATGTAACGTCCATACTATCCATTAGACTTCAACCACATTTTGTATGTGCATTCTATACCTTAAGAGATGGAACATAGAGTCACCAGGTCTGCCAACTGTAGTAAGTTACTCTGCCAGGCTACACTATTGCAGGTGTATTTCAAACTGCAGTACTTAAATATGTTAGTATTACCAACTTGATTTCGTCATTATCCTAGATAGGTCTCATATATAAATTGGAATGAATCTTACATTTTGAGAAAAGTAGGCTCTTTAGTTCATTATGGAACTACTTGTTTTTCAACTGAAAAGTCACCGGGATTTGAATGCCGACCATCCATGGGTGAGACGAGGAGCGAAGACACTGAGTCAGCACGTTTCTCAGTACCTAATAACAATAATAATAATAAAAACTTTGTTGTGCGTTGTCGTATTTGATGCAGCTCTCTTCATTAATGTCGTAGAGCGAGATTGAACTCATTCCAGGTATTAGGAAGGCATATTGGAAAGTCATTTCCTGGAGCGTGGTGCTGTATGGAAGTGAATCTTGGACTGTTGGTGCATCAGAAAAGAGGAGAATTTGAAATATGGTGTTACAAGAGAATGATGAAGACCAGATTGGTAGATAGAGTAGTTATTAAAACTCAGCAATTTTTCTAGGTTTATGCCGTGTCTTGTGTAGGGTTTCGCCTAGGAACACCAAGCTGGCTCATCAGTGGGCTCTTGGTGTCCGCGCCCGGACCCCCACAGGAGTAGCGAACTGTACACTACCTCCCTTCTTATGAAACGCCGTGTGTTTCTTAAGGGGGTCCTACACCTATAAGGATCCGAAAATCATGTATATTTCACTTTTTCATTCTTCAGCAACAGAAATTACTGAAGAATTGTAATTTGGTCAGCCATTCACTCTATGCTCTACCAATATGTTCATGTAATTACAAGTCATATGGCGAATGCATTTCAGGAAATTAGGCATTTAAAATGGCGGCTGTATATTGTGCACTGTTCCACCGTTTCCCTAATATTTTACACAAATATTCAAAAATTCTTTTTCATTGTATTTACTAATGCAGTAGCTAGAGAATGCCCTAGAATCATTTGAATCTGTGAATAAAATAATTTTTAAAAAATCTTATATTAAAGTGTAACTTTTTTGCACGTTTTTTCACTGAATATTTTTTAGAAAACCGAAACTATTACATGTACAGCAACAGTTCTAGGTCATATTGTTCTTCTCTATAAGATACACATGTATACTAAATTTCATTTAATTATCTTGAAGACTCTGGCAGTTACTAAGGAAACGGATTTGAAAATCCAAAGTTTCGGGGAACGAGCAACAAAGTTGCCAATGTGTAGGCAAACTTCCTAAACTCCCTGAACGTTTTTGGTCATAACTTCAAAAGTATTATACATATCAAAGAAATTGTTGCAGTGATTTCAAGAGGAAGGATCAATAAACGTAGGAAAAAATTGAAAAATGACAAATTTTTATCCTTATAGGTGTAGATCTCCCCTTAACTGCGAGAGCTAAAATCTCAAGAAACGTTTCACCTCCCTAAGAAGCCTTTCAAAAAGATGGTATATTGGTCATGTAGTCCCGTGTACTTGGGTGTGTATAGAAGTTGCCTGACAACATGTGTTACTCTGATGTCTGTACTAGTTTGTGTTTTTGTAATTACGCAAGTATTTGGGTAGGACGTGACCGTGGCCTAAAGTTAGAAGCCATCCCAGCATTTGCCTGCAAGAGAAGTGGGGAAACCAGGGAAAACCACTTCCGAGATGGCTGAGGTAAAAATCGAACCTGCCTCGTTTCAGTTTTGCCTCACCGATCGAGAGCTCCAATACAGACTTTCCCTTCGAACATTCTGGTCGCGATATTCTTGAGACACAATTGCACGAGACTGCAAAATACAGTCTTTGGAGAAGTTTGAGTTTTCTTACACGGACGACCTTGAACCTCTTTCAGTCAAGAGGAGTGGAGGTAAGCTGCTGACAGTGACTACAACGAAACTAGTGGCTAATGATTGAAATAAAAGTCGATTTCGACCTGAATTCGTCCGCTTCTTAATTAAGAGAAGTTGGTAGGACACATACAAAGACACCGAAGAATAGCAAACTTAGACATGGAAGGAAGGGCCGAAGACAGGAACTGTAGGGATAGATCAAGGTTAGAATGCTTGCCACGGTGGGTGAGTGGTTACCGTGTCGGACTACCAACCCCAAGCTTGCGGGTTCGCTCCTGACCTTGGTAAGTGATTTTTGAAAGGCAACAAAAATCACAACACGCATATCATACGTTGTTGGCATGTTAAAGAACCCATATGAATTCAGCAGGCCGTGTTCAAATTGGCAAAATTAATCTCGGGATTTTCCGTCAACACAAACGTTCCTCCTTTCTCTACTAGAAAGCGCTATTGTGTCAAGGGGCTTAGATATCTAACCTCCTTGACATTCATAGCGCTCCAAGGAACAACAAAATTTGACGTGCAAGCTGCCCTCTAGGCTCAAATAACAAAGCTCGCACCCTGCACCCGTGGCCATACGATATTATTGTAATTTAGGTTAAATATGTTAAACAGATTGTCTCGGATGTAGGATGTGGTAACTACGAGTATGTAGAGATGAAACGTTTAACTCAGAACAGGGAGGTTTGGAAAGCTGCATCGAACCACTCAAAAGACTGAAGACACAAAATGAAATCCCATCCGACAGAGAACAGATGTAATATGGTGAAATTTGGCAAATATGAGTGATTCTGTGAGTTTCGTCCTTCAAATGCCTCAAGAGGGCATTGAAAATGGCCGTACACGAATAAGAATTACAAGGATTGTAGCGTAAACTTCAATTTTGGTTTTCGAATGATTTTGGCTTAAAAACTCAGCAGGGGCTCCCAACTTCTTCTTCTTCTTCTTTTCTTTCTTTTTGTTCAGCGTTTGTCCCGCCTGGTGGCAGGGTCCGCCACGTGGATTCGATGTCTCCATTTAGTTCTGTCCTGGGCCATGTCAGCGTGAAGATTGAAGCTCTTCAGATCTTAGTGAAGGGTATCGGCCCATCGCTGTTTTGGTCGTCCTTTTGGTCTATTACCGGCGACTTCCAACATGTAACCCATCTTTGCTGTAGTGTCAGTCCCTGTCCTCAGCACATGTCCAAACCATCTTAAACGAATCTCGCGCATTTTTTTCAGGAATGGGTGCAATGCCAAATCTCTCCCTGATGCATTCATTGGGGATACGATCCAGTTTAGTAACACCAGCTGTCCACCGCAGCATCCTGGTCTCCATGAGTCCCAGTCGACAATACACCTCAGTCGTAGTACGCCCACATTCGCAACTTTACAGTGCGACAGGCCGGATGACAGTACGATAGATTATAGATTTGAGGTGATCTTTCATCCCCCTGTCGAAAGTGGCGCCAGCTGTTGGCCATTTCATCCAAGCAGTAGGGGCTCCCAACAATTTTGTATATTCTACTGGTTGGAACAGTGGTTATTTTGTGAAGGTTTCAATCGTGCACAAAGCACTATTCTGTTTGCAACCTCACTTGTATTTGCAATTACTGTTAATATAATTGCGTTGGAATTTTACGTAACGGTGACTGTAAAATTACAAATAAACACAATTTGGATTTTAAGTGCCATCAATAAAAGTGATTATTGTCATAAATGTATTTGATATACTAATTAAAATAACAGTGTTGACAAATTAATGAGTTATATGGGAAAATGTGACTAGAATGAATGAATAATTGTCTCAAAGAACACTCATCATTTGAGGTGGCACAAACGTGCATTGAGCATGATTCAGTATAACCACAGTGAATGATGTATAATTGAATTATAATGGCAGGTAAAGGGAACCGAGCTTTGAACAGTTAACTCTCCATCTGGCGAGCAAAACAAATTCCTTTGTTGTTATTGATGATTAATTGAGGGGCTTGTGACATCGTGGACGTTGATCCCCGTGTACTTGGCTGAACGTAGAATTTTGCGTCATAACGCACCCGCCAGAATAATACTACTACATTAGAGTACTTGAATATGATAGAAAATAAATAATATAAATAAATACATTAATTGAATAATTAAACAATCAATTAATAAATAAATAATTTATTAACAAAAAATTATTAATTAATTGACTGATACGCAAAATATTAATTAAATAAATAAATCTCTACTTAGTATAAAACAAAGTCCCTGATTCTTGGATGTCACGGGTGAACCTCTGGATCGATGTTGATGCAGTTTTCCCCATTCTGTAAAGGATGCCTCGAGGAGGGTTTCAGTAGAAAATAATTTATTTATGATCACAGGAAGCCAAGCCGTAACGATTTCAGTGATAAAGTCGAAAATAACCTTGCGTCCGTGCCCTTTTTAAGCATTAGCTGATCAAACTGTTAAAAGTATCAATATACTATGAAAGTAAGAATTGTTCAATATGATAAGTTCTACAAAATACTTCAGGAAGGCATATCTTCAATTGAGCACCCACTATTAGTGTTTTTGAATGAACGGAAGGGGGATTTGTGTTTCATGCACCTCGCCATTCTTAAATTACGTCTGACAAGAATTCGTTGCACATGCATCTCCCTGATAATATAATTAATAGTCCATTCAGTGATATTAACGCATCATGCCGAGACGTGAAACGGATATAGGTCGTAGTTCATTGACATCGAAAAAAGCGCTTATCACGTAGGCCTAATGCATTCATAACTGTTTCCGGGCGAAGTCAGGACGGGTTGCTTGTAAATATTAAAATACATAAATATATAATTAAAAAATTAAATTAATTAATTCATTAATCATTAAATTAATAATCAAATACCGTATATGAACAAATGACCTAATGAATAAATAAATAAATAAATAAATGAATGTGTAGCTTATAATATACCATGAATAAACAGCAGGGAAAATGGCTATCTTACGCTACCGAACAAGTTAAACCGGACTTTAGAAGAGAGACCTAGATTCAGTGGGTTGTAGTTCTGTATCGGTGCGGCGGTATGTATGTAGATAGCGCTGCTAGTCACATAAAGTACACTCGAGCATCGCGAGCGCAAACATAAAGTATTCTAGGGCTGGCGCCATTTTCCATGACGTCAATCGTAAATCTATAAGCAAGGCCTGTGTGCACCCTTGTTTTATTGTTGTGTTACGAGTGTACTGTTGGTAACACTGGGTCCAGCGCGCTTGCTCTCTCTTTTGTTTTCATACTTTATCACCCCCTGCTTTTATATGTCCTCCCTCCTTTCTCTCTTGCCTATTTTTCTTCCTTTGATTGTATTAAATTTTACGCTGGTATTAAAGAGGATGGAAATAGTTCTGGATTAAATTGAATGCACCATCAATATATTTGCATCAACAGATAGTGTAGCCAAGTACGTTGTGTCAGGCATCAAGTTGGACGCTCTGAGGTTCTAATCCCCGTAAGGCTGTCAATCTATGAATTGCCGCAACGGTGTTTTATGTCAATCTCTTGGGTGTCTACAGTACCTCAGTTTAGACTCAAGCGCAGATACGATAAGAACACCGGTTATCAAACTATGGTAGTTCCAAGGCTTTGAACACATTTATAATTACCTTACGAGTGTCTTAATTACCATTATAGGCGAGTTGCATACGACTGTTTATGTTCGACGAAAATTATTATAACTATTTTATGTTCGAACATAAATATTCATAAATATCTGTCGAGATTTCGCCAGTTTTATGTACTGAACAGAGCGCATGAGACGCAGGGAATGCCTTGTCATTCTGTATGATGAGTTAAGGTATATTTTTGTTCAAGTTTGTGAAGTCGTCGAACCCAGTCTAGTATATATTTGAAGTTCATGCTGTGCGCTGAATAATTGTGGTATAATGTGAAATAATAATGGTATTCAAATGTGAGATTTGATGAAGTGAATTTAAGTGATAAAGTATTGGATGATGAGATCCAATGTGATTTAGTGAAGGCAACGTATCTTTGGCATGGAAATCGAGAGTATTAAGGGTATAGCCTGGAACTGGTGGATTTTTGGGGCAACGTTCGGTAACCAATCTTAAACATTTTCTGGAAGTTTTATAATCCAAGATTCTCTAATAATAATAATAATAATAATAATAATAATAATAATAATAATAATAATAATAATAACTTATGGAATTATTATCTGAAGTTTAAACATATTGATGATCTGACCTGATAATATAAATGAATAATAATTAATTAAATAAATTGATGAATAGATGAATAAAATGATAATTAATTAAAAGAGCTGATAATTAAAGCAAAATAATAATGAATTTAAATAAGCTGATGATTATAGTAAATTTAAATAAGCTGATGATTATAGTAAATTTAAATAAGCTGATGACTATCAAAATAATTTAAATGAATGGGCTGAAATAAATTAAATTAAATGAGATGTTGAAATCAAATCAAATTGAATGAGATGATTTGCAGATGATTTAATAAGATGATGAATATAATAATTAGTTGAATGATCTGAAGATAAGGAAATTAATAATTCTGATTTGAATAGAACAGATAATTGAACGATAGCCGATTTGAGGACCAGTTAATATTTTTTCTATGGATGATGATGATGATGATGATGACAGATGATGAGAACAGAATTTTGATGAGAGAGGAAGAGAGGACGAGAAAGACTAAGAGTGCGTTGGATGGACTCGGTGAAGTATAGCATTAGTAAACGGAACCTGGATTGGAACACCGTGTCGGAAGAGGAATGTTGGAACAAAGTGGAGAGGAACCATATTTGCCCCCACCCTGTGCCATTTAGAAAAGGGGAAATGAAGATGATGATTTATTTATGTATTGCCGCAACAGGGCAGTGCCCCAATTAGACAATTGCTATTGTATTAGTACCTAAAGATATGAATCTAGTTTTACTTTATGTGACCAAATATTAAAAAGCATGCTTCATTTACTGTTATTACGACTCGAACTTGTGTATATTTTCATTAACAACTTCATTTTTTTTAAATTAATTTTTAATGTTTAATTTTCAATTACCAATTTTTAATTTTCAATTTTCATTTTGTATTCTAATGTAATTTCATGTATTATCTGTGTGTAAACAATTGTCTAATTGGGGCACTGCCCTGTTTATTTAAGTGATGGCCTATATTGTTTGACCAATTAGATAATTAGATGAGCTGAGTTCCACGGTCTTCTAATTTAAATTTCACTGCCTGGCCTAGTGTCATAGTAGGGTAATCGAGGAGGCCATGGTCAAATACAAGGCCAAAGAGAGGTTTATAATATTGCCAATGTGAGTTATTGATGCAGACGTGAGGTCGTCGACAAATGAGCCACTGGTTTCAGACGGTTGATGAAAATGACCTACAAGAATTGTAGTCAGTATTATCATGTCCAGACAACTTCTTAAACAATAAGAAAAATTACCAAAGTAATCGTAATCCAATCCAAGATATATTTTAATCCAGAGTATAAAATCTCTGTTAAGATCCTCAAATTTTACTTCAAAACGAACACCAAAGTGTTATATTAACTCATATTCATAATATCTGTTCATCATCTGTCTGTAATAAATTCTTAATAAGAAAGAACTCGTCTTAAAAGACTCAATTACTTGAAATCCTTATCAAAGGTATAAACTCACTCACAAAAGAGTATCAAATATTAAATATTAAATGACTGTACTCTCAAAAGAGTAATGCAACAAACTATTGGATTGTCAATACAAGAATTACAAAATGTAACCCTGCTGACTTTATTTCTAAATTATTTAACAAAGATCAACTAATATTTGACTGGTAAATTATTGTTTAATTCTCTTACTATCACAATTGCACTCGGATGATAATATGGTATTCCTAAGCGACGGGTAAGGCGTTCAACACCACACAGCTACTGAAGTAACTGGACCCGTCTTCGTAGACTAATGAGTGAGTGCACATGATTGGAATCAACAATATTCTACTTGTCACATAAAAGCGATACTGATTCGCTAGAGCGAATTAAATTCCACATCGCAAAAACAATCCAATAAAGAAAAATCCCTGGTGATAAATCTCACATACTCGCTAGCATGCAATAAGCTGACAAAAATCTAATCTATCCGACTGCAGGTCGAAATACTCGATAAAAATCACCATGATCAAAAATACTATCACTTCAAGAAAAATAAAGATCAAAATCCTGCCTAATAAAATCAATAAATAGCGGAATGTCGGATAAATGTGTCTGCCATCTCATATGGTAACACCATATTTTAGCAAACTCCTCAAGATGAAGTAAGAAAATATTCAAGCCATGTCGTAAAAAAACATTCCTAAAGATATGCAAGTGTGCCCAGTGTCATGTTAGAAAATCATATGAGTAATGTCATAGCTCTCACAATACCTTCATATTCCAGATATTTAATAGAATTTATTCCAAGATCGGCGATAATCCAGTTGTAAGCAACAGATTTCTCGAAAGATCGGCGAAATCGTCGTATTTGCCACTGGAAATGCATTTGGCCCCGTCCAAACGCACATCGTGATGTAGTCACTCTTCTCGATAGGAATCGAATCCGCCACTTTGCGCTGTCATCACGTCTCTTCATGCGCCTAGCCCCACATGGTAGAATGAAGGATATCCATCACGGATATTGTCCAATAATCCCCACAAAGTTCAGTTCGAATGGGCACCCCTTTCTATTCTCGGATATGTTACGCCACTGTTCAAAGTAAAATTGTCGATTGACATTCGCTAACAATGTTCTCATCCACTGTGGTTGAATTGCATTAATGGAAAAAAATATTTCAGAACGTAAGCATGTTTTCTAGACACCCTGTATCTGTTTTCAACGTGGTAATTATTTCCGTAATTGTTCATGAACTAAAGTAATTTTGTGAACACCTCACAACTGTATAATGTGCATGAAATCCATTGTCCCATTTTGCATAACGCAGCAATTATTTTTGATAACAACTTTTGTAATGTATTTTTAATAAGAATTATATATTCACTAGAATCAATACTATAAAGAAATTAATTATTAAAATTGTACTTGGTACATGTTTCGGGGATTAATCAATTATTTTATCCCCTTAAACAGCCAATTGTGAAGCATTAACATATTCAAAACATAATAAAGCGTAGCACTGAAAATACGGAAGGTTATTTACTCTAATATGGTACACCATATATATAGGTCGTAAAAATTAAAATATTGAACAAAACGAAGAAGTTGGTGACGGGTTTCAGCCTGAAGAAGCCAACGAATAACAGACTGTGATACGAAAAATATCGGTGAAATAACATCAAAGTCCATTTGGTTATCAGTTGAGAGTGTATGAACTATAAATGCAATAAGTATCTGGACTGCTGAAAGTGAAAATTTCGATTGCAATGTTCCACTACGTGACCACTAAACTGTCCCAAAATGTCGCCCAATACATGACATTTCCTGCTTCACCGATTTATCTAAATTTTAATGTGCGTGCTTTTGGGAGAAGAATATTTTTAGCTATAGATATGGAAAGATCTACAAGTTACAGATAACATCTTCTGTTATAGCAAATTTCATGTCCAAAATTACGCTTAGGATGGTCACAATGTGACTGAAACCGGTACGATAATAAAGTGCAATATATTTTGACTTATGTATTTATAATTATTATTATTATTATTATTATTATTATTATTATTATTATTATTATTATTATTATTATTATTATTATTATTATTGAAAAAGCGCACAATGTGCAAAATACAAAACTGTGAAACCAGCTGTACATTATTCCAATCCCAATTAGGTTATTGATGAATGTCTTTGTCGGCAATATTTTGCATGATATCGTGTATAGCATTCACTGCATAGATCACACACACATTCTTCAGTTGGCTGGTGGAATCTCTTGTTTTTTGCAGAACTTGTAGTGAAAGCCATGTGTAGCGTATCGTGTCATTACGCTTCGTAGTTCGTAGTTTGCCTGTTTCCATTCTTCAGTCATTATGGCGTCAGTAGAGATGAAATCATCCCAGATAGCGTTTTGGTTTTCTTTTAGTATTTGAAGGGTATTCTCATAGGCCTCGGTGCACGATAGTAACATCTGAAGTCTAATGTCTTGTAAGAAAAAAATTATTTTGTGAAGACATAAGTAAGTCTTGACAGCGCTGACTTCCCGATACCCAAGACTCTTTTCATATAGCGGGCATTAACTTTCTCTAATGTTAATAGGTCGATCTATTTTAGTTTGTCCCAAATTATGTGGATTCCATAAGTCGCTATTGGTGCTTTGGCCTTTTTAAATAATGTCATAGCCGTTTTTATTGAGAGTTTTTGAGGCTGTTGAATGTGGTATATTGCTCTTATCGCTGCTGTTGCTCTTTCTTTCACATGAATGTTGAATGATGTCAGTGTTGTCTGGAGAGAAACTCCAAGATATTTGAATTTTAAACTACTTCTAGGTGATTGTTTTGAAGGGTCAGTGTGTCCTTTGGGGAGAATTTTCCATCTCTTCTGAAAATCATTTGTTTAGTTTTGTCGTGATTTATTTGGAAGTCATTTCCCAGAGCCCATGAGGTGAGACTGTTTAGTACCGTTTGTAGCTCTTCTTTATATTCTGAGCCTATTGCCATGTCATCTGCATAAAGTATGAGTGTTGCTGAGGTGTCCATAATAATTTTTGTGATGTCAGCCGTCATGACATTGAATAGGATAGGACTGATTGGGTCTCCTTGTAGTACTCCGGAAGTTTGCGTTATTGTTTTGGATAGTGTGATATCATCAAATATTTGGATGTGATTGTATCTAAGGATGTCTGAGAGAATGTTTGTAATTGGATGTGTGTCGCCAATCATCTGGCTGAGTTTTCAAACGAGTGTTTTCCTGTTAATAGGGTCGAAGGCTTTACTGTAGTCTATAAAAACTACAAAAATCTTTTTCCTGGGTGTCGTAGTGTACCTTGAGCCTGATCGTAAGCACTTTACTGCTTGAAGGGTACTTCCTTCCTTTCGGAAACCAAATTGGTTATCTGGTATTTGTACATCAACGTGAGAAGTAAGCCTGCTGGTCAATATTTCCATGACAATTTTGAAAGATGTGTTTTCAAGGGCTATGCCTCTATAGGAATCAGGATTACTGGTCTCGCCTTTCCCTTTGAAAAAAAACCTTTAATAGTTGAAATTCTCCATTGCTCTGGTATTTTTCCTGTGCTCATGCATTTATTGAATAGTTCTGTCCAGTAATCTTCCAGCATGTGATAGGATTCTTTGAGGTGTTCTGCATATATGCCGTCTGGCCCTAAAGTTTTTTTGTTTTTTGACTTTGATATCGCATTTCGTATTTCTTGGACTGTTATAGGGGTGTACAACCCCCAGGGGTCTGCACCCCCTGGAGGCCATCCTCCCATCATCTATTCAAACTACCCCTAACTGGCAAATCCTGTAAGCCCAGGCCAACATCTATTAACACGCAAGGGCAGCTAGCTAGTCTGGAAAGCTTACCCAATAATTGCATCACTACCACAAACAGCGACACACAATTAACTAGGACATCTATTCAGCACAATGCTGACAGCACAACGCCGGAGACTATAAAGGGAGGCCTTAACTAGGGCAGTCCCTCTCTCAATTACCAGTCTTACAGTACGGCGGCCGGAGGCTATAGCTGTTATCATCAGGTGAGTCAGCAGTGTTCAGAATCCTGTACTTTGTAACCTTTACCCACCAATTGTATACACAAGTTTGTACACATACATTGTAACATCACTACATCCCTTAAAAGGGACTCATAATTCCATATTACTGACCAATAAATACTTGGTCAGTACATTACACCTGCATTACTGTTTACACGCTTCTTTACGCCCTAACTCCCTTCCTGAATCCGCCGTCACGATTAGACGTGACGCACAGTAGCCAGGCACTTGCTAGCTCAGGTAGCATTGCATTTCACGCAGTGGCCCGACTGCTAGGAGCGGCACGCGCCATATAGCTGACGCGTGCAAGTCGATTATCTAACCAGCCAGCTGGACGACCAGCGCGTTGACCTGTACGCTAAGTTCCATCCCCTAAAATACACCTAGATCTTTTATAAGAGCAACCCCTAGCATTCTAACACTAAACAACACTCTACACTGGTCAGCTTGCCCGACTACGGGAAGCTACCCCCTTTTTGCCACTTCTTTATAAATTAACACAATAACTCTTCCGTTTTAGATCCAACCACCCCCCAATAAGGGATCTAAAACAGATGGTGGAGGCCGGGTACCACGCACAGTAAAATAGGACTCATACAACGAGTTCTCGTGGTCAAAACGGCCCGTACCGCATACAGCCAAGCGAAATTGTGATTTTTTTTCTCTCAGACAGAAAGCAATTTTTTTTTTGCTTTGCGCTAGCTACACAGGGAATTTTTTCTCCCAATCCAACCCCCCAGCCCCCAGAAAGAATCAGAGAGACACAGGATACACTGACAAACACGCACAGTTTTTCTTTAGACGCATACACTTCACTTAGCATGGCCCCTCTATACCGCCTAGCTGTGCTGAGGAGCATTGGGGAGTACCAGGAATTAATTACCTGGCACAGAGTCTTTGAAACTAGGCAGGACTACCTCAGAAGGTTTCAGCAGCTCCTGCACGCCCAGTACATGCGGATCATAAGAGCCCTTGTCCGGCCAATCCGCAGCGCTAAGAATCGCAAGATTCGGGCGAAAATCCCCACCCTCCGTACACAGATCATTAAAGCACACTGGCAATTACACTGCAGACACGAGTTCATGTTCCAGCAATGGGAAACACTTATCAGGGAACACCAGCGCATAGGGACCAATGGCACAAAAGTCGCTGAGCAGGCCATGAGCCTCAACGGTCAGTACACCCAAATTTGGGACGAGTACCGCGAACT
Organism: Meconema thalassinum; assembly: GCA_946902985.2. Classification (NCBI taxonomy): domain Eukaryota; kingdom Metazoa; phylum Arthropoda; class Insecta; order Orthoptera; family Tettigoniidae; genus Meconema; species Meconema thalassinum. The sequence goes on from OX336398.1 coordinate 227,341,735, forward strand.
CCAGAACAACAAGGCCATTTTCGAGTACATGGCAGGGCCACCAGCCCAGCCGAGAGAGGACATAAGCGTGGATACGCTGACTCGACAATTTGCGAGGATGTCATTCTCGCCATGTACTGCCACACATGGGAAGGAGGTCACCATGGCCACAGTCCAGAAGACGGCCAGGTTAGACTCCAATACACTGCGGGGACAAGCTTACACCAATACACATCCCTTAGCTCCGGTTCGGAAGGCAATTTTGCCAAACCGAGCAGCAGACCCTAGGCCAACCCCCTCGCAACGGACGAACGAGAGGGAGTTGAAGCCAGGACCCTCAGACACACATAGTATGACAGGGAGACAACGGGAGGTAACCACGTCATGGGCTGAGGACGTAGAGCCCACCCTAAAGCACATTGAGCCTACACACATCCACACAGATAGGCAAACACAATGGCAGGAGTCTACCGTGGCCACAGGCCAGAAAGCGGTCAGGCTACACGCCACCACATTGCTAGGGCAGACACAAGCCATCAAGCGGCCTTTACCGCCAGTTCAAAGGGCAAGTTTGCCAGAACGGAGGCGAACACCGGCATTCGTACCCCAGGTGCGAACGCATAAGAGGGTGTTGCATTCAGGCCCTCAGGATGCACGATACACGCCTGCACATTGTGACCACGCACTCACACACGGTACACGGGGTACAGGAAAGGTGTTATTACCTACCCCACAAAACCACTCAGGCAAAAACACACACACTCCCGTAAACTCTACTAGGGTAGCGCAGAGCGCAATTAGGCCCTCGAGTACAGGCACACTCAAACCTACAAACACGCGCTACGGTGGAAGTAGGCCCAGGCTTACTTTGCTAGAAATTCCGCCGGAAAATAGCAAAGGAGCACCTCAGTGGATTTCAGGGGCCTATAATCTCGTAACTGGGCGGAAGTCTTCAGAGTCTTCCAGAGCACGGACGCTCGGACGAGAATAACGACTTCCACCAGGGACACAGAAATAAACTAATAACACTTGCACCTATATTAGGGACACACATAAGCTCGTTTACACGGGAGAAATACGGCAATAAACACATAAAGACTCACTAACGTAAACGGCACTTTTTTTCCACGTATATGCAGTGCAACATGGCTAAACCAAAAGTATATAATTCTAAATCCTTCTTGATTTTTTTTGGGCCCCTAGCATTTTTTTTTCTTTCTTCACAGGCCATCCATGGTTATTGAGCATGGTTGGTCCATATTACAACTTGGATAACGTAAAGTTGCTAATATTCAAAGCCAAGTGGAAGCCCATCAGGTGAGCCACGCGGCTTAAGGCCGGAAAGAGATATTCCGAACACAGCTTAAGCATCAAATCACAGCATAGAGCTTAAGCGGGTCTTTCTAGGTGGAAAAGACTAAATGTTCTATGATCCGGTCCCACAGTTTGATAGATTCTCTTTCCAAAGTGCTCTCTTAATGCGGAGCGGGGCATAGCTCATTTTTTTCCTTCTCTCTCTGCCGCAGTCATTAGGCCCGAGGAAGGAAAAATTGGCCAAGTTCAACTATATATATTGCATCCATAAGCATACGTGACACGTTACACTGCCTATAACATGACTTTAATTCACCTCCATAACAACACGCAAACTAAAACGCAAACACACCATAGGGTGAAAATCCTAGACTTTGGGAAACCCTACATATTTTGGAAGGCATACAGTCAATTTACATTTCCACATAACAGTAATACACTACCAAACTGTCCCGGAGGCACAGCCTAGAATGGCACCAGAAACAATTACTCTGAGTAAAGACGGTCTCAAAACCCGCAACCTTCTGAATACCAGGGATGGCAGGTCGGGTAGCTATCCAGTTACAGGATAGAAACGTAGGAAGCTAAAATAGATTGGGACAGTTTCACTAACAAATGTTCATACATGAGAAACAACAAAATCGCCTCCGGCACATAGTCACCAAACACGCGACTAGCGGCCCGGAGACACTCGTGTATAACGACATTTTGTACAATGGATAAGGACACAGTCGACCCACGATACAGTTAACACAAAACTTAGGGACACGACTGTAGTTAGTGAGAGGTTCTTTTGCATGGCAGAAGGCCGCAATCGCAATTACAGAGTTGGCACTCGGGCTAAGAGGCACAAACATACAGACACGCAGCATTGGCAAGCAACTAACAAGATAACGCACACGTGAGTGAAACTCGAGACTATCGCGTCAGCGATAGCTCACTCGCCGTGGGCGGCCTTTGCTGGCACAGACTGACTGTGAGCACTACAGACGAACCTGTGAAATACGCGTTCATTCACGCCGAGTTTAGAATCATACAACTCCCCAAATTACACTACGGGGAGAATTCAAAAACACACAAACTCTTCACAGGTATGCGTACTTTCATTTGCGCATTGCAAATACACGGAGAATGTGCCATAATAAATACGGCACAGATAGCGGCATACCAAGTCTTTACAGCACCCCGGGTCCGAACCCATGATCACACACCACACTCGTACCAAAAACAAACTAGCCAACGGTATTTTTGGTACGAGAAACACAAGCAAAAACCACACTGAGGACACCTCAATCCCTGAAACACAACGCAGACATAGAACACAGAGAATGACATAAGATCACGGGTCCAAATCCCAGCGAAAATCGGACACCAGGGAAACAACTATCCAGGCTTCCAATCACACCAAAATTGGCCCATACAACTACAGAACCAGATAATACCACATTTCCTTCGGCCAAAAGCCAGGCATAAAATTTCAATTACACCTGACATGGATAATAGATTTCCCAGACACAAGTATAGAAATTTCGTAAGACAAAGGTCTTATGGAATAGTGGCCACACAACAGTACTAGCTAAATAGGGCAAATTGCTACATTGGTCCGCCCGGAATCTAGAACAATGGCAACACTCACATACTGGCGAAAAATCACGTACGCAGACAAATGTAAACACAACATGACGAAAATACTGACTTGCAGATCTCGTCATACTGCAATACTGCTGGTGACAGACACTATTGTTGTATCGGCAGTGGCCGTGAAATTACAAACGCAAGACAATCATAATACCATACATTTTTTTAACACTGCAAAAACATTTAGCAAATGGACAGACGTGACAGATCGGAACTTATCTTGGGCCCATAGGAGCACGTTCTCAAAGACGTTGACCGGCCACGGGCACCTCCTGCCCATACACGCGATACACATTACGACTTAGCCTGTAACAGACCAACCGTCCGCGTGGTGTAGCGGAACATAGGCACACACACACGCGCTCACTAATCAGGAGCGAACACAGACAGGGGCTCTGAGGAAACAAGACCTCCCCCCTAATAACCTCCTTTCGCGATTTCATTTCTAAAAGAAATCACTCCAGGCGATTAGGACATGACCAGGCGCACTACAACCACTGGCCACATTCACACTACAGATGGCAGACCAGATTAAGTAGGGACGTCACAGCGTCACGACGCTTTACTATCCCAAGAAGCGGATAGCGAGCAGACATGGACAAAGGGAGGATGACTGAGGCATAAGTGGATAATCCCAGCGGGATTACCGACATACCACCTAAAGGCTACCATTTTGAATACCTTACTCCTTTCTAATAACCTTCCCACGTCCAACATGACCAACGCAGACACATGAACACGATGAAAACACCTACACTAAATTACAAAGTATACATAGGGGTTGATAGACTTCATGCGTCTAAAGAGAAGGCTTACTACGCCTTGGATCACGATGCTACCACATGAGTATTAGGGGTGGGTCGGCAAACATCAAATAAGCATAATGCGCATCTCCAAATGAGAGATGAGGCCACAGTTATATATATATTAACCATTTTTTGTTAATTAAATACTCCCGCATGACAGGAATATATTATTATGCCTCACCCTACACCTATCCGTACATGAGTGCAGATGCCTCATATCCAGATACATGCATGAGTATCCCATCCATTTACCAAGGGATATTACTATCAAACCTGCATGGAATTTTCATATTTTTGCAATCCCGGGAATTACCCTCCCCAGTCCACTCATTGTAAGAGCAATCCTAGCAGCATTACCGGCTCAAGGCCACCATTTATTTGAGCCCAAAGATGCGCAACCTCTTCCTACCATGCTTTCAGCCCACTCTACAAATAACTACCCCCAGATCCTAATAACAGGGTACCTGACATCATAGACCCTACTAACACCTCCATTAAGGGTAACGGAGCATTATCGCTGGACAGCCGACGTAGCAATAGCAGACCTGAAGTAGTCTATGCACTTAGAAGCTCTACAACCCCACAACACTGGAAATATTTTACATTTTACACAAAATAAACTATTTACAAAGGTTACGCCCATATTTTTTTTACATGAAAAGGAATCTGAAACACTCTGATTGGTGATAGCGGCACAAGCCGAAGGCAAGAGGCACCACACTGGAGCAGAGCTGGGGAAGGTGATGGTGACCCTTACCCCAGTTGGCTCAATAACTTAACATACCGACCAGACCGAACAGACGAACCACGTAAGGTTGAAGCATTCGGGATCTGGCACGGGCAAACGTCAAGATCTAGAGGTGCATCTAGCCTATCCCCCTTGTCGGAGACAGTTACACCCACTATGTGCCACGGTCGTTGAAACCAAGACCTGCAGGGAAGTCTTTCTGAGGATGGTGGGAGAAATAGCTTACTCCGCGCCGGACTCAGGGGATGACCCTAGAGACGACCCCATTATGACTAGACTTCTAGCTAAAATTAAGTAAGTAGGGCTTCTATAGCGGGAAGCAAGACTCCTGTGCGCTGGAGTGAAATATTATTGCGAAAAGCATACTACTGCGGCCGATAAAGGCGAAGAGAAATATTATTGCGAAAAGCATACTACTGCGGCCGATAAAGGCGAAGAGAAATATTACTGCGAAAAGCAGACTACGATTGCCAATGAAGGCGAAGATAACATTATGCCATTGGACGATGTCCAATGCCCACATAAATGGCGACGCAGCGGGCAGCCTAAGGGCATTAAAAGAGTAGCACAGCGAGCAACTCAAAGGGGTTACAGTGGGCAGACCCAACTACGACTACATACGCAAAGGCAAAGGTGAAGAGCTGATAAGTACAGCGGGCGAAACGGTTTGCTCAGGGGCACCGTAAGCCGCCTGCGACTAGGTTAATACTAGTTGATAAACGTCGACATTAGGATTAAAATGGAGGGGACTACGAGGCATTGTTGGGTTCCGGTCTCAACAATGTACTTCAAGGGCCCCCGCGAGAGAAATCGGATGGACGAGCCTCCATCTAAATTTTAGTACCTAAGTTACAGTGCCATTTTTAAGGTCACTTAGATATAAGCAAATTCAACCAGCGCTGTTGCTAAAACTGGGCACAGCACATTTCGGCTTTAGAATAAGGTCTACTCGGCTTGTATATACAGTATAGTTTTACAATTAAGGCAATTTTTTTTAGATTAAGGTAGAATATATCGGCACCCGGTATCCAAAATTCCGCTACCGGGGTAAGACCGACAACACATTAAGAAACGACATTACGGCACCGTATAGGGTAAGCCCGGCAACATATTAATATAAATAGGATTAAGATTAAGCCGCTCGGCACCTGGTGGCTAAAAATCCGTTACCAGGGTAAGCCCGACAACACTAGGCTAAAATAGACCAACATAGGCCTACCTAGATTAAGTTAGACTTCAGTGGCGCCACACTTAGTTTTACAAATTAAGCGCTACCAAGGAAGTGTTATATATATACATGTAATGTATTGCAATGTATTGTAATGTCTTATTAATCATTAATGCACTTTCACCCACACAGGAAGACCACGGAGCAACGAAGAGATGAACATTTTTACATTGATACATTTTTTGATTTACAGATAGCTAGGAGCATGAATATGTCTGTTGTAAATATATTACCCACACCAAAATACACATACCTTCATCTATGTCACACACAAACACACTACTCATCGATTTTAGTTGCACCCTTAAAGGTGACAACGTCAGCGGTCAGCGGTGGACAGCATACGTGGGATGATGAACATCGCTGAACGCAAACACATTCAGCACACGCAAATGAAGCGTTACTTCAGGATCGAAGGGCGACACGGAGGTTGTAAGTGCCGAACCTTCGACCCTAAGGTGGAATTCCGACCCACGACGGAAAACCACGAGGTTATATAATAAGTACAAGGAGAGAATAGTGGACTAGCCACTAAACCGCACCAGGAACGGCCGAATAAAGAGCGGTAGTCAAGGCATGATGGTAAGGTGCGCACAAAGAATAAGAGGTATACAATAACTGGCCATGTAACAGAGCTCTACAAGGTATATATGATAGTTGATAATTGTAAATTGTAAATTATTTTGTATTTTCTCGCCATATCATACAATTGAAAGGTTCCACAGGGGTGGCCAACATACCTATACATACAGGGTACCAACATGGCAACCATTATTTTTTCTATGTTCATCATTATTACTATGTTTACTTATAAATCTTCAGGAATATTACAAATGTAATGATTATTATTATTATTATTATCAGGTCATATATGTTATCATTATCATGACCACCAATGTACGCAATGTCTATGATTCGTTTTCTTTCATTTTTCTTTCTTCTAACTTCCCCATTTGTCAGGGTGTTCCGTTTTATCCCAAATCAATAAATGCACTTTGAATATTTCCCTTAAATTATACCCTGGAACACCCATTTTTGTCTATTTCTTCTCTCTTTCTCATTGCAGGGAGCACTTTTTCCCTAAGATAGGGCGGACGACGCAATCATCCGTTCAGCCCTGGGTTTTTTTCCTCCCTGCACAACAATGTACCGAATAACCGTCAGAACTATATTTTTTTATGCAAACTTTCAATATGTCAATACCATTTTTTTTTCATGTAATGTCTATGCCAATGTCGAATGTTATATATATGTATGTCTATCCCATAACCCACCACTCTGAACACGAGCTGATCTCACACCTACACATCTACACGACATCACCACATCCACACGACGGACGACACCAACAGAAGATACGAGTGGGCTTCAAGAACATCAAGAACTAACTGCTGCATCAACATCCCCAACCCCAAGTTCCGTTCCCGTTCGCGGGGACGCGAACTAAATAGGGGAAGAGGCTTGTACAACCCCCAGGAGTCTGCACCCCCTGGAGGCCATCCCCCCCATCAACTATTCAAACTACCCTTAACTGGCAAATCCTGTAAGCCCAGGCCAACATCTATTAACACGCAAGGGCAGCTAGCCAGTCTGGAAAGCTTACCCAATAATTGCATCACTACCACAAACAGCGACACACAATTAACTAGGACATCTATTCAGCACAATGCTGACAGCACAACGCCGGAGACTATAAAGGGAGGCCTTAACTAGGGCAGTCCCTCTCTCAATTACCAGTCTTACAGTACGGCGGCCGGAGGCTATCGCTGTTATCATCAGGTGAGTCAGCAGTGTTCAGAATCCTGTACATTGTAACCTTTACCCACCAATTGTATACACAAGTTTGTACACATACATTGTGACATCACTACATCCCTTAAAAGGGACTCATAATTCCATATTACTGACCAATAAATACTTGGTCAGTACATTACACCTGCATTACTGTTTACACGCTTCTTTACGCCCTAACTCCCTTTCTGAATCCGCCGTCACGATTAGACGTGACGCACAGTAGCCAGGCACTTGCTAGCTCAGGTAGCATTGCATTTCACGCAGTGGCCCGACTGCTAGGAGCGGCACGCGCCATATAGCTGACGCGTGCAAGTCGATTATCTAACCAGCCAGCTGGACGACCAGCGCGTTGACCTGTACGCTAAGTTCCATCCCCTAAAATACACCTAGATCTTTTATAAGAGCAACCCCTAGCATCCTAACACTAAACAACACTCGACACTGGTCAGCTTGCCCGACTACGGGAAGCTACCCCCTTTTTGGCACTTCTTTATAAATTAACACAATAACTCTTCCGTTTTAGATCCAACCACCCCCCAATAAGGGATCTAAAACAGGGGTGTGACTATCTAATGTTTCAGTTGCATAGTATTCGTAGGCTATGTCCGAATGTTGGGGGTTTAGGATGGCGTCAAGATGGTTCTCCCACGTGTCCATAGAAATTTCTCTTACTGCTGGTAGTCTTGGTTTTCTGAGCGCTATTAACGGGTCACTTTGAGCAAACTCTGCTCGTCGTCTAGCATCTTCTTCTACGTGGTCCGCCTTCTTCTTCTTTATGAGAGTTTTATATAACCTCCTTTGTTGGGCGTATAATGATAGATCATGTTGTTTCATTGTGGTTTTGGCTCTATGTAGGACTGACAGTGTCTTCTTTCGTTCATCATAACACTCCTTGTCGAACCACGGTTGGGATTTCCTATCCTTTATTTGCGTTTGACATAATTGCAGCGTCGTTGTGCATAAGTCCACTACTTCCATCACCTGGTGTTGTTGTATGAGACGTGTTGATGTTTCTATTTTACCCAGGTTTTCTTTTAACTTCTCTAAATCTAGCTTCCTAGATATCCTGTTCGACAAAAACTCGGTTAGTTGTAAGGACTGGCTGAATTCAAAAGTTGTAACGATTGGTATATGTTTTCTAATTGATGTTACAGCACATTTCCAAAGTTCTTTCTGATTAATGACCTTAATGCCTTCGCCTCTGAATAATACGATGTCGATGACGCTTGTCCCATTTGGTGTTATGTAAGTGATCAGTTCGGGTTTGATAATTAGTCTGTAACCTCTTTCTTCTAGTGTTTCCAGGATCAATTTCGTGTTAATGGTTGGTTTATCTATCCTAGCGTTGAGATCACCTGCAAAAGTTACTCTTTTGTCGACCATCGTTTGTGTGAGCACTTCTGTTATTCTTTCAATTTTATTATCCACCGTCATATGTGGTTGAGCATATATTCTATTATTGTGATGCAATTTGTTTTATCAATAATTGTGTTTTCATCTCGTATTATTTCCTGTACTAAACCTAAACATGGTTTGAGGAAGATGGATACTCCTCCTGCTGGTCTACCTGGGGTTTGGCGTGCGGAAAAGTAGATTCCATAGAATCCTTTTATTGGATATTCTTCTGTTAAAAAAGTTTCCGTGAGGATGAGAGCATCATATTTTGTTAGAGTAGCTATTGGTATGAATGGTATCGCATTTCGTAAGCCTTCGATATTCCATAGGAGGATATTTGATTGTTTAGTGCAGTTCTCCTCCTTCGATGTAGCGTGGTCTCCGAAAACGAAATCTTCGTACTCTCACTCCTTTGGGCCAAAAATCTGATTGTTCCGTATCCTCGAGAAAACGGAACGGAAATCCTACTTTAAAGAGAACGAAGATCTTCACTTTCAATGATTCCTTCGATTCCTTTATTTCCTAGACAGTTTCTTACATTTTCTGTAATTTTGTTAGTCTTTAGGTTGCTTAGATGTAGCCAAGCTCTTTGTTCAGCTGGTTCAAGAACATTGTTTTCATCTATTCCCGTTCCAACGATGAATTTTCCTTGATTGGCGTTTCGTTTGCTCTTTCGTACGTATGCCGTGGTACATTGTGTATCTCTTTGGACGTTATAGTTATGGTTTCCACCGTTGTTCATGTCACTGGTCGTATCGTTCAAATTGGGCGTTGTGGTTGTATCTATTTTTCTCTCCATATTTCGATTCAAACTTTGATTGACTTTCTCCTCGATGACTACACTTAACGATTTTGATAGAAAATCCATGACATATTGCATGCTTCTCTTCATGTCCGCTATGTTGTTATTTTCACCAACTATATTTTTGTGTTGCGCAGGCAAATCCATCTGCATCGAGTCAGATGACATTTGTGTCGTAGGCATTTGACCGATAGATGTCTGTTGGTTTTGACTGTCGCTATTATGTTTCTGCGAAGAGTTGACAGATGGCAACACTTGGCCTGTAGAGAAGCTGTTTTCTCTTTGTGTGTCGTCTGCTTGGCTTCCCAAAACCTCGTTTCGATGAGATTCATTGGCAGTTTTCTTACCGTTTAGAACCGTTTTGATGTCAATAAAACATGTGCTGATGACACTAACCGCATGTTGAAAGTCTTCATTCATCTCCTTTCTGAGATAACCTCCTGCTTCCGCGATAATGCTTAAACTCTTCAGAGAAAAATTAGAAACGCTTCACGATATTATTATAATAATTAGAATAAGTGAAAAAATTACCTGAAATAAATTAATATGCAAAAATTAGTATAGTTCCATTTAAAAAAACAAAGTTGGTACCAATATCTCAGCTATTCACAATTAAAGGAATAAATAGTATAAGTTGGTTCATGAGCCCCTTAGCACCATTCACAAAAGTGAAAACAGAATACCGATATCTTTAATGGTATAGACGTTATTGCCATGTAACATCTTAGGTGAATAACCCTGTATATAGTTAATATCATTCGCGCTGAGGATGGAATCATTGATAATCCGAAACATGTACATTGTTTAATATTTTATTAAACAACTTCTCTCAGTATTGATCAGGCGGATTTCCAATTTATAAATTTCTTATTTTTTAAAATTTTAATTCCCAAGTCACATTTTCAGCCTGAAGAAACAAACAGTGAACTTTTACACGAAAATGACAGATATATGAGAGTGTCTTACTTCGACCATTGCATGTGTAACGTGCCCAAGCAATGAAGGTGTAATAGAATGAAGCTATATTATTTCAGCGCTCCAAGAAGTAATATGGCGAGTGACTTATGCAGTGGAGCTACGTCAGTAAGTAAATTAACAACGGGCTGGTTATGGATGTGCAATATACTCAAGTGCTTCAAGCTCATAAACACCTTACTAAACCCCTAATAATATATTATGGCTTAATTATACTGTAAATGATGACGTAACATTAATACAACTTTAGTAGATCATTCGCCGTTGGGAAAAATGGAACCCGAGAGTTGAGCCAAGCGCATTGGATTAGACACGAGCTACCGCTCCTTTCTCTTCTGAATTAGGCAATCTGTACTCCCTTATCAGTTCTGTGGGTAGCCTAGAGACGAAATATTAGCCATCTCTCCTTACTCTTCTGAATTAGGCAACCTGTACTGCCTTATCAGATCTGCGGGTAGCCTCCGCACTAGATTTATGAGTCATCTCTCCTTTCTCTTCTGAATTAGGCAATCTGTTCTGCCTTATCAGTACTGCGGGTAGCCTCCGCACTAGATTTATGAGCCATCTCTCCTTTCTCTTCTGTATTAGGCAACTTGTACTGCCTTATTAGTACTGCGGGTAACCACCACACTACTGTCGACCAAAGTATTATGTGCACTCGAGTTTGAAGGTTGTTTGTGAAGTAACCAATAGACCTACATAAAATCCAATAACATCATTTTCGTCGTTATATTTTACGTTAGTTCATGTAGGTTTGGAATTTTTAATTTATATTTTAATATTTTTTGTCGCAGTTGGAGCACAAAAAGTGCACGTTTTTAAGCGTGTTTCAACCATGCGTCACATTTAAGAATTATTATCTCAAAAACCCGTCATCAGATCGAATCCAAATTTTAACACAATATACATTGGAATGTTGTATAACTGGATTATTAATTTCAAAATTTTGCGTGTCCAAGAAAAGAAGTTGTTATCATGTTTTGTAAGGTAAATTTTTCTCGGCTCGGAGTGGTTGGAAAATGTAGTTCTTGGTTGCGATGTGATCCTTATACATCAAAAAGTTAAGCTGTATGACTGTGAAATACGTAAATTAACTCACTTATTTTATATCGGTTTGTATTTGTAGGCGGAAATAACACATCGTTCACCAGCTACCCGCTCCCAGAAAAGCTGTACAGCGTTGCCGAAATGAAGCCCAACACGCATCATGGCGTGCCTCGCTCGGAAGTGATGGGCTCCATCACAGCAACGCTGTACAGCTCTCCCGGGAGTGGGTAGCTGGTGAACGATGTGTTATTTCCGCCTACAAATACAAACCGATATAAAATAAGTGAGTTAATTTACGTATTTCACAGTCATACAGCTTAACTTTTTGATGTATAAGAATTACATCGCGACCAAGAACTACATTTTCCGTCCACCCTGAGCCGAGAAAAATTTACCTTACAAAAATGATAACAACTTTTTTTTCTTGGAAACGCAAAATTTTGAAATTATTAAACCAATTATACAACATTCCAGTGTATAATGTGTTAAAATTTGGATTCGATCTGATGACGGGTTTTTGAGATAATAATTCTTAAATGTGACGCATGGTTGAAACACGCTTAAAAACGTGCACTTTTTGTGCTCCAACTGCGACAAAAAATATTAAAATATAAATTAAAAATTCCAAACCTACATGAACTAACGTGCAATAGAACGACGAAAATGATGATGTTATTGGATTTTATGTAGGTCTATTGGTTACTTCACAAACAACCTTCAAACTCGAGTGCACATAATACTTTGGTCGACAGTAGATAGAGACATCTATCCTTTCTCTTCTGAATTAGGCAATCTGTACTGCTTTATCAGTTGTGCGGGTAACTTCCACACTAGATATGTGCCATCTCTCCTTGCTCTTCTGTATTAGGCAACCTGTACTGCCTTATCAGTTCTGCGGGTAACCACCACACTAGAAAGAGACATCTATCCTTTCTGTATTCCTATTTCAAATTTCACTGCGTGGCTAGTGCCATAGTGGGGTATTTGAGGAGGCCATGGTCAAATACAAGGTTCCCTGCGTTCCATGCGCTCTGTTCAGTACATAAAACTGGCGAAATCTCGACAGGTATTTATGAATATTTATGTTTGAACATAAAATAGTTATAATTGTCGTCGAACATAAACAGTCGTATGCAAATCGACTATAATGGTAATTAAGACACTCATATGGAAAATATAAAACTCGCTTCGCTCGTTTTATAAACATACTCGTGTCTTAATTATTGCCATTACAGGCTTGTTGTATAGTGTACTATAATGCGATGGCAGTGTGCAAAGATTACAGAAGAATGATGAACATCAGTTGGGGCTACAAATGAAGAGGTATTAAGACAAGTGGGAAAAGGGAGATATTTCTGGCGGTTACTAATGAAGAGATGTTCTGTTGGTTGGTTCCTTAGTTTAAGGCTGCGAAAACGCTGTCATGTAGCCCCGAGTACTTTGGGTGTGTGTAGAATCTGTCTGATAACCGGTGTTAATTGTGATGACTGTATTAGTGTGTGCTATCTCTTTTTAATTCAAGTAAGGACTGCAGAAGATAATTTCAAGTAGTTGCTACTTTCGCTACCAAATGCTACCGTCCATGACACCTAGCTATGAACCTGGTTACTACTAGATGCCATCGCAACCGGTGCCTGGTGACGAACGTTGGAACTTAAGAGCATTAATCAAACCTAACCTACAAATTTTCCTTTACACAAGTTTACTAAGAATGAGGAGAAGAGATAAGTTGGTAGAACACATATTAAGACGCCGAGGAACAACAAACGTAGTTATGAATGGAAAGGACGAGGACAAGAGCAGTAGAGGTAGATCCATGTTAGAATATCTTAAACAGATTTAGTCACATCGAAAGTGTGGTAGCTATGTAGAGATGAAACCATTAGCACCGGATTGGTTGCCATGGAAGTCTGCATCAAACCAGTTAAAAATACTAAAGATTTACCAACAAAAATATAATACAGTAACATCAATAATGCACATTCGTTACTTGGTGGGAAGTAATTCGCTCGTTACCTACTCTTGTGGTGTATAACCTATGTACAGTACCGAACACAGGTATGATAAAATTGTTCTCAGTCTAATTCACTGACATTCTATATATCTTAAACTATTACTGATATCACCCTAAATGTTTGTAAGGTGATAAAAGGTACTACAAAAAGTTCACCTATGTGACTTTCAAAAACCTAAGTACAAAACTAACATGGCGGCCAAGTGAAGTTGAAACACTTAAATATACATTTCTCGTGCCTTAATCATCCAAGCACAGTGAAACTTGATACAGCAAATGTTTATACACATTGTAATGCACCGGCATATAATTAATTTTAATTGTTTACATAACTTCAAGATGGTGGCTGTGCGGAATTCTTAAATTAAGTTTTTATTTCAGGTGTCAAAATCATGCAGTTGAAGTTACCGTTTGAATAATCGACCTACGGAATAATCTTCATCTTATGGTTAATAAATCTATAACCTACATGTATAAAACCCAACATGGTGACCATCGGAACTATTTAAACAGTTCTTAATATCAACTAATCTATGACAGCAATCAAACTTAAATTTTGTATATAGAGAGGCTATGAACCTAAGTTCAACAATGGGACTTTCTATATACACAAATACAACATGGCGGTGACGCAAAAATACATATTTAAATTGACGTTTCTTATGATTTGGAACTTAGAATGGTATAATAAATGCTGATGCAAATTTTAATCCACTGTCAGCTAATTTTTTTCAATTGTTTTCATAACCTCAAGATGGTGGCTGTGCGAAATTTTAAAGCCTCGTTTTCTTTCTTGTGTCCTTATAATGCGATTGAAGTTTGAATGATGAACCTACGCAATAATCTTCATCTAATAGTACATAAACCTATGGCCTACATAATGAATTTCCAACATGGCGACCATCCGAAATATTTAGACGGTTCTCAATATCTACGAATCTATTTCAGGAATCAGACTGAAATTTTGTATGTTGATAGATGCTATCAACATAAGTAGGATATATGAAAATAGGCTTTATAATTCTTCACGAAACTACTTGTTTTTATTGAGACCCCATGTCATTGCTCCTTTCTAGATCACAAAGACGAAGAGTGCTCATGGTACTAACTACCTCAATGAAGCCACTAAATATCTAAGTAACTCTAATGTTTGTAATGAAAAGATGTGGAACTCTGGCCATTACTCTGATAGCTGAGGCTGATTAATAGCACCTATTAGGACAAGGGGAGCACAATTATTCAGATTTCATAATTAACTCAGCTGACTCTTTCACAGGAGATGCTACTGGACGGTTCGAGACCTCGAATACAAAAGTTAACGTTCGTGTTGCTGATTTAGTCATCAGTGTATTGACTGGTTTGATGCAGCTCTCAATGGCTCCCTCTCCTGAGGTAATCCTTTCATATCTAGATAGTTATCGCACCCCACATCCGATGAAAATATTCTAAACTTGGCCTACCCTTAAAATTATTGTCCTCGACCCTTCGTTCCATAAGTAAGTTTGCTACTCCTGGGTGTCTTAGTAAGTGCCCTACCAACCTATCTCTTTTATTCATTAACATTCGCTGGAAACATCTCTCCTCACCCACTCGTCTTAATACTTATTCATTTGTTACTCTATCTGATCTTCAGCATTCTCTTGTAACACCACATTTCAAATGCTTCTATTCTCCTGTTTTCTTTTGCGCCAACAGTTCACTTCCCCTTCTAATGTGATCATGTAATAAAACAATTTTATCGAAATGTTCTACAACAAATCTTACAGTCAGATTTTTAATATTAATATGGAGTAATATTGCCTATATGTTGTGAAATTCTCCAATGGACAGTTAGTTATTGTTGTTTTAAGAGGCGGAACTACGAGGTAATCTGCGCGCCTTAAAACAGATTTGCGTATACAAATTTTCAGTTGACTTTAAAAGTTAGAGATGTGCACCTAAATCTGAAAGACTGAAAATTAATCAAACAAAAAATGAAATAAACCTAATAATTATAATATAAACAAAAATTACGGAAAAACAAAAATTCAGAGTTCAAAAAAGAACACGTCTTTGAGTTAATGTACCCTGGAAAATTTAGATTGCGGGCCCTAACCCACTCTCTCTTACAAAGCGGATGACGAGATCAGCAGCCATCGCGTCATCGGCTAATATACGTTTGAGTGGCATCTGCAAACCAAGGATTCTTCGCAAGTCAGCAAGATCCACACACTCGGTTAAAATGTGGGCCACGGTGAAATTGATAATGCAAATAATATCAAAGCTTAAACATTAAACTCTATTGCCATAACAATTTACTTATGCTAATAATTAGGTTTAAATTCTAATAATCACCTAGAAACATATCCTAAAATATAATAATAACAATAAAACCTGATCAGTTACAGTTAAGTTGGTTTTAGCTTTGTGGCAATACTTATAATCGTATTGGAAATTGCAAAAGAAGAAATGTTTCGAATGACACTTCCAGACACTTCCTATATCTACGTGTATAACAATTTATACAATGAATTAGCAACGGCTAACAGATTTCCACGAAGATGACTTGGGTTCGAATTCCAGCACTATCATGTATTTTAATCCTCCGATGAGATTGGTAAGTTTCTATGCAAGAGCTTAAATAAAGAGCGAGTGCTGGGCTCACATCTCTTTCCCGATCATCGTAGAAGTATTGTAGTATTCATGGTTTCTCTAAGTAAATTAAGATCGCGCCTGCCTCCTTACCAATCGTATCCCCTAGTTACAATCACACACACTACTGCGGATACTACAATGATACAGGTTATCAGATATATTCAAGTTTTTGGCCTGAGAACCATGAAGATGGAAGCCCTAAATTACACAACAATAAACTTCAAGGGTTTGTTGCTGTTCTAACAAGTAAACGTGTGTTCACCCTGATTCATTTAGGGATTAAAACTTCAGATGGTCCAATACTTCTTTGAAATAGTCTATCGTAACTTTAGCACAGTGCGGCCGTGAATGGTTTGCACCTTTTTCGAGAACTGAAGGAATGGTTGGGATTTTTGCATAGACAGCTTTGATGCCATCTTTCAGTGTTGTTTTATAAACAATTGATATGGTTCGTTTCAATCGGTCAACACGGTTACAAATCCAATTATTGGGAAATGTGATACATACTGAAAACAATTACCTTACATCTGAATAAAAGTTATTTGTAATCTGTGCGATCTTAGGGGTCATAGAGGATTATTCAAAATTATTGTCGCGGTTACAAAATATCATAATACACAGTGCAACTGGCTTACGAATATGAATCTTGTTTTATTGTGCACTGTAACTCAAAAAGTTTTTTTTTGTTCGACGATGTGAAAATGTAAATATTATATATCAGAAAATTGTACTATAATGAGAGTCATTAAGGTAGTACTTTTCATTATGCAACAGTTTCTCCAACTACTCGGAACTCAATATTTACAATCATTGACCAATTAGGTGAGGATAGCTTCGCACATGCACTCAAAATCAAATATGTCGGACATGAATTACTTGATTTGCAAGTTGACAATGTAACCTATATTGGATCAACCATTGTAGTTACAATCTCCAACACAAAGACAAAATCAGCACGAACCTTTACGGTAACAAGAAAATACTATGAAATATGCAAGAAATTTAGGAATCTACGTCCAATAGTGTGCAACACACCATCATATCCTAGGCTATACTGATATGGAAAGTGTGCAGAGTCCGTGATGTTTGCATAAACAAACTGCGGAATATTGCATAATAAATAGCACTGTACCTTAATATCTGCAACACCAATTTCTACACAGGGCATTGCATTCGTAAGATTTCGCCGACAATTTTAGTGAATGCTGTTGTTGACATAAACACACCAGAAAGTTATGGATGAAGCAGGCGTATGACATTAGATCCACGGAAATTATAATCCTGCTCCCTGTTCAGTGAAGTGATTTCTTATGCAAAACTTTTCCGCCAGATGTCATGAATGCTATATTTGGGACTCCATTGATTTGCCTTCCGTTGACATTTTATAGGCATCAAATTTGAAGAATAACTAGTTGATAAAACGATACATTATAATTCTAAAGCGTTTGTAACATCCTATTTTGTGTTATTTGACCAAAATAACAAAATGATCCTACATAGTACCTGTGCGGTATTTGTTGGTGCTAGTTCAAGATAAACAATGTCTCAAAGCTTTCGAATTTGTTATTGGGTAGAGAGCAAATGCTGAGCCCAAACAGTTCCCAAGAAAAAAGAAGAATAAAGCTTTGGAAGGACTTTGATCCTAAGTGGGAATCCAGCCCATGCGCTCTTCACTTAAGTTAGCTGACTGAAACTCGACAGATATTTCTGAATATTTATGTGAGAACATATAATAAAGTTATAATTTATCGTCCAGGCAACGAACACCGTGTTATCGGACTTTTTAAGCTTTTTTTTACAGTGAATAATTCATTTTATCATCGCTGATAATTATCTGCGTGTATGTGACTGCATTTTGGCATGGAAGCTGGTCATATTTTGTCAAAATTCGGATTGTTTATCTAGAAAGCGCATTTTTTTTACAGTGTACCAATTTTCCCCCCCTGGGTACCTAAAATATTATTCTGCATACAAATAAATATTAATAAGCCAAAAACAACCAGATTATGAAGGAAGGAAGCTTGTAGTTTAACGTGACCGTTAATCTTGAGATCATGAGCTACGGGACCTCCTTTTTACGTGGAATCCGAACCACAGGACATGGCATTTCACTTCGAAAATCTCACATGCATTGACCGGGAATCGAACCCGGACCGCCCTGGTGAGAGGCATACAGCTAGACCGCTGAGCCACCACGCCCCAACCAGATTATGACCACTGGTTCGTGATTTATAAGCGTTTCAGGAAAATTCCAGGTTTCTCCAGGTTTTTCCAGGATATTTCAGGTATCCCATCAAGGAGGCCGTGGGACTTTTAGGATTATCTTATTTATAGGTACTTACAACTATTTTTTCATATCCGGACTTGTTATTCTAAATTTCCGGGTTAAACTCTAATTGCAGTGGGGTCTGAAACTCAACAGATATTTCTGAATAATTATGTGAGAACATATAATAAAGTTATAATTTATCGTCGAACATAAAGAGTCGTATGCAACTCGCCTATAATGGTAATTAAGACACTCGTATGGAAATTCTAAAACTCGCTTCGTTCGTTTTATAAACATACTCGTGTCGTAATTATTGGCATTATAGGCTCGTTGCATAATGCACTAATTAGATGCATTACAAATGCTTGATATGTTTCGTCTCGTAAACCGTCGTCTTTTTCTCAATGTTCTTGCAGTACGATGCGAGCATTCGAACGTAGGACTTTGTCATTACCTGTTAGAGCTTTACGTAATTGTACATGATATGGCTTTACCTTCAGGCACCTTCGTAACACAGTTCCCTGCTGCCTCTTGTAGTCGATATATTGGAGGTAAACGTCCCTGATCCGATTCGCTTCCGCTTCTGACACAACAGGGCGCCCACTGCTTTTCCCTTTACCAATACAACCTGTATCCGCGAATTACGCGTGCCATCTGCGAATAGAGTTGTTGGAGGAAGAGTCCTTCCTGTATGTAGTTCGAAAATGGCGCTGACGGACCGGTGTTGACGATATTCAGTAGTGCTGACCGCCATTTGCAGGTACTGCTAGTGGAAACTGTTGTCACTAGAGTCGATGCAGTCAAAACTTTGAGAGTTTGTTTAACCGTCAGTGCAACAAATGCAATGGTATGTTTTCCATTTTTTCTATTAAATAATCACGAAACCCCCACAATCATTTTGAATAAACCTCTTTGTTTGCTGAATATTGTAATATTAATCATTTTTGTTGCGGCTTCGGTGGCGAAGTTGGTAGCATGCTGAGCTTCTATGCCCAAGGTCGCGGGATCAAACCCAGCCGAAGTCGTCGGGTTTTTAAGAGCGTTAAGAATCACTCAGTATGTCTTCCTTCGGAGTGGAAGTAAAGCCAGCGGGCCCATGTCATAGATTTTTGGCGTGTAAAAGAAACTTCCACAGACTAAACGTGTGTGAAACTAAATTTGTGGGTTAGGTTTGATTAATGCTCCTAAGTTCCAACGTTCGTCGCCGGGTGCTGGTTGCGATGGCATATAGTAGTAGCTAAGTTCACAGCCAGGTGTCGTGGACGGTAGCATTTGGTAGCGAAAGTAGGAACTACTTGAAATTATCGTCAGCAGTTCTTACTTTAATTAAAAACAGATAACACACACTAATACAGTCATCACAATTAACACCGGTTATCAGACAGATTCTACACACACCCAAAGTACACGGGGCTACATGAACGCTTTGTCGCAGCCACTAAACTAAGAAGCCAACCAAACATTTTTGTTGGATTAGGCAATAAAATGTTTTAGTGAAATATTGCAAAAATGGCGTTAGATCTAATACATTTCAAACCTCTGCAATAATATTAACAAATAACAATAATAATAACGACAGCCCTGAGCCCTCGGAAGGGCTTGTTTACTGTGTTTATGCCCCTCCATTGACACTGAAAGCCACTCTGCAGATAGGGTTGCGATGCAGTCCACGGGCCCCTCTTCTTGAGTGCTATCCTTTCTTCAAAGGGTCTTCCATTTTATTTACGGTAGTAAGGAAAGCTTCTCTGGATTGATGTCAATAAAACGAACGCTGGGAAATCACATGAATCCAGAGTGGAACTGGCTTCGTCTTTGCACTCTTTGACATTCGTCTCGGAATTGGATGGCTTTCTGTCGAGGGAGCGAACAATTTACCGAGAATTTATTATTAGTGCATACATGTTATGGTAAGTACGGTACATGTTCAAATGTAGGCTTGCCGGGACGAGGTCTGAGATGATCCAATGTTTGAATTGTTTACATATTCACATTCATGTGTCTATTTCCGAATTTTAGAAATAATTTATTACGGCCAGATGGCCATATAGTGAGTTAACAAGTAGTTCCGCGACGAACTAAAGAACCTACTTTTCTTAAAATATAAGTTCCATGCCAATGAATAATCTACTGTAAATATCAGAAAAGAAATGCTACATTGGATCTATCAGCGCTCGTAAAATAATGTTGGCAACAGTGTCGTATATGTGTTGCTTAGAATTAATCTGAAATGTTTTGATCTATTTGTACCAAATTTGGATAAAATCCATTGGTTAATATAGAAGTTATGATTATTTAGAAATCGGACCTATCAGCAGGTTTAGAATCATTTTGGCAGCACTGACATGCATCAGTTACTCCAAATTAATCTAGAATGTCGGATACCATACGTGTCAAGAGTTTAAACTGTTGGCTTGCATGCTTTCTGATATATTGGTAATAGAATAACAAATAGCGACAGCGTTTATTAACAGTTGGCAGCCCTGCTGGCTCTCAAGAATACGCATAGTCATATCTGCTATGATACATAAAGCACATACGAAATTTGGTTGAAATCCCATTGATAGTATAGAAGTTACATGCATTTAAATGTTGGACCTATCAGCAGGCTTAGAATCATATTGGCAACCCTGCCATGTATGGGCTCCTGAAAGTCAATCTGGTATGTCAGTATCTCAGTGTGTGCTAATTTTGGAACAGCTCGCTTGAATAACGTCTGAGATATAAAACATAGAGCTCAAAAGTCTATTGTGATTTTTCAGCAGTTGGTAGAACTGATGCCATTTTCAGATATGGCCGTGAGATATTCAGGTATAGATCTTTACTCATACCAAATTTGGTTTTGATAGCTGCAGCCGTTTAGGAGTTGATAGGGGGGGGGGAAGGGACACAGACAGACTGACACACATTTACCCAGATCGATCTCATAAGACTATTTTTTCCTCATTTTTACAAAATGTGCAAAGTAGGCTAACAATTATCACTACAATCTACATGCCCACTAAGAAGCCAAAAGGTTTTGACCTACTGAGGTACCTTTGGTGCCGTCGCAACGGACTAAGGACTGAACATGGCTGCTGTAGGTACAAGTGGGGGTGGATCAGCTCACCAATGAGCGAGTGTACACGCTGGACTTCCTGACGACTTGTTCACTCCTTCTACTTTAGATTCCACCATGGTCCGTAATGTCAAGAGATTATAAACAAATATAGTACAATATATTTCCGTCAATCAATACCAAACAAATTATGTTAAACTGTATTAACACTCACATTCGTGGGACATGTTTCGGGGCCATGCTGCTCCTTTCTTCAGCCCCTTCATCTTCTTAATGTCATCGTGCGTCCTCAAAGATATCTCATCATAAAAGATGCTCACACAAACAAACATTTAAAACAATAAAAACAATCTTAAAACACACTATACTAAAATACACATACGTATAAACTTATACAAATATATCGAAACTCAGAATGTCTGTCACCATGTCCATGTAAAATAAAAATTCCTCTTCTACGTTGAAGTTGGTCCAATAGACCGTTTTGGCCTTAGGTATCAATCGCTGTATATATTACGGAGTGACCCGTCCTTTAAATTATAGTGCTTGATACGAAAAATGTAACATGAACCGGTCCATGCGATAATTTACGGACCATGATAGATATCGTAAATTATCTGTCACGTAGATGTCATTGGAAAAGACAAATCAAGGTAACTATGCGTACACATCCATATCAGCTGTGTCTCCGTAACCAGAAAGTAAAGGTTGAAAACTCTTGTCCTGTACCGTGGGTCGTAAGCAGTTCTTGTTCAGTCTCACTCCAAATATGATTAGTTGGCTGAACAGCATGGATCTTAAAGCATAATTGTGTCTTATGTCTATTGTATATTGTAAGCAATGGCAAACTACCTCACTCCTCACCTTGCCTAGTACGCCTCATTATAGTGCTGCCTCGGTTTTGTGGGTTTCTACCACATAAACTATGGTGGTGCTTTTTGAGAATCCAACCAGCTTCCAGGCTGACTACCCCAACAGGCATACAAGTGATTATTATTTTTTAGCGTATGGGTTTTAGTGCTGGGAGTGTCCGAGGACATGTTCGACGCGCCAGAGTTTGTGGCAGCTTCAATGCGGCCAGTCATGGGGCGAGTTACAGGTACCGTTCAATGTATGTAGTTTCATCTTTCACTACCAGATATCACTGACTCCTAGTGGTGAACATTACAACTTTGATGGAGCGATTCAACGAAATCTAACGTACAATTTAGCTTCACACAAGTTTAATTAGTGGAGGTTCTTTCACATGCCATAAATCTATGACATGGGACCGCCGGATTTACTTTCCCTCCGAAGGAAGGCATACTGAAGGATTTTAACGCTCTTAAAACATCCGACGACTTAGGCCGGGTTTGAACCCGCGATCTTGGGCATACAAGCTCAGCATGCTACCGACTACTCCACCAAAGCTAAATAATAATATTGTAAGTAATCACCATACGTTTAAATAAATAAAATACGATATACACGTGAAACAGATTAGATTAGTCTTTGCTATATCCCACTATCCTGTTACCACATACTGTTATATGGCATATGCTACATAAAGTACACACACAGTCAATGTTCGGTACATGATATTTTATGTTTTTGCAAATTTTGTAACGAAAGCCATGAGTCTTGTACCTTAGCCCTGTGTCCATCATCTGTCGGTCATTGCTGCAGTAACGTTAAAATCTATTGATACGTCATTCCGCCTTAGGCGTCTCAGTTCAAGCAGTTCATTTGTAATGGAGATGGCAGATGAATTTGGAATCGGAAATCTTCAATATTGAAGGGCTCTTTGATTGTTCATAGATTTACCTGTACGGGGACATTCTTGCCACGCCTAGGGCTCTGTTGAGGAATCTGGAGTGGATAACGTTTCCCATATTAGCTCTAAACCGTATGAGATTGTAGGAGTTACTTTGGCGTCGAAAAGAGTCATGACATTTTGCATTGTCCAATTAAATTCAGACGCAAGCCCACAGAAGTTGAAGGTAGGAACGATCTTTGATCTTCATTGCATGATTAGTCTTTCAATCACATCATTATCATGAGTGTTCTGAACTAGGGCAGGTCCTCACATGGCAGCTCTCCAAGCAAACCTTTCTCCTGCTACTCTCTTTGTTGTTTCCTACTTTGCGTCGATCCTTAAGTCATACTGTCAACCATTTGGAATCTTCTCCGTCCTAATTGTCTTATACCATTCACCGTTCTTTCCATTGCATCCATAAAAGGGATTTTATTTAATATATAAAGGTAAACAGTATATGAAGTAGTGCGTGATTTATTGGAAGGAAAATATTTGTGATTTTAAACGTCATGAATCACAAAAGAGGCGGTTTGACAAGAAATACCAGTCTGAATGCAATGATTTTTTCCTGTAAAGAAAATGCATGAATACGGAGGATGGACCTCATTCATGAAATTACATAAAAAATAATAATTAAGATAGCTGTGTCCAGAGGATTCTTCGTGTTCCCGAGCAGGGGATAAGTGCTTGGTGCCAAGTCGGGAGAGTATGGTGGGTCTGGCAACTCCAGGAGTCTCATTTTATCAATGGCAGTGGTGGTCTCTCGACTAGTGTGGGGTAGGAATGGTCATGTTGCAGAAGCACACCTTTAGCCCATTTTCCTGGCCATTAGTTTGAGTAGCGCTTAAGGGTTGCCACTGTTAACCATGACCCCCAATTCCAGCCAGTCAAAGAGGATGATGCCCTTTGTGTCCCAGAACACTGTCGCCATTCGCTTGCTAACTGATGGCACTGTTCGACATTTCTTTGGCGGTGGACTGCCCACCCCTATGCTTCCGTTGCATGATCGCCATTTTGCGTATTTTGCATAACTGGACACAGCTGTCAAGGCATGGGCACGCACCAGTCCGAATGAATGGTTTCAGGAAGGTCTGGAGAGACTGACACATCGATAGAAAAAGTGCATAAAACTACAAGGAGATTATGCTGAGAAGGTGGACGTAACAACTGACGTGTAATTGTACTTCTTTTTTGTTGAAAAAAAAATAATGACGTGTAAAACAATATACAGTAGTACGCCCTTCGAATTTTAAAGGAAGTGTGTGCGCAGCTCGGTAATGTGGCTGATACTTTGTTCACAGATCCATCAACTGAAAGCTTCAAAGTAAAAGGGATAAGGACTGATAATGTTGTGATTGCTTAATGCCTCTGTAAACGTGTACCGAGTCTCGTTAAGTGAGTTTATTGATGAATTCTATGATCTTGACGATGTCCACGCGAATGGACGTGCCGCTGTGTCCGCGCTAAGTGCTTGTATTAGCAGGAGAAATCCTAGTCAATTAACAGAGCAATTAAACAATGGTACGTTTAACAGATTTCCCTTGGCGTGGGGGAAGTTCAATAGCAGATGAGGTCACCTACTAATGTCTCAGCA
Source organism: Meconema thalassinum (assembly GCA_946902985.2). Taxonomy (NCBI): domain Eukaryota; kingdom Metazoa; phylum Arthropoda; class Insecta; order Orthoptera; family Tettigoniidae; genus Meconema; species Meconema thalassinum. The sequence goes on from OX336398.1 coordinate 227,366,822, forward strand.
CTTCAGAGAACAGAGAAATAAAATCCATTTCATATCCTGTGGGAGAAATCTCGCTTGTGTTAAACCACCCACCCTCATCAACTTCTTGCCACGGTGGTTGAGTGGTTATAATGTCGGCTTCCAGCCCCCAAGCTTGCAGGTTCGCTCCTAGCCATAGTAAGTGATTTTGAAACGCGTCAAAAAATCACAGCACGCATGTCATACGTTGTTGGCATGTTAAAGAACCCATTTGAATTCAGTAGACCGTGTTCGTAATGGCAAAATTAATCTTGGAATTTCCCGCCAAAAAGGTTCGTCCATTCTTAACTATAAAGCGCTATGGTGCCAAGGAGCTTAGATATCTAACCTCCTTGATTTTCATAGCGTTCCAAAGGAACAACACAATTCGACATGCAAGCAGCCCTCTTGGCGTCAAATAACAAAGGTTGCACCCGGCACCGAGGCCATACGATATTTTAAATCAGTTTCTTAAGAACATGTAAAGATTTGAAGCCATTTTGTCTTGAGTGTTACCAATACAAAATGTATTTTGCTGCTTTTCAGTTGGGCAACACGATTGCGCCCATTGAATGCGCGGGGTTCAGATAGAAATATGTAAACACACTCCTGAAGAAATTACATGTATTAGTTAGTTATCACAGTCACATGGGTCGAATTGACAGGTGGAAAGCTGAAGGAAGTAGGTGACTTCTGTTACTTAGGAAGCAAAATACCCAGTGATGGACGAAGCAAAGAGGATATAAAAAGTACTCCTGCGATCAACTAAGGACAGTTTGCCTAAATTGCAACAACCGGGTATCTACAGAGTTCCCTGTACTTGTGGCAAGGTTTACATCGGGCAGACTTCGAGAACAATATGCACTCGCATTAAGGAACATAATAGATGTATTAAGCTCATTCAACCTGATAAATCAGCTGTTGCAGATCATGCTTTAACACCTGGCCATGATGTCATGTTCCAAGGAGTGGATGTTCTTGCCCGTATAAAGCAATATCGTCCCAGAATCATCAGGGAGGCGGTTGAAATTCGTAATCACCCAGATAATTTCAACCGCGACACCGGCTACAATCTCAGTGAATCCTGGCTACCTATTATCAGAACCCTGAGAAAGTAATTCACTGCTGCTTTCCGTTGTCCCTAACATGGGGCTATAATGGCTTCCATCTTTGGGCACCTCCTATATGTTCTTCGTTGCTTTCTCTTAGCAACATTGTCGTATTCCAGATTATTCCTGACGATGAAAGACATGGTTTCTTTCGAAACGCGTCGAATTTTAGTATAATAAAACACGGCATAAGCCCAAAATTCAACATTATGAATAGTAACACGGGCCGTGAAAGTCTAAATGACAAGATATAAAAAAGTACTTTAGCACAGGCAAAGAAAGCATTTCTACTGTAAAGGAATCTGTTGACATCGAATATAAAGGCATTTTGATTAAGGGGCGGAATTACGAGGTCATCTACCCCTACACATCGAATATAGATTTAGGTGTTAGAAAGTCATTTCTGAAATCCATTGTCTGGAGCGTCGCGCTCTCTAGAAGTGAAACATGAACTATTGGTGCAGCAGAAAACAGGAGAATTGAAGCGTTTGAGATGTGGTGTTACAGGAGAATGATGAAGTTCAGATGAGTAGATAGGGTTACGAATGAAGAGGGATTACGCCGAGTGGGAGAGGGGAGATAGGTTGGTAGGACACAAACTAAGACACCCAGGAATAGCGAACCAATTATAGAACGAAGGGTCGAGGATAAGAACAGTAGGGGTAGACCAAAGTTAGAATATGTTAAACAGATTGCTTAGGATCTAGGGTGTGGTAACTATGCAGAGATGAAACGATTAGCTCATAACAGGGAAGCATGGAGATCTGCATCAAACCAGTCGAAAGACTGAAGACTCAAAAACAACAACAGAAATTGGCCAATTTAGGATTACGCGTTTCGATCGTCAAGTGGCCATCTTCAGATCCCAATCAGTGTGAAAATGTAAACTGTTGACCGACAGAAAAAACAAACAAGACAATTCTTAAGTACAATCCCCGATTATTTCCAAGCAATCCTACCTCATTGACATTTATAGAATTCATGAACGTTTATAAATAAATGTTTCTGGATCACAATGTTTGTGTGCTATATTTGGTGACAAACAAAGCTTCTTACATAGCTACATTAAAAGCTAAATAGGCCCCCAGTAAATTCATGGATATGATTGGCCATTCCACGTTCAGTTTCCATACAGCGGAAATTTTGGGAAATATATTAGTTCTAGGGTCTTAAAATCTGCATTTCGGTGTCTCCTGGAACCCTGATAAAGGGACTAAGATACTGAACTCACTGAGATGCACTGCTCTGAACTCACTGAGATTCTCCGGCCTGTACTCACTGAGACACTCCGGCCTGAACTCACTGAGATACTTCGGCCTGATCTCACTGAGATACTCCGGCCTGATCTCAGGGAGATATTCGGGCATGAACTCACTGAGATACTTCGGCCTGAGCTCACTGGGATACTCTGGCCTAAACTCACTGAGATACTCCGGCCAGAACTCACTGGGATACTCCGGCCTGATCTCACTGGGATACTCTGGCCTAAACTCACTGAGATACTCCAGCCTGATCTCACTGGGATACTCCAGCCTGATCTCAGGGAGATATTCGGGCATGAACTCACTGCGATACTTCGGCCTGAGCTCACTGGGATACTCCGGCCTAAACTCACTGAGATACTCCGGCCTGAACTCACTGGCATACTCCAGCCTGATCTCAGGGAGATATTCGGGCATGAACTCACTGAGATACTTCAGCCTGAGCTCACTGAGATACTCTGGCCTAAACTCACTGAGATCCTCCGGCCTGAACTCACTGGCATACTCCAGCCTGATCTCAGGGAGATATTCGGGCCTGAACTCACTGAGATACTCTGGCCTAAACTCACTGAGATACTTCGGCCTGAACTCACTGGCATACTCCAGCCTGATCTCAGGGAGATATTCGGGCCTGAACTCACTGGGATACGCCGGCCTGAACTCACTGAGATACTCTGGCCTGAACTCACTGGGATACTCCGGCCTGAACTCAATGAGATACTCCGGCCTGAACTCACTGAGATACTATAGCCTGATCTCACTGAGATACTCAGGCCTAAACTCACTGAGATACTCCGACCTGAACTCACTGAGATACTCCGGCCTGAACTCACTGAGATACTCTGGCCTGAACTCACTGGGATACTCCAGCCTGAACTCACTGAGATACTGCTGCCTGAACACACTGACATACTCCGGCCTGATCTCACTGAGATACTCCGGCCTGAACTCACTGGGATACTCCGGCCTGAACTCACTGAGATACTGCGGCCTGAACACACTGAGACACTCCGGCCTGATCTCACTGAGATACTTCGGCCTGAACTCACTGAGATACTCTGGCCTGAACTCATTGAGATACTCCGGCCGGAACTCACTGAGATACTCCGGCCTGAACTCACTGGGATACTCCGGCCTGAACTCAATAGGGTACTCCGGCCTGAACTCACTGGGATACTCCGGCCTGAACTCACTGAGATACTCCGGCCTGAACTCACTGAGATACCCCGGCCTGTACTCACTGAGATACTCTGGCCTGTACTCACTGAGATACCCCTGCCTGAACTCACTGAGATACTCCGGCCTGAACTCACTGAGTTACTCCGGCCCGAACTCACTGAGATACTCCGGCCTGAACTCACTGAGATACCCCGGCCTGAACTCACTGAGATACCGCGGCCTGAACTCACTGAGATACTCCGGCCTGAACTTACTGAGATACTCCGGCCTGAACTCACTGAGATACTCCGGCCTGAACTCACTGGAATACTCCGGCCTGAACTCACTGAGATACCCCGGCCTGAACTCACTGAGATACCCCGGCCTGAACTCACTGAGATACTCCGGCCTGAACTCAATCAGATACCCCGGCCTGAACTCACTGAGATACCCCGGCCTGAACTCACTGAGATACTCCGGCCTGAACTCACTGAACTCACCTGGTCCACGGTGACGTCATCTACTCTTGTAATTACCCACAAGTGTTCGATTCGTATTAATCAAGTGACGATTAACAAAGTACTGAATGAAGCCTGTGGAATTACATTTCCTATTACCTGAGGCCTGAGGGCTATGCAAATCGAATTCTAAGCAGTTTGTGTAACTTAGCAACAGTTGCTGCGGTCACCGCCGTTCATTTGTTCCTCCAGCAAATCAATCTGTTGCTATGGTGATATTTCGCCTGTCTCTCTCTCACTCCCACTTAAAGCAAGGAATTAATTACTCCCGTTCTTGTCTGACAAGATGTCGGATTTTACTTAGATAAATGGTAGTACGTTTGTTAAGTTTACTGCGAGTGTTTCCCGTCAAGACGTGTCAACTCGTGTTTGGCTGCAAGGCTCCTTGTCTTGGTTGGTTTGAACTTACAGAACAATCCATTCACCTTGTTTCTACTCGTTCATTCATGTTCATAACTACTAGGTTATTTCCCTACCACTGAAGTAGAGAAGGAAAATCCCTATGACAGATAAATCTGGGACAGCTTTTGTTATTGTGGAATACGGCCTGTTTTTTAGCAACGTCAATTCTCTCGTAATTCATCATCAGAGGTTATTTACCGTTGTACGGGCATTTCGCTGAACAGAAATGCTTGTAATCTTTTCACTAATAAGCGTTTACATACGTTATAATGCCCAAATCTGACCACTCAACTGTCTGATGCATCACTAAAGTGAAGGGATACAGCTAAAATCTACCTCGGGCTTCTTGCAATGACGGAAGAATTGGTTCGTTTCCGAGTTTCACACGAACTTACAACCATATGTATAAGGGGCATTGAAATGAAACCCGGTCACTTGTGTAAAGTAATGGTAACGATGTTATTAACTCAAAAATAGTCGCCAAAACTTTTGGCAAATTTATCCCAATGCGACACTAGCCGGTCGATTCCATCTTTGACGAAGCTAATAGGATGCTGTCCGATCCAGGCCTGGACCCATTCACACCCTTTGGCGTCCGTTGTGAATCGATGTCCGCGAATAGCTTGTTTGAGAGGTCCATAAACATGGAAGTTACACGGTGAACGGTCTGGACTGCACGGTGAATGTTCCAGCGTTTTCCATCGAAACTGCTGCAATGTCGTCTTCACCGCATAGTCAGTGTGTGGCCGGGCATTATTATGCAGGAGAATAACGCAATCGGACAACATGCCTGGGCGTTTCGACTTGATAGCTCATTTAAGGTCTGTAAAGTGGCTTGATAACTCTGGGCATTGAACTTGTGTGACCACCTTCTTTCGGCGTAAAACCATACTGTCACTATGCAACGTCAAACGTTGAGCACGCTGCAGTCGCTCTATCAATAGATGGTGCCACCGTACGACTAATGCAACGTTATACGCACTGACCGGGTTTCATTTCAATGCCCCTCATATATAACATACTAGCAGAAGTACCCATTCTTCGAACGGTCTTCGGTATTAATAACCAGACGTAAGCAATTGAGCTACTGTTGCAATGGTTAGAGACTTGGAACCTGTTTGTCGACAAAGAAAAATGATTAGTTAAAATATGCTCTGAAATTAAATTTACCTAACGTGTTGTTGTTGTTGTTTTAAGGGGCCTAACATCTAGGCTATCGGCCAATTTACCTAACGTGTACTTCCTGACGTGAAAAAAAATGAAAACCTCGTAGACGAAACGCAATACACGTCAAATAAAACTGACCTTCACTGTTGTGTCAAGTCCCCATCCTTTAATAAATTATAAAGGCTTGTGGTGCATGAAAATTCAGGAAAAACTCCAATGGTCCAAATTTCTAAAAGCAAAAAAAAAACTACCCTGTTTCAATTCAGGAATTTTTGAAAATAATGTTTCTGTTTGGAGATATATTAGACCTTCTGTACGACATAACGTGCATTTAAGTCGTGTGAATAAATCTAGGGTACCCCTTGATCCCCTTAAGCGCATTTATGAATTTTACAGTTTTAGTTGATTCCGTAATAACCGTATAGCCATTTGCAAACATTCACAGAAATTTAATAAATGGAGTGGCTTTACTTCTTGCAGAAATAGATGGAAAGTTGGATGTCAACTTTTCAGATATTGTTGTCATGGTTAGTGGCTTGCATTCTTTCATTAGTTTACTAAATGAAATTAGTTTTCTGGGAATATCTCAGAAACTGTTGGTTTTAGAGCCTTAAAATGTACTTTTCAGGGACCCTTTACTGCTATTTAGGGGGACCGAGTTTTGTTTCTGACACCAAGGGGCTGAATATAAGTTTGTCTCGTTGTTGTAGGCCGTAGTATAATAATAATTATAATAATAATATAACAATATAGGGATAGGGATATAATAGACCTTCCGTACCACACCCGCACGTGTAAATCGCGTGACAAAAATTTAGAGTACCCCTTGACCCCCTTAAGCGCATTATATGACATGACATTGATGAATTTTACACCTTAATTTGGTTCCGTAATAACCTTATAGCCGTTTGCAAACTATCTCAGTAATGTAATAAATGGAATTGTATTGCGCCTCATAGCAATAGATGGACCCGTGAGATTCCGTTGCCATGGTAACCGGCTTGCATTCTTTCGTTATTGTATTAAATGAAATTCGTTTTCTGGAAATATCTCAAAAACTGTTGGTTTTAGGGCCTTAAAATGTGGTTTTAGGGCCCCGAATTTCGTTTCTCACATTGAGGGGCTGAAAATGAGCTTTGTCTCGCCCTTCTACGCCTATTTCAGCAAGTATTTTAAGGGGGTAGGCCCACTTTTATGAGAGGTACAGAGAAGAGTTATATCAATGATTAGTGTCGTGCGTCTGAAGGATATCTGTAGCAAATTTTACGTTGATCTACCCAGCCGTTCTCGAGTTATAAGGGAACAACATTGTCCACGGACAGACAGACAGACAAACAGACATACAGACAGACAAAAAAATTATTTTCGCGCGCATCCGTCATAAAAAAGTCTGAAACGCGTAAATAACGCAAATTTCCGTAGAAATTCAGAAAAATACAGACAAACTTTCATTTTTAGCCTACTTTCGATTTTTGCAAAAAATGAAAGTAGACTTATGAGATCAATACAGGGCCAAAAATTGTGTGTCTGTCTGTGTGTGTGTGTGTGTGTGTGTGGACTCTGAAAGTCTGTCCCCCCCCCCCTATCAATTCGAACACGGTGAATCCGAATTGAACGAAATTTGGTACAGAGCTAGCACTAGCAAAGCGTACCTCAGTGTCATGTTCTATATCACCGCCATCTTGACGTAAACGTAATGGCGGCCACCCAAAAGTTCAAAGCATAATTCAAATTACGACCAACCTATTCACATGATCTCTACCAAATTTTGTTACCTTATACCTTTATGTACGAAAAATCTTTTGACCAAACTACGAGGTAATTTTCCCCATAATTTGCGGATGGCGGCCATGTTTGTCTGCAAATCGATTCCCCCATCTTTTCAACACGGTGAATCCGAATTGAACGAAATTTAGTACAGAGGTAGCACATTCAAAGGACACCTCAGTGTCATGTATTATATCACCGCCATCTTGACGTAAACGTAATGTCGGCCACCCAAATGTTCAAAGTTTAAATCAAATTACGACCAACCAATTCATCTGATTTCTACCAAATTTTGTAACATTATACCTCTCTGTGTGGAAAATCATTTGACCAAACTACGAGGTCATCTGCCCAATAATTTGCGGATGGCGGCCATATTTGTGTGCAAATCGATTCCCCTTATCTTTTCAAACACGGTGATACGGAATTGAACGAAATTTGGTACAGAGGTAACACTAGCAAAGGGCACCTCAGTGTCAAGTTTTAAATCGCCGCCATCTTGACGTAAGCGTAATGGCGGCCACCCAAATGTGCAAAGCTTAATTCAAATTACGACCAACCTTTTCATCTGATCTCTACCAAATTTTGTAACTTTATACCTCTATGTATGAAGAATCTTTTGACCAAACTACGAGGTAATCTGCCCAATAATTTGCGGATGGCGGCCATGTTTGTCAGCAAATGGATTCCTCCTATCTTTTCAAACACGGTGAATCCGAATTGAACGAAATTTAGTACAGAGGTAGCACTAGTGAAGAGCACCTCAGTGTCATGTTTTATATCGCCGCCATTTTGACGAAAACGTAATGGCGGCAACCCAAATGATCAAAGCTTTAATCAAATTACGACCAACCTATTCATCTGATCTCTACCAAATTTTGTAACATTATACCTTTATGTACGAAGAATCTCTTGACCTAAATACGAGGTCATCTGCCCAATAATATGCGGATGGCGGCCATGGTTGTGTGCAAATCGATTCCCCCTATCTTTTCTTACATGGTGAAACCGAATTGAACGGAATTTGGTACAGAGGTAGCACTAGGAAAGGGCACTTCAGTATCATGTTTTAAATCACCACCATCTTGACGTAAACGTAATGGCGGCCACCCAAATTTTCAAAGCTTAATTCAAATTACGACCAACCTATTCATCTGACCCTACCAAATTTTGTAACAGTATACCTTTATGTATGAAGAATCGTTTGACAAAACTACGAGGTCATCAGCCAAATAGGTTGCAGATAGCGGCCATGTAAGTGTGCAAATCGATTCGTCATATCAATTCAAACACGGTGAAACCGAATTGAATGAAATATTGTACAGATGTAGCACTAGCAATGGGCACCTCATATTCATGTTTAATATCCGTATAACACGTTGTATTTCAGCAAGCTACTACAACCAGCATTCAATTATACTCCTTGAAAAGGACAAAGAGTTATAACAATACCCATGTATTTAGGAGAAAGTAGGCTGTATGTTCTTTACTGAACATCTTGTTATATATAGACAGAGATGGTTATTGCAATTAATTATAAAATATCAAACATGCTATTAATACCAAGATAGAAGAATACGGAAATTAATAAAGAAAAGAAAAGAATTCCGTAGTGGGATTCGAACTCCTTCTAGCTCAACATAACAAACCCCATGTTAGCAACGCAACAACTTGCGCTCCGGGGACAACGGGGAGAGCGTGTCATATTTAGCTAAGTAAACAAAGTACGCACTCAACTACCAGTTCTCGTAAATACTTTTGGTTAATTGGTTCCTCAGTTTAGGGTCAGCAGCCCAGTGTACTTAGTGTGTCTTATCTGTTTTTAATTCAAGTAAGGACTGCAGACGATAATTTCAAGTAGTTCCTACTTTAGCTACCAAGTGCTACCGTCCACGACACCTAGCTTGCGGACATGGCTACTGGATGCCATCGCAGTCAGCACCCGGCGGCGAACGTTGGAACTAATATAGAGTTTATAAACTAAAAATTTTGGCTTCACAGAAGTGTAATTAGTGGAAGGTTCTTTTACATACCATAAATCTATGACATGGGACCACCAGCTTTACTTCCGCTCCGAAGAAAGGCATGCTGAGGGATTTTAACGCTCTTAAAAAATCCGACGACTTCGGCCGGGTTTGAACCCGCAATCTTGGGCACAGAAGCTCAGCATGCTACCAACTACGCCACCAAATCCACCTTCCTAAATACATTGTTCATATCATTATAAGTTTCTGCCATGAATTAGGTCTTCTGTATTTCCCTTCCTTTATAATTAAGTTCCAGAAAATCTCAAGGAATCATCGGAAACAGCGATCAGTGCTACACACTTTGTGATCCGTCCGCCATGTTTATCCAGGGTGAATACGTGTCTACGCATGCGCGAGAGCCGTAAAGCGTATTTAAGTAATTGCGAACCCGAATGGCCTCATGCAATGCATGGACGATAATCACGCATTAACTCTCCTGTTTAAGTTAAATATCAATTAACTAACTAATCGTTAGTAAAGAGTTGGCGTAAACGATCCTAAATTTCACTAACGTGGTGTTCTGGTTAGGATAAAATACAGAAGCACTTAGGAACCATCCTTTTTAGAAAAATATATATACCTATGGAGATGGACAAATAAAATAGTCCTTACGACTTCTTATTTTCATTGAGATTCCTGCATTGCAATGTGTTATGACACCTACACATCCTTCTCATCTCGTGATGTTATCTGGGTTAGCAGCCCCTAACGGTTTTGGTAATCGTGAAAAACGATGATGTAATGATTGTTATAACAAAAGCTAACTGCAGAGTTACTAGTACATGCTAGAAGAAGAACTGGTAGACAAAAGAAGAAAAAGGTAAATAAAGAATGGAAGGAAAAGAAATGCACTCAATCCTCAAAGGAAGAGGACTGAGGGACATGGAAGGAAAGAGATCCATGAAAGGCAGAGACGAAAGGGAGAGGGTCCGACCCAAAGTCAATGGAAAAAGGGGAAATATCCCTGCTCAGGAATATCTTGCTGTTGCAAAGCCCCGAACTCACCACCCCCTGAGGGCGTAGTACTATTCAGGGTGGGACTACACAAACCCTGCCTCCTTCAGGCCCTTGTGCAGAAGGAAGGAGATACTCTGAGCCCTTGAGGGTGTAGCACTATTCAGGGTGGGGGTACCCACACCCTGCCACCTTTAGGGCCTTGTGCAGAAGGCAGGAGATGCTGTGGACCCTTGAGGGGGTAGGACTATTCAGGGTGAGGCCACACACACCCTACCTCCTTTAGGCCCTTGTGCAGAAGGAAGGATATACTCTGAGCCCTTCAGGGTGGAGCACTATTCAGGGTGGGGCTACACACACCCTGCCTCCTCTAAGCCCTTGTGCTGAAGGCAGGAGATACTGTGAGCCCTTGAGGGTGTAGCACTATCCAGGGTTGGGCTACACACTCCCTGCCTCATTTAGGCCTTGGTGCAGAAGGAAGGATATACTCTGAGCCCTTGAGGGTGTAGCGCTATTCAGGATGGTGCGACACACACCCTGCCTCCTCTAGGCCCTTGTGCTGAAGGCAGAAGATACTGTGAGCCCTTGAGGGTGAAGCACTATCAAGGGTCGGGCTACACACACCCTACCTCCTTAAGAGCCTTGTGCAGGAGGCAGGTGATACTGTGAGCCCTTGAGGGTGTAGCACTATTCAGGGTGGGGCTACACATACCCTGCCTCCTTAAGAGCCTTGTGCAGAAGGCAGGAGATACTGTGAGCCCTTGAGGGTGTAGCACTATTCAGGGTGGGGCTACATATACCCTGCCTCCTTAAGAGCCATGTGCAGAAAGCAGGAGATACTGTGAGTCCTTGAGGGTGTAGCACTATTCAGGGTGGGGCTACACATACCCTGCCTCCTTAAGAGCCTTGTGCAGAAGGTAGGAGATACTGTGAGCCCTTGAGGGTGTAGCACTATTCAGGGTGGGTCTACACACACCCTGCCTCCTTTAGAGCCCTGTGCAGAAGGCAGGAGATACTGTGAGCCCTTAAGGGTGTAGCACTATTCAGGGTGGGGCTACACACACCCTGCCTCCTTTAGAGCCTTGTGCAGAAGGCAGGAGATACTGTGAGCCCTTGAGGGTGTAGCACTATTCAGGGTGGGGCTTCACACAGCCTGCCTCCTTTAGGGCCTTGTACAGAAGGCAGGAGATACTGTGAGCCCTTAAGGGTGTAGCACTATACAGGGTGAGGCTACACACACCCTGCCTCCTTTAGGGCCTTGCGCAGAAGGCAGGAGATACTGTGAACCCTTGAGGGTACATCCTCACTATCCAGGGTGGGGCTACACATATCCTGCCTCCTTTAGGGCCTTGTGTAGAAGGCAGGATATACCATGAAGAGAAAATAAGTGGTCCAAACCCTCGACGAATGGGAGATCTTCGTCCTAGCTCCTCATCCGTTTGTATTACATGAATAATTTGCAACCTAGTTTTATTTTAGGGGTACCGGGTGAGTTAGCCGTGGTCGTTACAGCATGACTAATGGCAGTCGCTCACATCCGGGAGGCGAGGAGGTTCGAATCCTCCCGCCTCAACCTTGAAGATGGTCTTCTGTGGTTTCCCATCTTCCTTCCTGGCAAATGCCAGGGTTGGTCCCTAACTATAGGCCACAGCCGCTACCTTCCAACTCCTCGTCCTTACATCCATACTTTCCTCCCCAACGATACTTGTAGCTCACCCATTGGGTGTCCGTCTCGAAGCAGCTACAACACTGGCGAGCCGAACATGTCCTCGTACACTCCCGGCACTAAAAGCCATACGCTAAAAAAAATAGGGGTGTACTTTTCGTTCAGAGAAACTTTCAAGCCGTTCACTCCAGTTGTTTGGTTTGCAAGTCAAATAACACACAAACTGATGTTATATTTGTTTCCCATAAGTTATACCCATCCGGATTGAATACAAAGTTTCAGCCCAAAATTCAAAATTATTCAGACAACTCACTTATCCCTAATATAATGTTGATGATGATGATAATTGTTGTTTTAAGGGGCCTAACATCTAGGTTATCGGCCCCTAATGTAATGGACTAGGAGGGATATTTACAATTCATCCAGGGCTCGGACGGCAGTTATTAGCGTTCAAAGATGGGAGAAAGAATCTGGTATTCTGAAACGTGTAAGGTTTCAATGTACTAAATATTGACTTAAGGTAATAAATAGTTTATTATAATTAATAAATACCCATTATATTAAATCGGTACATTGCAAGAACAATGAATTACACGGGAGATTATTTTAAAGTAGGAGTGAAGTTTCTAAGTGAAATTGTTACAACTAGAAGACCTGTCCGAGAAATCTCGCATGTTCATTAACCAACCACCCACCAGGATTTACTGTTATGCGGGCTGTACGCTACACAGTTCTGGCAGGGACTATCGTGTTGTTTATTTTTATAAAGCAAATAAATATTATTTCCGTTGACTTTTCAGGAAATGCAAGATTTTTCCTGTACTATTGAGACGATTTGGAAGATATTGGTACAAACCACACCTTCTAACTCCCTCTGGTTTAGGAGCTTGAGTTTTGGGAAACATACACCTTAGCGCATTATCTAAAAAGATTCTCGGATTTGATGAAGATCCTCGTGGACCAGTTGCGTCCCTAAACCCTTGAATGGTTTCCACACGAGAAATGGGTAGGCCTATTCATAATGAGACTGAGCCTTGTCAAGTGATCTAAAATGTTACAATGTTCATTCTTGCAAATAAAGTAAAAGTTCTTCGAGTGGCCTCGCAACTCTCCGGATCTCAATCCACATTTCAAACACACTCAAGTGCACGGGTCTGATGACCAAGATGGGTTAACACTTGGATCAACGGCTCAAGTCTTAGATATGCCCCTCCCCCAGGGCCTCACATCTAGTGTGACGTGTCTTGACGACCACGGGACCCTAGCTGAGTCCGGCATTGCTTTCACTTACTTGTGCCGGGCTCCTCTCCGTCTTCTTTCCTGTCGACCTTTCTTGTTCAACTCTTTCTCTCTTCCGACCGGACGGTATTAGGGCATCCAAGGCCTTGGGAGTCTCTTCCTTTCCCGCCTTAAATAGCCCTTGTCTCATCTTTCCTGATACCCTCCTTCTGCGAGGGGTCAGCCTTCCATTTCTTTCCATGTTATCTCCTGCCTTCTGCACAAGGCCCTCATGGAGGCAGGGTGTGTGTGGCTCTCCTTCCTTCCAAGTCCCTCAATATTCATTCTTCGAGGGTTGAGGGCATTTCTTTTCTTCCTGTCCTTTATTTGCCATATCCTTTATTTGTTTACCATTTCTTCTTCTAGTATGTAAGTCTGTAGTTAGTATTAGTTATAGTTTTCATTCTCATCTCATGTTTCATTATCACCCAAACCATTAGGGGCCGATAACCTAGACGTTAGGCCCCCCAAAACAAGAATTATTATCATCATCTTAGATGTGGTAGGAATTCACTGAAATGTTCTAACTTAGAAGATGTGTTGATGCACGACATTATCCAATAGTTCATAGACCAAGTTACAATTTCCAATGCTGATCATTAACTTGACTTCTTTTCTTGATTGCAGGTAAGTGTACTGAGCCAAGAAAACCAGATTCTGAAGTGGGTGAGCCATTGTTTGATTGTGCACCTTTCTTGTCATTTATTGCTTCTCTCTACACACTAAAAATATGAAATATAAAAATCTTACAGACAGGACACAGACGAAAATGCCGTAACGAGACTGAAGTCCCGGAAACCTGCTTGGAGGACAGCCAAGGAATTAACTGCCATGCCTTTCAGACCTAAGGAGGCATGGAAACAAGAATGGTCTCAATCATTCTCGTCTGGCATTTCTATCAGGGATCCAACGATAAAACCGGCTGGGTCACCTGGATCAAACTCAACAGGATACGCTGTGGTGTTGGAAGAAGTGCTTCTGTTCTCCACCAGTGGGGCTGGCTCAAGTCTCCTGCTTGTGTCTGTGGTTCTCAAGTGCAAACCATCATACACATTGTGAAGGACTGCCCTTTGCGAGCATTCTATGGATCATTCGAAGACCTCCATCGTTTAACCCCTGATGCAATCACTTGGTTGGAGAGACTGTGAGAGGCTACCACATTGAGGAGCCGTTTTCACCTTTCTTTGTTTTCTTATATATATTTATATATTTTGTGACCCGATAGTCAATTGTATCATCATACGCTAATAATAATAATAATATTATTCACTCCAGAGACACCACAGAGAAATTGTCCAACCTCGCAGCAGACATCAGAAAGAGGCGACTAAAATTTTATGGCCACATCAGCAGACTCCCACAAACTAGACTCACCAACAAAATTCTTAGATACATACAGCGGCTCAAGATTACTACACCCTGGATGATGCAAGTCAAAATTGATCTAGTAAAAGCACAAGTCGACCCAGAAGACGTCATAGACAAAAGCGTATTTAGACACAAAGTATACAAGTGGGAAGTGTTGTCAGAGAGAGCTGCACCTACAGCCCAAAGACCAAAGTGGACCGAAGAAAGGAAGAGGGCCTTTAGTGCACGAATGAAAGAGTACTGGAAAGACAGGAAGAACAAAAAGTCATGATTGCTTCGCGTGGTCTAATAGGCCTGTAACGTGTAAAATAAAATAAAATAATAATAATAATAATAATAATAATAATAATAATAATAATACGGACTATTGTACCGACAGCAGTGGCTACATCCTTGCCCAGTTTCATTCATCTTTATCCATTCCATCTCTCATTCCGACGCGCAGGTCGCCCACGGGCGTCGACTAGAAAGACCTGCACTCGGCCTCTCACGAGGTCACACGACAAAAAAAAAAGATCGGAATATTGTAAAAATTCTAACAAAAAATTATAATTCGCAAAAATATATATTCAGTCGATCGACTCAAGCGTAAGGCAGTAGCACGATTACCTTTTTTTTTTTGCTACTGCCCAATAGCTTACGGTTGCTGACCAACAGAATGCTTCCACTATCCCTTGGTGGCCAGCTCGCATGTCAAGCAGGTATCGGGTGTCCAGTGTTGCACATCTGCACGTAATTCAGGCCAGTCTCGCTGCTTGCTTCAGTAGCTACTGTGGAAAGTAGACAACGCTGTGCATCGCACTGGGAAAGCCTTTGTTGGCTCCAGACAGCCATGGAATATTAATATATCCTCCTAGCTGGATTTCAAAGGCGAGCCGCACGATAACGAGTAAAGTGAAGAAATTACATCCAGTGAGATTGGGCTCCAACACTTACCTATCAACTCCTACTGGCTTGGTAGAAACAGTTTTCGAATAGAAGTAAATGGGTAGCATGTTTCGTTCGTCAGATGAACGTCATCAGATCATATTTGTCCACCCCTTGGCGTAGTGCTTAGCATTATTGGCCGTCGCTGCAAGATCCGAGTTCAACTGTCCGCTCTGCAACTGAATTAAATTCTAGTCTGAGGGATGGAACGAGATTCACTCGCACATGTGAGGCAAAACTAAGTATTGTGCGCTCTAAGTCAAGTGGGAACTAAGTGCACATGCGCTCGTTGCCATGGTAACTAGGTGCCGATACTTTATCGCTTATCACACTTCAAGTGGGAAATAAGTGTGCTGGTTGCCATGGTAACTAGGTGCCGGTACTTTATCGCTTATCACACTTCAAGTGGGAAATAAGTGTGCTGGTTGCCATGGTAACTAGGTGCCGGTACTTTATCGCTTATCACACTTCAAGTGGGAAATAAGTGTGCTGGTTGCCATGGTAACTAGGCGCCGGTACTTTATCGCTTATCACACTTCAAGTGGGAAATAAGTGCGCTCGTTGCCATGGTAACTAGGTGTCGGTACTTTATCGCTTATCACACTTCAAGTGGGAAATAAGTGTGCTGGTTGCCATGGTAACTAGGTGTCGGTACTTTATCGCTTATCACACTTCAAGTGGGAAATAAGTGTGCTGGTTGCCATGGTAACTAGGTGCCGGTACTTTATCGCTTATCACACTTCAAGTGGGAAATAAGTGTGCTCGTTGCCATGGTTACTAGGTGCCGGTAATTTATCGCTTATCACACTTCAAGTGGGAAATAAGTGCGCTCGTTGCCATGGTTACTAGGTGTCGGTAATTTATCGCTTATCACACTTCAAGTGGGAAATAAGTGCGCTCGTTGCCATGGTAACTAGGTGTCGGTACTTTATCGCTTATCACACTTCAAGTGGGAAATAAGTGTGCTGGTTGCCATGGTAACTAGGTGTCGGTACTTTATCGCTTATCACACTTCAAGTGGGAAATAAGTGTGCTCGTTGCCATGGTTACTAGGTGTCGGTAATTTATCGCTTATCACGCTTCAAGTGGGAAATAAGTGCGCTCGTTGCCATGGTAACTAGGTGCCGGTACTTTATCGCTTATCACACTTCAAGTGGGAAATAAGTGTGCTGGTTGCCATGGTAACTAGGCGCCGGTACTTTATCGCTTATCACACTTCAAGTGGGAAATAAGTGCGCTCGTTGCCATGGTAACTAGGTGTCGGTACTTTATCGCTTATCACACTTCAAGTGGGAAATAAGTGTGCTGGTTGCCATGGTAACTAGGCGCCGGTACTTTATCGCTTATCACACTTCAAGTGGGAAATAAGTGCGCTCGTTGCCATGGTAACTAGGTGCCGGTAATTTATCGCTTATCACGCTTCAAGTGGGAAATAAGTGTGCTCGTTGCCATGGTAACTAGGTGCCGGTACTTTATCGCTTATCACACTTCAAGTGAGAAATAAGTGTGCTCGTTGCCATGGTAACTAGGCGCCGGTACTTTATCGCTTATCACACTTCAAGTGGGAAATAAGTGCGCTCGTTGCCATGGTAACTAGGTGTCGGTACTTTATCGCTTATCACGCTTCAAGTGGGAAATAAGTGTGCTCGTTGCCATGGTAACTAGGCGCCGGTACTTTATCGCTTATCACACTTCAAGTGGGAAATAAGTGTGCTGGTTGCCATGGTAACTAGGCGCCGGTACTTTATCGCTTATCACACTTCAAGTGGGAAATAAGTGCGCTCGTTGCCATGGTAACTAGGTGTCGGTACTTTATCGCTTATCACACTTCAAGTGGGAAATAAGTGTGCTCGTTGCCATGGTAACTAGGCGCCGGTACTTTATCGCTTATCACACTTCAAGTGGGAAATAAGTGTGCTGGTTGCCATGGTAACTAGGCGCCGGTACTTTATCGCTTATCACACTTCAAGTGGGAAATAAGTGCGCTCGTTGCCATGGTAACTAGGCGCCGGTACTTTATCGCTTATCACACTTCAAGTGGGAAATAAGTGCGCTCGTTGCCATGGTAACTAGGCGCCGGTACTTTATCGCTTATCACACTTCAAGTGGGAAATAAGTGTGCTCGTTGCCATGGTTACTAGGTGTCGGTAATTTATCGCTTATCACGCTTCAAGTGGGAAATAAGTGCGCTCGTTGCCATGGTAACTAGGTGCCGGTACTTTATCGCTTATCACACTTCAAGTGGGAAATAAGTGTGCTGGTTGCCATGGTAACTAGGCGCCGGTACTTTATCGCTTATCACACTTCAAGTGGGAAATAAGTGCGCTCGTTGCCATGGTAACTAGGTGTCGGTACTTTATCGCTTATCACACTTCAAGTGGGAAATAAGTGTGCTGGTTGCCATGGTAACTAGGCGCCGGTACTTTATCGCTTATCACACTTCAAGTGGGAAATAAGTGCGCTCGTTGCCATGGTAACTAGGTGCCGGTAATTTATCGCTTATCACGCTTCAAGTGGGAAATAAGTGTGCTCGTTGCCATGGTAACTAGGTGCCGGTACTTTATCGCTTATCACACTTCAAGTGAGAAATAAGTGTGCTCGTTGCCATGGTAACTAGGCGCCGGTACTTTATCGCTTATCACACTTCAAGTGGGAAATAAGTGCGCTCGTTGCCATGGTAACTAGGTGTCGGTACTTTATCGCTTATCACGCTTCAAGTGGGAAATAAGTGTGCTCGTTGCCATGGTAACTAGGCGCCGGTACTTTATCGCTTATCACACTTCAAGTGGGAAATAAGTGTGCTGGTTGCCATGGTAACTAGGCGCCGGTACTTTATCGCTTATCACACTTCAAGTGGGAAATAAGTGCGCTCGTTGCCATGGTAACTAGGTGTCGGTACTTTATCGCTTATCACACTTCAAGTGGGAAATAAGTGTGCTCGTTGCCATGGTAACTAGGCGCCGGTACTTTATCGCTTATCACACTTCAAGTGGGAAATAAGTGTGCTGGTTGCCATGGTAACTAGGCGCCGGTACTTTATCGCTTATCACACTTCAAGTGGGAAATAAGTGCGCTCGTTGCCATGGTAACTAGGCGCCGGTACTTTATCGCTTATCACACTTCAAGTGGGAAATAAGTGCGCTCGTTGCCATGGTAACTAGGCGCCGGTACTTTATCGCTTATCACACTTCAAGTGGGAAATAAGTGTGCTCGTTGCCATGGTTACTAGGTGTCGGTAATTTATCGCTTATCACGCTTCAAGTGGGAAATAAGTGCGCTCGTTGCCATGGTAACTAGGTGCCGGTACTTTATCGCTTATCACACTTCAAGTGGGAAATAAGTGTGCTGGTTGCCATGGTAACTAGGCGCCGGTACTTTATCGCTTATCACACTTCAAGTGGGAAATAAGTGCGCTCGTTGCCATGGTAACTAGGTGTCGGTACTTTATCGCTTATCACACTTCAAGTGGGAAATAAGTGTGCTGGTTGCCATGGTAACTAGGCGCCGGTACTTTATCGCTTATCACACTTCAAGTGGGAAATAAGTGCGCTCGTTGCCATGGTAACTAGGTGCCGGTAATTTATCGCTTATCACGCTTCAAGTGGGAAATAAGTGTGCTCGTTGCCATGGTAACTAGGTGCCGGTACTTTATCGCTTATCACACTTCAAGTGAGAAATAAGTGTGCTCGTTGCCATGGTAACTAGGCGCCGGTACTTTATCGCTTATCACACTTCAAGTGGGAAATAAGTGCGCTCGTTGCCATGGTAACTAGGTGTCGGTACTTTATCGCTTATCACGCTTCAAGTGGGAAATAAGTGTGCTCGTTGCCATGGTAACTAGGCGCCGGTACTTTATCGCTTATCACACTTCAAGTGGGAAATAAGTGTGCTGGTTGCCATGGTAACTAGGCGCCGGTACTTTATCGCTTATCACACTTCAAGTGGGAAATAAGTGCGCTCGTTGCCATGGTAACTAGGTGTCGGTACTTTATCGCTTATCACACTTCAAGTGGGAAATAAGTGTGCTCGTTGCCATGGTAACTAGGCGCCGGTACTTTATCGCTTATCACACTTCAAGTGGGAAATAAGTGTGCTGGTTGCCATGGTAACTAGGCGCCGGTACTTTATCGCTTATCACACTTCAAGTGGGAAATAAGTGCGCTCGTTGCCATGGTAACTAGGCGCCGGTACTTTATCGCTTATCACACTTCAAGTGGGAAATAAGTGTGCTGGTTGCCATGGTAACTAGGCGCCGGTACTTTATCGCTTATCACACTTCAAGTGGGAAATAAGTGCGCTCGTTGCCATGGTAACTAGGCGCCGGTACTTTATCGCTTATCACACTTCAAGTGGGAAATAAGTGCGCTCGTTGCCATGGTAACTAGGCGCCGGTACTTTATCGCTTATCACACTTCAAGTGGGAAATAAGTGCGCTCGTTGCCATGGTAACTAGGTGCCGGTACTTTATCGCTTATCACACTTCAAGTGGGAAATAAGTGCGCTCGTTGCCATGGTAACTAGGCGCCGGTACTTTATCGCTTATCACACTTCAAGTGGGAAATAAGTGCGCTCGTTGCCATGGTAACTAGGCGCCGGTACTTTATCGCTTATCACACTTCAAGTGGGAAATAAGTGCGCTCGTTGCCATGGTAACTAGGTGCCGGTACTTTATCGCTTATCACACTTCAAGTGGGAAATAAGTGTGCTGGTTGCCATGGTAACTAGGTGCCGGTACTTTATCGCTTATCACACTTCAAGTGGGAAATAAGTGTGCTCGTTGCCATGGTAACTAGGTGCCGGTACTTTATCGCTTATCACACTTCAAGTGGGAAATAAGTGTGCTCGTTGCCATGGTAACTAGGCGCCGGTACTTTATCGCTTATCACACTTCAAGTGGGAAATAAGTGTGCTCGTTGCCATGGTAACTAGGCGCCGGTACTTTATCGCTTATCACACTTCAAGTGGGAAATAAGTGTGCTCGTTGCCATGGTAACTAGGTGCCGGTACTTTATCGCTTATCACACTTCAAGTGGGAAATAAGTGTGCTGGTTGCCATGGTAACTAGGCGCCGGTACTTTATCGCTTATCACACTTCAAGTGGGAAATAAGTGCGCTCGTTGCCATGGTAACTAGGTGTCGGTAATGTATCGCTTATCACACTTCAAGTGGGAAATAAGTGTGCTGGTTGCCATGGTAACTAGGTGTCGGTACTTTATCGCTTATCACACTTCAAGTGGGAAATAAGTGTGCTCGTTGCCATGGTAACTAGGTGTCGGTACTTTATCGCTTATCACACTTCAAGTGGGAAATAAGTGTGCTCGTTGGCATGGTAACTAGGTGCCGGTACTTTATCGCTTATCACACTTCAAGTGGGAAATAAGTGTGCTCGTTGGAATGGTAACTAGGTGTCGGTAATTTATCGCTCAACACGCTTCAACAAGTGGAAACAAAGTGCCCTTTTTGCCATGGTTACTAGATGTCGGAAAGTAGTCTACGCTAGACCCTGATAGACCAAAACATAATGCAAGTTACAATAAAACCAGACTAGGAACTTGAAAAGTTCCCTGTTACGTGCCACAAGTGTCTGTCACTAGTCACGCGTAGCCTCCTGTATCCAAAGCGCTTGTTTAAAGCTTTCTCGTCATTGTCGGACGGCCTGACTCACTCTCTTTCTCGCTCTCTCTTGTGCACCACGTATTGGAATGTTGTCAAAATGTCAACAGAATGCAAATATCCTTCTTCCGCTCAACTCGACGCCGCTAACCCATATTTCTTTTTCTTTCCTTCCGACCTACCTGCCTTTTTATTTCTTCTTTTCCATCTCCATTCTTTGACAACGATGTCTTGCAAGACTTTTATAGAAAAACTTGCAGGCAACCATTTTCTTGAAGAGAGGATGTATGTGAATTCCAGAATTGAATGATAAAATATGGATGGATGCAGACTTTCTTCAAAGAGATATTGCATTTGGCAAAGTGGTTTTCTGTTTGAACTTTGTATTAAGTACGCGTGCATTGTATTGCATATCAAAAGCACTTTCATTGATATTCAAATCTATAAGAGAATGGATTTAAATGCGCAGAAGAAGGAATTGCCTTATAGCTATTACCCCTGTTTGAAGTATTGCGAAGTCAAATCACATTGCTAATCGAAGAAATAGGGAAAAGGTTTAAACTGTAATTGAATGAGAGAGGAGGTCTATTATTTTAATCCATGCGAGCATTATTCTAAAGTGTAGTCGGTGCCAATTTACTGGAAGCACTAGACAGTATTCTTTAAGGAACATTTGTCACACGAGACAATGTTGCCAATTCTGCAATAACATGACAGTAGTTCAATAATACTTGACCTAATATTGTGCCAGTCACATCACAATAATGCATTATTATTATTATTATTATTATTATTATTATTATTATTATTATTATTATTATTATTTTCGTTTGGGTCGTGTAGGGACCATGAGCCAATTTCAATGCTTCGTCCTTTGCTGTTCCTTCTTCTTCCTCCAGTATTCCTTTATCATCTCACTATGTTTCCTCTTCCTTTCCTCGCACTATGTTGAGACAGTTTTCTTTCCCTTCCTCCCTTGGAATCCTTCCATTTTTAGCACATTTTGCCTAAAAATATCTCTCTGTGGTGTATCTTCTTCTCTGATATTGTTTATTTCCAAATCCTTTTTGACTTGTTGTACCCAGGTTGTTGTTCCACAGGAATGTGTTAACCTGCTGTCGTCCATCCTGTAGCAATCTCCTCTTCCGTATTGTTTCTGATATATTTTCTATTTTTCGATATATTTCATAATTACTTCTTAATTTCCAGAATTCTGCAGTTTTTAAAGGACCGAGTATTTTCCTCATAATTCATCTTTCTATTATTATTATTATTTCCGATTATTCCACTTCAGGAGAGCGTGTGAACTTGAGCCAATCAAAGCTTCACTTCCTTTCCCTCTCTTCTTTTCTTCCCAAAACCTCTTCATTAGTTCACTGTGCTTTTTCTTCCTTTCCTCTGTCCATTCTTTTCCTGATTTGTCCTTCCTATTTTTATTATTCTTATTATTCTACTTATTCTTCGTTATGCTGTTTTGAAGAGCGCACCTGATGGTTTTCTTATTATTATGCTCTCAAAATCTCTTCTTGAATGCACTGTGTTGGATCTCGCGTTCTGTGGACCACTTTCTACGAATTTTGTTTTTAGGTCGCTCCAGGAAGTTGTGCTTGCCCACTGTCGTATGAAAGGCTCTACGGTTTTCTATGAAGTCTGTGATTTTTACAATTATTATTATTATTATTATTAATATTATTATTATTATTATCGATTTTTCCCCTTAGAGAGAGCTTGCGAACTTGAGCCAATCACAGCTTCACTTACATTTCCTCTTCTCCTTTCTTCCCAAAACCTCTTCATTAATTAATTCACTGTGTTTTCTCATTTTTTCCTCTGTCCATATTTTCCCTATTGTTTCTTTTCTTGAGACTTGATCAAATTTCTTGTCTCTGATTTTATTTCTTAATTGATTTCTGCCCTTAATATCGTCTTCAGATATTTTGAATCGTTCCAGGTCCTCCTGTGTTTCTCTCATCCAATTGGTCTTTAATTTACTTGTATTAATAATGTTATAATTTTTCATAGTGAGTCTGTTTTCATCCATCCTCCACAGGTGTCCATAGAACTGTAGGCGTCTTATAATTATTTATTTATTTATTTATTTATTTTACACGTTACAGGTCTATTAGACCACGCGAAGCAATCATGACTTTTTGTTCTTCCTGTGTTTCCAGAACTCTTTCAATCGTGCACTAAATGTCCTCTTTCTTTCTTTTTTCTTTCTTTCTTTCTTTCTTCGGTCCACTTTGGTCTTTGGGCTTTAGGTGCTGCTCTCTCTGACATCACATGCCACTTGTATACTTTGTGTCGAAATACGCTTTTGTCTATGACGTCTTCTGGGTCTACCTGTGCTTTTTCCAGATCAATTTTGACTTGCATCATCCAGGGTGTAGTAATCTTGAGCCGCTGTAGGTATCTAAGAATTTTGTTGGTGAATCTGGTTTGTGGGAGTCTGCTGATGTGGCCGTAAAATTTTAGTCGCCTCTTTCTGATGTCTGCTGCGAGGTTGGACAATTTCTCAGTGGTGTCTCTGGAGTGAAGCTTGTATCCTTCATCTCTGTGCTATGGTCCAATTATTTTCCTTATTATTTTTCTTTCCTCTGTGAGGATTTTTTTTCAAGTAGCCCTTAGTGTGTAACGTCAATGTCTCACTAGCATAAAGCACCTCAGGTTTAATAACCGTGTTGTAATGACGAAGTTTAGTGAATGTGGACAGACATTTTTTGTTGTAGACACCCTGTGTCTTGTATAAGGCTCTCTTCATTTTCATTAACCTAGTGTCCTGCGCCATTTTCTCTTTTCCCGTCGGTTCAAGCACTTCACCTAGGTATTTAAAGTGGGCGACTCTATTGATCTTGCCATATTTCGTGTTTAAATTCTGTATGTCGAATTTAGTACAGGAAAACTCTGTCTTTTGGAACGAGATCTGTAGTCCTACTTTTTAGGCGCACTCTTGGAGTACTTCTATCTGTCTGATTGATGTGGTTTCGTTATCTGAGAGTAGTGCCAGATCATCCGCGAAGGCTAGACAGCCAACTTCCAGTTCGTCCTTTGGCCGTGCTATAGAGCATCCAGCGTTTAGAAAAGACTGTGGGTCTTATGGGCTTTTACTTTTAACGGAATCCCCCCTACACTGGTTTTGTTACCTCACGTTTTATCTTGAAGGAACTGTGAACATATATAATTTTCGTCATAATAGCTTCCTACAATTATCTACCAATTGAATTCCATTGTTATTGCATACAAGTATCGTTTATATTACGTCTTATTTATTTAAATATTTTCGAGGTTTGCATGCTGGAAAGAAGAGCCACGTCCCGCGCTGCATGCTCACCCGGAGTGGAGCACGTGCTCAGTTCCGCCGGCAACATAAGTTTAGAAGCACGATCTGTCATTTGTGTTACTGTTGTGTGTCTGCTTTATTTTCTGTTCGATCGAATCGAAATGGCTGGTGTTTTGGTGAAACGAAGACGAGGTGAGACGCTGAGAAGTAAGGAGAGGACAATAGTTGTAAAGGTTTTCAATTATTTAAAGAGCAGAAATCCCGGCCAAAGTGTGAGTTGGATCGCCGAAGAAACTGCTGTTGCTACAAGTACATCCAGATCATTAGTGTTCAAACTGCGGAGTGAATCGGCTCGTGGCCCCCTGGTGACACCTAATAAGAAGCAGGAGAGAAAAGTGAAAAGAAAAGACAATAGACTTACGAAATTTAGTGATTTTATTAAA